>ML675610.1:33402109-33568510 GCA_007922155.1 Mesoclemmys tuberculata
TAAGCCTGATCACCCTCAACCAAGATTGGACAATGCAGTCAGAGATATGAAACCTGTGATCCCCCAGTTTGCTCAGAAAAGTCTCTGGGAGATACCATGAGACATTACCAACTCTTATAACAACCTTAAAGCGTGCTAACCACCATCCAAGTGTGCTGCTTCATGGGTCGCCACAAAGACCCAAATGGCTGATACCTTACTTTCCCTGGGCCAGTCCTCAGGAAAGAGGAGAGATTCCCACAGACCAGCCAGCTGACCGAAAGATGACACCTGGTAGTGTAAGATATCTGAGGCAGAAGACATTTGGTTCCCCAAACTACAGTTCCTGACTGCTCTGAAGCTCTATGTATTAAGCAAGTCAAAGAGCAGATCCTTGAAGTATTTTTCTCTCTTGAATTCTTTTCTAAGATAACTGTGGGAATGCTTGCAAATAATTGATTTTTCCTAACCCTCTGTGAGGTGGGGAAGTGGTAGTAGTGGTAGCATTACGTGCTGGTAAATCCATATAAGTCAACCATAACTGGACTCCGACCAACTTAAATTTTAAGCAGATCCTAACAGATCAAAAGGTGTCATTCTGAGTCTATAAAGGTGGAGTAAACCACTCTGCTGAAGAGATATTTGAGCTGCTGATTCCGCTGTACTGAGTGTAGAAAGATTGAGAGCAGAGAAGGGAGAAGAGACGAGACTGAGGCCACATCCATGCTACAGCAGCACAGTCCCATTCTTTGCCTACCGGACTAGGGTGGGGAGCTCAGAGCGTCTGCCCTGCAGCAGGATGGTGGGGCTAGAGGGTTCTGCCCAGCAGGCGTTGGTGGAAGTGTAAATTTGACTATCCCGCTCTAGATGCTTCCTGCAGCAACATGAGGGATTTTTCTGCTGATGTAGTTAACCCACCTCTCCAAGAGGTAGTAGCTGGCTCAACAAAAGAATTCTTCCATGACCTAGCTGCCTGTACACCAGCAATTAGGTCCACCTATTATGCAACTCAGGGCACAAAATTTTTTACAGCACTGAGTGACATCCATCTAATTTTTAAGTATGGACCAGTCTTAAGTAAGCCATTCAATGACTGGCTCTCCAAAAGGATGTAGTAATATCTCTAGGGCTAAGGAAGAGGCTACTCCCCACTTTGAGTGTCCAAGGTCATGCATATAGGGATTCACTCTGTTATACTGGTTTCATGATTTGACTATTGATCATGTTCAACTGATCAAATCATTGTCTGAACAGCCATTTTGGGTAAGACCAATTGTCCATCTAGCCCCGTATCCTGTCTTCTAACAGTGGCCAATGCCAGGTGCTTCAGAGGGAATGAACGGAACAGGGCAATTATCAAATGATGCATCCCCTGTTGTTCAATCAGTTTCTGGCAACCAGAGGGTAGGGACACCCAGAGTATGGGGTTGCATCTCTGACCATCTCAGCAAGAGTCAATGATAGATCTATCCTCCAAGAACTTATCCAGTTTTGTTCTGTTTTTAAACCCAGTTATTAGTTTTGGCCATCACAAAATCCCCTGGCAACAAGCTCCACAGGTTGACTGTGCATTATGTGAAGAAATACTTTCTTATGTTTATTTTAAATCTGCTGCCTATTAATTTCATTGAGTGATCCTGGTTCTCGTGTTATGTGAAGGAATAAAACTTCTTATTCACTTTCTCCACACTATTCATGATTTTATAGACCTCTATCCTATCTGCCTTAGTCATCTCTTTTCTAAACTGAACTGTTTCGTTTTGTTTCCTAATTCTCAATCTATTTTCTTGTTGAGTTATTAATTTCAATTTATGGTATTGTTAATCCATTGATTAATCTATATGATCTCCACTGTAGCCTCAATTTGATTATTGCATTGTTTTAGGAAAACATAGTAAGTCAGCTAGCTTTGTATTTGATTATTTATTTTCTCACTTAATTCATAAGAAGTACACCTAATTGGCTTTCTCTCATCAGATGGCCACGAGGTACAAAACACCCTATAAAGGTATATGAGGGCCACTAAGCTGCTTCTGAATTAAACCCCATTCCCACTGCAATAACATTACTGCATGCATTTTTAAAGAAATGCATTTTAACCATTAGGCCATTTTCTGATCTCAATTACACTGGTGTAAATCCAAAGTAGCTTCAGTGCAGTCAGTGGTGAGAGGCTTTTTTTTTTTTTTCCTCCATTTGCCACCTTTTTATGCTTTGCCAAGTGTACCTAACCCAAAACCCACTTGAATTGAATGGAAATATTCCCATTGATTGCATAATATACACCAAGATATTCCGAAAAAGTGACAGGCCCCTCCAGCTCCTCCAAAGTAGGATAAATTCTAAACTAAGGCATATTTACTGCACCAGGAGGTGATCTCAGTTATATTGGAGTAAATCTGGAATATATTATGCCTGAAGCACACTTTGCACAGAAAAACAAAAAGGCACCACCCCATATAAATAAGCACTTGTATTAGCTTATTTGTCTGGCTTTATCTATGTACATCAAACCATCATCTGTAAAACACACAGGGCCAGAGTCTGCCCCCAACTGCACCACTGAAGTCAATGGTGTTACTAACAATTTATGCTAAGTGTTAAGACTTGTCTATCTGGTGCTGTAGTCTGCACTAGAGAGGTATAAATTTTAGTCCGTACTAGCTTGTTGTGCACTAATTGACCCATGAGGATTCTGGTGGTGTTCCCTAAAAGTTCCTAGCATTTATTAACATACTGCCAATTGAAAAGGGACTACATTAACACATGCTAAGGAACTGGGGTGGATAAAAAAAAAATTTTTTTTTTAAATTGGATTTTTTTTTAAAGAGGTCAATAAAATACTAAATTTCTCTCTCGTTTAAAAAATAACTGTTACAATTAAATCTCATCATAAACATGCTAAACCTACACTTAAAGTCTCATAAAAATAAATTAAGGGCTCTAGTCTCTCCAGCCTAACTACCAGTTCTTGCTTCTTGAAAGTTCTGGGCTTTCAGTTTCCGTTTCTCAGCAGACTAAAGTCACATGTGCAAAGACAGACCCAGGCTGGGTAGGATTGTTGCTGTTCTGTGCTTACGTGGTGGTGGAGTGGGGCCAAGCAAGGCAGTGAGGTTAGTTAAGCACCGTCTTAAAGACAGGGAGAGACAAAGTAGAAAGGAACAGTGGAGTGGAGAGGAAAGAAAAAAAGAGAGGACATTCAGTACACACACAGCTTCCTATATTCCCCCACAACTTTTGCCACAGAAAAACTGTCATGGCTTCTGGGCATAAGAGAGACCCTATCTGGGAATATTTTGAAGAAATACTTTACCAGAAAGTTAAACTTTAGGCAATAGAGAAGCAAATGGATCAAGCACTATCTCTACCTCATTTTCTTGCAAACATTCTCGACCCCAGACATAAAGGTAGATGCCTAACTTCTGAAGAAAACGCAGCTGCCATGGCATGGGTATCTTAAAATCACTCTTCAGTTATGCCAGTCGTAATAAATTTCAGGGCTGAAGCAGAACCATTTAAACAGTACATGTTTACTGATATTTTGAACAAAGTCACTCTCCTGAATTGGTGGAAATCATTAGCCAGGCACCTTGCAACAGAGTTCCTTCAGATATTAAGACAACTTTTCACAGCAGTAGCTTCCTCTGCAGACACAAAGAGAATATTTTCATCGTTTGGTATTATTTACTCAAAGCTAAGAAATAGACTGGGAACTGAAAAAGCAGGAAAACTCATATTTCTTTTCAGTCTATGAACAAAAATGACAGTGGAAGTGGGGAAGATGAGAGCTAGTTGTAGAAGTTTTGAGGACAGCATACATTTAGTGTTGTGATGACTTGTCTGTTAGAGTTAATAAAATCTGAAAATTAAAAAAAAAAAGTTTGACAGCCGTCAACTCAGGAGACTGCTGCAATTGCAAGTGTGAAACATTTATGTAACATTTAAGATTTAGTTTAATAAAATATAAGTGCTATTGTGTGTGTGTGTGTGTGATTTAGTTCTTACCATTCCTAATGTACTACTGCTATATCTGCAGCTTGACACAGGTAATGAGTATTATGTACTATTTCTTAAATTAATAAATATCAAGTTATCTAAAAAATTACACAAAGTATACCCTCCTAGATGTTGTAAAATGCTGTATTGAGTTGTAAATAAACATGTTTTCGTGATCAAATTTGCACTATTATTTAAGAAATATGTGAAGTAGTATCAGTGGGAAATTTGATTTAAAATCAATGATTTTCTCTTGGTGATTTAAATCCTGATTTAAATCAATCCACCCTGTAGGGAACTTTTAGTGCACACCAGCAGGGTCCACACAGACTAGTTAGTGTGCAACACGCTAGTACAGACTAAATTTACATCCCTCTACTGCATACTAATGCACCACATAGACCAACCCCTTGGGAGAATCTGCCCCATTGTATTCTTCTAGCCAAGGTACCTTGTGAAGGACGTGCTGTGTCTCCTCTGTTAAAGAAAAACATATTTTTGCTGCTATGTTCAGACTCCTCTCTTCATTTCTAGCTGAAATTGTATCACCAAGCAGCACTTTCTTCCAGTACGTACTAGAGCAAAAAATATTTGGAAAAAAAAACAAAACAAGTGATTATTTATTTGATTCCCCATTCCGAAATTAAATTGAAGCTATATATTAAAAAAATAAAAACCCTGCTAGATAATTAAATCAAAGTTAACACACAAAAAAGAGACATGGCACTCAGATACCATGCTCATGTGCATGGTTTAAGAAGCTGAGTAGAACAGAACATACATTTCATTTCAAGATACTGAGACTGATGGGTCTCAATATCTTGTAGGTTGTTTTGGGGTTTTTTTAAATGTTCTATTGAGAACTAAGCCATCACAGCACAGATGGGTGTAAATATTAATTTTTTTACTTTTAATTTTAAGATGTATTTGATTACTGACAAAGCTCGTGTAGCTATTTTCAAACAATACCAAAACTTTGAAGGCCAAATTGACTGCTGAGAAGCCAGAGCAACTTCGTGACATAAGTGCAGCTGAACTTCTGTACTTCAGCAATGAACTTGGCCCTGAAATTTCAAACGTAGTCCCTCAAATATACTTTTCAGATCAGTTAAACTGATGTCTGAGTTCATGGCACACACCAAAGTGACAAACACAAGAAATAGAAAAACTGAACATAAAAGCAGACAGAACAATTAAAGCAATAATACTCCAAGAACTGGAGTAGGGTGGGAACATCAACAGACTGCTTGGTGTTTAATTGAATACAGTTGTCATTTATGCAACAAGCAAACAATGCTATTTAAATTACATATCATTCCAAATCCTTCTTGCCTTTCTCATTTGAGTATTCTTGCTGAGGTTAGAGATAATCACACATGTACAACATTACTATCTCCACACCTCAGTTAGTGTGAGAGGGTACAGAGTAGAGAGATAGAAGATGCATTGTTTTCTAAATAAATTACCACATTTCTCTAAGTGTTTATTTGAAACTTACAATTCATCTGCTCCCAGACATAGCAATTTGAGAGCTGTGAGGAGTCTCCATGATGGCCCATCCCTTCCAAACGTCAAGTTTCTAAAAGTGTCAAAAATTACCAAAAGGTGGAAAGTTACAGAGTTTGTGATCTTCACACCAACAGTAACTGTGTCAACGAAACTTTTGCCTAGTGGCAGCCTCCTCCCATCCCAGGGCACAGTTAAGGAGACAAATGCATAGTCCATGTGCCCATAGTCCTAGGCAAAAAGATTCCCCCCCAACTCCCTTTGCTCTGCTGCTTCCCACAGCCTTGGAACAAGGTGGTCCCAATTGTCTTTTGCTGATCCCTAACCTTGATCCTTAGCTTTCACATATCTTATCCATTTAAATTCTCTTTCACTATCAAGAGAGAAAGAAAATACCTATATATTTTTATAAACCAATTTTCTTGAAAATTTAAAAAAAAAAAAAATATGGAGAGGGCATCTGAACTTTTGTTGCAGTTGTGTTGTGAAGTGGAAACCAGGATTTTAAAGAGATACCTACTCTAACAAATCATGATCCTTTAAAATGGAAAGCTTCATATTTCTCTGCTTGTCTGCTGGAAAGATATGCTTAAGAAGGATATCTGCAATATATATTTAAAGACCTTTAAGCAAATAGTTAGCAGTGAAAACAAGATAAACTACAAAGTATTTTCTTATAGTATAACTATAATCAATCCATTACGCAAAGACCAGCTGAGATAAAATCAAAACTTTAATGAGGTTTAATTTGAGTTGAAGAGCACCTCTCAAGAGCACTCAGCAACTTGCAGGGCTGAACACACAGAGTGAGCTAATTCTGGCATTTCATAACTTTTGCGCACTTGACTTGGCAGCTTTAACGATGTTCTTTTAACACAGTTGTTTGGCACGCTGTAAGTTCTAAAGCACCAAGAGCCAGATGCTCAGCTGATAAATCAACATAACTCCACTGAAGTAAATGGAGCGGATTTATACCAGCCGCAAATCTGACTTTAAACAGCCTCAATGCTTTATAAATAAAATGTAACTTCTCTACTACATACTCTATTTAAATTCCAAACTGCTGTCTGTCTGTCTCTGTGTCTCGCCATATGCCTATACAAGCAACCAAGTCTCACAGGCAAAAAATAAATATAAAAAAGTTCCACTTCCCAAGTTAGTTTTTGGCTCTCCAATCAGCTTGTTGGCCAAATCATAACCACGTCTTTGCCACATAATTATTCATTTTCTTTAGCAAAGATTGGGCTAACAGCATGGGTTTCTTTTATTGTGGTTTCAGTTCAGCAAAGCATTTAAGCACATGCTTACTTAAGTTTTGCAGGACTGGGGCCTCTAAAACATGCTAGCATCCTCTCTCTGAAAAGTAAGGCCTATCAATATTTACTGTGATACACATGCACGTGTGTGTGCATGCACACTTGAGACAGGGTCGTTTGCAAAACTCTCCCAGCATTTCCAGTTCCATCCTTAAATTATTCTCTAAAGCCACAATCCTGCAAACACTTAGGCACATGCCTAACTTTTACTCACAGAAGCAGTCCCATTGAAGTCAATGTTGTTATTCCTGTGCTTAAAGTTAACCAAACATATAAGGGTTTTCAGAGTAGAGACTGAACTAAGTTTTATAGTATAATGAATGAAACCAGAGAAAATCCACAAAAGTGAAGGCCACTTAACACAAACAAAGCAGCACACACACAAACTTCTTAGTTAAAAATCCTTATTAGGTGTAGTTCAAAAAGGCAAAAATGGAATCAACCCTATATTTCACTTTAATTTTGTATATGAATTTTAATGCTGTTAAAAAGCCCTGGATCATACTGGCTACAATCTAGTGCAGAGTGAAACAATGTAAGGTCTCTCAGTTACCATATTTACCCCGATGAAGTGATAAAGCTGCCTGGCTCCTTAACATTTCACATTTTAATGTCAAGAACAAGTTACCAACCTGTTGAGACATAAACCTCACTGTGTGGGTTGTTGATGGCAACAAATCCATATTCTAGCAAAAGTCGCTGGTTATCATGAGGACCATAACAGATAAACAGTTCTTCATGTCTTCTGCAATGTGAATCTGTCCCAATTTCATAACATCTCGTCTGCTCATTGAATGCAGCTTTTACCTTTGAGAAATTAAAAAAAACAAAAAACAAAAAAACAAAAAAAAAAAACACATTTCCTCTATTGCAGCGTGAAAAAAAAAAGTCCATGAGACCTCAAATAATGGAGACCAGCAACATTTATCACTTGCGTCTTACTGTGATATAAGGGTATAAACATCTAGGACTCAACGATTAAATATTTACAGTGATTTTGAGGATTGGCAGTTTTCTTTTTTGCACTTCAGATCTAATCTGAAGAGGAAAAATTCCCTAAAATATTGACACAGAACGAACAAGACATTTGGGTTCAGGGCTGTGCAGCATCTCCAAAAGGCACAGCACAGCAGGTCCAGCTCAGGGGAAGAGGGGACAAAGATAGCTATAAGCCACCTTCATGCTACCCCATGCTGTTACGTGAACCACTGTGGCCCCGGATATAAATTAGAGCAACTTTATAGGCAGCCCTGAGGAGGTTGCCATAGACTGTTTTGTAGCCTAGAAGTATCAGGCACTACAGAGACCACCTGCCCCCCTGCACTGTACCTTTTGAGGGAATAATGCAGAACAGTTACAGGGACCTTCCGCTGAAGACAGCTGTCCCTAAGCCAGTGGTCCCCAAACTTTTTATACTATCTCTCCCCTCTTCCCCCGTCCCAATCTCTTGGGCTGAGAATGGGGCCATGGCCAAGGCTGGGGCCGGGAGGTGGGCCAAAAATGGAACCACAGCCATGCTGCAGTCAGGGTCAAGAGCCAAGGGGTTGCTGTTGGGGGGGAGGGGGAGTGCACCTCACAGTTTGGGGACCTCTGCCCTAAGTCATTTCTTGTCTTGTGGGCCAAAACAGTGGCACATAGGGCCAGGCGTACACGTGTGACTCACTGGCCAACACACCCCTTGATGGCTGGGGGGCAGGGAGTGTAGAAGGCTCTTCTCCTTTAGCACCCGCTGCTGACAGCCATTCCAGCCCTACCGTGGTCTGCTCCTTTGTGCAACTCAGCCCACTCAGCTTCATGCTGGATGGTTGGTCCGAGTCCAGACTCACTAGCCCTCATCTCTAGTATCAGGGAATTTCAGTAGTCCTTACCCCTTGGGCTTGTGGGAGGCACTCCCTCCTCCTCAGTGGGCTGGTAGGAGTCAGGCCCTCTCTCTCCACTGGGTTCCGGACCAAGGACCCTGATCATGCAGTCAAGGCCTGATAACACAGGCCCCTTGCTGTCTCCTTGGGCCACGTCTCCTGCCTTGACTTGGGCCTTTACCTCAGCCTGTTCCCAGGCTTGCAGCATATCAGCTCCACTCTCTATAAGCCTCTTCCAAAAGGTCCCTGCAGAGCTTCTTAGCACTCTCTGTCACCCAGCTGGGTCTGCTGCAGGGGGGTTTTCCTCCACTCCCCTGGCAGAGCAGTCCCTGACAAAGCAAGAATCTTTGTGCTCCTTGCAAGATTCTCCATCACTGGGGAGAAACCTGGGTAAACTCACTTCCTGCTGCCACTTTCTTTTCCAACTGCCTGGGTCTCCCTGTTGCAAAGGTACCTTCCTTCAGGGAGGGTCTGTCTGCCAGCAGTGCTACTCAGCTACCTGACTCCAGCCAGGCTTCTCTCACTGAGAGCAGCTCTCCTTGATCAGCCCCTAACTGGGAGGTTCAGCTCTTAACTCCTCCCTTCTGCACTGACACATATGGCAGGTGTAGTGAGGTGAGGCTGACTGTGCCCACAGGCTCTCATTAATCCCTTCAGCGTGGAGCTGCTACACCCCATCACACCAGTATATGGAGGGCAAGCGGGAGGGTGGAATTCTTTCCCTTGTCATTATTTTGCCACTTGAATCATAAAAAAAATCAATCAATCAATTATATTTGCTAATTTACTCTGCATTGCATGATAAGTTTTGGTGGCATATCTACTGAGCGAGCGAGCGAGCGAGCGCGCGCGCGCACACACACACGTGCAAACACACACGTCATGACCCCATGAACAGTGGAACTCTGTGTTCCTAACTCATCATAGACAAGAAAGTGGCTTCTTCACAGAGTTAGTGCATTGCACCTAATGAAAGCTATTGGGTTTTTTTCAGATTCTTACCTGAACATTTGGATTGTGGTTTAGCAGATCTAAATAAGGTGCTAGTGCATAAACATCTGGCTCTCTAGAGAAACATTCCCTCTGTGAATGCTTCATGTACACTGTTCTGGTATTAATGGTGCACCACGCCCACTGCAGGGCATTGTAATTAAAAACAATTTCTACGTTCTCAGTAAACAAAGACTGAAGGGAAGCGAAAAAAGTCTTGGAAGAGGTATACAGCTCCTGGACCACTGTTCTTTGCTCATGAGCCTTCCTTCTTAATGGCTCAGGAAGAAGTCTCACTACTTCTTGCTCCAAACAAACAGGGCAGGTATATGTCCTTGGTAAAACTTCAAGATAAGGCTTCCACACAGATTGCTCACCAGCATATTTTTCTGCTATTAAAAATGTACACAATGCTAACAAAGGAGATATGGGAGGTTTCCATCTATTAAAAACATAAGATATGCAGAAGTGAGGATAAAACACCACCACATATTCTTTTAATATTTTGAGATTATAAAGAAACATTTAAACTTATTTGTAGTTCACCTGCAAACGTTTTTCATTATTTCATAGTGTTTTTACCTTTGTTTTACTGACAAGCTGTAAAAACTAAAATGGTAAAACACTGGATTTTATTCTAAACAAAAATATAAAACAGTTTTCTATATGGTTGACATCAGCTTTTGTTATGAATTTACCAGAAAGGGTGCAGCCATACAGTGCTTTGTAGTCTCATATTTTAATTCCTTTCTTTTAGTGCATGCACATTTAGTAGTTCCAAACAAATCAATTTACAATTCCATTTAAAAAAGGGCCGCATCCCGCAAAACTTGACTCATCTGAGCAAGTAGTCTTGTTGAGACCAATGGAAATATATTGTGATGCTTCTCCAGGCACCCAGAGCAAGTAACCACATTCCTCCAGCACGACAGAGTCTTGCCTGTGCTTAGCTGTGCGTCAGCTTGCTAGCACAACCAGCCAGTTACTCAAGCACTCCCCTCTGGGCTATAATAGCCCTGCCTTTGCCCTGCTGATTGACAATAATTGCGTCCCAGCCCGAGTCCCTTCAAAGTGTCCCCCCTTGTGATAGCCAGCCCCTGATCACAAAAGCAAATTTATGTAAGAAGAGAGTCAAATAAAAACCAGTGAGAGAAATGGGAACAAATGGTGACATGTAAAACAAAATCACAACGTGCATTTTAAACCCTAAAAACTTAACTAACAAGTAATCCTCCTGTCTGAAGAAGTTGATCTTACCCAAATTTCTTTCCAGCGTTTTCAACCAAGCCTGGCAAAGATCCCTTTTTCATGAAGTAAACTCGCTGTTAATTTACTTCCTAGGTGAAGAATGAGAGTATACCTTCGAACCCCTTAGTTATACTCCCCAAAGTTTATTGTCCTTACTTGCAAACAGGACTCTCCCCTGCTGATACACGTCTTCCTGTAAGTTTCCTGTCTTTGAAGATTTCACAATCCTTCATTGGCATTCAACTCAGACTGTAAATGGCCCATTTTGAACCAAATATTTCTTGTCAGAAATAAAACCTGCTTTTCACCTTTCTGGTGACCAGTCCCTAGTCACAGACTTTAAGAACAGAATCTTCGGTGTATATACATAACTCCTTACACTACCTCTATATATACATTTTGCAATTATTATGACGACTAGTGTGATGCAAGCTTCCATTAGAGACCGTACATGATATTATTCTGGTGAACTCACGGGACCCCTGTACCTGCTGTCAGTTGGAACCCTGAGATTGGGTCACATACATGTGTAAATTAGGCTTTGCAGGTTGAGGTCCTAACACAAGTTCAAAGGAATAATCTACCAGTGTGTGAGCACCCAGTAAACACCAACAGAGGCATTCCTTAAGGGATCATCTCCCCCCACACTTACTTTGCAATGTATTCTCCAAGGTCGCTACTAAGGACAGTACCAGTGGTGAGCAAGCATTTTTCCGGCAACGAAATAATCAGTTCCCCTGCCTTCGAGAAAAATCAAACAGACTAAAAGTCAGATTGAAAATGAACCATGGATGCACAATTAATAAGTGTAGAGAAATGCCCCAGGGTACACTGGAGCCAAGAGGCAAATGGATATGACCACAGCCACAGTGGAGATTATTATAGTTGTAAACACTGGTAGTCCAGCCACATAGGAAGTTTGTGCAGTAAATGGAGGGATGCCACAGGCAAAGGATAAACAGTTTCTGGTTATGTTGGTGACTAGCTAAGAAGCATCAGCTTTCCCCTTGAACAGATCACACCACACTTGGAGTGAGACCTCTCTGACAGGGGAATTTTCTACTGGGCAGTTAAAGACAGATTACGGCTCCTTTGTACCACTTTCACACAGGACAACATTAAATCGAACTAGGTACCTTTTAGTTCACGCCAGCACTGTCCACACAGGATGGTTAAAGCATAACATTTTGGTGCCCTCTGCAATTTACACCCCTTGTAGTCTGTACTGCTAAACTCCTTATCTTAGCATGGGGATTTCCAGCTCCTGAGTACAAACTATATCATCTCAGACTGCCCTCTAGACTTTTAGGCTCCTTCAGGCACAATTTTGATTAAGGCCCAGAATATCTCCAGCACTACATATAATATAAGCCATAACACACACACACAAACAAACAAAATACAACCTGAAAGGCTTTTGTGGTTATTAGTCCTCTTCCTGTATCTGAAATAGCACAGGAACAAAAAGAATGACTACAATCTTAAGACTTCTCCACAAGACTACAACAAAACACTATGAATTAAAACTGGCCTGAAAAAGGAAATGTCATGGAACTGAACATATTTATTATACACCATAAAAGCCGTTTTAAAAGTCCCCCATAGACTAACTCCAGCTTATGCCTCGATCTTGGCCCAGATACTCAAAGGTATTTAGACACCTAACTTCTATTGAATTAAATAAGAGTGAAGAACCTGAATACCTTTGAAGATATGGGCTCTTATTTCTCTTTCTTCCTCCTCTAACTTCAGTCTCTTTTCTGATACCTCCCACATTCTTATCACTTATAAAAGCCTTCATATCTGCAACTCCTGCCATTTGAACAATGTTCCTGCATCTTCAGCTTCATCAATTACTCATCTTTTTTCCCCAAATCTCTGCTTAAAAACCACTTTTTTTCTCCACTGTTTGTGCTTCTCCCTCTTTGCTAGGTATCTTATATTCAGTGTTTTAGCTGTCACCCGGCTTGCACAGTTGTTTCTCGATTTGTACGATGTACTATCTGCTGCCCTGTAATAAACTCTGTAAAGATTTTTGAAGAACAAATGCTATTAGACACCCATACAGTAAACATTCCACTGAAATTTGAACTATTTATTGTTGTTACATCCTGCATTCCATCTCTACATGCTGATTGATGTATTTAATTAGTCTGCCAGAACAAATGAGTAAAAGTTTACAAGCTTAGGTCCTGATCCTGTATACACTTATGCAACAGTATTTTACAAAATGTGAGTAGCTCCTTTAATGTCTATGACCCCTAGCCTGTGAGTTCAATATGGATGTCCCCTTTGGCTTCAGTGGGACTTTGCAAGAGCATAAGAATCCATTCTTGAGGAACAGCTTGCAGTATCTGGGCCCAAGCCAACTCATGTGAGTGAAATTATTCAAGTGTGCATTTGTTTGGTGGACTGGGGCCCTAATGTCTGCAGGTCTGTAGACTGAAGGCTCATTCCTGAAGCCAACTAGCCAGATGCGGATAAAACCACAGTGAGAACCAGACAACCTAGGATCAATAAGCAATTAAAGAATTACCTGAAAACTGTGCTGGTCTTAAATTACTGTCATCAAACCCCCTCTCTTTCAGCCACCTCTTAAGTTGTATATATTCCAGTTTGTGACTCTGGTTTACTAAATACAGAAGAAGAGTGATTAACCAACAGAACATAGTTTAATTAAAAACATGGTGCATTCGTACTATAATAGACTTCTACCTTATACAGAGAAAAATGGTATTTTATAATGTGACACACAATAAGATAGTGAAAAAGGCATCAGTTCTGTTAGGTACTGAATACCCTTAATATCACTGATTTCACAGGAAATTGAAGGTATTCAGCAAAACAACAATTGAGGGTATTCAGCGTGCCCAGGAATCGCTCAGGATATTACAAGATAAAACTCAAAGAGTAGTACAGAATCATTCTTCAAACAGAAAACAGAACTCACACCAATAAACATGGACAAAAGATGACTGTAAGTTAAAGCATATTAAAACCAGAAAATATAATGGTTGTTTACACGTAAACAGCTGAAAACTATGATTATTCTTGTGAAGACATGGAGGCACTCTAATAAGCCCAGATTGTGGAAAGATCCGTTGTCAAATATTGATTATTCTGTTGTTTCCTGAATGCAAACAAAGAAAAGATTAACATACAGTACCTCCATTTGAAGGCAAACTGCTAAATTGTTTTCTTCTTCTCTTTCTACTTGTCCGACCTCTATTTTTCCGCATGGTAAGAAAATACTTCACTTTATGTATACAACCTGAATGAAAAATGGGAAAACAGCCAAGTGCTTTTTTGATATTTCTTTCAGTTCCTGCATATGCAAGATTATCCATTCCAAACTTTTAATTTCTTTTGTATAGATTTATAAACCTCTTCATATTCGATATGCTTGCACTTCTCAGCTTAGAAAACATAGGACCTGCAAGCACTTCAATGAGCATGCAAAAGGAGGCAAGGGCGTAAGAAGCTTCCATCCCAAACTGCTGCCTTACTTAAGAACTGGGCACCATCCCCTTTGGGAACAAAGGCACCACCATTTCTACATTTAAAGATAAGGCAGTTTCCACACCGAAATATTATTCGTTTATAGTTACAGTGATATACTGAAGAATAACACATACATAAAATTCACAGCAAGAATACTATAATTGAAAACAGTCATTTCAAAGTATTGGAGGGACAAGGTGGGTGAGGTAATACCTTTCATTGGACCAACTTCTCTTGGTGAGAGAGACAAGCCCTCAAGCTATGACAGAAGTTCATTCAATACGAATATATTACCTGACCCATTTTGTCTCTCTAAGAACCTGGGACTGACATAGCTACATCATCACTGCATTTAAAAGTATTAACATTACACACATAATTTACATAAATATTTAATTACCTTTACAGTTCATTTGTTCAATGAATGACAATACTGGTGTGGAAAAAATTAACATATTCCAACAACAACCATAACTCTGAACCACAACATATACTTTAAAAAAAAATCTTTCATAATATATCTAAGTAGTTATACACTTCAGGTAGTCAAGTTACACATATTGATTTGATGTATTTGATTAAATTACTTGTACACGTCTTAGAAGTTTTTCGTTATTCCTGGAATGTGGACCATGCCACATGCCAATACTGTCATTAACTGAACGGAGCCATGGCTTAAGTATAAGTGAAAGAGCCATTTTGCATAGGAATTATTGAGTGCAACCCATACTTTAAACAGAAGACACCAGAACAAAATGAGAAGATAGTTTTCACGGCCAAAATTAGTGCTCTCCAAATCAACTGTCCAGAAAGCACAGAACAGTGCGGAAACACCACATGCACTACAACTTCCTTTTGCTGGGCACAACGTTTGTGTGTGTGTGATTTTTCCACTAAAAGTTGGGGCGAGGCTGCGGATTCTAACACCCACGAACCACTTCTGATTCTGCACAACCTGCTTCCACGCGACCAGGGCTCTCGCTGAGTCTGCAACTGTGCGAGTGAGAGAGAGAAGGGAGGGCGCGTGTGGGATTTTCCGCTTCCGATATCAACAAGCCCTTTATTCGCACACGCCTCGAGCTCTCATCGCACTAGCTTGCAAGATCAACCGCGTGACAACAGCGACTGCCGCCGCGCACTCGCAGCACTCATAGCTCCCTGTGTGTTCAGAGCCCTGCAGCGAGATGAATTGACTCACGAGTCTCCTCTCCCGTGGGAGACGGAGCTACCGGCCAACCGTGGCCACGGCGCCAAGCGCCGGCTGCAGTTCCCGTGGCTACGGTTTCTGGCGCTGTCCGCAGCTGCAATCAGAAAAAACCTTTGCAAAGGAACCACCACGAGCCCCGCCCGCTCGTCTCGCCAAACAACCCGACCTGCCACCCGGCCCTGGGGCACGCGCCCGCTCTCACACTGGGCGCGGCCACGCCTCGCTTTTAGCCGCTCGCGCGCCAGGCTCCCCCGCCGCTCGCAGCCCCAGAGCAGGCGCGGGGCGCAGCCGCGTGTCTCCGTCGCCTCCCGGCGCGGGGCGCAGCGGAGGGGGCGGGAACGGGAGGCTGTTCTCTGACCAGGCGGAAGCCGCGTAAAAGCCCCGCGGGCAGCGCTCCCCGCGCGGATTGGGCCGGGAAGGGAAATGCGCTCGGCGGCTCGGCATCCCCGCCCTCTGGCCGCGTGATGCATAATTAGCCGCCGGCCCTGGGCGCCGCAGCAGGAGCCTGAGGCAGCCCAAAGAGGCTGAGCAACGCGTCGCCAAAGGTGAGTTCGCGGCGCGCCCCCCGCCCCCAAGACACGCACCCGGGCAGCAGCCCGCATACAGCCTTCCTGGCCGCTTCGTGCCCGCCGCCGCGCCTTGCCGGTTGCACGAATCCGGCTCGCGGCCGCGGGAGATGAAAGCTGCGGCGTAAGCGCTGCAGCCGGAGACGAGCTTCGTCCCGCCCGAGCAGTTCGTGTTTCGGGGCCGGGGCGGCCCGCAGCGTGCGGTAGGCGTGCACTGTCCCGGGGGCGAGATACGGCCGCGTTCGTTTGCTTGTTGCAGTGGCCTTATTTTCACATCCACTAGCCCAGGAGGATGTCCCGCACTCCAGTCGCTGTGGTGACCGGGGCCAACAAAGGGATTGGGCTCGCTATTGTGCGGGCTCTGTGTAAGCAGTTCACTGGAGATGTGTACCTGACAGCCCGGGACCCAAGCCGGGGCCAGGCCGCGGTGACAAAGCTGCAGGAGGAGGGACTGAGCCCGCTTTTCCACCAGCTGGACATCAACGATCTGCAGAGTATCTGCACTCTGCGGGACTTCCTGAAGGAGAAATACGGGGGGCTGAATGTGCTGGTTAACAACGCAGGCATCGCTTTCAAAGGTAAAAAGCTGGCTGATTGCAAAGGCCTTGTAAGCTGTGAAGTTCAGGGAGAATGTTGAGTAGGTGTTTGTTATAAAAAAAATCCAAATCGTGCTCTTAGAGAGGCAATGAAGTGTGATTCTACCTACTCATCCCCCAACAGAGACCTGTTCCCTACCTGACATTTTCTAGTGCTTTGTCAGAGCTTATTTTTGATCTCGCCTTCACTGCTTGTTAGCTCAAGGTTTAACTCAAGTGTTGCCCTGAACCTAACTCCTGTCCATGCACACAAATCTCTAGCTTGAGATAAGTGGTGCTTTAAACTTGACCTACCTGGCCCATCTGGGATCATGGGTTGATGCTCATGTGCTGCTGAAGTAATGCAGTGGAGACGTGAGGTGGCTACACTATCACTAATCCAGTGTACTCCGTGCAGCTCAAGTGTTGCTTTACAAGGTGGCTGTGCTCAGACAACCCTGTGTAGATGACTCAAATTAACTCTGCAAGAAAGACATACCCTTAGAGAGCCAGTTACCACGGTAATGATTACTGTCCAAGTAAACAGACTGCTTAGGCTATTCTTGCCAATGTAGTTTTCTCTACTTACTTTGGGATACTTACACAATATTATCAGACTCTGTCAATAGGTTTCTCTTGATGTTTAGCCTAAATTGTCCTTTCCTTAATTTAATCTTGTTACTCTGATTGTCTCCTCTTATACCATTTTAAAAAATTCCTCTGCAGCCTGAATGTTGTTGCCCTTCAAATACTGGATTTGGCATTAAATTGATTTATTCAACATATTCACTCATGAATCCCTATCTCCACAGAAACCTCTCTTTGTAAAGTAGATGTATAGTGGCCAGTGCTTTCCATGTAATGACTTTGCACAGAACTCTTTTAATAGTGCTTGATGATTCTAGCCAAGGTTTTCAGTCACACAGGGTGAATGATATATGTTTTTTGCGACAACTCAACAGACAGCAGCCATCTGCCCTGAGCATTAGAGAAATCTGCTTTAAAGACATTTTAAAATGTGTAAGTCTTGCAAATGTTGATAAAGAACAAAAACAGCTTATTTCTTATTTGGGAACTTGTGTCCTGACTCACCACTGCTTTACTTCTGTTTGATGCTGAAACCATGGAAATCAATGGTAGACTGGGCCTCGTGTCTCAGTGTTAACATGCCCATCGGTATTCTACAAAAGCTGGTTCCTTGGCACATTTCTTAAGAGAACAGGTAAGGTGGTATTTAACAAAGCCTTTAAGGAATATCTCCACTAGTTTAAGCAACAGGTAGGTGTTCAGTTATAGCTGCTCCTTGGAGTTGCCTGCAGGTATGTTGTACCCAACAAGGAGACTACAACAATTTGTATCTATTTATACTATTTAGATAGCCCTCTTCATTGTAGTATCTTAGTAAAATGACAATGCTCCCTATTTCTTCCTTCTCTGCCACAAAGAAACAGGATTAGTTGCCGACATTTGTTACAGTACTTCCATGCAGGCAACTTCAAGCCCTTGGAATCCTGTCTCTGTGTAGCACTCCCGTCATCCTGGCCCACAGACTCCCACTGCAGTTCTATACCACCACCCCAGGCCATGGCTGAATATGCCTGACTGAGCTCTAAATCTGTATAAAGAATGCAGCTCCACCTTGTTTTTAGGCATCAATTATGTTATCCGCTCTTGTGGGAGGAGCACAGAACCCTAAACTAAGATCTTCTCAATCTGCCATTAATCTAATTTGCATATTTGGGCCTTTTTAATTTAAAATGTTAATCTTCGCAGCACCATGCACTGTTGCTTTTTTGCACTTCCTCTGTTAAATGTCTGCTTCCTAGTTATACAAAAATGACTATTGTAGAAGGAATTAGGATGAACTTTGGTTTTCAGAGCTGTATTTTCCCATTAACCTGTGAGCATAACTTTAATGTTATATATATTTTTCTTCTCCCTATGAAAAGTTGCTGATACCACTCCATTTGCTGTTCAAGCGGAGGTTACACTGAGGGCAAACTTTTTTGCAACAAGGGATGTCTGCACAGAATTACTGCCCCTCATAAAGCCTCGTGGTAAGTGTAATATAACAAACACGGGAGTATTATGAAGAATGACTCTTGCTTCTCACAAGAGGGCAAACCCTGCCCTCCGTTAGGATTTCACTGCTCACAGCAGAAATACACTGGTTCTACTATATCAGCCATAAGAAGACAAGAATAGCTTGCATACATGTCTTGACAAAAATAATGTGTCTGCTTTTTTAATCTAAAGTTGCTTCTGTTCCAGTCCCGTTCTTTACTAATGGTTTATTCTGGAAGAGCTTCGCAGTGTAGTTATACAGAAATGGAGGATTGTCAATATTTTTTCCTCACTGCCTAGCTGCCTCATCAATCCTTGCTTAAGACAGGAGGGAATGGGGATATTTCAATTTCCTATCTCTTCACAAAAATGAAGCGCTCAGACTGAGTTCAGGGTGATGTACAGGCTTGCACCCACAATCACTAAAGAAATCCAGTTCCCTAGGCTTGTTGTTGTCTCTCTGCAGGGAAGTTTTAACTCCTATGTACACTGCAGCTCTGGTTTTGGGAGCCGACACATTTGTCAGCATCGAGTATGTCATTAAAAATAACATTATTTTGAAAAGTAGTGAAAATCATCCCATGTGGTGATAGGTGTTACAGGATGAAAGAGGTGTGTGTAGGTCTTGGAATGGAGAGGCCAGGACCAGACACATTTAAATCCATAATTATAACAAAGTTTTATTAACCACATTCAGATGATCTGTGCACACAGCAGTTCTGTTTTCCCAGCCCTGGACCTCTGGAAATTCTTAGAATCTTGTGATGCCACAGGTGGAGATGCTTGAAAGAGACATAGGGCAAACTTCCCCCATAATCTAGGTTTTGTAAAGGTTTGTTCATACAACACCAAAACCCTGTTGAAAAAGTTCCATGGCTTTATTCAGAACAAATAAACATTCCTGTACTATGAAGATAGCCTAGTTGTATGATGTTGAAATAATGTGTATTTATTTAAATTTAAAATAAAAAACCACCCCCAGAAATAAGAACGTTCTATTTTGAGAGCCCAGTCCTCTTTTCCAAAACACATCCCAGATAATGACGCTGTCCACTGAGGAACACTACAGAGGGAAGAAATCCTACACATGTTCAATATATGGGATGATTGGCTGACAGAGCTGTATAGTAGCCCAATCAGTGGGTTCCCTCCCACCACCCATGCTGGGACACAGGGAACCCACCCATTGCACTGTGTGTTTTGGCTTGCAGATCCCCTTCATGGGCTCCACTGAGCCGGACTCCCCCGAGTACAGTGGAACTATATTGTTTCTGCTGTATTCTGCTGTAGGTAGGACTTTTTTTTTTCCCCCTAGGAATTTTGGGAGACTTCATCACTCATACAAATTTAAAGTAGAAGAGAGAACAAAGTTCCTATCAAAAGCCCCTTGGCCCAATTTTGCAAACACTGCTGAGTGACTGTCTTACTCCTGAACATAGGTGTGATGGAAACCCCCAGGGATCGTGTTCTGGATGCCTCTTGACACAGCCAGACAGAATCCAGTGCTCCTGGGCCTCCACACACCCATGCAGTTGTCTCCTAGATCTGGCCTCGTAGGGTCCAGCACTCCTGCTCTGCCCTTATGAGCCCCCTTTGCCGGGACTCTGGGGAGCCCTACAACCCCCAAGCGACCATGCACTCCCACCTCTGCAGTCAGAGCATTTCACAGCCAGCATGAAAGTCAGAAGTGTTTATTCTCAGGATCACAGTGTAGAAGGACTTTGCTAGCAGCTTAACTAAAAGTTACAGCAGCAACCACATGGAGAGCCCCATTCTCGGAGCTCCCTCCTTTCCCCAATCCTTTGTCTCCTTCCCTGGCAAGGTTCCCTCTTCTTGGTCACAACCTGTTGTAGCTAGTTGGGCCAGGGTAGGGGGTTCTGGCCAGGTCTGTCTACTTGTCGCTGGGGAAGACCCATCCACCCTCTAGTGGTCGCTGCAATGATCACACAGCTGGGTCCCATCACTGACATATATGTGTAACACACAGGGGGAAGGAGGGGGAATTAGGCACATACACAGCACTCCAAGAAACCCCCCCAGAATATCTCCACATCAGGCCCATTGCGTTTGTTTTGTTTTGTATTGGGCCTGTTCATTGGAAGTAAGCACAATGTTTGGCAGTGAGAGTTTGTTTGCACGATCAGGATTTCTTTGTTTATTTATTCAGGAATATCCTGATTTTAAAATTGTAGCTGTGGTCCTGTCAAATATTTTCTAAGAATTCCATTATACCATGGGAGGGGGGGTTGTTTTGTTTTTCAAACTGTTGTTCTGCAAAGCAATCACTACACATGGACCTTTGTGGAGCAGTTTGCAGGATCAAAGCCTAATATACTGTATGCGGCATGTTTGTTTGTAATTTTCTTTTAATAGGCAGAGTGGTGAATGTATCCAGTGTGTCAAGCGTGTCAGCTCTGGCAAGATGTAGCCAGGATCTGCAGCAGAAGTTTCGCAGTGACACAATCACGGAGGAGGAGCTCGTGAAGCTCATGACAAAGTTTGTGGAAGACACCAAGAATGGAGTCCATGAGAAGGAGGGCTGGCCAAATACTGCTTACGGTGTATCCAAAATTGGAGTCACGGTCTTGTCCAGAATTCAAGCCCGGATGTTGAACGAG
Source organism: Mesoclemmys tuberculata (assembly GCA_007922155.1). NCBI lineage: Eukaryota > Metazoa > Chordata > Testudines > Chelidae > Mesoclemmys > Mesoclemmys tuberculata. The sequence goes on from ML675610.1 coordinate 33,423,535, forward strand.
AAAAGGAAAGCTGATCAAATTCTTCTGAATGCCTGTTGCCCTGGATGGGTGAGAACCGACATGGCAGGTCCCAGTGCCACTAAAAGTCCAGAGGAGGGAGCCGAGACTCCAGTTTACTTGGCTCTTCTGTCTCCTGATGCTGAGGGGCCTCATGGCCAGTTTGTCAGTGAAAAGAAAGTACAAAAGTGGTAAACTTGCCTTGACTATCCTTTATTTGTGTATGTGAGATGCAGTCCAGACACAATATCAGACATCAATGATTTTTTGTTAGTACCAATAATAATTAAGCATCTGTAAATCAGTTTGACATTTCTAGTACATTTTTAGGGTTTATAGAATACACACACACACACACACACACACACACACACACACACACACAATTTCTATTATTACAAAATTGCTATTTGGAATAGTGCATGAATTAAACTGTACCATAATTTAGTTCTTAAAAGTATGAGAGATGTTGAAATAAAAAAGTGTAGTTTTAATAAACTAAAATGCCTTTGTTGACATTTATATTCTCTTTTGTGGAGAGGGGGAAGAAAAAGTGTTCTTTTCAGTGACTTCACACTCTGTTACTGGTGAGATTGTGCTGCCTGTCTATTTGATATTAAAAGTAACCATATCTGTTTGGAATAGAAAGTCTTGCCATTTTAAATGAAGCAGCACAGATGGGTGACTTGGCATAGATTAGTGCTAAGCCTGCATACCATTAGGTTCTCAGTCCAGAAGTCCCAGGAGACTGCATATGGTGCTTAGTTGAAAGCTTCCTCAAACTCTTCAGTATGGATAAAGTCTTCCTCATTCTGCTCCCACTGAAGTCAGTGACAAAATTCCATTGACTTCAATGGGAGTAGGAGCCAACCTGTACACTCAATCTTCTGAAGCTAAAGAGTATTTGATATCTCCAAGCCTTTACTCTGAACTATTAGATCTATAGTCAGATTCACCCTGAGAGTAATTTTTAGTCAATTTTGAATTAACTCACATTTTCTGTTTGTTCTCATGCCCAAAGCGAATTAATAAATTCGGGTAGTTGTAGCCTTTTGTCCATAGTTTCAGAATAAATTAACCTAGTTCCTATGGTAATAAAAAAAATAGAATAACATTTATTGCTGATTTTTTTTCACTTCATTCTTCATCACTGTTTGATAAGTGCCATGTAAACAAATAATTTTAATTTATTGCAGCTATGTGGTGAATGCCCTTACCAATACACCCAAGAGAGGCAGTAAGATCCTTATTTTTAGTATTTTCCTAATTCTTTCTCCCTAATATTTCCTCCAAACTTTCATCCACAGGCTTCTATGCACAGATGGAGTTGTAAATCAGCTTTACCTGCTTCTTATCAGGATTGTTTAGATTGTAACTTCCTTAGGACAGGGACTGTCTCTTACTATGCGTTCGTACAGTGCTTAGTGTAATGGGGCATGAGGCATTAATGCCTACAGTGATACTCACACTGTGGCTCTCAAGCTGCAAGTGGCTCTTTAATGTGTCTGTCTTGCAGCTCTTTGCAGCATGTCATATAAAAACACTGTGATTTAATTATTAACCACTCAGCATGGTTTTACTATGTTATTAACAAATTAAGTTATCAGTTTGCAGTAAGTTATTAACTTATTTGCTGTGAGAAAAATAAATGTAAAAAAAAATAAATATTTGCCCTGACATTCACACTACTGTGGCTTTGTTGGGTATTATTGATGGCTAATTTAGCTCCTGACCCACTGAGGTTTGAGTATCCCTGCTGCAATATGAATAATTTAACAATACCACATGAAAGCGCAATTCAAACTGCCTCCTAATTCATACTCAGCAGTGCAGATATACCACTCATCTGGCCCTGTCCACGGCTTGTGATCTGAGCATAAAACAAGCATGCCGCCCGATGAAATAGTGGAAGTGAAGCTAAACAATCGTAGTAAAGCTGCACTTTACTACATTCAGTGTATTATAACTGCTTCCTATTTCTCCCTGGTACCTGCGATGTCAGAACACAGTTCTAGCCAGTTAGTAGCCATTTCATGTTAGCCTGAATATAGGTCCTGAAACACATACATGGAAAACATGGTCCAGATACTATGATCTGCCATGCTCCACCAGGAGAAGTTTGTCTGTCTTAGTGGAAGTGGTGAGCATTGTATGCTTAGTGTATGTATTCTGTTTTGGTAATTGTTAACAAATAGGGAATAAGGATATTACTGTGTAAGGCTCCTCCACTGGTAAAAGACTCCACAAGTCTACAGAAGATTACATCCGGAGCCCTACAAATTGGGAAAAGGTGGGTACTTAAATTGAACAGGTTATGCCCAGAGTCCTACGGACTGGGAACGTGTGACCCTCAGCCTTTGAATGTGAATTGAATAAGGGTAGGTGTCTTTTCCCCGGAACCCTACGTATTGGGAAAGAGTGGGATTATAACTGGGTTATAATCAAGTTATACCTTGAGCCCCACGGATTGGGGTAAATGTGAGGTGGGGTGCCCTAGTGTGTGCAGGTAACACCTCTTGGAGGTTTGTTTTTCTAATGTACCATGTTTACATTTGGGAAACTCTTTTTAAAAATATGAATTATGCTGTCAATTTCTTCTTTCTGTTGTCATGTCCTTCATGTACCCTTCCTCTGTTTCACCTAAGGTTGGTTGTATAACTGTTATTGTAAGCTACTGGACAAAATGCTGAGTCATGAGGAATGAAGGTTTCACCACACCTTCCAAGGCTTATTAGAGAGAAAGGTGAGTGAGGTAATATCTTTTCTTGGATGAGCCTTTGTGCGTGAGAGAGACAAGCTTTCAGTTTTACACAGAACATCTTAAGAAGAGCTCTGTGTAAGCTCAAAAACTTGTCTTTCACCCACAGAACCTGGTCCAATAAAAGATATTATCTCACCCACTTCGTCTCTCTAATACCCTGGGACCCACACAGCTACAACAACACTGCATACTTTCAAGGCTTACTCATTTGGGATTCATTTTACAGTCTCTCTGTGGCAAAGAAGGACCTGCCTGTTTCGACATGTCAACATTTAAAAAATCCCACATAGGTTCTCCCTTGCTCAGACCTGAAGACTCAAGCCGCTGATTTAAGTAAAAATGATTGATTGTACAACATTTCAAGCTTCTTCCTTTACTACGTAATCTTTGTCCCCTAATCTGTTGGCCCTCAGTTCCACACTTCACTCTTCAAAAACAAATCACGTTATAGATGTCGTTTACAAAACTGATAATTCACAGCAAATATCTTTTTGCTGTTGGAAATAGCTCCACATTGTTGTGCTGTCATATAAAACACAACGTGTTTGCTCATTTTACTTTGTGCTTTGCAACTGCTTTGCCATGTTTCCTTCTGCACTTCTTGGTAGGGTGGCTGTCGGGGGGTAGGTACCCCTTGTCCCCCTTTGGGGATGTGAGACAGTATGGCCGTATGGCCAGAGTCAGTTTGTGGCCCTTCTGGGTCATGGCAACATGGCTTAGTGTCCTGAGTCCATAGTGTCATCTGATTTAAGGGGACAGTGGGGCCGGCTGGCCCATTGAAGGAGTGGGTTGCCATCTAGGGTCATGTGATGCCCAGGGTAGGGAGGCTCATGCCTTCCCTGCCCTTTTGAGCCCCAGCCCAGGGCCCTAATGGTGGCAGATGTACTTGCCACTGAGTCAGCGGGGATCCTCCTGCAACATGCTGACACTTCCCATGGTTCGGGGCAGGAATTGGAGCATGCCCAGCACAGTCTAAGGGGCAGAACTTCCTCCACCCATAATGCAGGGTGAACTCCCTTGTCTTTAGTGCAGGGTAGGTCCATCCCAATATCATAGTTGCCAACACTGTGATTCAAAAATACAGGAGAAACCTAGAGGTCCAGGGACTGCATAGGCATGATGGAGAGGTGGCTGGGCCAAATTTAAGTGGCATTGTGACCCTGTGTACCAGGTTAAGTTGCCAACTAGCAGCATTATCCTGGTTGAAATATGGGATAAAAGGTGCCCTGTGCTGATTTATTATGGGACTGTGACAAAGTGGAGATAGTCTTGGGGCTTTCTCTGAATGCTGTGTGTATGCCTCGGTTCCCCCCATATGTTACTGATGTATGTTGGTGATGGGACCTGAGTGCGTGATCATTGCAAAGGCCACTAGAGTGCGGATGGGCCTTCCTCAGCCACACGTACAAAGTCCTAGCCAGGACCCCATGTCCTGGCCCAACCGGTTGCAACAGGTTGTGACCAAGAACACTGGCCACCTTGCTCAGGAAGGAGACAAAGGACTAGGGAGGGGCTAGGGGACAGGTCTGGGTTGGCTGGAGGAAAAAGGCCAGTCCCCCATGTAGGCCCAGCAGGGAGGGAGCCCTGAGAATGGGGCTCTCCAGTGGGTTGCTGCTGTAGCTCCCAGTTAAGGCTGATAGCTAGCAAAGTCTTTCTACACTATGAACCTGAGAACTCATAAACTCTCTCACTTTCACGCTGGCTGTGAATCACTTCTGACTGCAAGGCAGGGTGCCTGGTCCTTTGGGCATGGAGGAACTCCCTGGGACCCATCCAAGGGGGTCCCAAGGAGGAGTTCCAGGTGGAGCAGGAGCACTGAACACTGCAGGGCCAGAGTCAGGAGGTTGCGGCACTAGTGTATGGAGACCCGATAGGCAGACTCCAAAGCACTAGAGTTTTGATTGGCTGTGCCCAAGTGGTTCAAGGGCACGATCCCTGTGGGACTCCGTCACCGGGACAGATGATATTTCATCTAAATAAGGGATGTCACTTATAGTACAGGACTGTTGGTAACCCTTCATTCTGGGCATTTCCTCAGCCAGATCTGCTCTTGCTCTTCTGAGACAAGGAGAAAGAGTACCCAATAAAATGTTGAAGTTGGGTTATTTATTAATTTTTATTATTTTTATACCCTAGTGCCTAGAAGCCCCATGGACGGACCAGGACTCCATTTTGCTAGGTGCTGTGCAAACATGGAACAAAAAGACAGTTCCTCCTCAAAGGAGCTTACAATCTAAGCGTAAGACAAGCGACAATACACAGATAGATGTGGGTGCACTTGTTGCCTGTTACTTATATTCAAAATCCCAGTACCTTATTGGAGAACTGAAGTTGGTTTTATAGTTTCACAGAATTTAAGTCCAGAAAGCGCATTAAATTGCCCAGTCTGACTTCCTGCATACCTTAGGCCATGAAATTTCACCCAGATATCCCTATATTGAGCCCAATAACTTGAGTTGTACTAAATTGTTGTGTACCACAGGTAGAGAATAGGGGAGACTGAGGCCTCTGCAACGGCAGGGAATTGATTAGATGAGATCTGCCCAGATGATCCCAGCAGGTGAACCATGCTCCATGCTGCTAAGGCAGGTGAAAAGTCCCCAAGGTCCCTGCCAATCGAAAATTCCTTCTTGACATCAACTCTGGCAGTCACTTTGCCCTGAGAAGATGAGTAAGATACAACAGCCAAGAATCTGAGAAAGAATATTCTGTGTACTACCTCAGAGCACTGTGTTACTTGAGCTCCCAGGCTGGGGATTTCCCCTCCTCCCTGAGCTTGGTGGACCATTGATTTGCCATTGGCATATGAGAAGAATGGCCTCAGGATTTAATAGGCCTCATGTGTAATAGCTGGATCTTAGGTGCTGTGTGTGCAAATTTAAGTGCCGAGTGGAAAAAAACTGTAGTACCCTGTGCAGAGAAACAGTGCCGTGTACAAAGGTGGAAAGGAGATATGCTCTGATTGGCTGGACTGGTTATATTTAAGACTTTTGGTGACCTTCAACACACACTGTCCTCCCAGATGGCAGCCCGCAGACAACAGCATGTATTCTCCTTGTGACATCAGAGACTTACCTTCGTTGCTCTTTCGTTGTGGTTCCAGTCCAGTTCCAGTGTTCTGTCGCTGTGGTTCCCTCAGTGTCTTCGTCTTCATTGTGGTTCCCAGTTCCAGTGTCCTCATCAGTTCCTGATCTTTGGTTTCTGCCCTGTCTCCTGTGTTCCTGAATCCTCTCGTCTCACCTGAGCCTCATGTACTCACCTCATCCTACCTTAGAGAGCTGGAAGTCGTGAGTTAAAGACTGTTTAGTCTATTTTACTGTTACTCAGAAGTGCCATCCTTTGGTCCTATGCTTAATGCTCTGTGTGTATCTCTGGTTAATCATTTATGGTTTACTTTATCTGTATTGTTTACTTCTGAGGCAAATTCTGGTTGACAGAGGAGACAAGTGCCTGAGAGGATCCATAATACACATTTTGGATCTGTTGTCTGATTTGGGTAGGGAGGGTTACAGGCCCATCAGCTCTGAGAGGGTGCTGGGGTCTGTTATCACTCTGTCCTGTGTCATTTTGCAGCAACTGATCCACCCCATCCAGAGTCCCCTGTCCATCTGTAGCCAGCCCTCGTGCTTCAGAGGAAGGGAGGCAGAAAGGGGAAAGCAGAATACATCCAACCAATTATGCATCAGAGAAAAAAATCCTTCCTGACCCCTTCAGATGACTGGTTGAAGCCCTGAAGCATAAGATTTTAGTACATTATCTTAATGCAGAGCTGCAAGTGTTATAAACATTGAGAGGGCAATGCAAAGCCTCCTGTTCTCTCGGTGACCCAGGAAGGAAGGAAATTAACAGGGTGCTTCATAGATTCACAGATGTGCAGACTCCAAGACTAGAAGGGACCATCACAGCTATGCAGCCCTCCTCTTCCCTCCCTCCCCCCCCCCACACACAGAGGCAGCAGAATTTGTCCCAGAGGCCGGATTAAATCATATCTTTTAGAAAGATGTAGCGTAAGCCTGAAATTCTAACCTCTGGTCTATCAGTACAAAAATTTCCAAAAATTCATAGATTCATAGACTTTAAGACCAGACGGGACCATTGGATCATATAGTCTGACCTCCTGTATATTACAAATCACTTAATTTCACCCAGATTCCTCTGTATTGATCCTAATACCCTGTGCTAGTATAAGGCCATGTCTACACTACAGGTGGTGCAGTGGCACAGCTACAGCAGTGCAGCTATGCCATTTCAGTGTCATAGTGTAGACGCTTCCAACAGAGACAAAGGGTTTTTTCCATCGCTGTAGTCAATCTACCTCTCCAAGCAACCATAGTTAGGTCAACAGAAGAATTCTTCCATCAACCTAGCTGTGTTTACACCAGGGATTAAGTTGGCACAGCAACACACCTGAGCACCATAGCTATGTCAGCCTTATTTTTAAGTAGATCAGGCCTTTATCATATATTGCAGTAAAGCATTCAGTCTTGATCTGGTGGGCATTGTCTCGCTACCAGGGGTCTGGACTCCTCTCCTTGGTCTCCATGTGAGCTCAGATCTGGGAGGCCCTATCTCTCTAAAGGAGTCTGAGCCGTTCACAGTGTCCTCCCACGTGAGCTAGGATCTGGGGCAGCTCTACCCCTGTAGAGAAAAGCTAATTAAAAGCAGCTTGCAACAGGAAAAGCTGCCTTGTCATAATGACAGAAAGAGGAGGGAAAGGAGGAAGGGGCCCAAAAAGATTCCTTTTACATAGCTGTCAAAGCAACGTCAAGATTTTACACAAATAGAACAAGTCTTGTTTGTATACTGATGAATATTAATTGACTTATTTGCATGTTATAGATATATTAGTTTCTATTCCTACCTCCAGTTCATACACAGTACCAGTTGTTCCAGTAGTCATAGGTATTTTATAAAAATCATTTAAACAATCAGTAGACATCTAGGTGCCCTTAGATCACAGTGACACTAAAGCACCAAGACAATATGAGGTTAAATACAATATCAGTACAATGGGGGGAATGAACTGACTTGGCCAACAAAGAAAAATATTCTGTTAACTCCATTAATACCCCACATCACATAAATACACACTCTTCTTCAAAGGTAGGGAGTAGCAGACTTAGCGGACAGATGGCAGCGGATTCCCCTAATTTGCTAAGGGTATGAACAGTAGGGTTTGTTGCAATGTACGTTTCTGGTCTCAATTCTAGTTCCTTCCTGAGGCCAAAAATGTTACGTGAGGGGGCCGCATCATCCAACCCTATGCATATGAACAGGGCTGAGAGCTGGGGACCCCTCAAGGGGTTGCGAGGTGATTATGAGGGGGGTCGTGAGCTTTCAGCCCCACACATGCCATGGCTCTGGCTATCAGCCCCGTGCATGGCTGACAGCCAGAGCCCTTCAGATCTGGGTGGCTGGAGAGCAGCAGCTGCAGACTGGGTGCTCTGAAGCAAGTGTCACTTTTGGGGTTGGGAGGGTGGGGGGCGTCATCACAGCCTGAAATATTTTCAAAGCAGGTCCCAGCAAAAGAGTTGCGAACTGTGGAAGGTATGAACTGGATCAAGGGCAACAGCTGTAATTAGGCATGGGACTGGGGAGCAAGGCAATAACTGGAGCAGTCAGGACTAGGCTGAAAGCAGGGCCAACAACAGCTGCAGCAGCAGCAGAAACTAGATTTGCTCTAAACTCAGCTGTGCTCCATGCACCAGCTCCAAAAGAAGCAGCCCAGCTCTAAAAAGCATGTCTGACTGGTGCAGCTCTGAGGGTACTGCTGCTACGTTACCTCCTGGTGGGCCACTTGTTTGCTGATAGGAATTGAGGTGAAATCTTCTTTCCCAAATACCCATAGAGAGGCTCTCTGTTATCAGCTAAATTATTTACTCCAGCCATAGATATCCCCACTGCATGTTGAGTCTCTCTGTTCCCTCCCCCCCCCCAGGGTGCTGGAAGGAAGCCAGGAGGAAGGCCTTGGACTGTGTCATAGGCATGGCAGGCTGCCAGGAGGGGTTTGGTTTCAGGCTGGGAGTTGGGCACAGTCTGTGCTGTGCAGAGCAGGCACTGCTGTGTGACCGGCTGTGTCTTTTTAACAGAAATCCTGCCGCTCCATTTACAGAGCAAGGGATTGTTTGTATTGCTCACACTCCCCCCTCCGTGAAGGAATGAGGGCTGTTAACATAGTGAGATTTTTTGTTGCTTTCAGATCCTGGCATCTGTGAAGCGGGGACTTATTCAGCGTGCTCAGCACAGAGGCCCTAATAGTGATCCAGTAGGCCAAGTCCATTGACGCAGAGATATTTGTGCCTTTTGCAGTTGGTCCCCAGTGAGTTTCACTTTGGAATTCACTAGCCCAGGAGGATGTCCAGCACCCCGGTCGCTGTGGTGACCGGGGCCAACAAAGGAATTGGACTCGCTATTGTGCGGGCTCTGTGTAAGCAATTCACTGGAGATGTGTACCTGACAGCCCGGGACCCAAGCCAGGGTCAGGCCGCGGTGACAAAGCTACAGGAGGAGGGACTGAACCCGCTTTTCCACCAGCTGGACATCAACAATCTGCAGAGTATCTACATGCTGCGGGACTTCCTGAAGGAGAAATACGGGGGGCTGAATGTGCTGGTTAACAACGCAGGCATCGCTTTCAAAGGTAAAAAGCTGGCTGACTGGCAAGGCTTTGCTTTGGCCAGAGCAAGGTTTAACATGGTTCCATGGACAGAATTAGATTATGTCTACACTGTGTAGTGACTCAATTTGCTGACGCAGCTATTGTTTTAGTGCAGACAGGGCTTCAGTGTATGTAAGGTTAAGATAGTAGCAAAAAATGTGATATAATAATATGCATTGCTCTATGGTGGATATTACAATTATTAATAATTGTTGTTATTTATAACACCTGAAGGCCACAATCCGGATCAGGGCCCTATTATGGCACACACATTTGTGCACACATTTTATTAGTGAAATTTGGGTAGAGAAGCGGAATGGTAATGGTAACTTGGTTTGATTTCCTCAAATTTTCCATTCAAACTTCATTATTATTTTAAATAATCATAATAACAAATAATCTCAAACAGGGAGCTCACTGCCTTAATCCAGTTGATCATTTTAGAAGAATTTAGCTCAGCTGATAGTGAAGATCCACCAAAGCACGCTGTTATGGCCCGAGAAAACAGAGCTAAAAACGGACCAAGTATTATGGCCTCTAAAAGACATTGCAGGAGCTGCTCTTGATCCAAAATGTGTCAGGGAATACAAAAGACACCCTACATATCATATGCAATTCAGTATTAACATTTAAAACATAGAAAAGCAAGTAAAAAACTTAGGCTAATGAAATATTAGGTTTTGAATTTGAAATATTCAGCTTTTTTTTTTTTAACTAACAAAAAACTAGCAAGAGTTACTTGGGGGTTTTTTTGACAAAGAGATATTTTTTTCTTCATATATCTCAGAAAAGGCTGAGAGAATTTTCTTCTATTTTTTAATTAAAAACAAGCATGAAAACCTCCAAACTATAGTCCTGATCCTGAAAGCACTCACATACATGCTTAATTTTATTATTATTAATAGTCTAATTGATTTCAATAATCAAATTAAGCATGTGAGTGTTTTGAGGACTTGGATGTGGAGAATTCTTCAGAAAGTTCTGGGCACCTAGAAGCAGAGTGACGTAATGAAAATTGCATTGCACAGTTAATACTTATTAACTCAGAATCACATATCAGACTTCAGTAGTCAGGGCAGCGGCCTGGTTACAACACAGCTAAGTCTGTTTACTATACAACTTTTAACTGTGGTGTAACTGGATCTAACCTGTATCTTGACAGGTAGCTGGGTCACCTGGAGCTGACTGGATTATAACTGAAGAATAAATAAATTGTGAATAAACTCTACCTTTTCCCCAAGACCAATTTCACTTCCTTTCTCTAAATAGGGTCAGATGATTCCTCAGAATTTTTGGATCTGAGTTTGCTCCATTTTAGGTGCTGTTTAAAATATTTGGGTTGAATCCCCTTCTGCATCAAGCTCACAGCTGGGACAGCTGAGACGTGGAAAAGTGTCTCTAAGCCATCTTTCTACTACCCCAAACCTGGGACTTATAGGAGTTTAAGGCTGCTCTAAATGCTGCTGGCTTCAGTGGTCCCTTAGGGTTCCATGCCATGCCCTCTCATGCCCCCTAAATGTTCCCTGTGTCCAGTGTGGAAAAAATAGTATGTGATTATATAATTAACAACAGCATATATAAAGGAAACCTTAATTTTTCATTTCTTAATTTTTGAGCACTTGACCTTGCAACCTTAATAATGTATTTTTGCCTAGTTTGTTTATTTTTCCTTTTCACACAACATACTAATCATAGTCAAAGTTGCAGCCCAAAAATTCTCAACTAGCCTAGCCTTTTGAGACAAATGAGGAGCTGCTAATCCTGTTATGAGGGAGTTGTGGGGGAGGGGGGAATGTTTGGCTCCTGTTGGCTTCTACCTGTATGTCTCTTAAGGAGAGAACCGTCAGTCTTCACTAGGGGAAGTCACGCCCCACTCCAAATAAAGTCTCCTCTTCAAGACAGGGATTAAGGTGTGCTGCATGTTCCTGTGTGTCAATTTTTGCATCTATTGAAATTCTGTAGTTGTTCAGATTTGCCGTTTGACTCTCTCCTGTATTGTTTTTGTTTTTTGCTGTATAAAAAGTTGATGACCCCACACCCTTTCACATTCAAGCAGAAGTAACACAGAAAACTAACTTTTTTGCAACCAGAGATGTCTGCAATGTGTTATTATCGCTCATAAAACCACACGGTAAGACCAACATACTCATGCTATTGTAACAACTTCAACAATGAGGTGAAGTACTAGACCACTGCAGTGTATTTGGCCATCACTTTTTGAGCAGAGGTGATTTAGTACTATACTATTACTCTTATACTACTAATACTATTTAGCATTATAAATGTGTATACTAGACTCATTTTCCTAAAATTTCCAACTGTTGCTACCATTGATTCAGCTCCATCAATGCTACCAGTTGTGAGAGCATTAGAGTAAACAGAGCAATATCATCTGGCAGCATTTAACCAGCATGTCATTCATATATACACACTCTGAACAAAGTCAAATGACGCAGTGGTGAAAACAGTGGTGGTCAGTGTATATTTGCTCTCCCACCATTGTTACCAGGTGAAGATGTATTAGTAGTAGGGTAGGTAATTAAAAAAAAAAACTTAGTAGAGACACAGCCTCAGGCCTGGGCTATGCTAGGATTTTACCTCAGTATAGCTACATCTCAGGTGTGAAAAATTCTTCCATCGACCTAGCTACTGCCTCTTGGGGAGGTGCATTAACTACACCAACAGAAGAACCTCTCCCACTGGCATAGTAGCGTCTACACTGAAGTGCTATAGTGGTGCAGCTGTGCTGCCGTAGCATTTTAAGTGTAAACAAGCCCTTAGAGAGAGAGAAGGAACTAGGGACAGGTTTGGGAAGAAAAAGCTATTTTTGAGATATTTTGAGTATAAAAACACTTCAAATTGGACACATTTGCTGGAGCTGTTTGGCTATAACAGTTGTTGGCTGTAACAGAAGTGGAAGCTGCAAATTCATAACAATATAATAAAATCCTGCCCAGAGCCTCAGCTGTTATACCGTGACCTAGCTCCATTAACTTCAGCTGAGTTAGGCTGATTTATTCCAACTCAGGATCTGGCCTACTATATTTATTATACATTCTTGGTCTGAGAAAGAGCTGATTGAGAAAGGATCATGTGGCCCAAAAGAGTTTGAATCGCTTTCTTAGCTGAAAATTAGCTTTTTAACGATTCTGGCCAGTAACTGGCTGAGACACGGTCATGTAACATCCCGGAACCCAGTGAATCTGTCAAGCTGGGTGGGTACCCTGGGTGAGCCATAGGAGATGAAGGACAGCGCCACAGAGGCCTTGTCCCAAATCTGTGATGGCAGGGCTGGCCTTACAGGTGGGCAACTGCCCAGGATGCTGTGGTCAGGGGGGCATTGTGGTCAAGAAGCTGCAGCGTGCCCCCCTGGGAGGTGGGGGGAGGGGATAAAGGGAACTGCGGGACGGGAGACAGATGCTTACACGTGTCCCCTCTCCGCCCTCCCAGCAGCATGACAGATGCAGCGCCGTCACCACTCCACCTTCTGCTGCTCTGCCTACTGAGCGGCTGCCTCCTTCTTGTGGGGAGCAGTCATTAAAGGGCTCCAAAGAAAGTTTGTCCAGGATGCCATTTTCCCTATAGCTGGCCCTGGGCTCTGGGGATCTCCAGCACTACCTTCCTTTGCAGCATAGTCCCAGCTACCCTCCCAGGGCTCTTTCTGGTGGTGGCTGCCCTCAGCACTCCCTTAAATGGGTGTTCCCCAGTGTGCAGGCACTGGTGAAGGAATGATGCTTGCCTCTTCCAGCCCTGCAGCTGGCTTGCTGCATACCATCCACAGTCTGCAATCCCTCTGAAATCCCTGTGGCAAGCCCTCTGAAAAACGTTCTGGAGTGCTCGTTTAGTTCACTTGGACACCAGTACGTCAAGTGAGCCATGGAGCCTGATAAAAGCTGCACCAGTTGCATCCATTTCTCATTTCAAGTAACGGGGGACAAAAGGTAATGCCTAAAATATTGGGGCATGTCCTCTTCATCATCTCCCTGTGGTTAGATCAATAGGCCCTGACTAATCCACAGGTACTGCATCTGCTCCTGGGGATCACTGCAGCTGGAGTAATTCAGAAGAGTCTGTAGAATTGTATGTTGTTCTAAGTTACACTGGGGACGTGGAACCCAGCGGGTTCAGGATTGGAGAAAAGGCCACTCTTCCATCCCTTCTGAGCTCCTTGGCCTTCGTTGAGGATCTGTGGCACAGTCTTTAGCATCCTTAAGCAACAATATATATATACACTAAAAATTACTTTTCGACTCATCTGTTGTATTTGTTTTTTAGCATTTGTATCAACTATTAGTCCAGAACTCTTCTGTTTAGTTTTATGGAATGCTTCTTGACCACTTATTTTTAACAAATATTTTATCTGTTTTTAATAGACACATTATTTTGGTTTCAGTCACTTTCCATTCTCCTTTACTTTAATACATCACGGTATTTTGATGATGACTGTGGTATTTTCCTGCTTTTAGGCAGAGTGGTGAATGTATCTAGTATCATAAGTGTTCGAGCACTCGCAAGATGTAGCCAGGATCTGCAGCAGAAGTTTCGCAGTGACACAATCACGGAGGAGGAGCTCGTGAAGCTCATGACAAAGTTTGTGGAAGACACCAAGAATGGAGTCCATGAGAAAGAGGGCTGGCCAAATACTGCTTACGGTGTGTCCAAAATTGGAGTCACGGTCTTGTCCAGAATTCAAGCCCGGATGTTGAATGAGAAAAGGAAAGCTGATCAAATTCTTCTGAATGCCTGTTGCCCTGGATGGGTGAGAACCGACATGGCAGGTCCCAATGCCACTAAAAGTCCAGAGGAGGGAGCCGAGACTCCAGTTTACTTAGCACTCTTACCCCCTGATGGACCTCATGGGCAGTTTGTTAGTGAAAAAGCTGTTCAGAGTTGGTGAACAGCAGTTTTGGGGTGTTTATTGCTTCAAATGGTAATGAGATTCTCGGCTAAGTTGTGGCTGTCCCACTATAAATGCTCAAAGAGGAGGAGGTTACAAAGAATTCCTTCCCCCTCCCTCAATTGCTATGGGCCAATAACAATCACCATGAAGATTACCAGCACAGTACTAATCTAACTCCTTATTTAGCAGTAGCACTAGACACTCTCCTCCAAAACAGCCAGTTGAGCTGAACCATTGTGTGGGAGATGGAGGGGGCACACGCTATATCCTTTCATGGAGTAGGAGACATCCTCCATAAGACTGTGATTGCTGCTTGTCTTTTTCTCTTCCCCTTCTAACACAGGCCATGTTTTAAAGCCACAATCTGGGCCAATGTCTGTAAACTGCATTGCTATATTACAGAAGGGGATTAGGCAACATATATTTGCTCTGATTTAGCACTAACAACAGTAGAAGCCAGTAAATTGTTTTCATATTAATGTGTATGTAACGCTAACGTGATTACTTTTTTTTTTAAACCATAAATTCATCTTAAGTTTTAGGGCATGCACCCTAATATGTACTGCTTATGACATACAATTTATTACAAAATCATTTAAGATAGTGTTATGTATCAATATTCACACACCCCCTTTACAAAAAGAAAATGTACAAAATTCACAATGTGTACATGGATGAAAATAAAGTATATCACAGCTTTGCAGCTTGTTTAACTTATTACTTTGGGAGTTCCAGTCCATCTGCTGTATATCCAGGAGCCTATGTGAATTTAGTGCTCATCAGAATGTAAGGCTAGGAGTTTTCCATATAATAGTAAAAGTGAACTATGCATTGTACAAGCTTTCCTTGCACATGTATTCTAATGCAGGCAATGTAATGCTACAAGATAGGAATGAGTTTCATGAAATACTCAATGAGGCAGATTGGTTACATAAGCAAAATTAAAGTTTACAAACTGCGACAGGGATAGCGCCAATCTTACTTTTACTTTTGAATGAAGCCAATATTATGTTTTAAACGGAGTCTAGAGTTCAAGGCTAGTACAGTAACTCAGACTGATACCTTGATCCTGCAGGAAGCATCCTGAGGGCAGATTCTGGAGTGCATGGAGCTCTGTTGAATCAGTGGAGCTCCATGCAGATATAAGGGTCCATCCACAGAGCTCCTTGCAGGATCAGAGTTGTAGAATGGTTATCTTCCAAACCATCCTTTATGAGATTCAATTTGAACATCCTGAGAGGCAACACATATGTATGTGCCCACAAACTAACTCAACCCAGGGTTCTCAGTTGTTCGTTGGGCAAGCCAAGATCAATGTGGATGCTATTTACATGTGTTTTCAAACCTGGGGAATATTAAAGGTGGTTAGAGCAAAATGGAGTTGTAACATGGTGACTGGCCATTGCAGACTGGATCAAACTAGTGAAAGAGAGTTCAGAACCAGTGTTCTAGCCTGTCATTGGGTGACTGGCCCTATTAAAGGGATATGGAGGCCAGCCCAACCTATGCCATAATTAGCTCCTTCCCAGCCCGAAGGGGTGGAGCTAAGAGGATCAGCTGATGCGTTAATAAACACTTGGGCCTTCTGAAAGGACTAAGAGAGCTCAGTATTGCTCCTGTGGAAGGTCCTAAGGCTGGGTCTGAGTGCTCGAGGGAGAAGCAGAGGGGAAGACTCAAAGGTAGTCCAGAAAGGGGCTGAGAACAAGGCCTAGAGAGTGAACTGAAAAGAAGCCCTCAAAGAGTGGAAGAACCTTGTTTATTGGGATTCTTTATTGGACTTTTGTAACCCTTGAAAGGAGTTATGTTTGTTTCTGACTTGTCTGAAGGGCCACACCACATCTCTAACACTGACTTCAGTGACATCAGTTCCACAGGAGAAACGCCACTCGGTGAACAGAGAGCTGTTCATGGACACAGAGTCAGACAAAGTTCAGAGTGATATTAGGAGAGGCACCGTTGCTGCCTATGTCAGCATATCATCAGAGCTCTTGAGACTCATCAATGCCCATCAGTGGCTGGTGCCATTCTTTACACAAGTGGCCAACAAAAAGCAACTTCCAAAGGCACAGCTATTGCCAAAAATCATGGCTCTCCGGAAACCAGGAAAAGATCCACATATTGTTGCAGGCTATCAACCAATATCCCTGTTGTCTGTGCCATTCAAAGTGCTGGAGCATCTCATTCTTCAGTGCATCTCCTCAAAAGTAGAGTCGATACTCAGGGTTGAGCAAGCAGGCTTTTGGAGAGGTTGGAGCACCTGGAATCAAGGGCTAGCTTTGACAACACTCATCAAAAATGGTTTTCGAAAAACCTGAAGATGGGATCCATATTTCTGGACCTGACGGCAGCATATGACACGGTCTGGCACATGGGGCTCTTAGTCTAATTGTCAAGAGCACTCACGGCACAGATAGTCAATGTCATTGACCTTCTCTGCAACAGATGTTTCCAAGTGTGCACGGGAGACAGAGTTAGCACATGGAAAAGACAAAACAATACTCTACTTGCACTGATGCTTTTCAACCTATACACAAATGACCTTCCTCTTACCTAGTCCTACAAGCTCATGTATGCAGATGGTGTTTGCTTAGGCGTCCAAGCACAGTCATTCCCAGGACTTAAAAGACACCCTTAACACTAACTTGATTAAAATGGTTGAATGCTGTTTGGCATTTACAAGCAAGTGTGGCATTTACAACCCAGGCTACCACAGCCTTTCCCCCACCCTGCAGCAGCCTCCTAAAGGGGAGTTTCCCAGTGCATCTCAGCTAGTGCAGGGATGATGGCCACTCCTTCTGGCCCTGTGCATGCCTCTTTGCCTAGCAACACAAGCCTGCAATCCTGACCCTGAGGCGATCCCGCAAAAAACCCAAATTGTGGAGTCCTTGTCTCAGTCATTCTGGCACCATTACCCCCAATGTATTTTCCTTTTAGTGCACACACGTAACTCCAATTCAGGTTAATGGGAGTTAAATGCATACAATGAAAAAACATACCCTGAAGCACTGAATTATTAATTTTCTTATGTTGCGTAAATGTTTTTTCCACAGTAAGAGATTAAGCTATTGAAAGTAACAATCTCCTAGAAATATAGGCCAAGATCCTCTGGTGTGGCTGGCTTTATGTTTTGCTGACAATAGATTATGGTCCTAAAGCTAGTGTAGCTGGCCACAAGAAGGTCATCTCAGTTCTGGGGAAGTCTTCTGGTGGTTTAAAGCCATTATTGCAGCTTTTACACCAAACTCCTCCTTTGCAACCAGCAAATCCCTACACCCTGCTGACCACCATTAGTGTAATTCACAGAAATCCTGTAGGCTGCTCCAAGTTTCACCAGAGGGCTGAACTGTTACGGAGCAAGCTTGTGTTCAGAAAAAATAACGAGAGTCCTGTAGCACTTTAAAGACTAACTCATTTCTGAAGGCATAAGCTTTCTGACGAAGTGGGTTGCAGCCCATGAAATGTGTTAGTCCAAATGTGTTATTTGGAGTCAATCACTGTTCTTTCTCCTTTATTCTAATATAATACAGTATTTTCACATTTTTTCCTATTATAACCACAACAGTAAATACATCTGTGGTCATGAGTGTTTGGGTCTTTGCAAGCTGCAGCCAGGATCAGCAGGAGAAGTTTCACAGTGATACAATCACTAAGGAGATATCATGAATGGAGTACATGAGAAAGGCTGGCCACATGCTGCTTATGATATGTCTGAAATTGGAATCATAATTTAGTCCAAGATTCAAACCAAGACGATGAATGAGAAAAGGAAATTTGACAGAATTCTTCTTAATGCTGACTGCCCCAGATGACTGAAGACTGACATGGTAGGTCATAATGCCCCCAAAACTTCCGATGAGAGAGCTGAGACTGCTGTATATTTAGCTGTTTTATCTTCTGAGACTTATAGGCCCCATGGGCAATTGGTTAGTGAAACCATTGTTCAAATGCGGTGACATTTTGTGTGTTGTGCATATAAAAGTTAGATTATGGACTGGATTGTGGTCTTGGATGGGTATAGGAGGGAGGGTGCAAGGAGGTTCCTTACATCCTTTTCTCTTAAAATTACTCAGGGCCTAGCCATATTGACAGTGGGGATTGCAAGCACTACCCCAACTCCTATCTCAGCAGTAGACTCTCCAAAGGAGTTGTGAGCCAGAAACTCCCCTCTCTACCAGCTGGTGGAGCTGAGGAGTTGTGGGAGAGCACTTTTTCAAAGTGTGGTTGAACTACTGCCTCAGATTTTCCCAGGGACTGCAGTTGCAGCATGGTTTTTCTCACCCCCTCCTAACACTTGGCCTGGTTTAAAGGCAGAGTGTAGATTAAAGTTTGTATAGCGTTTTGAATATGAATGTTGTTCTGTGAAAGTTAAGTATTATTGGAGAATGCAACTTGATATTAATAGATTAACACTACAAGACGCTAAGTGATCAAATTGCAGTAGTGCAACCAGGTGTCCGTGAATTGGCTTGATACCAATGTGTATATACATTTTACAAACGAGTATTTATTTTTTTAAATCATAAATACTGCTTGAGGCTTACGATGTTTTACAAAAGATTTATCTCAAATTGTTTGGGTTAATTTCTACCACAATGTACAGAAGGGAAGTACAAACCGTGTATATGAATGAAATAAAACTAAATAGCAAAGCTGATTAGTGAATTACTCAGGACTTCAGTGAATGTATTGTAAAATATTAGCTGTATCTGAAATATCTATTACAATTAGAGACTAAAGTGTATCCTTTTGAACCGGCAATTTTTCCTCCCAAAACCTGAGTGAACTTGGAGCTTATTAAAGTGTCACATTAAGATCTTTCAATATAATAGTTAAATAGGTATAATTTAAGCCTCCTTTAATTCGTGTAATGTATGCAAAGGAAAATCCTTTCCTGTAACATTTTCTTGTCCACTCCTGTCTTTCTCTTGAGTCAAATGGATTTGCCTAGTTACACAGTGTTTTTGTTCTGTGGACAAATGGACTCGGGGGGCACCAAATTTATTTTCGCTTGAGAATTAAACAAAGGTTATTACATCTTAACCTCTAATGTTCAAAAGCTGGTGCACTAACTCAGACAGTTACTTAGCATATATATATATATATATATATATATATATATATATATCCTTTTTCATTTTTAATTTCAGAGCAGACTGAAAGGAGAACAATGCGACAAGCACATCCCCAGTGCTCTGAGTTGTTTGTCAAGGTGCCCAGCTGAGATCAGTTTGGGCTCCACATACACTGACTTTCAAGCCCCGTATATGATCAGATTCGACATGTTTGTAGCCAAATGAGATTCTAACAAAGCATGACCAGCCATTGTAAATGGGATCTAGCTATAGCAGAACAGTGTTGTAGCCCCAGACTCCAAGGTAGGCTAAACTATGGGTGCCCTAACACTCTTTTTAGTTCTGTTCACACTGGTTAACCAATTTATGATACAACCTGGTTTGGCTACAACTTGTCAAACACTATCCCCATCTCCTGTTGGATTCTGCTGCACACTTTATAACACTTCTGCTGAACTGATGTCCAGGGAATACGCCCCGCATTGGAGTATTCCTGGCCATTGTTGTGCTGACATTCCTCATGTAGGGACCTTCTAAGGATGTGACAGCTGGGGGCATGCTGGACCAGGAAGTGATGTGGATCCATAAAGAGCTGTTGCAAACAACTTAAGTTAGAGTAGCATTAGAGGCTGGTCCAACCTGGTACAGGATCGGTATATCCCTGACTGGAACCACAATTCTGGAGGTGCAAAGGTGGCAGAAAAACCACTCTACCTACCCCTTCCTCGGATTAACTTCTTGCAAGGTGCTGCCCGTACTCTGGCCTTTTTAAGCATTGTTGGAAAGCAAGTGATTCTACACTTTTCTGTCAGGTACCTCATCTCATCAGAGAGGGAGATCCTCTTCTGGACACACTTCACTGGTGGGTTCTCAAAATTGTTTTTTTCAGCAAACCAATGGGAAGGGCACCTGACTACTGCAGGCCACAGACTACAGGCTGAGAACAGCTCATGTGGCGCTTAGCAGTGAGTTGATCAGCTAAATCGGTGTGGACTTAAAGGAGTGATACTCACACCTCGGTGGTTGGGGAGCCAAATTAGCCATCAACACTACCCAAGGAGCCACAGCAGTGTGAATTCCTCATATTTAAACAGTATGACAGAGAAATGTTTTGTGTGCGTGTCTATATATTATCCCCCCAGCAAAATGATTGACTTTAAGTATTATTATTGTATTCATTACAATTGATTAACAACACAGTAAAAGCATCCTGACTGGTTAATAATTAAATCTCACAGTTTTCACATCATGTGCTACAAGGAGCCCAGAAGACAGGTTCAAGAGCCACCTGCAGCTCCCCACCCTCAGTCTGAGTATCCCTGAGTTGGAGTGTGGCCCTAGGGCTCAGTGTCCGATTCACTGCTCTGTGTGCCCCCCTCGGTTTTGGCAGAACAGAAGGTCTCACTCAGAACATAAGGACTTTGCCAGCCACCGGGTGGTAGAGAAACTCCCCCCTCAGAGCAGGGCTGCCTTTGCTACGATGCAGACAGACGCAAGCACTAACTCCTATTTGAAACTGGGGAAGGTGGGTGGACACGAGCCCAGAGGAACGTGAGTTTACGAGGGAACGGAAATAGGCCCCACAGTGGCAGAGCACCCTGCCCCTGCCAACCTCCTTTGCCTGGTCTTGTAGCTGGCTAGTTTGGCCAGGGCTAGGAGAAGGTTGAGGAGGTGGTCCCGTGACTTCGTGGGGCCATGGATGGGGTGTGCGTGGATGAACAGGTGCGGGGAGAAGTGCAGCCAGGACCTCAACAAGAGGTTCTGGAGGCACCGGAAGAGGGGCTGCAGCCTGGCGCAACTGTAAGGGAGGTGCACATGTCTTGCTCCTCTGTGGGGTCTGCATCCCAGGGCGGGGCTCGCTCTGTGGATGAGGGGTTTGCTCATTGCAGGCATTTAGCTGAGGATAGTCCTGCTGTGAGCAGGGGTTGGACTAGACGGCCTCCTGAGGTCCTTCCAACCCTAATATTCTATGACTATGAGTCTAACAGGAAGGCCCCTCCACAGGCACCACCTGCTCCCACAACACACGCCAGGCAGGGAGCTCGTGGGTGGGGTCGCGGCAGGGACAGCCATGAAGGGGGCGGCCCGTGCGCAGTGCAGCTCCGCCCCAGGGGAGAACGGGCGGCCGCCGCGCGCTCCCAGCAGCGTCTGCAGCGGCTGCCCCAGTGAGGGAGGCGAAGGCGGCAAGCGGCGCTCTCCGGATCGCTGCGCTTCGCCGGCAGGTGGCGCCAGATACACGGGCCGGGCTACCGGAATGTACCACCTCACCCTGGCCCCGGGGAGGGGGGCTATGGGCGGGGGGGGTAGGTTGATACTTCCCGATGTAACCATGATGAATCCGGGCAGCTCCCCAAGCCTCTATCCCTGACAGCGGGGAAGGAGGGAGGTGGACCCCGACTTCCTTGTTTCCGGCCGCTGAGGCGGCTTCTCCCCCTCCAGCCCAGTCTAGAGTGGTATTTCCCGCGAAGCCGGCCTGGTTGGGTAGGGAGGCAGGTCCCCGGGCGCCGGCCCCGCCCCTCCCGGTTACCATAGAAACTGCTGGGCTGCCCCTCCTCCCCCGCGTGCTGCTGGCCCCGCCCTGGGCAGGGAGAGACGCGAGCGGGACACGTCGCAGAGGGAAGGAGCCGCCGCCTCGCCAGGTGGGTCCTGGGGGCCCTGCGTCTCGCGCCGACCCCGGCCGCGCGGGGCTGCAGCCCGCCGCCCTCGGCCAGGGGAGCGGGGCGCGGGGCTGCCCTGGCTGGGCTCAGTGCGGGGTGCCGGGTTATGCGGCGCGCGTTGGCGGCGGGTGCGGCCCCCTCCCGCCCAGTGTGCAGAGAGGAGATCCCCGTGCGCACAGGCGCGTGTCCAGGGGGCTTGGTGTGTGCGTGTGCATGTGTGTGTGTGTGTGTGCGCGCGCGCGCAGCCCTGGGCTCTGAGTCTCCCTAGCCTCCAACTTCCAGAAGCTGAGGCTGGACGCCAGGGGCTGGCTGGATCCCTGACTGCCCTGGTCTGCTCATTCCTAGCGCCGGCCACTGCTGGGCGAGATGGAGCCATTGGTTAGACCCAGTATGGCCGCTCTTACGAGTGTGTGCATGTGCAGGGGTGGGAAGGGGTCTGTGCCTCTGGGGTGTGTGTATATAGGGGATGTCTGTGCATGGGTGTTTGGAAGGGGAGGGGCGGTGTGTGTGCGCGCGCGTATTTTAGTGTAGAAGTGCACACGGGCTGAGATGCCGCAGCAGCGCTAGGCTGTTGTAACAGCTGTTGTGTTTGCCATAGCACCTGGCTGTCAGATGACGTAGGGGGTAGGCTGTAGGGACCTGGTTTGCTGCATAGATGCAGCGGCGTCTCCTCCTCCCATCCTAAGGATCTCGGTGAGCTGCTGGCCAAAGCACTGTGTCTAGTCTGGTTCCCCGGGAAATGGGAGCCCCCGACTCTGGGTGAACAAAGCTGCTGCGCAGTGAGGCATTATTGTCATTATTGATGCGGGAAATGGAGAAAGCACAGACACTTAAACCAAGTTGTGGTGTGTTTGAACAAAAACCTTCTTTATCAAAGGCATCAGCACAAATATTAAAGGTATGCCTCAGGTTAAGAGGAATATTTTAATACCACATATATTTTCTTGTCTCTTGCATCTAGGATCGGTAAAAATGGGGGAGGAGGGATCTTTGTGCTTTTTTCATGTATCTTGTATTTAACAATGAAAACAGTCTGATCAGCTTCACTTCTATTCATTGGTGCTGCTGTGTTTTGAGTAGCGACCACTGCAGGGGATGTTTTAAAAGCCAATTTATCACTTAAATAAATCCTAGAGAATTCCATTCATAATATAATTTGTAAACCTTCTTTTTGGCTTAATCTCCTGTGTTGACAAAGTTGACACAACTCCCATGGACTTCAGAGATCCCGATTAACATGCTTTTGGATAAATACCCTTATTTCTGAAATTGGAATACATTGTGTAGGTATGGGATGAGAGTGTAACTACTAGCGGTTTACTAAACATTTAAGTACAAAAATGGATTGTGATGATTCCATGAAAATCAGTCACTGTTAAGTGTATTTTAATTTGATCATAATGTTTCTATCTGAATGAATTACAATCCAAATATACTCAGACATAAGGTTTTTACCAGCATAGCTAGTGTAGCTGCAGTTTTATACCAGGAAAACTGTGCAGTTCTGCTGGTATAGTTGTGTCCGCAGCAGGTGTGTTTTGCTGGAATAACATTATTTGTATTAGTATTACTCAGAAGTGACCCAGCCCTAGGGGAGTACAAAGAGGTCTTAAAGTGGCCTTTGACCCCTTTTTGGCTGTACATAGAGTTTTGACACTGCTGAGGGTCTGTACCCAAAATCCTGTGTTGATGTAGATGTTATAGTTCATAGAAACTGATGGAAGTAAATACATATAATCAGTTGTTTAAGTGAATGTTGTTCAAATATAGCCATGAAGCATGAGCTGTGAATAAGACTCATTCATGCAGAGACTTGTATAGTGTCTGTTGCTGTAGTAAATGGAAAATGCTACTTATTTTGTCTTGTTAGCATAAAAACAAATAAGCAAATGAAAACTGAAACCTGCCAGTAAGAAACATTTAAAAATATTTACCTCAGTTAAAGAAGATTCAGTCCCCTTTCACTACATTACTGATGCATTAATAGGTGGGCTTACAGAGCTCTTGATGAGGATCATCCTGTCTATCAGAACTAATGGGGAAGGACAGTGATGCTAGGATGGAGGACTACAATCACAGTTAGTGTAGTAGTGCAAGCACCCTGATTCTAGTAGTTGAAGCTGGCATTGATATGATTTAGCTCACTCTAGACAATTTTAATTTATAAAGCATGTAGTACAATGAGAGAATAGGGCCGGGAGAAAATAAACTTTTTAAAAAAAAAAGAAGTTAATTTGTTTGACATAAAACAAATAGATTCTTTAACTTAAGTAATAGTAAAGTTGCTTGCATACTATAAGTCTATGGGCTTATCTACACTTAAAACGTTTTGGCAGCACAACTGCGCTGCTGTAGTCCTTCAGTGTAGACTCTAGCTACAATGGAATTTTCCCATTGGTTTATGTAATCCACCTCCCCTCTGTCTACATGGGGACTTATACTGGTTTACCTACACTGCTCAGAGGTTTGGATTTTTCACACCCTAAGCGACAGAGTTTTGCCGACCTAATTTTCTAGTGTAGACCAGGCCCAAGTGTCAGTCATAGAATTTAAGGCCAGAAAGGGCTACCAGATCACCTAGTCTGACCTCTTTGCATCACAGGGCACAAACACCACCCAGCAACTGCACACTAAACCTGGCAACTGAAATGAAACCAAGGTAGTACAGCCCAGACTAAATTGTTACATGCTGTAGGCAAAGGAGAGGAGGGACCAACGTGCACCAATTCCTGAGGCCTCTGCAGTGGCAAGGACTTGGTGAAGTGAGAGAAGCCCAGATGATCACCATGTGGTGCATGATCTGTTAGACCCTGAAAGCATGTGAGCAAGAGCCAGCCAAGCACCTAAGAGAGTGATACTCGTTACTGCCACAGAGTACCAGCCCACCCCATCCAGTGTCCTGTCTCCAGCCGTGATCATCTCTGATTCAGAGGAAGGAGATCAAAAACCAGAATATGTTGAGGGGGAATAGAGGGAAATTCTTTCCTGGCCGCTGCAGGTTACTGGTTGAAGCCCTGAAGAGATTTTTAGGGACATCTAACCTGATTCATAGACTCATAGGTCAGAAGGGACCAATATGATCATCTAGTCTGACCTCCTGCACAAGGCAGGCCACAAAACCCTACCCATGCACATTTATAACAACCCCGAACCCATGACTGAGTTATTGAAATCCTCAAAAGTGAGATTTGAAGACCTCAAACTGCAGGGAATCCACACTCAGGGCTGCTGAGCTCTGCTGCCTCCCCCGCCCCCCATTATCACAAGCAACCCACTCAGATATTTCTCCAGTCATACAGTCACACCCTTGAATAGATAGATTTGAAACAGTCTATGCCAGATATCACTAGGGAACTTTTAAGATATAGCAGCAGGGTACTCATGGAGAGTTAGTATGTAGTATGCTGGAGTACTATAGAATTATATCCCAGCTTGCTGCACAGTAAGTGTTTGTGTAGACATTCCCTTAGACATATGCTGAATGGATGGGAAATAATTTTGCTCTTTAACTTCCTAACCTGTAGTCAGGTAGTAATCACATCTTTATTCCTATTTTCATACATTGCTATTTGTAGATGATGATAATAGGGCTTGAAAGATGAAATACAAGTTTTGTGTTATGAACAAAAACACTTGAAACTGTAATTTGTCACTTTCTAAGGCCATGTCTTCACTGGACGCGGAGAGGGGAAGAAAGGGTGTATGCTTAACTCAAGCTAGCAATTCAACATAAAATCCTGGAGAAAACCAGGCAGTTTGTAGTTTTCATATGAGCTAACAGGTTGAGTTAAAGATCAACCTGTTAAAGTGTGTGACAATTACAAAATGCCTGGTTCTCTCTATCACCCATTAAGGACACAACTTTTTTTTGTAGTGAAGATGGGGCCTAATATATTCACTGGCCAGAAACTTCATTAATGCAGTGCTAAGGTTGACTGGTGGTGCCTTATACCTTTCCAGAATGTTGAATGCACCTGTACTGAAACTTCTGAAAACCAGGAAACACTGCTAGTGGAACAGAGAAGCTGTGGACCCCCTTCCCTCCACTCCTTTACCTTGGGGAAAGGGAAGAATAGAACTTGTCCCTTAACTATAACCATACTAAAGAATATGTTGATTAGAATTATTTTCAGATACAGGCTTACTTTCATAACTAAAATAGGCACTTGTCATTGAACGTTTTTCAGTAAGTTTATCAGTATTGCCATCCCCAGCTGTTCAAAATGTGAGTCAGAACCTCCAAAACTATGAGATGGGTCTAAAATCATGAGATTCTAAAAAACATATGTTTAAGTTCTTTCAGCTTACCTCTGAGCCTTTGGGATGAGCTCGGGTAATGTTTTAAGGCTTTGCTTTACAGCCATGAAGACTCCCAAACTATTTCTAAAAAGTGAGACCTGATATTCTTATATTTGCACAACCCCAGGAGCTGGGTTTTTAAAAGAAACACTAAATGTTGTGAGACTTGAAATAAAATCATGAGAGTTGGCATATAGTTAAAAATTCATGCCAAAACATGATTTGTAACTTTCTATTGCTGCAGGTAATGCCACAGATTACTAGAGCTGAAAGGTGAGGAAAAACATCTTCCTCTCCCTCCCTTATTCCACCCCAGTTTATTTACTTGGTGTATAATGAGTTCTGCATAGTCACTCACCCCTGCTGTTTCCATATAGAACACAGATTGGGACATAGGAAAGTCTAAAAATAGGAAACTGACTGAAAAACCACAAATGCTGCCAGTGGGGAATTGGTGTCATGCCTGACATTACTTTTAGCTCAGTTTTTAAAATTAAATAAATTGTTTACAGTTCCTTTTCAGACATATCTACCTACTTACTACACCCTTGCAATCTTTTCAGGTGTAGACTTTGTCAATATTTAATTTTTGGTTAATTTTTCATAACTGTGTATATTTATTTTAGTTTGCCTGGCAGTTTTGGCTTGCTGCGAGAACCTAAGATGGATCCGGAAGAGCAGGAGCTGTTCAGTGACTACAGATACAGAAATTACTCTTCAGTGATTGAAAAAGCTTTGAGGAACTTTGAATCTTCAAGTGAATGGGCAGATCTCATATCTTCACTTGGCAAACTCAATAAGGTACTATATCTTGTAGGTGTTTTTGTTTGGGATTTTTTTTTTTTTTTTGGAATCAGGGTTATCCTTTGTTGCTTGCGTTGAGACTAGGATACCTAAAGATCTTCTTAATGCTGTGTTGAAACCCAGAGAGCAACTTAGAGAACAAGTAATTTGAATAATTAGTGGAAAGTTAGTTTTAAAAACAAAACAAAAACATCTCAAAGGCTTTTACAGTTAATGCAAACGTAATATTTTATATGTAAACAGAAGGAAGAAGATTGTCTGTCTGTATTCATAGGAGGAGAAAATGATAAATCTGTGTATCCCGTTGCAAGGGAAATAGTTTAAGCAGATGTGGAAAATGCAGATCTCCAAGTTCAGACATGTCAGCAAAAGCCTCTAATGTAGATGCAATTATACTAGCAAAACTGCAAGTTTACCAGCTTTGGCTGCACTGTGTAAACCTAACAGATCTCCACAGCAGTGTGAAAAGTGGAGTTAGCACATTGCAGGCAGTTAGTAAACCTACTAAGAGAGAAGCTGAATGGTGTTATCTAGGCTGCATGA
This sequence comes from Mesoclemmys tuberculata, assembly GCA_007922155.1. Lineage (NCBI taxonomy): Eukaryota > Metazoa > Chordata > Testudines > Chelidae > Mesoclemmys > Mesoclemmys tuberculata. Next base: position 33,451,226 of record ML675610.1, read on the forward strand.
GTTCTTGGTTACTACACCCCCAGCCATGGTAAACCCTCATCATTTTTTGGACTGATAGGTTAGGTCCCACTGTGAGAGGGAGGTCGAGGGATGTGGGGAGAACTTGGGACCTTCAGACAGTTCCACTGATCATTTCCAGCTGTCACTTTTGAGTTAGAGGGGGCACTTGCACATGGAGGAAGGTGAGCGCTGATCTTCTACCATGGCTAGTCTTGCTTAAGTGGCCAGCTTACATCTACTAGCTGAAAACTCTTGCTCAGATACGTAACTGACAAAACATGCAGCAGTATAGTGCAAACTAAACAGAAAGCTTTTATCTTTTACATCAGGCCATCTGTGCTGATATATTTTTAGACTTAATCTTCTTAGGGCCATAAGAATTACTATACCGGATCAGTAGTGGTTCCTCTAGTCCTGTATCTTGTCTGTGGCTGTGGATTGCATCACATGCTTCAGAGGAAGATGCAAAACATTTATTGATAGAAAATTACGGAATAACCTGCCTATAAAGAAAACTTCTTCTTGCCTAAGCAGTTATTGTCTCATTCCTGAAGCATAATTATTAATTACTGTTTAGCTCCAGGAGTGCTTATGGAGTGTCTGGTGTTTTCCTAACATAGGCAATGCAATCCCCATGGCAGGGATTTTATAATCTGAAGACACAAAGCAGATAGTGTGAAGGGAAGCAACAAATACTGTTACATTAATATATATATTTTAAAAATGGACATGAAAATTATAGCAAGTTATACTCTATAGGCATGACCGTGTTGGTTAACAGCAGGAGACCCTTCCTGTATAATGGGTAGCATGAATGATAGCAAGGAGAAGTTTGGGAGAAGCATCAGAGTTAAGATAAAAAGTTAAGAGGCATTCTTTTATGTAGCTATTGATGTTCTTCTGTTTTGATTTATGATTTGATTTAGAGTCTACTAAGCTGTTGGCTTCTCTGATTTTTGTAGTAGTGGATTCCACAAGATGATTGTGGGGTGGGTTACATAAACTTGTTGTCATTGAATTTCATTGGTTTCTCCACTTGTTCTTGTGTTAAGAAAGTAAGCTGGTGCCTCATGTTGCCTGTAAAGATGAGGGGCATAGGGAAGAAGTAGATCTCCAGTACCCCTTGGCCAGCTTCTTGGCTGTGGTGAAGCAAGGGGATAGATATCTATGCAGCTCTCACACTTTTCTCTACCCTCTACTATTTTTTTGTGATTCTCCTCTACGAATATCTCCGGTGCCTCACTCTGCTGCTGCTTACGGTCTTACCAAACAGTAGCAGCGTGAAGTTGACACGGTTCTTTGCAGTTTCACCATTGCCCACAGGGTTCTGAATAATAGCGGTAAAGCTGATTAGATTTCTGTCAGTTTTCATTTGTTGCTGCTTGACAAATCTTTGAGCAGCAGTGGTACTAGAGTAGTCTGCAGACAGAAATATAGCACTGCCTCATTTAATGTTCTGAATACACCTGTTGCAACCATGAGGATTAGAGATCAGTGTGACAGATACTGCAATCACATACAGTATTTTTGGGGACCATGTTGTATTTTATGTTTAATGCATGAATGTGAAAGCCGATATATTGAGACGGGCCAGACCATTATGAGCTGTAGAATATTCACAGCCCTTTGTATCAATGCAAGTGATGTGTATTTGTTCGTTTTAAGGGAGGGGAGGTGCTCTGATGCTTAGCCTCCTGGAGAAGAGTGGGAGGGACTGGTTTTACCTGATGTCAGGAGGCTGGGGGACAAAGCAAGATTGATTTTTTTTATTTATTTTTTAAAAAAGTGGGAGGGGGGCCGAGTTTAAACAGACACCGGGCTTTCATTTTGATCCAACAAATGGACAACACCTTCTGACCAAGAGAGGGACTCCAACCCTTGCTGAAGGGTTTGAAGAGATGTTGGCTTACCAGATGCCTTAAGTGGAAAATGGGCAATTCCTGGTGTGTTTAGTGAGCATTTAAATCCTTTTTTATTGTTTGTTTTTTCATTGTCATGCTTTTGCCCTAAGAATAAATGTGCCTGCTTAGAAAGAGCTGTTCAGATTACTGGTAACTCACACCTGTCATAGTCCTTGGAGAGAAAGCACAGCCCAGATGCTGGCCTTAAAGCAGACTAGCTTGCTGGTGATATCCGAGTAGGTCAGGGAGTTTCACAGCCTTAAAATCCCCAGTCTAGAGGAGAGTGGGACACAGGACCCGCCCAGAGACAGGTGACAGCTGGACGTCTGAGACCTGACTGGGTGCTTCTGGAGGGGCAACACAGGTGCAGTTGCCCTGAAACTCTGACAATCGGTTTTTTATAATGAAAGCTTGTCTGCAGAAATTGGTGATTGCCGGGGAAGACTTTTTCCATTTGTCACCTACAAGTGGATTTTTCAAGCACTACTGTAGAAAATAACTATGTCTATGAAAGGCCTATTCCAAACACAAATTAGTAGAGGATAGAAATGCATAGATGGAAGTGGACTTTGTTAATTAACAAAAATTAAAGACTGACACATTTGTCAGTAGTCTTTAAAAGACTTGCTTATATTTCATGGGAAAACTATGAAAAACATTTCAGTTAAAGATAAGTCTGCATATTTCTCTTTAGCATGAAAATGGGATCTTTATTGCTTAGAATTTCAAGTATTTCTCCTTATTTATCACTTGAAGACATAATCCTTGTTTGATGTAACTGTATTTGATGGGATTTAAACAGCTTTACATCCATTTTCTATACTGTGAGTACAAAGTATGACCAGATTTGAGAGTCAAATTAAATTTGAATGTTTATGAAAATAAATCCTCTATTCTGATTCCTTTAACCTACTTTGTCAGGTTTGTAATTTCTAATGCTTATTGCTTAAATAATCAAAATATATACGGTCTTGTGGAAAGAGACCAATTCACAGCAGTGATTTTGATAAAATGTTCATGAGGCTCTTACACCTTTCTGGTCCCTTGTATTTCTAGAAATAAAGTTATTCCTTTCTCGTTCCTATTATTGAGTAGTGCCTTTACTAGCATTTTTACTGTCTATACAAATGTGCATGTTAACTGCTAAGAAAATATTGTTTTGTTGCTAACTCACAAAATGAATGCCTGTATTTAGACTGTTCAGTACAGATTGGCATGTACAGGATTTGGTCATTCTTTTTTAATAGTCCTGATGCCACAATGTAATTGTGCTATTGCAGAATTTGCCTTCATGTGCTAACAACTGAGTGGGGGAAGGGGAGGCTCTGTAAATTTATTGCTGATAGAAGCAAGTTACTGCTGATAAAAGCTAACAGCAGTTTTTCACTGGAAACTGGTGCTGGCTTAGCACTTTCCCCCATTCACCCTCTGGCAGTGGTGCTTTGTCTGTGCTGGTAAAGTGTAATGGAACAACGAGTCCATAACATTTGTGAGCTCTACAATAAATATTGCTACCAATTGTGCGATGCTAGGGTGACCTGTGATTTAGAATGTGCTACCATGCATAAAGCTGAATAAATTTGGAAGGTAGGGGAGGAGTTGTGGCCACTGGTGACATTTTCACCTCAGCCTTGGGGGCAGGAAGGCTTGATAGGGCATAAAATGAGGTAGAAAATTGGAGAGAAGGAGGGACACTTCAGAAACAAACTCCTTTTCCATGGCCTTGCAGTATTCCCTCCCACAAACCTTTCAGTGAGTAATGCTACAGGAAAAGGATAGGAAGTGGCAGAGCTTATGCCCCACGCTTCCATGCTGCCCTCCATTTATTTTCTTGCAGGGATAAAAACTGACTGCAGGAGTAAATCTTCCACCCTCCTTAGTTTGATATCATCTTTTCAGTATGGAAGCATAGGCAAAGTATTCTTTCTTACTCATTCCCAAGCAAGTGTAAGTTTCAGTGCCAGAACATGTGGCTCACCTCTTCCTGGTCACAATATACACATTAAAGTTCTGCCATCAGAACTAGTTAGTACTGCATGGTTTGTGAGCTACTCCAACTAAGCTGGCAAAGATTAAAGTTTATGGAAAATCATCTTACACTGATTTCACTCATACCACAGCGATAGCTAGACTTTAAACAAATACTTAGAAAATTCCCGATTTCACAGTTTTTAAAATGATTTCTAAAGAGCAGAAATTCCAAAACACAATATAGGTATTTTATAGTTCAAGGAATAATATATATACTTTAAATTAGAAATTCTTGTATTAATCAGTTTTGAAGCAAGGTTTTTAAAAGTTGTGTATGGAGAGGAATCATTTTTCCTGGAAAGACATTTCTGCAAGCCCCAAATGTGAAGGTAGTAGGACAGCTTGTAAATACATACTCCTGAGAACATTGTAGTAAATAGTGCCTCCCTGAACTCTGTAAAAAGGAATCTTGTAGAGACTGTTTTCAGGTATACACCTCATGGCTCTTGAGATCCTCATAAGGAAGATGTGATGAGCTACCCCACGTTCCTCGGGTTATAGCAATGCTATGGCATACTCAGAGAGGTGAGGGAATCCTAGACAGACATAATACATAGCTTGAAGACAAAGGATTAATTCTGCTATATATAGTAGGGCTGGCCAAACTCACTGACCCCCCTGAGACTCTCCTCCCTGCTGGGCAGAATCCCCCAGCCCATCACCCTGCAGCAGGGAATGAACTGAGCTCCCCAACCCAGTCTGATAGGTGGAGAATGGGGTGGGGTGGCATAGAGGGCTCGTGAAACGCACTTGAACTGTATAACAGCCTCCCGTGGCTCAGGAACAGTGGCGGTCTCTGGTATATAGGAAGCATTCCACTCTTGCCTTTCACAGCTCAGGGCAGCAGCACTTGTTTCCCCCTAGTGGTCCAACAAGGCCACCCACTCAGGCTTCTGGCTGCCTAGCCCTTGCCCTAGCCAGTGCTTGGTCTGGCTATGGGCGCCTGTCTGTGGCCGCTGGGGCACCCTGGCCACCACGGCCAGCCCCCACCTCTCTCCCAGCCTCGGTCCCCACTCCCAGCCTCCGCATCGGGTGAGGGGGTGTGGGCATAGACTGGAGAGGCACAATGTAAAAAGTGTGGGGACCACTGGATTAAACTTAATTCAGTAAGGTTTGTCCAAAATATAATAGAGGCCCTTGTCATATCTATCAGACTTTATTGCTGAGGCTTGCCCATTGTCTTTAATTCAACCAGCTAATGAAAACTACAAACGCAGCCTTATCCTCACCAGGATTTTAACTCTAGTTAAGAACACATCCTCCCCACCCTCCCGCTGAAGATAAGGCTTAAGAAAACTCAAACAGCCAGATTTTTCCTTTTTTTCAAATCATGAAACATGGTTTATTGAAATAGAACATCAGTATTCCCAATACGTGACTGCAACAGGCAGGGCTGTGTAACAGTAGCTTTCAGTGTTTTGTTCTATGCAGCAATAGCAAGCAAACAGTTTATGGAAGTGTCTTTAAATTCCTGTTCCTTTTTGACTCTTTCTCCCACCACTATCTGTAAAACCATAGAAACTCTTGTCCACTATTTTTTTGCAAGTCTCATTAGCATTTGTTTTCTCAGGCCATGTCTACATTATGGGTGTTACAGCAGCATAGTTGCAGCACTGCTTGTAGATGCTTCTTACATCAACGGAAGGGATTTTTCTATCCATTGTCGATAATCCACCACCCCAAGAATTATTCCATCAACCTACCCGCATCTACAGCAGGAGTTATGTTGGCTTAACTATGGCACTCAGTGTGAATACTTTTAAGAGTAGATTGGGCCTTAACAGTTAATGAATCATAAATTCTTCAAGTTTTAAATTTATTGCCTCTGTCCCAAACAAGCATGTTAATTAGAACTAATGCTATACATTTAAAAAAATGTGTTCTGTATTGTCACCAAGATCCTGGTGATGTAAACACAAATATATGCAACTGATCTTCTACTTGGTTTTTAAATTTCAACAGAAGTTGGTCAGATTGACCTGTGGTACTATTGTTTAATAATACCATGCTCTATCTCGTTAAGTTCAGTACTGTACAAGAACACTATTCGTTCTTCCGAAAAAGCATTGTCTCTTGAAATCCTAGGGAATAAGAACTTTTTAAACGCTCAACCCCAAAGACAAGTGCACGGGATGGCTGCAGTTTTTAAAAAATCGGTTGTGAGCAAAGGGGTAATTTTTGCAAAGGGGGGGGGGGAGGTTAATTCTGCCAGGGATTGAAATTTGGCCCGCTTCACCTGGTCCCAATTTTTCTAGTAAAAAAACCTCGCAGTTTCCAGAAGTTCTGAAGGGCCCATTCTGCTCATCCCATCTGACCTCCTGCGTAACTGAGGCCGGAGAATCTCAAACGAGAATTCCTGCATTCAGGCCTATCTGGTGGGTGAGCTAGCTCGGCTCTAGAATGAGACATCCAATCTTGCTGAAGAGATGCAGTGCTGGAGTTGCCTACTGCTATGGAGTAACAAGCACCTTGGTGCATTAATTGGCTCAAGTGTGTTCAGGGCTGGTTGTCCTTTGTCCTGAAGTGTGGCGGATTTAAGGGGATGTGTTTTGATGGGGGCAAGCAATGGAAATGAGGTAACGGACTTGCTGGAGAAATTGCCCTTGGTATTTATCTTACTGCCTTTGAAATAAAATAAAGTCTGTAAACACACACACACACACACACACACGGTGAAGGTCATATATGTAAAAAGTTCTATCAGCTACAAAGGGAAGATGTTGATATGGTGACTTGCATTTAAGAAGCAGAACAGCGTATTAGCTAAGCAAATTGGTTTTTGGAAGCAAACTGTTCTCCAAATTAAATGCATTAAATAAGTGTCTAAATTTATGCATTCCTGAAAACTATTTTATATTTACTTGGTAAAGTAAAGAGAGCTCTGAACACTAAAAACATTTTTATCTGGGCTGATTTTACATTTTTAACACTGATGGGGAAGCACATAGTTGTGCGTGTTGCATTACAGAGAGAATACTGAAGAATAGGGAGAGATGCAAAAGACTGCAATTTAAAGATTCTCATGGATGTATAGTCCTGGGCAGGTTAAGAAAATGAGGTTAGATGGGTTAATGGGGCCTAATTCAGATGTATAAAATCTGAGGTGAGTGAGCTGCTGCCATGAAATCATTTGAGATCTCATGCTATCAGGTTGAAAAATAGGAAAGTTTCAATCCTTTTCCTCTGCTTTGCTAACCATTAAAAAGGGGTTTTGTTCATTGCTACTGTGTGGTTTATGTACTACTGCAGGTTCTTTACCTTATTAATATCAGGAATATCATCTTGTCTGGAGATCTTGGAGAATGAGAGAACAGGTGTGGGAATCTTCTAAGCTCTTAATGGAAAGATTGGGATGAACACTCTTTAGCAAAGACTCTTCCCCTGGCTGAATTTCAGGCATTTGCTTTAAAGAGATTCCCCCAAACCAGTTTTCCCCTTCTATTGTTTGTTTTCCTTTCTTGCTGCTTCAGTCTTTATAGACAACTGGAGAACTAGTACAATTATCTTCCAAAGCAGTCAGTGTAGATAAGATCTGAATGTAAATTGATGGCGGGGGAGGGTGGACTTTCACAAATAATTAAAAAAAAAATTATATTTTTCAGGCGTTCTTTATGTATTGCCAAAAAAGGGCAAATAGTTTTCACATCATCTTTAAAGAAATTGAGGAACATTTATTTACATTAAGGGTATTTAATATGTAGAACATACTGTTACAGGCAGCAGTAATAAATTGTGTTTGAAGAAAAACATATAACAAAAAATTGAACTAGATAACCAGAGAGCCAAAATGTAAAACTTTATTTTTCATGGGTTTTTTTTATGGGTTGGAGGTGGGGAAAGAACAAAATTCTTAACATTATATGACTAGTCCAAATGTTTTATAGCTTTGTGGAATCTTTAGTTTCTCCAACTGTAAGAACAAAACTCTAGAATTATTATGAATGTTAGAAAACTTGTTGTCAGTAAATTTGAACTACAAGGAACATATGTGATGTTTTAACACTTGACGCCCCCAGTTAAATCCCTTACTTGGAAAGGAGCTGGAAAAAAATGTAACCTAAGTGAGCATGAGTAACTGGCTATGTCTACACTACAATTTATGTTGGCATAATTTGTTGCTCAGGTGTGTGAATAAACCACTCCACCTGAGCAATATAAGTTACACCAACACAAGCATTCATGTGCACTGTATTATGTGGCATAAAGCATCTTCACCAGATGGGCTGCAGTGGCACAGCTGTATTACTACAGCCATGTTGATGCAGCGCTGTATGTGTAGACATGCCTTATATATCTGGAAAAACTGCTGTCCGATTGCACTAACTCATGAGAATCAGAAGAGTACTTGGCCGATTACGTCATAATTCTTAAAGCTATGGAAAGAGAAGTGTGGTCTATTTCTGTAAGTGTTGCGCTAGGAACAAGGAAGAAGTTGTTCAGGGCAATGACAGGTATAGGTATTTGCTAGGTAAGACATAGATGGAAATGCAATGAGTCTACAAGCCTCAAGAACTATAAGGCAATAACTTAGCCAAACTAATTAAGTCGTAAGGCCCAAAAGCCTTAGTATAATTAGCTAACCAAGACTAGCCCCCTAGATCAAGATATCACAAGATAGAATGCTATAGTGACTAAACTGCTGGTAGGTAATCACAAAGTGGTAGTTTATACCAGCTTGGGATATTTTTAGTTAGGGGCATCAGCAGATGTCTGACAGCAAGGATACTATGGTAACTAATTGATGTGTATGCTAATAAGCTTGGGGGGGGACTTAATAACCTGTGGGAATAGGGCACCCCAACATTAGTAGGGTGAGGAACTACAAATAAGGAAAAGGGGCTGAAACCTCTATTTAAATATGCTTTAGGCAGAGTGACATCAGCATAACACATAAAAATTATGTCCCAGTCTGTGTGGTGTGGGAGGGAGAAATGTAACTCTTGGGAGAGGCCATGATGATGATGATGATGATGATGATTGATGATGGTGAGGGGGAAGATGCGGAAGATAACTAACACTTCAGGTTGTTTTGCAAGGGAAGGTGTAAGTATATGCATGCTCCGCTCTTTCTGTATTATCTCTACCTCTCTTGCTGGGTTGGTGTCTATGCGAATTTGCTAACTGTGTTGTTAAAACTATTCTAAATATAGGGTGACGTCCTAAATGACAGAGTGTTGCAACCATGCACATTGAGACTCCAGACTGAACACTAATTCTGATAATGCTGGGCCTGATATTGGGACAAAAACCAAATTTCAGAGTGCTAAACGGGGAAACTAAATCAGTAATATAGTCAATATGCACCCAATAGATTAAGAAGCACTGTCATTTTACAGCTTGTAGGGTGATGTGAGGGCTATTATAATTGTAGCTAATTGTTAATTCAGTTTTAATCCCAGAGTATGGCTTTTGGACTCAACAGTGCTGAGCACCCACAACTTTCATTGAATTCAGTTGGAGTTGTGAGCACTCAGTGCCACTGAAAATCAGGCCTTTATTTAACCTCTCTGTATTTATAATGAAGATGATTATGCTTTGAGATTGGGATCTTACTGTATTAGCCACTGTAGAAACCTAACAGAAGCACACCTCTGCCCCAAAGAGGTTATGAACGAAGTGTAATGCTCTGAGTAACCAGTAGATAAAAACAACCAGATGAGGTGCCAGGGGGAAAAAAAATTAAATGATACTGTTCAGCATGAAGAACAGTGGCCATAGCAAACCAGCTGCCTAATCACTGTCAAGTTTTTTTTGTAGGGGTCATGACAGAAAAGAGGTTTCAGGTCTGAAAATAAATATAATCATTCTTATGAGATCTTTTATTAAAAATGTGTCTTGTATCTTGTTCAAGACTGCACTTCCTAATGACAAATACACAATGTGACCAACTTTTACAGGCAATGCTATTGGTTCCCACAAAATGCAACTAACCTACTCAAATGCATAATATATTGCTAAGCAAAGTAAAATATAGGTTACAAGATTTGGATCTTTGCTGTAATACTTTCTCATGAATTTGTAAAGTTACTGAATTATAACAAGTTAATGTGTATATTTAAGACTGGTGTGGGGGCAACTGGAAAATGACTAGGAATTTTCTTTCAATTGTACTCTTAACATGGCTTTTGAAATTGTTACTTAATTTGTAGGACACAATCATCTGTATGCAGTATAAATTATGAATAATGTCCAATGTTATGAATGTTAAACACTTGAGTTGGAAAACATTCACTTGTAGCTTCTGGTTCTCTCTATCTCTTCTGGAGACAGCTGATATGTTGTTTTACAGTCCAATTAACATAGGATGCCAAGAGGAAGCTAATCTTAATGTAAAGTTTATAATTCTATAAAATGATAAGACAACGTTCTTTGAATTGGTTGTTTTTCTTTTGCCATGGTTTGCGGTAGCTATGTGTTTAATGAGTAAAACAAATGATTCATGCTCTATTCTGGGGAGCCATGGAGAGAGAGACTGTAATAACTAAAACGTGGGGAGGAGAATGGAAAAATATATTCAGCTGTTCAGCAGCCAGCCCCTCCAGGAAAAAAAAACCCACAAAACCCTGGGCATGTGTAGTCTTGAGAAAAGAAGACAAAGCAGGGATTTGCTAAGTCTTCTGATATGTTAAGGACTGTTGTGAAGAGGACTAGTCAGTTGTTCTCCATGTCCTCAGAAAGAGAAGTTATGGGCTTAATGTGCATCAGGGGAGTTTTAGATTAGATATTGGGGAAAACGTTCTAACTATAAGGGTAGTTCAAGCTCTGGAATAGGCTTCCATAGGAGGTTGTGGAATCCCTGTCATTGGAAGTTGTCTAACTGTTCTTAAAAATCACCTGTCGTGAATGGTCTAGGTTTACTTAGTCCTGTCTTGGCATAGAAGACTGGATTTGATGACCTTTTGAGGTGCCTTCCAGCCCTACGTGTCTGACTCCATGGTTGGTGTGGGATTACTCATTAAGAAGCTATGAATTAAGTAGCTTGCATATGAAGCTGATTCAAATGGAAATGCCTTTCTTATGAGCTCACTCACTGAACAAATTAGCTCACAGGTGCTCTGTGATTGAGGAATGGCAGCATAGCTCATGGATTTAGGAGAATGTAGAGTTGTTGATCATGTTTGTCCAAATTTCAGAAGACACATGACCATTACAGACTTGCTGTTGTGTAGGAGAAATCGTTACACACTCCTCTTCCACCCTGCTTTTGCTGATACTAAGGGTATTTTTCCTTTTATTATTCTCAGAGCTTTTTAAGTGCGCTACTCTGCTAGGGGAATACTTGCAGCTTTTAGAAAGTGAATTTGTGCAAAGGACACATACTACATAAGATGTTGTTTTTGCAATACATCAAGTTAATGATTTTACTAAACAGTGAATAGTGTCATTCATGACTAGTCAATAAATAACTTAATTCTTAACTGATAGAATATTATGGTATTTGTCTTGATTTGAATAAGTTAAAGCAAGAGGAAAAAGTATTTACAACCTATTTATTTTCTTTCTCCTGATGAGTTTGAACTTTCAGAGTAAACAATTCAAATATATATTTAGGGGGTGTGAACCATTATGTTTAGATTATGAAAGTGTACCAGCCAAAGTCCAGCATTGTGCCTGGTTGCTGTAGGCATTACTAATATAATGTACAGTATTGTTTCTCAATGACTGGTCAATGGACCGGCACCGGTCCTTGAGACCCTCCCTGACACAATTTAGTAAGGCAATAAGCCGGTCCCTGGCATCATAAAGATTGAGAAACACAGATGTAGAATACTCTAGAATTTGAAGACAAGCTCCATAAATGTGTTATACCTTAATTTTATATGCAAAGTATTACTATGCTGTAAAAGAGAGAAGAGAGACTACTTGGATTTAGATTTCTAGCATATGCTTTACATAGCAGATGTCACATTTTTATGTATTTTTTCCCTAGCCAAAATGCTTCTGATAGACAGTTTTTCAGTGTGTTTCAGAATGTTATAACATACCAGTTTTTTCCATTTACATGGAGCTGCTCTGAAGATCTTCATTTTTACTATAGTTTGTCTAAGGCCTAAAGATAGTAATGATTATTGTAATCATATTCTTTAAACATTGCCATACGTCTTACATTTTATTGTCCAGTATAGCTGAGATAACAAAATCAGCCATCCTTATATGTGAAATGAAAAGAATAAAAGCTTACAGGTTGCGTGTAACAAGGAAAGATTCTGCTACCACTAAAATCTTCTGTCCTATCCCAGCCCCTGAATGCTGAAAAAAACTCTTCCTTTCCTTCCTCAATTCCTATCCTAGTTACCCTCAATCTTTGACTTCTGTCTTCCATCCTCCAAATAAAAGTAAAACCCAACACTATAGTCTGAGTTTTCACAACAGTTTTTCAAGTCTAGTGACCTTTGCTCTGTTAATGTAATATTATGCACTTGTGGAAGAAAACCCTTGAATGCCTTATTTAATTCTACTAAATAAATTTTCTATCACAAAACCTTATTTCAGTTAAAATGCTGACTGATTAATGGTAGATGTTATGTAACTTTTTGTTGTTCCTTCCTTCTGCCCCATCTTCCCTGTTTGTACAGGCTCTTCAAAGTAACCTGAAGTACTCCCTCTTGCCGAGACGTCTGATTATCAGTAAGAGATTATCTCAGTGTTTACATCCAGCTTTACCTAGTGGAGTGCATTTAAAAGCACTAGAGACCTATGAAATAATCTTTAAAATTATTGGGACAAAATGGCTTGCCAAAGACTTATTCTTCTACAGGTAAATTGCTCTTTGAAAACTTAAACTTAACACAATTTCATAATAGATTATTTTTTAATTGACTGAATCTACCTTTTTCTTTTTCTTTTTTAAAGCTCTGGCTTGTTTCCCTTGCTGGCACATGCAGCAATGTCTGTGAGGCCTATTCTCCTTGGCCTGTATGAGAAATATTTTCTACCTCTGCAGAAGTCCCTCTTGCCAAGTCTTCAAGCCTTCATAATTGGACTGCTGCCTGGATTGGAGGAGGGGTCAGAAATTTATGACAGGTGGAATTGTTTATATTAATTTAGAAATATAAAATGCAATACTCAATCACTTCCCTGTTTGTTCATTTTTGGAGGAACCCGTATCCAGAAATCCTCATCCAGAGGAAGGTTGTCTGATGCATAGCTTCTGAGGGATAGGATGAGAAGGGAAAAATATAGAAGTTGGAAGAGAGAGACATGAAATGAATCAGGAAGTGGGGGAGGGACAGAGGAGAAAAGAAATACAGGTATAAAAAGAGATTGAAAAGTTGCATTAAGCCAATTTGAGTGGTCCACTATATTTAGAAAGACCACACAGCTCTCCTTTCAAAACTTCTGAATAGTTATCTTTACCCTTCAAATCGGTAATGGGGCATTGAGGAGATCTTTCGACAGACTGAACTAAACCTTTGTTTTTGTGCACTTTAAATCTTATGATACAGGGAAGTTCCTGTGTCCTGTACATATATAGATTCCAGACACTCTATACTAGAACACCACCTTGTGGTCCTAGCTGTAGTAGTAAAATGGACCACTTCTAAAACCCATTGTCAAAAATGTCTTCCTCACCCATGGCCCCTTAATACAGTACTGAAAATAATGACCAGCTGGTGTATTTGCGGGTCAGCAAAGTTCAACACTTTGTAGCAATGCATGCTAGATACCTGGTTGAAAAGATCCTGTCGCAGTACACCTATATACTTAGTCACTAGGCTTTTGGTTATGTAATGATTATACTTCCATCAGGTAATAACTGTAACAAAACTATTCTGCAAAAACCTGTTGCAGGATTTGCACCACTTTGTAACTTTCATTATATTTCACCAAATACTCTCTCTGCTTAGACAGTGACCCAGTATTTTTGTCATATAAAGTATGTATGTGTTTCCATGGTCGATGCATTCTATTCTTCTTCCCATGTAATGGCAGAATGGAGTTTAGCTATAGTTACTTGTTTTGACAACAGATGTTTGCTTTGCTTGCTTGCAAAAGATTCATGCTGAGTTTCTTGCAATGTTTCTTTGTAAAACAGTCTCAAGTCATGAAGGTGTAGAAAAAGCTTTACATTGAAGGTTAGCCTTGATTGTCATGAGTGAACAAGAATAAGCTGTCTTTGTATAGTGATTGATAAATAGTTTTTAGTTGCTGAATTACAGGCTGATAAAAAAAGTGTGTGTCTGCCTCTTCTACAACTGCTTCATGAAAATGAGTTTAAAGTGTGTGGTGTTAGGTCGGTTTATAGAGTGAAGTATTGGTGCAGTTTCTTTATTCTGATCCCATTACTTCTTTTGGATCAGTCATCTTGTCATCTGACCTAAACAAAGTCTAAAATGGACTCTATTTGAAACTGACTAGGTTTTGAGTAAAAGTTGATGATAGTTTCAGGTACTATGCTTTATCTCCAAAGTCTCCTGCCAATTTTTGTGGTTTTATAATCAGATTTTCCTTTTAAAAAAAATTTTCCCCTCCCTTTCACCTTTAGCTGTGTATGTCTGGAGGAGGGACACAAATGGGATAGTTGACTGTAGTGACATCTCTTATAATGAAATACTGAAAATAACTTTACATGGTGATGTAAAAAACACAAAGTAAACAGAATGACCAGATTTTTCTTCAGTTTGAGTTTTACTTAGCTGACTTGGTTATGTAAAAATTATAGATAAAACAGTTTCAGACAAAAGCAATTAAGTTGGGTAAATTTTACTTCAGCTGCAATGGAGGATGTGTTTACAATGAGCATTTTCAGAAAATCTCCCACTGTTGGCTTAGCATTGATGCATCTCCACTGTTCCTAGCAATGGTGGAAACACTAGTATAGATCAAGCTCAGGCATTCTTAAATTTGAAATCTGAAAAAATTTCCAGACTTTTTCACAGGAGAAAGAACACAAGTCATTTTCCTTCCCATTTCCTGATTTTAAATGCAAGTTTTCCACTCAGATATAATAAAATACAAAGCAAAAACTGTAGGGAGCATAAATCAGGGAAGCATTCTGTCATATTACCCCAAAGTGGCTGAAATTTAACCACTAGGTGCAGCAATACTGTGAAAAGTGACTTTGCAAAAAAGATATGGGGATCTTATATTTGTATCCGTTTTATTTAAAACTCAGTCAGCTCAATTTACAAGTACAAATATGTATAGGTTATTTTCCAACTACTAGCCCAGTAAGCTAACGTCATAGGTATATGTTACTTCATGGCTCTTTCTAAGCAAGAACATTTTATCTTAAGGTAAAAGCATTGTAGAGAAAACAAATTTAAAAGAATAAAAAAGAATCTACATGTATGCTAATAAGCTTACCAGAGATCCTCCACCTCCCCCATGGGCTCCTGCAGGTGAGCAGTCCTTCAAAATCCCACACCGGGTGTTCCTGTGGTTTTAAGATCGTGGCACTCTTTTTTGCCCAGAACAAGAAGCCTCCTGAGGTTGTGAGGCACCCGTTTCTTCCATTTGGGCCTTTGAAAAGATCGTGAATAGGTAATCAGCCAAGGTCAAGGCAAAGCTTTAGAAGAATGGATTCCGGGGGGTGGGGGGTGTCATTTGCATTCCCCTCACCTTTAGGTATTTGCTAGGAAGTGTGCCAAAAATTGAAGTTCCTACTACTTCTCAGACATTGCATTAGTCAAGTCTCCTAGAGAAGTTGCATACAATTCCACAATAACATATAAACAATTGCATTTTAATGCGATAAATCCCCAAAAGCATTAAACTTAATTCAGTAAACTTTATCTTAATTCTGTAAGGTTTGTCCAGGATATGGTCCTGTCTGTCACAAGTCTTTCACATGCAACTTTTCTTCCTCAGGCAAGGCAATATAATGATCCTGCCATCTTTTGGCAAAACTCTGAATAATTATCACTAAGTTTTTAGATGTTTAAACTAATATTTTAAATTTAGCTACTATAGATATTGAACCTGATCACCTAGTATGTTGTATTAATGTGTACACTATACAAATTTTGTAACAACCGATGAAAAGTTAGTATTTATATTGCATTAGTGCAGAAGTGAGCTACTGAGCAAACATTGAAATGCACGCGCGTACCACTGAAACAAAGTGACTTAACAAACAGCTAAAAATAATCACAATTCTGTGCAAGTCCTTATGTAGCGTGTATGGAATTCTTTCTGTCCAACTGGCTCAGGAATTGGCTACTAGGAACTACTGCATTATTTACTGTCAAGTTACTGTATGAGAGGCATTTATGCAAAACGGGTAGTTGCTGGAGAAGTTGTCAAAGTGGGCAGACAAATATTGTTCCATTGAATGTGCCCGATGGTAAAAGGTTCATTACAGCATTGGTGTTGTCACACAGCATTATGGCGAAATCATCTTGGAAAGGGTAACATTGAAAATGCAAATAAATGGAGGATATTGAAAATGAATATTTAAAACAACCCCACAGGGTGTCAGCAAACTGAAAGTACTGGTTCCATTACACTTGAATTCTATGATGGTGTTTAATGGAATTAACATTGTTTTACATTAAAAGATCAATCTTTGTATTTCTTTTTCTTTTTCTTTTTCTTTTTTTTTTTTTTGACACACAGAACAGATGCTTTGCTTGTGAAGTTGTCTGTACTAACAGGCAAAGAAGTGTTTTATGCTGCTATCTGGGGGAGTGTGCTGGTCAGCCCTTCCATAAGACTTCCTGCTTCCCTGTTTGTTGTGAGTCATATCAACAGAGAGTTGTCTGGAAAACAACAGAAGTACATGTTGGGAACTGATTATAAACTCACAGTAAGTTAATTACATTGCAAGTGGGATATTCTGTACAAACATAATGCTGACACAAATTGGAAAATGTTATCCTTCTCAGTACAAATTAAAGTGCCAAGCTCTTTTAAAATGACTCAGTAAGAGAATGAAATGTCTCTAATTCAAAATTTGCTTAATGAGATGACTATATGGAAAATCTCAATTGAAGTGGTAATAATGAAAAATAACTTGCAAATTTTGACCAGTATGTAGAATGACAAATAGGTAATTGTATCACTGCCCATGGTTTTATAAATAAGGAATGAATGGTGTGGCCCTGTTACGGTAAAACTGATTTAACCCTGTTGTTTAGTTATATTGCAGTAGTACTCAAAGAGCCCAATGAGAATTGAGGCCCTATTGTGTTAGACATTGAACACAAACAGTTCAAAATCAGTATCTGTTATACTTTAAAACAAAAGAGGAGGGGGATTGAAATCCAATGTATTCTTACACTTAATGAAAAGACTATCTTCTGCAACTGCTAATATTAGCTGCCTATCTATTGCATTCATCTGGAAGTGGTTGGGTGAAGAAGATTGGAGTCTCTCATAATTCTTGATTCCAAAAAATAGGACAAACGTGAAAAATAGGAAGTAAGTAGAGAACCAGTGCATGAGAGAGTGAACTGCCTAAGGATGGCAGGCATGTCCTTGATGATTTTTAGCCAAAGTTCTTTGGTTAAACTCATTTCTGCACTTGACTTGGGTTGCAATTTCTTTGGTTAGAGGAATATTAAGTACAGCATTAAGGATTTGATTTGATCTAAATCAGAAAAGCTAAGAAATGAAAAATAAAGCTACATTCTCTTCTTTGATTACTCCATTTTGCCTTTGGGAATAGAGTGTCAAACTCTGTCATTGTACATCAGATATAGTGCTTAAGATTATTTCTTGTTTTTTTAACTTCAAAAAATGCCCCTATCTGTAGCACACTGCATTTTTTTACATTATTTAAAATAACATGAAACTAAACCAAACCAGCAGTAAACCCACAGAGAACTCCAGTATATATTGTCTTGTATTCCATTTCCTTTCTTGAAATGGAAAAATGTTTCATAGGTTTTAAATTGCTTATGATTTTACTAGAAATACTGGAGTAACTGTGACTAATTTTTTAATATCTGCATTGTGAAATGACACGTCTTGTCAGATTAGGATGATCATTGGCAGGCAGCAGATATTCAGAATTGTGTTCTACCCAGGTATCTGGAACTGGTAATCATTATATATGAAAAAATACAAAGCTGAATGTATTTTTTGTGTTCTGCTTGTGGAAGGAAAGTACTCTTAAATATGTAGATTTCCATGCTTTCCAACTAAACGTATTGATGTTTGTATTCCTACTGGAAGATTATCTACTTTATTAAAATATTTAACAGCTATCAACAATCTTTGTAACTTAGGTAATGATATAAATTTAAATAAAATGGTATTATGTTTCATTCTCATATTACAGGTGAAATCTTTGCGTGTGTCAGTATTGGATTCAAATGTTCTTGTGCAAAGAAACACTTTGGAAGTGGTTCTCTTCTTTTTCCCTTTTTATACATCTTTGGTAAGAGCATTATTTGAAAGTCATTATGATTGCATTTTATTGGAGGAAGGATAGGATCTTACTGAGGGAAGATTCTTGTAGGATCCTACATAATCTAGATATTCCTGTGAATCCACACCAGTTATTTTCTCTTTCTAAGGGTATGTCTATGGGGGGAGGAGGGAGAAACAACCTTGCAGCAGCCAGTCTCCGAGCCCAGTTGTGCAGACTTGAGCTCAACTGCTTTACGCTGTGGCCATAAAAATAGCCACATAGACATTCCAGCTTGGGCTGGACCTTGGGTTCTGAAGTCTGGGGAGGGGGGTGGGTTTCAGACCCTGGGCTCCAGCGCAAGCTGGAACATCTACATGGCTATTTTTGGTGCCATAGCATGAGCTCCGCCAGTACAAGTCTGTAGACTCAGGCTCTGTGACTTGCTTCTACAGGGTGTGGGGGTTTGGGGTTGGTTTGGGTTTTTTGTTTTTAAATCCCCTGACCTCATCCTGTAGACATACCCTTAGAGTCTAATCCTGCACCATGTACAGCGAATAGTTTTTGCCATTAAGCAGGGTCAGGCATCCACTTTGTTTCCCCAACAGTCCCACGTAGTGGTTACCATCCATTAGGTCTGGGACACCATTGATGTTCTTAACCACACTCTTAGGTGTTGCTAACATAAAATGTGAAGAGCTCAGGCCTGAACAATTATTCATAGGAAATGAACTTCCCAGGTAGGCGTTCTTAACTGGTTGGGGTTGTCTGGACTAAATAAAAATACTTACACAGCACCCGCAAAATCAAATACTTTGTGGGTCATTAGATTTTCCCCTATTACGGTTTGCTAGTTTGTCTCCTAGTATCATCATTGAAGATGTCAGCTGATTTAATTTGTAAGTGTGTAACAAAATTGTTTAACTCTTAATTACGCTTGATGTCTTAATTGTGGTTGTGCAATAAAAATATGAAAATGACCACACAATTTTAAAGGAAGACTTCAATGGATCAGTTTCTACTGAGATCATAAATTGCAGGTTAGCTAATGGTTTGTTCCCATTCTCCTTTAGTAGGCTAGAATGGTTAACCTAATTTTTTACCAGTACTATGTCTGATACTGATAGCCACTAGAAATTAATTAATTGTGAATTTTGCAGTTTATCTACAATTAAGTTTCTTTTTTCTTTGTCTAGGACTACAATGAAAGCGCTATTCCACTGCTCAGGTCTGATATAGTCCATATTCTCTCAGCAGCTACACAGACACTCTTGAGAAGAGACATGTCACTAAATAGAAGATTATATGCGTGGTTACTAGGTAGTGTACAATATGCAGCAACGTTCAGTTTAAATATCTAATTTGTACTTTGTTCACTATATATTCATATCCCTCATCACAATTCAGTCTCAAACTGTCTATAACAGGTTTGGGGAATAACTTCAGTCACAGAGCAAACATCCCTGAATTTGAAGCAGAAATGATTGTTCTTTTATAGTCTGTAAGTCTCAGTTTACATTCCATAGCACTTGAGTATCTACAACAATTCAGTACAGATGGAATTCTCAAACTGTAGTATGTGAGCTGCAAGCAAAGTAGCACAAGGGTTGGTTTAAAGTAGTGAATTAGTCTAAATATTATAATGACACCAATTAAAATTACCAAAGTGATACATCAGTAACAGTATAACATAGCTGGAGTTACAAAAGCGATGATAATTGCCAATTATTCTTCCAGTTTGTAAGACTTATTTATATCAGGCTGGCTTCGTTGTCTATTGTTAATGCAGTGCTCTGTCCTGTGGAGAATTGATGTTGGATCCAGAGCTTCAGTCATAAGTCGCAAGGTTGTCAGGATTTTGGGAGAGGTCCTAGGAAATAGCATGATGAAGTCTTGGCTGTGTTGCAGTCAGTAGCAACACTCCCACTGATATCATGGAGCCAGAATTCCATCCAGTTGTTTAATCTCTGTGGGAAGGATGAAGGGTGGGAAGGGAGCGATGACTTTGATAGCTCTGAAGGTACCTATCTCTATCTTTTCACTTCCAGAAGGGTGCATCAAGCTGATACCATTTCCAAGGTTGGGAGGGATTTGCTTAGCTGTTGATGATGGTGATACTTGTATTACCACAATGCCTCGGAATCCTAGTCATTGACCAGGACCCCATTGTGTTAGGCACTGTACAAATACAGAGCTAAAAGATGGCACCCACTCCAAGGAGCTTACAATCTAAGTATAGGACAAAGGACAACAGATGGATATAGACAGACAGAGAGGGTGGGAGAACAAGGAAACAATGAGACAATATTGGTCAACATGATAGGCATCCATCTCAGCACGCCAGCCTCCTAGCCATTACCAAGTTTTCTGTGTAGACAGCACAGAAAAGGAGAGTTTTAAGGAGGTTTTTAAAGGATGTTAATGAGGATAGCTTTGCAGATGTTCATGGGGAGTTCCTCCTGAGCCTCACAAGAATGTGGGAGAAGGCATAAAGGGGCTTGTTTGAAAATTTTAACAAATGGGCAGTGGAGTCTGGCATCACGGACCGATTGGAGGCAGGTGTCGACATCTCAGTAGGGAATGAAAGATGATAGGTAGGATGGGATAGGCCATGAAGGGCCTACGAAGTGAAGACAAGTGGCTTACGTTTGGTGTGATAGAGAAGAGAGAGCCCAGTGAAGGGATGCAAATAGAGGGGTCATGTGGTCAAAGCAACCAGCTGGGAGAATGATCTTTGCAGCAGCCTTCTAAATGAATCTGAGTGGGGGGCAAGATTGCATTTGTCTAAGACAGCGAGAAGGATATTGCAGTAATAGAAATGAGAGCCTGCACAAGAGTTTTAGTTGTGTGGATGGATAGAGTGTTTTAGATCGTATGCAGAAAAATCTGCATGATTTAGTCATGGCCTGTGTTAGAGGACCTAGAGAGAGGCCCAAGCTGAAGATAACACACAGGTTACTTGGTGGTTGGCCTCCACATAAGTACGTATTTTTTTTTGCAGGCATTCAGCCTGGACTGGAGCATAAACTACATATTGAAAAAATTCAGGTTAAAATGAATATAATTGCTTCTAATGCTTGTTGTATGGTATGTATGTTACATCAGTATTTTCTGTACTTATGATGTTTTTATTTCATCTTTAGGCTCTGATATTAAAGGGGGTACCTTTACTCCAGATTCTGCAGCTTTTCAAGATCATGCCCTCTATTTTTTTGGAAAATACTCCAAAGATCTTTTAGTTGAGGTTAGTATTTATTCTACATAACTTTTGTATTCTCTGTTAAACCTCAGAACAAATGCCTTTCGTCTTGTTCACTGGACTGCTTCGTATGTCCTTCATGGCTTCCCTTCATGAAGCATAATCGACAGGAGGAGCTAATTATTTTGCATTCATTTGACAGGAAGTCTGAATGCATGCTGTTTTGTTCCCTTATGTAGGTCCTCAGTGTAAATGTACTCTAATGAAAACTGCTGGTCACATCTTTGCTAACCTATCTGAATTACTAAAAACAAATCCTGTTTATCCAAAAGTTGTTTCTTGCACATATGTTAAATGAACTGAAAATTCCCTTGATTATCAGACTAATTTATTCACCACCACCCCCATTCTGTTTCATTAATCAATGTTTGACTACTTTTGGCACCTCGTGCAAGAATCAAGACCTAAAATTATTAGTAAAATGATAGTACCTCTCCTCGGTCGTTGTAACTTTTTGGTATTTTCTTTTAACAGGCTTTGATTGAAATATTACATCAGAAGTTCTCAGAGTCTGACTTAGAAGATCATGCATATCTGAAACCTTTCCGTATCCTAGTTAGTCTCCTTGACAAACCTGAAATAGGTAATATTAAATCTCACTACTGACACAGACTGCTAAGAACTGCTATACTACAGTGATGAAATGATGTATAGAAGACTTTCTGCTAATCACCTCCAAATGATGCAGTCCCTTTTCTATCCCAGGCTTCAACCCCTGGACACTATATGGCAGAGCAGCCATCCATTTCAGCCTCAGTATTCTGCTCAACTCCCCACCCAGGGCCTGCTTTTTACAAACCTATCACTGATCAGAGCTTCTCTTTGGTCTTTGCCTGCTTCTGGTCACAGCCCCTTTCCCAAGCGGCATACCTCCCTCTGGCTGTTAAGAAAGCAACCAGTTCTTACCCCTCCCTGGTCACCTCCCTTGTCTCATTTAACTAAGTTTCTTGGGCAACTCTCTTCTTTCTGTACTGTCTTTCCCAGCCTTTGGCTGTCCCTGGCAAGCCGCCTCTATAGGCCCCTGTAAAGAGACTCCCAGGCCCATCTTGCGCCTCCTGAGCCTCCCTTGATTGAGCTGCCGAGAGCTTCATCTCCTGTTTCCTGCAGCTTTCACATCAGTTGGTCATGTGCTCAAGTGGTCCACAGTTCTATAATGCAAACTGGCAGTGCCTCACCCATAAAGGGCCAGCTGGCCCTCCTACACTACGCAAGTGCCAAGATTACACACCTGGTTTTCTGTATATACCAATATTTTGTAAGAACTATTCCGAATTATTTACTGTACTTGAACATGTGACACACGCAAGACACTGAGTAACTTGTGGTTATTTAAAACTTGCATAGTCTTTGGCAAGTTGTTGCTTACAGGATTTGTTTTCACTCTGAAGGCATCTCATGCCTGTAAACCATCTCCTGTAGTAAATGACTTTTTTCTTTTTAAAGCCGTGCAGGAAACTGGGCACGGTAATCCTGCTAATGAAGATTTTATCACAGTATCTTGTACAGATGATGCCATGAATGAATAATTCACATTCTGAGCTTATAAATAGTTAACTGATAACTGCTTAAATACTTTAGTATTTGTCTGGAGGATTCTCCTATTTCATGGATGGAGGAAAATACCTTCCTGTTTGCTTCTCTCAGTGCACTTGCCCCTCTGTTCTTTACAAATTCCTCATTACATCTGACAGCACTTAGGTGAAAAAACAGGCTGCTGGTGGAAAACCAAGATGCAAGTGTACTGTCCTTTAACGAGTGAAAAATTTCTTGTACAGATTTTATTCAAGGTACTCAGTGTTCCTTTGTCTACAAAGGAAGTAAACTTCTTGGGTGATATAACTAAGCACCTGAAGGAGGTATTACTGTGACAGGACGCTTGCTTTTCTTGTCATGGGTTGACTTTCTTTTAGACACATTGTAACACAAATAGATTTCTTTGTGAAGGGGGCATTTTTGGTTAAAAATATTTATCATATAGGTTGCTGCACTTAGTCTTTTGTTATGTGTAAGCACTGTTTGATATTTGACTTGTGTGGTCTTTTTTTATTAATTGCTGAGCAGGAAAAGGCGGTTAAATAAAAATATAGGATTAATCAAATAGTTGATATCCTAATGTAGAAAATAAATATTAAACTATAATCCAGGAACAAAAGTAGTGAACTAAAACTAATTTTGTGGTCTAGATGAATACAGAACAGAACTATTTCTATTTCTGTAGCACTCAAAAAAATGAAGTACAGCTTCTTGAGCCTTATAAGTCAATGTGAATTAGACATTTAATTTCAAAACCAATGTTTTGCTTACCTTGCAACAAAGCATAACATAAAGAGAATATTTTTCTTCAAAGCAGTGTGACCTAGTGAATGGAGCATTAAACTGAGACTCAGAAAACATGAGTTCTATTCATGGCTCACCTAATGGGCTGTTGGGTAATCATGGGCAAGTCACTTCACTTCTGTGCCTCAGTTTCCCTATCTATATCCTGGAAATAATTATACTATCATCCTTTGTAAAATGCCTTGAGGTCTATGAACAAAAAGCACTGTATAAGGGTAAAGTATTATTCCTATGTAGCTGCTTCAGATTCATGGCTTGATCTGAGATGTGCTGTTAACACTATGGACTTGCTTTTCAGAAGTGCTGAACACCCACAATTCCAATTAAAGTCAATGGGAACGACAGTTGCCAACAGTTCTAAAAAATCAGGCCTTCCTTACTGTATTTCCGTTCCCCTTCTTCCTTGGTAGGCTTTTTTCCTCTTCATGTGTTAACCTGTGTGATCCTACCAACTTTGCAAATTTCCATCCATAGAGTCAAAGATTTTATTGTGATACCAACATATTAAGCTGGCAGTGGAAACACCCTGAATCTGGACTCCGAGGTTTGACAACACAGTTGTCGTTTGAGACATGCATGCTGTACGTTAAATACGCCGTTAGCACACATTTATATACATGCCTGAAGTGATTTAAAAACAATGCAGACATTCATAAGCAACTATCTTGTGATTTTCTAAAGTGAAATGTGGAATACACAGTCCAGCTTGTCAAGCAACTTCACACAAAAAAATTGTAAAATTCTGGCAATCTCTCATGCTACGAAGGTGTACAAAATTATTTAATACACTTCTGATCCCACAAGTGGAATCTGGATAGGAATTTAAAATGTCATATAAAATAGTCCCATCTCCATACTTCACATAAGTAACCATGGGTTAGAACACTTCCTTTATAATCAGAAGTCTAGTTTTAGACTGAAATCAATTAGCACAGTAGTCGGTTTAGGGTACTTACTGGATTTATTTTTCCTTTGATTGCAGGGCCACAAGTTGTTGGGGATTTGTTCCTTGAAGTGATTCGAGCCTTTTATTCTTATTGCAAGGATGCACTGGGTTCTGATCTTAAACTTAGCTACAGTCAAAGTGGCAATGAACTTACAAGGTATACTGTAACTATTTTCAACTAATAGTTGAAACTATTTCTTTCATAAGAAAGTTTACTTCTCAAGTAAACTATTCAATAATCACATTGGGTAAATCTAACCTGTTTAATAGCATACATTCTAACAGTCTTTTTTATGTAAAAAGACTGAAAATCATAAATTTTTATCTATTTTGACTTTACTTTGTTTCCTACCGTGAATTCTCCTTTAGCATTACAGGTTTGCTCTCTGCCATGGCTTTTGAGATCATTGACTTAAATTTGTGGCTGATATCAGATTTATATATGCGGTGTTGCAAACATAAATACATACACCCATCTGGCATAGTTAACATCAGATTTATTACATAAATGTGACAACAAATCAACTTTTTAGTTCACAAAATCAAATTAAATATTAACGATTCCGCATCTTCAGAAACACTTGCAAAATTTAGCTATTCCAAAACTGGTGGTTTTTAATGTGTGAATTAAGGAACTTCATGTCTCTTCTTCAGGCCAAGTTTCTAAGAACAATCAAATAATACAAAAATCTGTATACTTGTTGTTGTTTAGTCTTCACTGATTGTTTGTTGGTTCTTCTTACAGTGCAATCAAAGAGAATAAAAGTGCCTCAGAAATTGTTAAAACAGTCAACTTGTTGATCACATCCCTAAGCACAGATTTTCTATGGGATTACATGACCAGATGTTTTGAGGACTGCTTCAGGTACTGATGCTATTTGGCATTCATGCAAAAATAAGAATTACATAGCTAGGACAAAAGTGTCCATGAATGAGTCAAATGCCAATGGTGTGATCTTCATCAGAGGGGCACAGAAGCATGGTTAGATCATGAACTAACCATCTAATGCAAATTTTTAAATCTGAGGCAGTTGTTTACCTATCTAAATACAAAATAAATTACATGTTGTGTTTTTGGAAACATTGACCAAGTCATGGCAGTTTTTCTTCCCGAAAACAAGCATGTTCATAAGTAGAAAGCAAGGAAATCACATGGGATAGGATCATACTTTAAGATGATCCCTCTTGGCCACTTTGGTTTTTCAGCCAAAGTACATAAAAATACAGAATAGAGCATACAGAAGGATCTGGCCTCCTGTCTTCTCACATTCTATGTAGAAATGAAATTAACCAATAGCCAATATTTTGTGTTTATAGTAGGTGAGCCTGTTGAACTGTAACCAGAATTTTAATGGAAAATGCTTCCTCCAAAGTGTGAATTTGATGCACTGTCTGCCACTTACTGCCTGATGGGTGCCTCCTGCTGGTGTTCTGGGACTTAATTCATGGTGATGCCCCTGTCCGCAGCCTCTGCTCCGTCACTCTTCCCTTCCTGCCATTGACAGGGCCCTCCACCAGTCTTTGAAGCTTGGCCCTCTGACCAAGCCAGGGTCCGTGTCCCTCCTCCTCCAGAAGGGATTTCTGCAATTCCTTTCCCACCACTTGTTTCACTGGCTGCTGTAGTCCACCCCCACTCCACTGAAACTTAGGGGAGACAGGGTGTGGCCTGGCAGCCTTCCCCTGTCTTCCCTCCAACTCCTCTATAACCTTTCTTGGGCTGTTTCACCACAGCCCCAGTATCTCTTCCCTTGTATCAGGGCCTTCCACCCTCCCTGGTTGTCAGCCTCTTTCCTGCTCAGGGTTCTCAAATTACCAGGCAGCCAGCCTTCCCTCCCTGAGCTCCTGGGAGTGACTGCCCTGCTCTGCTTGCTTGTCCCCTTTTTATACTGTGTTTCTGGATCTTGATTGGCTGCTCCTAGCCCAGCCCTCCTTAACCCCCTCTTGGCCAGTGCAGGGTAGGCACCCTGCCACAGTGCAGTTGAGAATGAGGTTGTGTTTTCATTCTAAAGCTAATTAGATAATTGAAAGGAGGTGTCATGTCAGTCAGCATAGTATTTAAACTCCATAACTAGTGCTTGAAATGAGCTGGTATTTATTGGTGTGGCATAACAACACTTTCTTTACTCTGCTCCTGTCTTTGCGAGTTTCATAACTTTTGTCTTCAGAAGATAAAATTCCCGGAAAACATCCCTTTATATACTAGGCTACTAATAGTTGAGGGTTTCCTCACACAGCAGAGAGAAATTAGACTAACGGGTAACGTTGTTGGGTATCTAATATGAATCTTAAAGAAGAGGAGAAGTTGGTACTTTATCTTGATCAGGATAATACAATGTCTTACTCTACTTCCGTTAACTATCATATGATAAGATTCTAAACCGCATACAACTTTGTAATCATAAAAAAAGTTGATAAGAACTTGACTTAAATAGCTAAGCTGATGGACACAAAGCTCTCTTCTTGGCTTGTGTAGTTAGCATGAATGCCAGTATAACATACATTTGTTTTTTTCTAAAAAAATGCAGACAAAAACCACACAGTAAACCATGTGTATTTTGAAAGAACACACTTTCTCTTTCAATGCCAGAAATAAATCCATGCAGACAAGATACCCTACTGAGAATGTCAGCACGCCTCCTACGATTTCAGAGCTCTGCACGCTGCTACTATTCCTTCTTGATGTGATTCCTTTGGTAAGACAAGTTTGACCTAAAGTTAATCATTCAGCGTCCTAGCTTTCATTTCCTTTTTCTTTTATCAGATAAGTTTAAGTTACACGGAATCATTGTTTTTATTTCGGTGGATACATTTTTATGGGGAAACTATATTTTCATTTCAAAAGAAAACAGATGAATAAATACATGATCCTTTGAGCTAGATCCTGCCGACTCTTAGTCATGTGAGGAGTTCTATCCAAGACCACATAATACCATGCAAACCAAGAGCAGAACTTTGTTCTTAGTCTTCTCAGCGTGTATATGACTGAGGTGTTGGGGGTAGTGGTGGGGGTACTATCAGCATTGTATGTAACATATCCTCTTAATCAGAATGGGTTTGGGCTTCTTAGTTAATAGACTAGAATCTTTTTAAATTATCTGACAAATATATAAATTCAGTCTCAAAATACCAACACTCCCTGGAAAATCAGCGTATCGATTTAGATGCCTTACATACTAATAATGCACTTATGAAAAGAAAAGAGAAAATCACTTTTCTAATTCTAATTGATACCTAAGATAAAACAGTAATTTATTTAAATGGAAATCCGAACTGTCATGCATGTATTAATTTATGAGTCTTGCAAAGTTCTGTATGCCCACTTGCTTGTGGGGATTACTTTTCATTTTTCTTTCCCATCCAAAAAGAAAAAAGTTCATTAACAGTATCCTCTTCTAAAGGATAAAGAAGTCATGTATTGTCAGATTTCCCCCCCCCCCCCTTGGTGGGTGGGTGGGTAAATTTTATGTGGTGATTTGCAAGGCTGTTAGAAGTCAACTTCTGTTCAACCCTAGGAAGTAGTTCTACATTCAGCATGGAATGTAGTAGTAGTATTATTTAAAGCAATCCTATTCAACTTACCTCAGTGTGCACTTTATGCTCACTGATGTTAGACTTTATATTAGGCAACTTGACCGTGGTAAAATCCATTTCTGTCTGCTAACCTGTCTTGTATTTCACTATTTTAAATCCCTGTTTATTTTAGGAACTTTACTCTGAAGTGCAGACTCATTATCTCCCACAGATGCTCAGTTACATGATACAGTCTCTTCTGGAGAACGTGGAGACTCTAAGTTTACCAGAACTCACTCATGCTTTAAAGACCTGCTTCAAAGTGCTTAGCAAAGTACAAATGCCTCCTGCCTACTTGGATAACGAGACTGGAAGTGGAAACTCGGTAGGGCTTGCTCCAAGGTCTATTGCATATCTGCTTATAAATAACTATTCACAAATTAAAAGTGTTGTATCCTCTCATAAAAGGGTTTGCATTATTAAAATAAGATGTGCCGCTAACTTTTTTGCTATAACAGACACATCACAGCAGTATACAGTTCCTTGAGCCGTATCTATTTAGGCCCCTTTCATGGGCTGTGAACCACTTTGTGCCATATATCCAAACTGGTCTTGTTTTGGAAACCCACCCCAACCTTAGTTGAGCTGTTATCTGTGCCAGTGCAGGAGCATAATGTTGTCTAAAACAGAGGGTCACAAATGGGGGGAACATGCCCCTTTGCTGGGACACAGAATGCATTCTGTGGGGGCATGAGAAAGCAGAATGGAGAGCGGTGGCTGCTGGCCAAGGACCCTGCTCTGAAGCAGCAGCCAGCAGTGCAGAAATACGGGTGGCAGTAGCATGGTATTACTTCTCCACTACTGCCCACGGCGCTGCTGCCTTCAGAGCTGGGTGACCGGCAAGCTATACACCATGTACTTAAATGGCTCTGTTAGATTCAATGCCTTACTGTTTTTAATATTTAGTGAGAGCTGCGTGTTTGGTTTTTGGTCTTTTAAGATCGGTGTATGCACTTGTGTGGCATTGGGGTGTAAACTACTACAGATACAAAGGGTGGGGTGTGATCAAATAAGTTTGAAAACCACTAGCCTAAAACTAGGATATGGTATAAGGTCCTTTCCTGCTCCATCTGTCTTCTGAAAAGAGCATGGTCTTCTGTGGATGCTAGTCAATATACTGGTATGACACCTAGGAGTGTGTGAAATAAAGAGTTCAAGTGGCCAGATCAAGCCGAGATTTTTGATGTCGACGTTACCTGGCCTCCTACAAGATGCAACAGTTAATACAAGAAATAAATTGTTAAACAAGCTCACAAGAACATGGCAAATAACTAGTGTATGATACAGGCAGAAATCCAACTACAGTTTGCTAATGATGAGCAATAATACAAGGATAGAAATAGTTAGAAACAATCAAACTTAGCAGTAGTTCCTTTATTGACATTATGCTCAGTGACACAATAAGGAAACCTTTTCCTTTCACCCTTTATCACCTGTTAAATTTCCTGTTGAGCTGCTATTGCACAACATTAGATCATGAAAGTGCTAAAGACATGGCCCAGAGCCTGAGAGGAGGAGGAGGAGGTGTGAGGAATACTTTTAAAACAAGTATAATTTTGTCTTAAATGCAACAGAGCCACTTATCAATAACCACATCTAACTATTTCATGTAAATATCTCTTTAGCGCCAACGACTGCCAGTTAAGGAGGTTATTCCTCTCTTCTTTATTCTCGCCTCCCCCTACTCTGCTGTAAGGCAACTTCCCTTATTTAAAGTAACTCCAAAAATACAGTGTAATTAAGTATACACTTACTGCTTCCATTTCAGAGCCCAATGAAGCAAGAAAATGGTGGTATTTCAGAAACCAAGCCTGCACTACATGATGAAGATGACACTGCTTTCACTCCCCTCAAGTCTGAAGACAGTGGCATAGGTCTAAGTGCCTCATCCCCAGAGCTCTGTCAACACTTAGGCTTGCCAAGAGTGACTCCTGAGAAGGATGATGTTTGGAAAAATGGGGGGAGCATTCAGAAGACTTTGCACTGTATCCAAGAGTTAGTTGCTAAGTTTGGCAGTAAATACATTTTTGGGGTGCATTTACAAGACCCAGGTAATGGCACTATTTCAATAGAAAACATGAGCAGAGGTGAGAAGAAAGAAAATAATGACAGAGTTACTGAAAATGCCAGCAAGAAAAAGAACCCCTGGGAAGGAAAACAAATTACTGTACCTCAGTTTAAACAAATGCTTTCCGACTTGTTCACGGTTCGAGGGTCACCTTTTAAACAGAAAAATCTGGAGCCTCTCTCCCCTGCAAACCATGATCTTGGTAGTAAAAAGGGAAAAGAAGAAGAATGGGACATTGATCAGGTAATGCTTGATTTGAGAGACATGAAAGAAGACTGCAGAGAGGCCTTCGCTGCAGCTTGTCACCTTCTACTGGATTGTACTACTTTCCCTGTCTACCTTTCTGAGGAAGAAACGGAACAATTATATTTATCTCTGTTTCAAGTTCCTGGTAAGAAGTGTCTTCCTATTCAGTTAGACACATAATTTCAGTGTCATAAAATGTACATTGTAGTACAAATTAAGTGCATAGTGTACTAGGTACAAACCAAGAATGTGCACACAATATAACATGACAGGGTGTGTGTTATGATTACAGTTGTAGAACACTTTAGGTATTTGGAAGAATGTGGTAGGAGATTGAAGGCCAAATGTCTGCTACGTCCAAGAAAAGCCCATATTAGAGTGTGTCTGGTGTCTTAAGAGTCGAATGTGTTTTGCAGTTTTTGTACTTTTGTTCTGTTTTGAAATATTGTTACAAGTATCACCTCCAAAAGAAAGTTTGGAATGGTTTTGGTGTTCTAGTTCTAGATCAAACCATTCTCCCCACCCCCTCAGATTCCCAGGGAAGAGAGGGTCAACTCGGGCTAATATACAGTATAAGAACAATCTGCATAATTAGGGCTGGTTCCCAATGACAGTTCAGATATCAGCTTCTGTGAGAACAAGAGTTGGACTTCAGGAAGGATAGGTTTGTCATGGACACAGGACTGAGAAATGGGTGACCTGGGTTCTGCTTCTGGCTTTGCTACGGATTTCTAATGTCCGTAAAATGGGGATCATACTTACCTGCTCCCTGGGCAAGTTGTGAGTCTTTAATGTTGAAGTTTTTTGAGATGCTCAGATGGAAGATATTTCAGTTATGCAAAGTGTTTATAATTAAAGGGTTTGGCGTCAGATAGGTTCTGAGTTCCCAGAATATCATGTTGGAGTCAATAAAAGCATTCTTGGTTCCAGTCTATATTTTAGGGTTTTTTGCCCCCCTGCATAGTCAATAGCAAGTAAAGTGTTTCCAGGAAATTTAAAAATAACACCACTCCAAAACCAGAAAACTTGTGGTAAGGAAGGGTGAGTAACTTTCTGTAAGATAATTCATACAGAAGCTACATGAATAGGAGAATGAATAATGTTAATTAAAAAAAAATATATATCTTCATGCACATTCTTAACTTTCAGAATGGTTGGTCTTTTCACTTGATTGTTTGGGGAATGTCTGGGCTCAAAGTAGATAATGAGACACTAGTCTCTTCAAATATTCTTGTTCAGGGATACAGTTTTCCGGAAACAATCCAGTTAAATCCCCTGTTGGAGGTGTAAAAGGAGGGAAATTGAGTCACAAATCCACCCAGTTTAGACTTAATCAGTTTTGGTCTTGATTCATACAATTTCAGACAGAATTATTGTCACTTACAGTATCTGAACATATATTTATGCCAGACAATAATAACCAACAAGACAACAGAAAATTACTCAAACTAGTTAAGCCTAAAGTAGACTGCAAAGAGTTACAAAGAGATCTCACAAAACCGGGTGACTGGGCAACAAAATGGTGTAAGAAATTCAGTGTTGCTAAGTGCAAAATAATGCACATTAGAAAAAATAATCCCAACTAAACATTTCTATCTTGAAAAAGATATTGCAGTCGTTATGGGTGGTTCCCTGAAAACATCTGCTCAATGTGCAGCAGTAGTCAAAAAAGCTAATATTAGGAACCATTAGGAAAAAGATAGAAAATATAATGCCACTATATAAATACCTGGTATGTCCAAAGCTTAAATATTGTGTGAAGTTCTGGTTGCCTCATCTAAAAAACAATATGTTACATTGGAAAAGGTGCAGAAAAGGGCAACAAAAATTATTAGGGATATGGAACAGCTTCCATATGAGAGATTAAAAAGACTGGGATTGTTCAGGTTAGAAAAGAGACAACTGAGGCGGAATATGATAAAGGTCTCTCAAATCATGAATGGGTTGGAGAAAATGAATAGGGAAGTGTTTATTTACCACTTCATAAAACTGAAGAACTGAGGGTCATCTAGTGAAATTAATAGGCAGCAGCTTGACACAATGCACAATCAGTGTGTGGAACTCATTGTCAGGGGATGTTGTGAAGGCCAAAAGTGTAATTTGGTTCAAAACATAATTCAAAAAGTTCATGGAGGATAGAGCTATCAATCGGTATTGGCCAAAATGGTCATGGATAAAACCCCATGCACTGGATGTCCCTAAACCTCCAACTGCCAGAAGCTGGGACTTGGATGACAGGTTCACTTGATAATTGCCCTGTTCTGTTCATTCCCTCTGAAGCATTTGGCACTGGCCACTGTCAGAGACAGGGTACTGGGCTAGATGGACCACTAGTCTGACTCAGTATGACCATTCTTATGGAATGGGTAGAGGGCCCAAGTTAACACATTCCCAGGCACCAGGAAGTTCTCATGTATTTCATGATAGTCAACACCTCTTTTGATCGCTTGGTGTGGTCCTTCATTTCTATTCCTTCAGATTCTGGTCTGGTGTTTCCCTGGTTTGGGTGGTGGTCTGTGGGGATTTTTTTTTCTACATTTTCATATTTTTCTCCAATTCAGCTTTTAGCACATCAAGCCCTTGGGTTTGATGTAATCCATACATGTTGTGTGCACAAATTTTAATTTATGCAATTTCCACTGCTGTTTAAACAGTTTATATGTCACTTTGTTCCATGTCATCCTGCCCCTGGATTTTCCCAGTAAAAGGTTTATTGTTAAAGGTTAGTATGGTTTTTTGTGTTTTTTTTTTTAACCTCAAAACATCCAGTGCAACATGTTGTGGTTTTATTTTTTTTGTTTTTTGTTTCTTTGTTTTGTTTTTTGTCAGCAGTAACATCATTTTAAGCAATCAGCAATTCTGTGTTTAAAAAAAAAAAAATAAAGGCAAAACCACACTTATGCTAAGTAGGCCTTGGCCTAAATGTTACCTCATCTAAATTCATTCACTATCCATAATTATAAATTATTAAAGTATAGCTATACAAACTTCTAATCTTACCATTAGCAATCCTTCACTTTTATATTTCAGTGTTCTAAGTCAGTATATTATCCTATTCTATCTCCTTAATCTGCTAGGTGGGTTTGGAGACCATGCTACGATTCTTTAATGTCTACATTTCTTTATCTTCCACAAACATGGATTTGTCAGGGGGACTTTTGTCACTCAAAGACCAGAGCCTTATATTTGTAATTATTACCAAATCTTGTCAATGATTGTCCTGTTATGAATTTTGAGGTGCTTGTAATTTATGGCCTTAATATTTAGTTGCTTTTAAGGTTACTTCAACACATTCCTCTCTCAAACCGATTAGTCTAGCTGTTAATGGAAGTAGCATTACTGTAACAATATAAAATGAAAATGCGTGCATTTGGGCTGGAGTGGGTTGAGAGGATGCTGTTCTCAGTAGAATGAGGTTTGCTATGTTGAATCACTGTTTTAATGGCTTTTCCTGTTCTTGGGCTGCTTCATGATCTCTTAATGGATGATAAAATGTAATTGCTATTAAGAGTGCCTAGAACTAATGTAGAAACGCTTTGTTTAAAAGAATAAAAATGTGTAGTACATATCATAGTTCAGTGTGTCCAGCTAATGCTACACATTGAAATATAAGAGTTGTTCAAAGCTCATGACTTTGTGCAACCTAAAAGGGAAGGTAAATTACATGGAATCCTCCATGATTGACAAATGTTGGATAAAGTAATCTAACACTTAAATGTGTTAAAAGCATTTTTCCTCTTTCTTCTGAGGAGGTTGTGATACCAGCTTCCCTCTGTGGCTTAAATCCCTAATGACGATCTGCTGCTGCGTAAATGACTGCTACATTCAGAATGTGTCCATCTCCACACTGCTTGACGTGATCAACCATTCTCAGTCACTGGCGCTTGTAATTGAAGACAGAATGAAGCGGTATAAAGTCTCTGGACTCAACCCCTTCTTTGGGAGACTGCAGATGGTGACAGTTCCTCCCATTGTTCCTGGCGTTCTAAAGCTAATATCCGAGAAAACAGACTTCTATCAGGTGTCAAACTCTTTGCTACACAAATATGCGTTAGCTAAAATATAAGCCAATCATAATTAGATGGGTTTCCTGGGATGATTCTATCTCAGAGACACACAACACTGAGGGTACTGTCTTCACGTTTACCAGAGATTCTCACCTATGGCCCAGTTATACACACACTGATATAACTTATGTCTCTTACAATGTATCATGGCCAATGTTTTCCAAAGTCAGTCGTGATTTTTAGTTAACCTTAACTTTCTTGGGTACAAACTTAAAGGTCCCTAAGTTTTAGAGGGTGGCTGCTCAGTACTTTTGGAAAATCAAGATGCAGGTGTCCCAAATGGGGCACCAAACCGTACTAGTCACTTATGAAAATCTTGATCCCTAACTTTCAATGTCTTCATTTGTTTTTGTTCTGTGAACTTGAAAACTACATTATGGAAGGATTTTTATGCTCCTTTGGGCTCCCAGAGTGGTGGTGCTGAAAAAAATTGGTGGTGGTGGATAAAATGGGGAGAAATTGAACGTACACTTTTTTCTTTTATATGGAATAAAGGTGTTTCTGAAGTGTGCTCTATCAGTAGCAGTTTATAGTGCAATAGCCATTTTCAAAAACTGTTACAAAAGAGCTATATTGAAAGCGTTTAAACAGCTTCCATTTTATCTATTGATAATAGAAAGTGAGAATTTCAACTGGCTGGTGGGCCCCAAAATACTGTTTAAAGGACAAAATATAGGATCAGGAAAAGTTTAAAATGGATGCTTTTCTTTTTTTACCTCATCAGTTTCTCTGATCTTTCCTCCAAAGCTTAGTAGATGGGATAAGGGCAGCAGGAGCCACTTTTCCATATCCTTTGCAACTGAATCCTTTCTTTAAAAAACAAAAAAACAAAAAAAACTTTATGCTGGAAATAGAGAGGATGGAGGATAGTGGAAAAGACACTGGATATCATTATCTAAAATTACATACTGTGGTAATAAGGTGGAAATGTTACACCTATGCATCATTGGAGTTTTAAACATAGATAGGATGTCTTCATTTGGTATGTGGCTTTGGACAATCAGCATCCATGTTATTCATAGACAAAATACTGGATCTAAATCCAGTGGGTGTCTCTTTTTAAAAAAAAACTGATATTTGATCATTCTGTAATATGTTGTGATATATCCTGTTTTATTGATATAAAATATTACTAAGGACAGCTGTAAGGTTATCTTACTATTTCTCTCTGCTTCAGTGCAGGGACAGCTCTGTAATAGATAATGCAAAGAGCAGTTGAAAGGCTTAGCTAGAAGGAGATGTGAATTGAGAAGAGCATGTCTAAGCTGCCAGTTACTTTTTTAAATGGGGCAAGAGGGGGGAATCTTATAAACTTTAATTGAGAGCTGCTGTTTAGTCATGTGAGGCAAAGTTGGCTCTATCACATTACCGCTTCTTTCAACCTTTTCCTCTTTGTATGTCAAACTGGTAAATGCATTCTAGTGTTTCATTTCTGACCTGTGTGCCACTTGGCACAATTTTTGGTACTGTTTATATGAATTGAGTGTTTGGGGTGGGGTTAGAGTTAAAATGGAAGCAGAACTCTGATTTCCTCACCCGTTAGTGCACAGACATGAATTGATTGCAACTCCCAGCAAGTGCTATTATGTTCCCCTAGTTCTGGATTATGAACTAGCCTCTTGCTCTTCCATAAACTAAGAATATGTAGGAAAATATGAAACACCCTTTCAGAAATAGTGTTTATATCAAGCTTTTAAACCAGTGGGAAATAGTACATTTTATTTTATATGTTCCCCTAGAGAGTCGCTCAAGTGCTTTGGAATCAGCTGAACAAAGAGACACGGGAGCATCACATTACCTGTGTGGAGCTGTTTTACAGGCTGCACTGTTTGGCTCCATCTGCTAATATTTGTGAAGATATTATTTGTCATACGCTTTTGGATCACGATAAAGTAAGTCTTGTATTACCTAAGCTGCCTCATTATTGTAATGTTTTACCTGTGGCTTCAGCGTCAGCTTCCTGGCTGCACAGCTCCTCAATCCCTGCTTCTCTGGAGACCACAGTTGAGAATCTCTATCACTTTCCCCATGCATTCCCTTAGGGTCTCTTGATGAATTGACATAAGGCCCAGCTTAGTCACTGAATGCTAGCTACTTCCTTAAAATCACAAATTCTCCAAAATTAGCAATCCTTGACAGCATTTCTGACTATTTTCCAGATCCATCAGTAATTCTGAGAACACTTTGGACTAGACGCTGACTTATTCTTCCAACCTTATGTTCCGATAAGTCATTTGACCCTATGTCTGGGCCAGCATTTAACAGCTCCTAGATCATGCAATAGGCAAACTATATTTAAAGTGAGCAGATTCCCTTTAACAATTTATTTCCCTATTCTAAAGGTAGATCGGTTCTTAACTTACATGTTAGCTGTCACAAAAACTAAGTAAAAGGTCACATTCTGGTGCTATGCTATAACGGGGCTTAAACCTTCTGTGATTCATTTATTTTATATATATTTGCTCTCACAATTTTGAAACTTGTTCTGATACATCGGGGTCCATACTAGGTTGTCGATATCTGAATAGTCAATAGTTTGGAAATCTATGTTTTAGACCCTTATTCACATTCGGGGATGACAAATCCTCAGGAAGGTCTGCCCAATAATAACAGTCCCTTCAGACTGGCCTTCTTTGTCATACAAACCACGATCACTGAATAAATTAAAATACTATGAATGGGAATTCCAAACATGCCTTTTCGTTGAAATCATTAGCAGCTTTTTTTGGCGCACTAGGTGCGTTTTGGTTTTGATTGCCTTGGGTTCTGAGAGCACGGCAAGACAATGGCAGTGTGTGAATTCTGTCTGAAAATGAAAACCAGGCTCCGCGTTCTTAATTTTGGAACTCATTTATGCAATAAGGTTTTTTTTTACTAGAGCCTTTTAAATTAACTAAACTTACTGCATTTATCTCAACCACAAACAGCAGGAACTTTTCTTTTTATTCTTTTCCCTTCTGTTAAGGGGACAAGGCTGGAGGCGCTGTTCAGATTCTCTGTGATATGGCATTTGACAAGAGAAATCCAAGGCAGCAGAGTCACTCCCCACAGTCGATCCTTTGATAGGTATTGCTGTACTGTAATTTGCATGGCTTAATGTTTATATAGAAATATTTAGTTAAATTATACCTTTTTGCTATAAAAGATCACCTGGACAGTCATGTCAACCAAAAGAAGGCTATTAAATATTTGTTTTTAACTTAAAAATAAGAAGCACTCTCTGTGTTGGTAATCCTCTGTCAGGGCAAGTAATAAAGTAGTTGCTGGGGTGGGCTTTTTTGTTTTTGTTTTGTGTTTGGAGGATGCCCCTAGAGGAGTAGGATTTTGGAGCCTTTACTGGGAGATGCTTTCCATGTTATCAGCGAAGAGTGAACAGTGGAGGCAGCACTTCTTGTTGAAGTAGGAAGCCAGTCCCATTAGGAGGTGGGACATTTCCCTAGAAAAGGATAGAAGGGCCCCGCAACAGCAGCTGCATTCAAAATATTGTTAAAGTAATCTAAGGGTGGCTTGTTACTCGTTGTGATCCTCAGCCGTATACAATATGAGCCAAAAGGTTTCAAGCCTTACAAAGTAGCAGAAGATATTATAAAAACTCTAAGTGCAGGTAGTGTGTTTGCAATATATGTACATGTAATATGGTTTGTCTTGCTCCTGCAAACACCTGTGCTTGACTTTGAACTCTGTGACACTACTCCTGGGCACTGGAATTACTAAGTATGGACAGGAGTGGGGTCTAAAAATGTGTTGTGAGAGCGGGCTTGCAATTTTACTATTCCCTTCCAATTTCTCCTTTCAGGTCTCTCTTTGTGGTACTGGACAGTCTAAATTGTTCAGATGGTGCAATTGGAGCTGCAGCACAGGGCTGGCTGATACGTGCTCTCTCGCTTAATGATGTTACACGAATTCTTGAACCAGTACTTCTGCTGCTTCTTCATCCAAAGACACAGCACACATCCATCCATTACATTAAACAGAAGAATTCATCAGGTAAAGCTGCTCTCAGACTGAAAATGTAACTGTTTAAGTTAAGTAAATTTAAGTTAGTGACATTACGTAACATTAAACTCCATTTTAAGCTAGTCATACCTTTGGTGTTATACACCTCAGTTTGAGGTGACTCCTTACAAGCAGCAATGCCAGCTGTATATATCACGCTTCATAATTACACCTCTAATAATAGTTAAACATGATTCTGGAGTAGGTCATGCCATTTTAAAGGCATAACACCCACTGGTATCTTCAGCATTTTGTCAAAAGAAGCTTCTAGACCGCCTAATATTTTAATTCATTGCTTTTAATCAAGCCATCCACTTGTATAACTGTTTTGCTACCATGCTTGCGATCTAATTGGCTTGCCAATCCATTATCATCACTATATCTATTTTAGTAGCATCCAAACTTTATATGGACTTCATAGACAAACTTTATATATGGCTATCTATTATCTATAAAGTCTGTATAGGCTCGCTCTCTTCCCCTCTCCAAGCCCCGCCACCCCAACTGAACAGGCTTGAAATGGCTTCACAAGTTATAGAGAATGCATTTGATGCTCAAGAGGTCCAGATGTGTGTCTATAGACGTCTGTCTATATATGAAATCTATATAGTCTAAGCATATTTCAAGCCTGTACAATTATTGAAGATAAGGATGGTTGGTATCCCTGATTTGTACAATTCCATTATAAAGCATAACTGCTTGATGAAATTATTCCCTTTGCATAAATAAGATTTTTAACTTTAATGTACGGTCTGTTACTTGATCACCATTGCATTTTCTCTTGCAATTGGTCTTTTAGTATAAAGGCTATTGAATGTATTAACCAATTACAAGTGCCTAATAAACACTGATTTTGAAATCTTCATTTTTTTTTCAGAAGACTCACATCATTGGCTTAGCAAGAAAAATGCCTCTTTCAAAGAGTCATTTGAAGCCTCTGAGCTACATGAAAGCAGTTCTGAAGAAAACATACCATTGAGCCAATTTACAGCTGTGGACAGGGAAGCTATTTGGGCTGAAGTGGAAAAAGATCCAGAGAAGTATCAGCTAAAAAATGAACTGTCCGAAAATGATCGCTCTCCATGTACAGAGCATCCACAGGAGTCTGGTGATGATCATGATAACAGTGAACACACAGAATCCGCAGATACCAGCACAGGACATATCGATAGTGAAAATACATCATCTTTTTCTCCTTCTTTGGATCAACAAGAAATGAGCACTGAGGAGAACTATCGAGCTTCAGTCGACTGCAGGGAAAACATGAAGCATGTTAGTTCATCTAATGCTTTCCCTCCTCATGGCTCCAAGTTCAGTACTATGTTAAATCTTGTGCGTGCAGACTCTGAGAAAACTCAAGCATCAGAATCGCTCTCAAGTGATGATGAAGAGTTGGACTTGGAACTCCAAGCGATCACAACTTCTAG
Source organism: Mesoclemmys tuberculata (assembly GCA_007922155.1). Lineage (NCBI taxonomy): Eukaryota > Metazoa > Chordata > Testudines > Chelidae > Mesoclemmys > Mesoclemmys tuberculata. The sequence continues at coordinate 33,491,367 of ML675610.1, forward strand.
GTTGCTGAAGCAGAAGAAGGAAAAACAAGAGATGATAGGGGCTCTGTTTAAACACATTCTCTTGTATTTTCAGCCTTATGATTCCAAAAGGGTTTTGTATGCTTTTTCTGTACTGGAGGCAGTACTCAAAACAAACCCTAAAGAATTTATCGAAGCTGTAGCCACTACTAGTATGGATACAAGCTCCACAGCTCACTTGAATCTCATCTGTAATCTTCTGGCCCGACACCAGGAAGCTCTTGTGGGACAGAGCTTTTATGGTAAACTTCAGACTCAATCACCAACTGTGTGTCCCCATTCTTTATTGATAGAATTGCTGATTTACCTCTGTTTGAGTTTTTTGCGCTCTTACTATCCATGTTACTTGACGGTAACCCACAAAGATGTGCTTGGCAACCGAGATGTCCAAGTCAAAAGTGTAGAAGTCTTGATTAGAATGATGACACAGCTGGCCACAGTGGCAAAGTCAGCAGAGAGCAAGAATATCGAGTTTATACACAACTTGCTTGGAAGATGCAAAATTCAAGAGTTTGTTCTTCTTTCTTTGTCTGCATCTATGTATACAAGTCAAAAACGGTACAAACTGATGACATCTGATAAAACTAATAGTATCATCGAAGAGAGCCTCTTTGAAGAAAGCCTTATCAATTTTGGGCAAGATCAGATATGGAGTGAACATCCCCTTCAGATTGAGCTGCTGAAACTTTTGCAAGTATTGATTGTCTTGGAGCACCATCTTGGACAGACTCATGAGGGACAGGAGAACCAGCCAGACCTATCTAAGGAATGGCAGCGGGCTCTTAACTTCCAGCAGGCTATTAGTGCTATTCAGTATGTGCATCCACACCCAATAACTTCACAAGGATTATTTGTCTCTGCTGTAATTAGAGGTTTGCAGCCAGAATATGGCTATGGGATGCATCCATCTTGGGTAGGTTTAGTCACGCATTCTTTGCCATACTTTGGGAAATCTTTAGGCTGGACTGTGTCACCGTTTGTCATACAGATATGTAAAAACCTGGATGAGCTTGTTAAACAGTATGAAAATGAAACTGTGAAGATGTCCGTGAGGTAAGATTCTTAAATGCAGAATTTTTGTTGATTTAACTATTCAGTACAAAGGATAGTGCTGATGATCTTATTTTTTCAAACCTCATACAGTTGTATAAAGTAGTCTAAAATTACTTTTTCGTCTAAGCAAAGTTTCTGAAATAACTGATCTTTCTGATACCCCAGCAATTAGAACATAGAACCAAATACTCTTTTGACCATAATAATCATGAAAAGAATGAAAATAATAGTTCAATTGTATAATAATTTTTGTGTTCTTCTCCAAAGCATAACTTCTAAAAGGGAGAACATTACACCAGATTATCCTCTGACGCTTTTGGAAGGCTTAACAACCATTGGTCATTTTTGCCTTTTGGATCATCCTAATCAAGCCAAAAAGGTAGCAAGCTGCTTCTTATCACTTCAGTAGATACTAGTCTCAAAATGCCAACCATGCATTTGACAGTTTGGCCCACGTTCAGCAAAGTATTTGTTTAATTTGGGTCTTCACTACCCAAATATTAATGCATTCTGTGGCTGTATTCCCTCAGTTACAGTCCTTCATTAATTTAACTGGCAAGTTTCTATAGAATAATTAATGAATTAAGAGAATACTGGTGGCATGTATTCTAAATTAGTGTATTTCATGCTCTTTTTTTGTTGCAAATTATGTGAAAATGGAGATAGGTAGTTTGCACCATGTATTGGAAAAGGATATGCCCTCAAATAGAGAAAAGAACTCTAAACAAAAATGAATGTTACGCTCACGTTACACATACTTAAGAATAAGTGGTTAATAAAGTTCATAAACAGAACAGCTGAATGATCTAGTGTTTTGCAAAATTAGTGTTACAAAAGACTTGGATGGAAAGCAGATGTCTGCCCTAAAGATTGTGTAACAATATTAAGAAGAAAATGAATCTGCATACACTTGAGTGTTTGTCCATAGAGTATATTATTTAATATAGATATTTCTGTTTTCCTAGTTGTCCTCTGTATCTGATCCTACAAACCTGAGAAATGCCAGAAATGCCATTTTGGAAGAATTGCCTCGTATTGTTAACACAATGGCCCTTCTTTGGAGTGTTATAAAAAAGGAAGACACTCAAAAAAGACCAGCTGACTTTCTTGGAGCAACCAAAGGCTGTTCTTCAGTTTACTTTAAGGCAACCAAAGTAGGAATCCTTTCCAAATACTCTTTCTCCCTTGTTCCTCATTACCTTTTGTGTGGAAATTCTTATATATATATATATATAGTTCTGCCATTCTCAAATAGCAATGTAGTTTTAAAGTTTCTGCAATTTACAGACTGAAGAGGATGTTCATGGTCAAATGTGCAGATTTCCTACTATAGTAGGGGTTGTAACCTTTTGTGCAAGTCAGTTGCAAAGTGCCAGATTTCCAAACCTTAATTGGTACCACATTTGTATAAAATTAATTTGCCTTTTGGTGACACTTTTTTTTTTTTCTGCCCCCTCCCCCATAATTCAATCCTCCTTTCTCTCCTTGGGTTTTTTCTTCATTCTTTCAAAAACATAACAAAACAAAAACACCACAAGCCAGAAGCAAGCCTTCTGTCCTAATGCGTGTGAGAGAAGACTTTGTGCAAAGTAACACAGTTTTTGTCTTATCTGGAGTGAACTTAGGTATTTTATTTATTTACTTAAAATTCATTCTGCTTTCTTTATGAAGTGTAACAAGATTTTGCCATCAGCATTTGAGTTTTGAAGCTGATGATCTCGTAACCATGACACAGTTACCCAGAGTTCTGCCATCCCAAAGTTCTTGGTAACTTTACTCTGTGCAAGGTGGTGTCAGGAAATAAATCAAATGGAGACACAGCTGTCCGGCCGATAGATGGACTGGTAAAAACAGTCTAACAAAAGAATGCTCTTACTTTAAAGCTATACTTTACCTAGGCTCAAGCAATTGCATGCATCCACAACAGATTAGTAAAACACCCTCAATTACCAAAGTTTGGGGTGGCTTTTGAGTGGAAACAGTGACAGCTTTCCAACTGGCCTGATCTTCCAGCTATTAAAGCCATGTCCAAGAAGAGATCCCAAAGAGTCCAAACCTCTTCCCACCCATTTATCCTTGTTTGTATACAATAACGAGTCAAGGTGAGCAGTTTCAAAAATTAATCAAGAGGTCACCTCAGAGTACTTATTAACTAGATGTGTTCCTGCAGAATCTACGTATCTAAAGGGAAAAGAGTTTTATTTCCGTTACTTCTTAATCCCGAAAACAAAGGGAGGACTGAGGCCTATCCTAAGATCTAAGAGGCCTCAACAAGTAGCTCAAGAAATTGAAGTTTCATATGGTTTCCCTAGCTGCTACCATCCCTTCACTGGACGCCTATTTTCACATTTCAATCTTCCCAGAGCGTAGGAGGTTCCTATGGTTTGTGGTAGGAACTTACTACCATCAATTCACGGTATTTCCCTTGGCCTCTCAGCTGCACCAAGGGTCTTGGCCAAATGCATGGTGGTAGTGGCAGCCCACCTCTGGCGAAGAGGGGATGCAGATTTTTCCTTACCTGGATGATTGGCTCATCAAGGGCAGGTTGAGATCTCAAGTCCAGGACAGCATTGCAACCACCCAGGGCACTTGTCAAGAACTGGGCCTGCTGATAAATGAGCAGAAATCAACGCTTGTCCCAGTCCAATGGATAGAGTTTATTAGGGCGGTTCTGGACTCTATCAGGGCCAGGGCACTCCTACCGGAGGGAAGGTTCCTGGCATTGTCAGATTATAGCCTGCATCTTAACCCACCCTCTCATGCTCAGAACCCAGGGCACCTGGACAGCAAAGAAGCTGGCGTTGCATATCAGTATCAGGAAACTCAGGGCAATTCATCTAGCCTGCATGGTTTTCCTGCTGCAGCTCTCAGGCCCAGTGGCGCAGGACAACATGGCCTCAGTGTACTAGATCAACAGGCCAGGCGGGGCCCAGCCTCCAGCCCTGTGCCAGGAGGCCATGTGGTTATGGGACACTTGTGTCAGGCACAACGTTCGCTTGGAGACGGTGCATCTCCCGGAGGTCAGCAAATCTTTAGCAGACCGCCTCAGTAGATCCTTTTGCTCTCATCATGAGTGGTCCCTGCACCAAGAGGTGGCCTCTCACATCTTCCAGAGGTGGGGCAATCCCCAAATGGACCTCTTTACCACCAAAGAGAACAGGAAGTGCCAGCAGTTCTGCTGTCACCAAGGGCTCAGCAATGGCTCACCGACTGATGCCTTTCTCCTGTCCTGGTCAGGGAGTCTCATGTACGCCTTCCTGCCAATGCCATTGATCCATAAGGTGAAAAGAGACAAAGCAAGGGTCATCATGGTGGCTCCGGCGTGACCCCAGCAATACTGGTTCAGAATGCTGCTCGAACTGGTGGGATCCCGGCAGTGGAAGCTCCTGTTGCAACTGGACCTCTTGTCTCAGGATCAAGATCATCTGCTCCACCCAGACCTGGCCTCCCTACATTTGACAGCATGGCTGAGCCAGGAGGAACAGGCCTGCTCGGCCCAGGTCCAGAGGATTCTACTAGAGTAAAAAGCCATCCACCAGATCCTCTTACTGGGCCAACTGGAAACATTTTACTTGCTGGGCAGCTGAACAGGGGGCTTCCCCAACACAGACTTCAGTCTCAATGATCCTGGACTACCTGCTCCACTTGAAACAGGAAGAATTGGCTTTTTCATCCATCAAGGTCCATTTAGCAGCCATATCAACATTTCACCCTCCTGTGATGGTAGAACAATCTTCTTGCATGAAATGATGCCCAGATTCCTCAAGGGCCTGGAGAGGCTCTTCCCACCAACACAGGATCCAACTCCCCAATGGGATCTGAATCTGATCCTCTCCAGGCTTACTGGGCCTCCATTTGAGCCTCTAGCCTCTGTTCCCTTATGTATCTATCCTGGAAAGTCGCATTCCTGGGGGCTGTTACATCAGCAAGGTGACTCTTGGAGATTAGGGCATTGACCTCAGAGCCTCCCTATACTATTCTTTATAAGGAAAAGGTTCAGCTACGCCCTGATCCAGCCTTTTTGCAAAGGTGGCCTTTCACTTTCATCTCAACTAGGACATATTCCTGCCGGTCTTCTGTCCCAACCCTCATAACCTCAGCGAGGAGAGATGCCTGCATACCCTCGACGCTCGAAGAGCCCTAGTGCTCTATATCGAGAGGAACAAATCCTTCCTTTGCTGTATGCAACTCTTCGTTGCGATTGCGGATCAGATGACAGGGCTGCCAGTGTCATTGCAGTGAATTTCAAAATGGATCATGCCTGCGAAGTCTTTGACTGCCCACTCATCAAGGGCCCAGGTGTCATCAGTGGCCTTCCAGGTGTATGTCCCAGTTTAGGATATCTGCAGGGCCTGGTCTTCGGTACACCCTTCGTATCCCAGTGTGCCATAACACAGCAAGCTTGGGATGATGCTGGCTTCAGCAGAGCAGTGGTTCAAGCGTCACGTCCATGAACTCCTGCCCACCTCTAGGGATGCTGCTGGTGAGTCACCTAATTGGGAATGGACATGAGCAAGCTCTTGAAGAAGAGAGAGCGGTTACTTTGAGATGTGTTGCTCATATCCATTCCACACTCACCCTCTTTCGAAGTTCCAGCAAGAAGGAACTTGGGGGGAGGGACGACAGCATATGTGTGCTGCTGCAGGGGGGCACTAGAGATGGCTCTATAGTACCACTAGGGGGCAGATTTCCAGCACTGGTACATGTGGCGCACACACACCTAATTGGGAATGGACATGAGTGACACATCTCGAAGCACAACAGTTATGAGTTAAGTAACCGTTCTTTCTTCAACCCTTTGGTTCTTACAGGAAAGAGGCAGCAAAGAGTCCATTGAAGCAAATGAGAAAATGTAAAACTAGAGTGTTTCAATTGTCATCTAAACATAGTACTTAGTTTCCTAAAATATGCTACTTCTTCGAACTGCCTTTCACTTGCCTGCTAAGAAGTCCCTGCCACCATTCCCATGACCTTCAAATCCTTTCTTCCCTCCTTTAAAACTCCCTTTTCCATTAATTCTTATATTGACCTCCTCACTAATTTTCTCATCCTACCCTCCTTTACTAACTTGCCATCCGTTGCTCTACTTTTTGTAAAATATTTTGTTTATCATTTTATATATAAGCTTACTAATATAAATTTCTCCCTGCTTTTACAGACATAGATTAATTATAATGAGGAAGTATTATATATGAAAAATGATTGGACAGAGAATGTGCCATGATGAAAAATAGGTTTTTGTTGTTGTTAGCTTTCCAGGGTTGGAGATCATCATAACCTTTTAATAAGGGAGGAAAATGAATCGATGAGAGATAATCTAAAGTAACCGGAATCAATAGTATACAACATTATTCTTTAATGATAGTAGAACTTCTGAATACCACATTAAAAAGCAAAAGAATCTCCAAATAAACAGTGATCAGTCTTAAACATTTTTGACAATGTTTAGCAATAACATATTCATTTTTTTTCTTTATAGACAATAAAAAATAAAATTTTAGATTTCTTGAATCCGCTGACTGCACAACTTGGAGTCCAGTTAATATCAGCAGTGGCAGCAGTGTGGAACAGCAAAAAAGCTCATAAGAATCAAAGTAAAATAAAGGTGACGTTAAAGAAACGTTAATTCATATGGTAATTTATTTCCTAATGAAAAGGCAGAGGTTTTGTTCCTAGGGTCACTGCTAAGACTCTCCACGTTTTGTTGGGTTTTTTGTACAAGTGACAACAACAAGCGATTAGATAAGGACATGAATTGAATATAATGGTTAAAATTTAAAATGTGAAAACCATAAGTAAATGGAACAAATATAATCAAATAGGAAAATAAGGATGTTAATGTCTTTGCATGTTGAAGAAAAAAATGCTGAAAGAAGAAATATTTTACTAAAAAGAATCAAGAGACCATTTATCTGGGGCATGACTTCTGTAACACAACCTGAGACAACTTTAGGGCATTTTCCTGAGGATGTGGGGAAAGAAGTCATATCTTTGTTGTGCTGCTATGCAAGATTCATCAATGAATTTTTATACATTTGACTTTATCTGTAAAGTTATATGGGTTTTCAATATCTTAGACAATTAAATATTAAATGCCTTATACAATTTTTATAGTAAGATAAATTCTTTACCTTTAAAATAAATTTTTCATGACCAGAATAATCTTACTGGCTTCCTCTTTTCTGGAAAAAGTCATTTTATTTTTTTATAAAAGACTAGAACTTATTTACATTGGTTAAATATTTGGTGTTGGAAATGGAATTAGAAAAGTTAATTAAATAGTATTGTTTTTATTTATAAGTAAACTAAAACAAGACTTGCATTCTGCACATGATTGCAATTTATTTTAAAACCTTATTACAAAGTTAAATAACTATAGCTGTCCAGAGAATGATCCTTTCCTTTTGTGACAACTTTCAAGGTTTAAAACTTTGTCATCATTCCACAATGGAACAAAAACATGACTTCGCAAACATTTTCGCAAAATGGAATTGTCCAAATAACTATTTTCAGATTGAAAAGCTCAGCTCAGCTTTTCAATTCTCTCTCTTTGGTCAGAACTGAGCAAAGAGCACACACAAATCTCAGAACCCTTTCCAGCAGACACAGAATTGAAACTATAAATCTCCATGAAATGTTTTATTTTGGAACAGCATTTTTTGACTAAATTTCATTTAGTTGAAAGTGTTCTGACCAGCTTTAGAAAGAACTTCAAAGGAAAGGCTCTGGGATATCAAGGTGATGAGCATAGATGCGAAGAACAGTAAAAGCATTATGTGCTGAGCCAAATCCAGCCCATTAATACCAAGCCATTTTGAGTTATTGGAGCCCAGAGGATTCCAGTTTTCCTTCATTGCAGTCAAAGGCTCCAGGTCAGAAACATTTCCAGAGGAAGAAAGTTAGCGGTAGCTCCCTCTGGAACCAAACATGGTTATTAAATACAAGCTCTCTTCCACATCTGCCGTAGTCTGAGTGCATTGTCTCTGTTGTGCTTCCAGCCTGTCAGCGCAGGTGAGAGAATGAATGAGACCCAAACTCTGATTTCCTTGTGGGTCCTTTTATGACAACTTGTTGCATAGTTCCTAAATTATCTATTTGAGTTTCGTATACATGTTTGCACTTATTAATGGTATGAAATGCTGTTTTCCTCCATCATGTCTTTCCTGGCACATTGAACTTACTGATGTTTGTGTCATTTTAGATTCTTCCAATGGCTAGTGCATCTCAGCTTATTCTTGTGGACTTAGTGTGTGCACTTGACACTCTGAAGACTGACACTATATTACACCTGGTAAAAGAAGTTGTCAAGAAACCATCCCAAATCAAAGGCGAAGAGGTAACTGCTAAAATAGCATTCAGCTTTACCAGGTCTTCCTTGTGTATTTCAAGGTATCCCTGAAAAAACCTGTTAATTTTATTAGATGGGAAAGATGTTTTCAATATTCATGATTCTTTTTTTAACTATATTAGCAGTCATTAGTTGCCTTATGTTACTTTGGCAGCACAAAGCACTGGTAAAGCTAATGTAACAGACTTCTTGTGCATTCTCCCAGCACAGAGGAATCTCCAGATTTAATTAGGCTAGTGTCATGGCTCCATTCCCCTTGCCTTCAGCGGAGGGGATCCTGCCAGGGACCCATTATATTTGTCTGATCACTAGCTGCTGTAACAGCCCCAGAGGGTTGTTACCTTCCAGTACCACTTACAGCCGTCCAGAGGTTGCTCTAGGGCCTTTACAGTGCAAAAAACCCCACCTTTACTCCAGTGCATCCTGAGCTACAGAAGAGCAAGTCCCAAGGATCTGGCTCCATCTATTTTAAAAACTTTTCTAATAGGTCAGATTATCAATTTGAAAGAATTCTGAGTAGGTAACTTATTTTTCTCCTAATTTATTCTACTTTATTTCTTACATTTCACTCTGCTGGGATAACTTAATTATTGAGTTTCCCGTCAATATTATCAAATGTTTTCCAAGCACTTTGAGAAAGAAAATAGCTATATAAGAACTAAATACTGTGATTAGTAGCTAGTCAGCTTCATTTTCTGGTTGTTAGGCACTATAACGCTGCTCTCTATCTAGGCTCCAAGCCCTTCTGGAGAACGTTTAAATCTAAATAAAATTTAAGTTTTCATTGAAATCTTAACAAACATGAAAATATTTCTCTTGATATTAGGTTGGGCAGTCTTCTTTAATCTAGGGGTTTAAACTATGTTCCAGTGCTCTGTTAAGCCATTGAAACATCACGGGAGCAAGTGTTCGAAATACAATTTACAAAGCAGACACCCAAATTCTTCAGGTTTTTGTGATGATGATCCAGTATTCCCCTTCAAATTGAGTAATTTGCATAAAATAAACACCTAGAAACTAAATGTGTGTCTTAAGATACAGCGGTGTGTGGGTGTTTAATTCAGCATAACAGAAATCGATACTTAACATTAGTACAATCATCCTGCCTATTTAAACAATATCCAATCCTAGTGAGTGTTTTAAAACTCATTAAATGGTAGCTTCATTAGTAAAACCTTTTGAGGGCTTTCCTTTTTATTAAATAAGACAGTTAAAATGGTATATAGAATGTAGAGACCATTGCTATCTGGTCTGGTTATCCAGGAAATGTAACTGTCAGAGCTGGTTACAAAACTTCATTTCCCAGATTCATGACAACAGTTGGGCATAGCAATAACTTGCGTGATCCTAGTTAGTAAAATTGTTTCTGTGGTGTTTATGCTGTTCAATAGAGTTTGCTTTGAAGGAAGCCAGTGTTTGTTACCATGCAGAGAGGTTCATTTATAAGGGTTTCTAGAACTTTGGAAACACGTGTTTGGTGGACAGAAAGAATGTGTCTTGTTTTGTCCCAATGTTCCCTAGCAAGAGCTCTGAACTACATCTTCACAGACAAGGGTCAGCCCATCAGTCTCAGCTGGTGAGATAGGTTACTCTCAGAAAAAAAGTTTTCCATTAAACGTTGACTCCTCTAGCAGCTAAAATATCATTGTGTTGTAAAGCAAGAACATAATTCCTTGTTTTATTTTCAGAAATCTTCTCTAGTAGATATTCCAGTGCTGCAATTCAGCTATGCTTTCATTCAAAGGTAAATAGATTGTTTAACAAAGTGATTTCCATTTAGCTACCAATAGCTTTCCAGTAACTAACAGCTAGCATTTACTTTAACTTGACTTTGACCTTCAGAGCTGCTTGGCACAGGAAACTTCTGCATCATCAGTGCTCACTGAAGTAGAACTGGATAGCCACTTCATTGTCCAGTGACAGACAGACACAAGATTCCTGTGTGGCATGATGTTCTGTTATTGCATTGATGTATTGGTGTTCCTGTCATCATGACACAATGTCGTCATGTACGGACCGGACACAACAACATGCTTTATCCTTTTCAAGCTGTTGTCAGGACATTATGCTGAATTTTTTATGACCTTTCTCCAGCTCTGGCACTGCTCCCAGCTGTTGAAAGGTTGCGTGAAGGATGCTTATCTTTAATCTCCTTTCCAGGCTTTTTTAGAAGGACAGGGAGGGGTCCTTGTGTTTCCAATTTACACTTGGCATTCAACATGTTAGACAGCCTGGGGAGTAATCCTTTGATCAAAACTCTTCTAGCATACATTGCTGTGTATGCATGGAACACCTTAGAATATTAGCCCTGGTCTCCACTTACCTGGTGATTTGGCGGCAGTCGACAGGAGTTACACAAGCTATGCAGAGTAGTTCGCACAACTCCTGTCAACTGCTGTGCTTCTCTTCTGTGCAGCGTCTTCACTGCACTGCACCGATGGGCACCGCATTCCCATTGACGTAGTGCTATGCCACTTGAGGGGGTGGTTTTACAACGTCAACTTCTGGATCGATTGAGCAGGTCTTCACTGACCACTCAGTTGATTCAGAAGGGTCAATCCAATGGTGGTGACTTTGCCGCCATCAGTGTAGACATACCCTTCGTCTGCAAAGCCTTCTCCTCATTCTATCACTCCTGAAGACCCTCTTCTTTCACAACACTGGCATATCCTGTACGCTCCAAGCCTAGCTTTAGCTTGCAGAACCACTAGAGTCCTGAATTAATTCTGCATGCTGTTTTAGTGTGTTGATGTAATATAACATGTCATTGTGCATTGACAGGATATCATGGTACTTAGACACACATACTATGGATAGATAAAGACTTGGGGCGAACTAGAAGACTAAAGTTGGTGGGGAGTTCCTAGAGCCAGCACTGTCTGTGTTTATGGCTGATGTATTGTTTGACATCAGGCTTGCATGTTGTTTTTGGCAGACTTCCTGTCTCAGCCCTGCAGGAGAACTTTCAGTCATTGTTAGGAGTGCTGAAGGAATCTGTGCAATTGAACTTGGCTCCCCCTGGATATTTCCTGCTTCTCAGGTAAGCACAATACAAAGTGGCTTAGTTTCATTTGGCAGATTAAGCAAAACTGTCCTTATTACTAATTAGGGGTGAATTATTTTTCCCACAGTACTCTGAATGACTTTGTGACCAGAACTCCTAACCTGGAAAATAAAAAGGATCAAAAAGACCTGCAGGTACTGGATACACACCATTTTAGTTCACACATCTGGCACTGCACTCTTCATTATGAACAGAGATTAGCTCAAACCAAACTCCATTTATGAATGCCTGCATACTTTGAGAAAGTTTGGGTATGGTGTAAGTCAGTAAGTAAGTGTGTGAGAATGCATAAAACATAATCTTCCAGCTAATGTTCTCAAAAATATACAGCATCATAACATGGCTCGGGATTCTGATTGGCCAAAGCTGTATTCAGATTGGATATCTTTCGTGGTGGTGTCATCTTCCATGTCAGAAGTGACCTGTGCCTGCCAATTATGAGGGGGCAGAGCGAGGGCAGCCCACTTCAGCAGTATTACCAAGCATACTTAATCCACGTGAGCATGCTCGGTACAAGCCAAAGAGTAAATCTGAGTGGATGCATTACTTTATATCCCTCTCTCCATGCGTTGCCTCTGCTTCAGGTTTAAACTCACAACACAAATGTCACCAGATCATTTGCACTATTCCAGTGAAATCAGTGGGAGTTGTATAGCTAAGTCTCCTCGTTGGCTTTAGCAGTCTCAACAACTGGGTTATTGTTTCACCTATTATGGAAATGAGAGGAGGATTAGAGGAGGGTTCTCTTCTCCTCCTGTTTCTGTTTTTGCCAAGGTAGCTCAAGCATAACAGACTTGTCACAGCCATCTCTGGCTCTGAATTGGACAGGAAATGCTGAAAAGTGAACCTTCTAATTGCTGTGATTGTGGCGCTTGTGCTCCCAGCAGATATAGGAGAGATGTGAGTGACTTCCTCCTGTTCTGCTCCATAAACCGGCCAGCCAGACAATTGTGTAGTGAATTCCTGGTTTCTTTTAGCATTATTATCAAAAAATGATCTTTTTTTTTTTTCTGTCAGCCTTGGAAGGGAAACCTGAAGTTTCTGAACGAGTCTATTGCTCAAACAGGGAGGTTGAGAATAGGGTTTGGCCTAACCCTTTAATGGGAAGACTGAAATATGGCCAGATCAATTCCCAGAAAATAAAACTACACTGCTAGGTCTCTTAGGATATTGGCTACTTTTAACTATCTAATTTAATACTACATGGAAGCCCTGTAGCTAAAAGAAAAGGAAAAAGCAGTCAGTATTTCAGTTCATACAGTTCAAAGCCTAAAGAACAATAGAGGGTACTAGTGCAATTTTTTGGAAATATGAAGAACCAGTTCAGAACCAACAAGTCTTTGTGAGATGACTGCTAATTAATGCAGTATGATAGTTTGCAATCTTCATTTGAAACTATTGGATGATTGTTCCATTAGAACTGAAAAAAATTGTGATCTCAGAGATTCTGTGATTCTTCAAGGAGACAAAGTTAAGAAACCTCACGACAAAAACTCTTCCTTAAAACATAATATCTTGGCAGGTAAAAGACTGGAGGACCAGGTAAGAGTCCATACTGTGCAGAAGCAGGGAAATATGCAGAGAGTTGAAACCTATGAATTTGTCAATCATTGTAAGAATAAATCCCCAATGTGTTTCAAATTTGTGAGCCTAAAAAAGATCCCCATCAAAGTATAAGGCAAAATCTGTGACATTTGGGGATTTTTTGGGGTTCAAACCCGCTATGCACCTGTAAGGGTGTCTGGACCCTGATTATCACACTGACAATATTACTGTTGTATTCCTATTGGAATCACTGGCCCAGAGATAATAGCTTTCCTCTGATACGGTGTGACATTTATTACTTTTCCAGGAGGTGACACACAAAATCTTGGAAGCTGTGGGGAATGTTGCTGGTTCCTCCCTGGAGCAGACTAGCTGGCTGAGCAGGAACCTGGAGGTGAAAGCCCAACCTCAGATCTCTTTAGATGAATCCAATGCTGAAGAGGACTTGGATGGTAAAGTTGTTTAAGGATTAAATGTCACTTCTGACCTTCTTGCCACTTTCCTATACCATTTATTATATAAAGTTTAGTGACAATATGGCTTCGTGCTCATGTGAAAATGTTTATCATGAGTTGCTGAAGAGAATGAATTGCTATTTAAAAACAAACTAACATGTCACCAAAAGAGCATGTTAACTTCTCATTTAAGGAAAAATTCAGATCTCTCAAATGGCATTCAGTCAGTATCAGTACATGTAATGTACAGATCCTATACTGGAGAAATATTAAGGTACACCTGTGCAGTACATTCCATATACCATGGAAGGTAGCATCCTTATAAATAAAAAGTGCATAGAAGCCATTTTTGTAATGTGATGGTAAAAGTGTTGGCATTTATTGAAAATAATCTGAAAGTTTTCTGATTTGTAAGAGGCTGATCGTTTAAATTTTTTTCTTGCGTCCTTAACTACTGAAATCCATTTATTTTGATTGAGCTCATTTAAGAGGTAGCTTTTTTTCCAGTGTAGGTGGAGGACAAGTCTGAAAACCAGGAATTCCTGAGTTCTAATTGCAATTATGCGATTAGCTCACTCTGAGTCAAAAACCATTTTACCTCTTTGCTTTTTGTTGTTGTAAAATGTCTTGTACATACCCACTTCATAGGGGTGAAGGTTGTGAGGAGAATTGATTTGTTCATGCAGCACCTGGGGCAGTGAAAGAGAAGTAAAATGCCATATAAATAGTAAGGCCAGCATTTTCAAATGTGAGTGCTTAAAAGACTTCAGTACAAGTTTTGAGTGCTTAGCACCTTTGAAAAGTGAAACACTCTTTATTGTGGATTTATTACTTTTACTTTATGCTTGTATGTGGACTTAGGAGCCAATCAGTAGGCACCCAGGTTTGAGAAGGTTTTTTTAAGAAACATTTGCTACTTAGTAGAAAACATTTTTTTAAGAAACATTGCTACTTAGTGAGAGATTTACTATAATCTCAAATTTTTAAATAATTATTTGGAGTAGAAGTTAATAGGATGCAACTGTAATAGCTTTGGGAAATTCCTTTTAAAAGAATTATACTGTTTATTTTTTTCTTAAATGAAAGCTTAGCTGTAGAAATCCAACACATCTCTTCAAGTGCTGGTCCCTGTAAGTATTTACTGTGGCTGCACATGTGCTTGAGCCTGGAAAACTCTCTTCCATAGCAGAGTCCATTGGTGCATGCCTCCACCCTGTGTCTCCTCATACTCCGAACCAAGGGCAGTAGGGGTGGCACAGACTGTCTGCCTCGCCAATGCTTTTCTACTGCTCATGATCGGAGATAGAACCTTTGTGTGGCTATAGCCTTTCTAGCATTCCTACTTGAACTTCGTAAATAGTGTGTAAACGGTTTTATCTTTAGCTAGTTAATTGTTAGTGAATTTAGTTATAGATCACCCACCCTTGTTCCCTACTGTTCAGGGCACCCAAGTATGACCAAGATTCCAGGCTTTAAGTCTTGTCTGGCCTGTCTCTGTCCCTTCTCGGTTAGCAACCCTCAAGAGAGCTGCCTTAGGCAATCACATGTTCCTTCAAAGTGTCATGTCCGCCACTCCTTCCCCCTCCTACCAAGCAGTCTCCCCATCTCACTGACTTGAGCCTCTGTCTGGGGCACTAATGCCCACTAGATCAGAATCCTCCAGCAAGCAGAGGGAGGGAGGGAGGTAGGTAGTTAGTTACAGCATGCTACCACAACACCAAATTAACCATAAATTCCTTTATTAAATCTAGAGGTCAAATGGTATTTATACAGCTGTTCCAAACAGGGCCTTGAATCCCTAAGCAATTACCACATCTGTACAGTACCATGCAGTTACACATATTGATCAAGTACTTAAACAACAGGACTAACCCCTGGATGCTCAAATCCATGTTGGCTGGCTCCACCTGGTCAGGCAGGCACTAGCAACAAACACTCTTAAGAAATCACCTTTTTATACTTTAACAAACAGAACCTACATGATTATAGCCGTTGCCTCCTGCATCTCTTTCTCTGCTAAAATTGCTTAGAAACCATCCTTGATTATTGGGGACTTTTCTTCAGACTTTCCTCTTATCTGTCACATTCCAGTCTAGAATTTCCAATCAAGCTGACCATCTTCCAAAGTCTTCCCACAACTGCTAAGCACCTGCCGTTTACGCATATGTTACTTAAGCCAAGCTATTTGAACGTGTGTGTATATATGAAAATCCTATACAAGTGCCAGGATTGAACTAAACAGCAGTATGAGGAAGGTAAAGGTGAACAGTCTCATAAAAACAGGGATAAATTGCCTCGACTGTCGGTTTTTATTTTTTTTTTTAAAGGCTTCTTCTCCCCTCATTCTTGAAGGAGACTGTTCTCTGCTATGAGTGTGGCTAGAGCTCACAGGGGTCATGGACTATCATTAATAGTGCCAGGAACTACTAATGCTCTGAAATAGTCTATGAAGGGGGCAGGACTGATCCTTGCACCACCCAGAGAGAGAAGGCGTTGTTCATGCTCTGCACTGACAGTACCGCCCTGTAAGATCGCCACACTTAAGCCTGTACCAGAGGATCTGCTCAGACCCAAGATTCCCATCAGCGCTCCTCCAGCCAGGCCTCAATGTGCCTTCTCAAGGATCTGGCAATTTACACCAATCCTCTCCGACCTGATTACAATCAAGGAACATCCCTATACAGCACATCCAAGTACAGCTGTGGCATAGAGGCTTTAACATGACTCGTCTATCATTAAATAACTCCTATTCCTTGGATGAACAGGAAGCAGTACTGACTGTTTCCCTGACAGTCCTGAGGTGAGATTTCAGACCAGACAGGGCTTCCAGAGCCTCCCAGATGGCTCCAACAGTGCAGTTTGCAGGAATGTGTTTTAGGGGCCAGTGGCAGCCACCAAGAGGCCTGTCTACATATCCTTATGGATCCAACCCACCTGTCATATCAGGCTCCTGGGATCCGTCATTTTGGGCCCCAGACTATAAGGACCCTGAGCATTGCTTTAAACACACTTCACTTCCTGGAGAGGAACCTCAGTCCCCCCAGGAATGCCTTGTAAAAAAGGAACAGCTGATTCTGCTGGCAGCACTCTTTTTCTTCCTTTCCAGGTGAGGTAGTGGCACTGCCCTCTCCTTTGCCACCAGACAATTATAGGCAATATAAGGACCTCTTAGGAGGATTGCAAAAACTCTTCATATCCCACTAGAAGAGGTTCAGGATCCTACCCAGAGGATCCTGGCTAGTCTCCAGCTGGGGCCTTGCCAAGATTGTACTCTATTAATGAAGCCATATTTAGAGCCTGCTAAGGCTAAGAGGGCTGAGAAGAAGTACTTTGTTCCCTCCAAAGGGGCAGAATGTTTGTTTTCCCACCCTAATGTGGATTCTGTAGTGGTCCAGGCTCTCTTACAATGAAACAAGCTACACCAGCCTAGGTCCCCCTCTTTGGACAAAGAGGTCAAGAGACTGGATCTCTTTGTCAGACAGAACTTTTCATAAGCCAGCCTATTATTTGGCATAGCAATTTACCAGGAATAGATGTTCAGATTTGACTTTATTAATGTCAATATACTGTTGGAATTTGCTAATAAGCTACTACTTGAGCATAGGCCCCAATTCCAGGCCACCCTGGACAAAGGGAAACTGGTTGCCAAATTGTCCATCCAAGCATTGCTTGAGGCAGCAGACGTGGCTTCCTGCACCATGGCAACATCAGTGGTTCTGAGCCAGGCTTTTTGGCTGCAGTCTTTGGGGTTCCCCAGAGTGGCTCAAGTAATAATCTGTTTAGCAAGAAAACAGACAAGTCGCGTCCCTCCTTCACCAAGTCTCATGCAATCCATTGTTCCCAGCACCCCTCAGGAAATATTCTAAGCCCCCTTTTCATAGGGTACTGCCTTATTCCTTAGTCTTTCTGTCAAAGGGCTTACAAGCCCCCTAGGAAGTGTCAGAGGGTACAGCAAAGCAGACACACCACACCACTGCCATCCCCTCTTCAGACTAAACTGTGTACCAAGAAAGCATTTTGATAGGATGTGTACTCCGCTGGGGTGGAGGGTTCTTAATTTATTATCTTGGTGGTGGAAAGAGGTAGACTGACAACATGAGGTGCTTAAATAAAGTGTTTTATTATACTGATGGCTTAGTAAAAGCCGGGCTAAAAACGCCTCCCACACCAGCAGACAGACCTGGTGAATGAGAAGGACAGTTATAGACACAGCCAGGATAATAAACAGTGTCATGGTTTCAAAAGCAGTAGCAATAGCAACCACCCACTACAGCAATCCCAAAGCATAAAAAGAAAGCACATACCAAAAGCAACAGAGTGGGGAGACCCATCATCCACTCTCTAGGTGAGTCGCAACCAGGGAACCGACCTGCCCGGGGCATCCGGTAAGGCCTTGACAGATCCACGGAGAGTTTCTCCCGAGTGGTTCCCGGGGGTACCTGTTATATCCCTGTCTCCCTTAACCTTAGCAACATTTCTTCCTAGCAATGCAATACATCACTCTCAATCTCAACTAGAGATTGGGTCTTAAACTTGTTTTTCCATTAGTCTATTGGTTAGTAATTACAGGCAGCTAGGCTGGCAACAAAAAAGGGAAGCTGCCCTTTGCTAATATCTACTTTAGTCCTGTGGTTAGATGTTTTGCTGGCTTGTGGTCAGTCACCCACTGCTTATCTCAGACAAGTTCCACATAGCTAACATATTTTATGTAGCATAAGACTGATCTCATAATAACAGACAAAGGCTAATTCCGCTTCTTTATGCAGGGGCTGCCCAAGCAGTTATAGGCCTAGTCTTGCTCACAGCCTAAGCTAGATTTTTAGGGCCTAGCCTTGCCAACTACACTGGTTTCACGTGACGAATTCTTCTGAGCCCTACAGGATGATTGAGCACCACCAGCCAGTTTCTGCATAGCCAATTAATCCCACCCATTTCAGTGGCTGCCTGGCCCATTTCCTCCTGACATTTGAGCATATCACATTGGACACATGGACCATCTCCTCGACTGGTTATGCAATAAAATTCTTTATGCCCTTCTCCAAACCTCCCCTTCCCTGTCTCTCTTCAGAGACTCTTCATGAGAGGATCCTCATACAGAAGGTGGCTTCCACACAGGCGGAAGGGCTTTTACTCCAGATATGTCCTCATTCCCCCCAAAAAGAAGTGGGGATGGAGATCCATCCTGGACCACAGGCAGCTAAATGTCGTCACATGATGATCAAGATTCAGGTTGACCACCTTGGTCTCCATAATCCCTTCCCTTAACAAAGGAAAGTGGTTTATGGCCCTCAGTTTTGAAGGATGCCTATTTTCATGTAGACATTCACCCTGCGCTTTACAGTGGACCTAGAGCATTCCCAGTGCAGAGTGCTACTCTTCAAACCCGAGAGCTTTTACAAATGGACTGTCGTGGTGGCAGCATACCTGTACCAACAGGACACCCCAGTATGTCCCGACTAGAGCATTGGCTGCTCATGGCATGGTCATCTCAGGAGGTGCAGGCTGCAGTCACTGCTTTCACTCCTTGGGATTTCAAGGAAAATCCAGAAAAGTCTACTTGAACAGGGTCAACTCACCTCTCTGGTGCCTCCTGCTGGCCATTCTGGGGGAATTACATCTGCCAGTGCACCCTCGTCAGGTGGTGCTTTGCCTGTCGTCGTCTTCACCGTTGGACCCACATCTCTGTCAGGACTGCGGTGACCTCTGCGATCAGTGCTCCCTCCCTTCTGAGGAATGTCTCTGCAGTCTGTGTCCAGCCTTTTCCCTCATAGCAATGGAGATGGGGGACCCGGGCCTGCAGCTACTTGCTGCATTGCCTCCAATTCCTCTCTACCTTTTCCTAAGCCACTTCTCTGCGGCCCCAGCACCCTCTTCACCCTTGTCTCGGCCTCAGTTGTCTTCAGCTCCCCTGGTGCCTGCCTGCAGCACTGCTCTGTTCAGGGGACTAGCTGCCCTCAGACTGCAAAGCAGCCACTCCTCCCTCCTCAAGCTCCAGGGAGTGACTGCGTCTGCCCTGCCCTGCCCTGCAGCTCTTCTTATATGGGCCTGCCTGACTCCAGTTGGCTGTTCCTTGCAGCTCCCTTCCTGTTGACTGACTGCTTTTCATGCAGTCTCCCTAGGGCTCTGTTAACCCCTTAGAGACCACTGTGGGGCAGATGCCTCATTACATCCCACACGAGCTAATATAATTATCGGAGCAAATCTGAACTCCAGGTTATTTGTCTCTATTGCCAAATGGATGACGGAAGTAGCAGTCTTTTCAAAGGCTCTACATGGGTTTCGGGCTGCATCCTCCTTTGCTGTGCACTTACTGAAGCTCCTCCTTCTGATTGTCAGGGCTCATTCAACCAGTGCTCAAGCTGCCTTGGTGGCTCCTTTCTGGGAATTCCCCTCTTGGTAACCTGTAGAGCAGCAGCTTAGGCAGTCACACTTTTTACTAGAGATTATGCCCTGGTTCAAGCTTCTTTCGCAGATGCTTCTTTTGGTTTAGCAATCCCGCAGGCTGTGGTGCAGAACACTTCCTTGCATCCTTCTCCTCAGTGAGCATTGCTTTGGAGTCACAGTGAATACCCATAGTGTCCAGAACTTGAAGTAAGAAGGGTTACTTGCCTTATAGTTAGGGAAGTTCTTTGAGATATGTGGTCCTGTGGGTATTCCACTAGATTCCATCTGCCCCCCTTCCCCTCTGCTTTGGACCTTCACTAGATTCGCAGTAGAATAGAAAATGGAGGAAGGGTAATTGATGCCTCTTACACCCTTGGTTCAGATACAAGCAATAACACCCCATTCAAATCAGCTGCAAAAAGTATGCCCCTTTTTGACTAAGGAATTTTACTGAATGAATGTTTTCTAGTCAGTTTTTCATTTTTCCTAAGGTCTTTGCCAAATGTAAAGCACCTACAGACAGAGGCTGCCGAATTTTCAAATAATCTATACTTGTGCAATGTGCATGTGTAATGGTAGTAAATGTGACCAACAGGGCATTGGTTTCATAGATGCATATCTCCAATAATTGATCATTTACTCTTCTGCTTCAAATCCTGTAATTTAAAGAGCTGAGACTAGAAGCTTGTATTTGTAGACTCTGTTAATGCCAATTTATTGGAAACTGGTGCATGTTCATGGCTTTAAGGAAATTTAAAACAGTGTATAATCTCTGTAAGATCCAGGGTGGACGTGCATATGGGGAGTTGGCAGGGTTCCCAGCAGTACTTCGCTGCAACTCAGTATGCAGCTTATAACCCTGATGGGAACCAGACAAATCCTGAAATTAACAGGTTTGCTGCAATGGAGTCTGCTTCAAAATGCAAATTAAATATTTTGTCTTTTTACAGATGCTTCACTAGTACCATCTTCAATGGTGTCTGCCTCTGCTCCCTCAATATACAGTGTTCAAGCTCTCTCTCTCCTTGCAGAAGTAAGATATAAATTCTTATACATCTCCTTAAGTAGAACAAAATTGTAAGAGGGATTCAAGTTGTATCATTGATCAACAAGACATCAAATCAAGCTCAGTTAATTTATTAAAGAAACACTATACATCTAAGATTAATCAGGTGCAATCTCCATCCTTAGAGGATTTTAAGGCCCAACTTGACAAAGCTGTGGCTGGGATGCGATTTTAGTTGAGGTTGGCCTTGCTTTGAGCAGGGGGTTGGACTAGATGACCTCCTGAGGTCCCTTCTAATCCTAATTTTCTATGATTCTATATAGAACATAAGCAAAGATTGGTACTTTACCCTTTCTGGGGCGGCTCTACAGCTAGGTGTGGTTCCAGTTTATTGCAGTTCTGTGGGTTTTTATACCCTGCTGTTGTGTACTTTTATAGTTTGTGGTTACCATGTAACACTTTCTAACCAGTTACTTTATTTTGCCCTTTGCAGTGGTTACATACATACATAATCCAATCATAAGCACAAATTTGACATTAAAGTAACATTTCCTATACACCCAGCAAAATGATTCATGTCCCCTGTATGTTCTGTTCTATACTTTATCCAGAACTCACTTATGAGTAATTTTTCCATTATTTTTCTCTCAAAGCTTTATGCTTAGTACTGAATTAATTTCCTCTAACTGTGTTTGTCTACCCATTTATTCTTGTGGTCTTGGTTACAATTTCATAACCTATTGTTCAAGCACTGAAATCAACATATTTGCTGTATTTGCTAACACATATGCCTTCTGCAGCTGTAAAAATAGATTATGAAAACAGATCATGCTTAGATACGTTTTCTTTGCTTTTAGAGCATCTATTTTGGAAGTTTAATATGCTCAAAGCCAGGTTTACCTTTTAGTTCCCTTAACATAACTGGAAGGGATGCTGGGAGCCCTACCCCTAGATGACAACCGTCTCTTAGAATAACTTCACAAAGCTTGATTGGAATCGGGCATACCTGCTAACAAGTTACATGCTAGCCATTCTGATGTTTGTGGTGGTTAACAATTGATACAACTGAACTAAAGTTTGGGTTTATTCTGGTGTTCTATAGTGAAGATGAGACAGTTTTCCTTTTTGATTTTTTTCTGAAGTTTAACATTCCTCCCTTTCCAAAAGTGCCTATTTCAGCTTAATATGGCATGACATTCCAGGATGCAGTACAGACCAGTGAAGGGCTGTCACCCCTGCCCCACAAACTTGAGTGCCTCACAATGCTTTGCTATTGTAACTCCCACCTGGGCTTCTCACAAACAGCCTTCCAGCATGCGGGCAACACCCTGAGTATCTGTGTATAACTGCAGCCTGTCAGCAACATTCCTGCTTCCACCAGTCTTGGTTACTACTTGCAGAATGACCCTAACACACTCCCAGTCCTGGATTTTCCCCCAAAATGTGTGTTCTGCACTATACAGCCCTCTCCTGGTAGTCCATATATATTAGGTCCATTGCCCCTCTAAGGGGATCAATATACAACAGTCTACTACCTTAAATGGAATTACCCAAAGAATAAACAACACTGGATTAGTTTAATTAAAAGAATAAAACAAGTTTGTTTAGCTACAGAGAGAAAGCTTTAAGTTAGTACAAGTATAAAGCATTAAAGTCAGAAATTAGAGAAATAATGATAAAACACTTTGTAGTGCTAAAATTTAATAGACTAGACTTGGTTCAAGATAAAATTCTCACCACATGTTCCCAGTAACACTGCTGACCAAATTCTCAGGTTAGAATCCGTCCTCAAAGTCCAAAAGCTCTTTTTGTCATCTTAAGTGAAAGAGAGAGAGATGGTGAGAGAACTTGTGGTGTTTTTGCGGCCCCTCACTTTTGTAGTTCAGTTACCTTTTGGAATGTATCTCCCAGATAACGTTCATTCTGGTTTCTGTATAAAGACAAGGAGTTGGGTGGTGATAGAGGTTCCATGCAGTTGTTTGCTAAGATGGCACGTCTGTTTCTGCCCCCCTTCCTTGCCCAAGAATGGCCACTCAGTAGGTGATTGCTTTGACACTTGGCTAGAGGCATCAGCTTGTCCTATGTCTTTGAGAAACAGGTTTATCCACTCCCTAGACTTGTCCGGTAAACACGCTTCAGTCATGATTTCAGCTTGCATTCATTACTCTACATATAATGTTAGTACATACTTTTCACCATGATGTTATTGATCAGCAAGGTATTAGTTTTCAAATGATACCTTACAAGGCATTTTTGGTACAAAAATTATTCTGTTGCTGTGTTGAGTGTGAATATTGGGGTGTATTTGGTCACATACGGGATTCTGGTTTTCTGAAGGTTCTTGCTTCTCTCCTGGACATGGTGTACCGTAGTGATGAGAAAGAGAAAGCTGTGCCATTAATCTCACGTCTGCTGTATTATGTATTTCCTTATCTGCGCAATCACAGGTAATAGCGCTTGCTGCACATCTTTATATTTTCTTTAAATCATGCTAAATACTCATCTGATCCTCAAGGTATGTTGCAAGGCTCAATTTTATTCCCTGTGCATTTCCAAGATAGGGGATATAAAGAAAACTATAACAGTGGGGACTTGTCTGAAGTGAAGGGGGGATTTGTTGTAGGTTGCCTTAAGTTGAAGATGTGTCTTTTACTTATGTCAAGGGTGCTTGCAGTATATGAATAAGGTGTGCGCCCTTTTTAGCATTTTTAGGATTCCGAATAAATAAATCTAACTTTAAGTTAACCATGATTAAGTTATGTTATACTTTATCACAAAGCACAGGCAATCAGGTAAACTTTGTACATGAGCCGGTAAACTTTCATAACAGTTTTTGCAAGACTATTCTAATAGTTGGTAGTTTTAGTGGCTCTATGCCCTTGCTCATGCACAAATCCTGTAGCTGAGTTGGCTATCACTCAATTGCAGGGTGGCATGCACCTTTCATTTTGATTAGGCATGCACTTTCCCAATGATTAGATCTTTTATAGCTGCTAATAATAGCAGAACTCTTCTCTGAGTGGACTCCCTAGGACTGGCCTAGCTGCCCTACATAACTGTCACAGTGAATCTATTGTGACTAGGGCAGTAGTGGGATCTTAGGGCCATTACTCACATCTGTAAATTCAGTCCTTCAATTTACATTTAGAATAAAGTCTAGAAACTTCAGTGATCTTAAATTTTGCAGAAGATAACAGGGCCATCTGAAAAGAGCTGAGATAGCATTTTGCCATGTAATGAACAGCTCATTCCAATTTATCTGTATAGTTGAAGAGAGATTCATTTGGTACTAGGGGAAAAAAACATCTTCTATATCCAGCAAACCGAATTTGTAGTAAATTATTACTGTCAAGACTAGGCTTGAAGTTCTGGGGAGCAAGGCACTTGTTTGGTGAGCACATGTGTCCTGAATATTAATATTTGAGGGTTTTTTCGCAGTGCCTACAATGCGCCTAGCTTCCGTGCTGGTGCGCAATTGCTCAGCTCTCTAAGTGGATATGCCTACACTAAACGAGCCTGGAAAAAAGAAGTTCTGGAGTTATATATGGACCCATCTTTCTTCCAAATGGACACTTCATGCATTCAGTAAGAAATGAAATTGTGGTTATCTGTAATTCTGTTGGAAATTTCCAATATTAAGGGGAAGCCTAATAACTCTGAAAATAAACCTCTAGAACTTCCCTACAGAATATATTAATATTGAAATAAATGCCAAGTAACTAGTCCTAGCAAATGTATAGTTTCATAAAAGGAGTAGGTTTTCAGCAATATGTAGAGGCAAGATAATTTATCTTCACATCATTTAAATGCATATTTTCCACATTAACTTTGGGATCCTCACATAATCTGGTTCAAGAGCATAAAATAAACATGTCTGGCATTTCAAGCACAATTCAGAAATGAAATAGTAAAATACACTTTTGTATGGAATGTTATTATTCCAGGGTCTCTTTTACACAACAGTGTGTCTACACTATGACAGGTTGTGTTTATCTTTAATTCTTTGTATATTTTATTCAGTTGGAGGTCCATTATCGATCATCTTCTAACACATGAGAAAACTATGTTTAAAGATTTGATGAGTAAGTATTCTTCACTGATCTATTGCTACAATAATTTGGAATTCATATGCTGGTGAGCTGTCAAACATAATTTAATGTAAAACAAAATATAAGGAGGTATTAGTGTTCACTTCAGTGTATTTTCACAGCTCATAATGTTGCAAAGCTGGATTAGCTATAGTTAAATAATTTACTCATGGAAATCCTTCTCTGTTAATATGTTCAAAAGGTTAGTTTAATAGCCATGTCAGGAAGATGTTCTAAATATTCTCTTTGCAGAAATGCTAATGCTAGTTTATAATAAACTTGGACTTCTGCAAATAGACGTCATCAGAATTATTGCCACTTGTACATGTCCCTTACCTATGCTCATATTGGTAGGGAGTTTAAACTCTTCTGTAGCATCTGCTGCATATAGCTCAGATAAGAGATTCCTGCTATCTTATTTTTGCATGTGTCCGTCTGTAGGATAACAAAGAGCTCCATGCAGGAGGGGAGCACCATTACCAGAGCAGTATCCTAGTAGACTTCAGCATTCTTTTGACCCTTCACACTCCAAATCCTCATTTTCCAGGCTCAACCAAAGTATGGGAAGATGGAGATGCTCCTCAAAGGGCAGTCTCAAACTCTCAAGGCTTGAGTGAGGACAAGAGGAAGACCTCTAAACACATCTGAGAATTGAGGAAAGGGTGCTTTGGTCTCTGTCCTCCACATACCCTACAAGCCATTTTAAAATGTTTTTAAAAAATGTAAGACATGAAGCTCTTTTACAAAAGAACAATAACAAATACACAATAATATATTTTGAACCCATAGGTTTTTAAATCTGTCTCAGGTATTCCAGTGCCATGGTGCTCATTCTGAGAGATCAAAGTCCTACATATATGAACATAGGGGAGATGCAAGAGATGGGCACATGGGAGTGGAGGTGGGCATTGGAATTGCAAGGCAACCTCCTATCAGCTGCAGTGCTCCTCTTACAACTGGAAATTTTCATCTACCGTATATGTACAGATCTGGACTGTGCCAATTGTCCTCCTTTCAGTGGGTTTTAACAGTTTTTAAGAAATAACTTTGTGTTTTTGAAGGAAAGATGTCTCTCTTAAATTGTATACATGTTCATTCTGGTCTTTATTGTAGGTATGCAGAGCAGTTCTTTAAAACTGTTCCCAAGTTTTGAGCAAAAAGCAATGTTGTTAAAGCGTCAGGCTTTTGCTGTCTTTAGCGGAGAAATTGATCAGTATCACCTTTACCTTCCATTAATACAAGGTAAGAGTATGTTTTTAAAATGTGCCTTGTTAACATAGATACAGTCTTCTTATAGCATATATATTTTGTTCTATTACCTGTCTCCCCACCACCTCTTAATTTTTGGCTAGCTTCACCAAAAAAAAAAACCTTTAAAATCTCTGATCACTGTCATAGAATTTTTGACAAGAAAACAAACAAACGTTAGTCCAGGTCTAAATTATTTTCATGTTTTGAGAGGATTTTCTGAAAAATTGACAATTTCATTGATGGAGTGGAAAGAACAGCTAATCAAACCTGGATGATATAATCAAAGCAAACTATTTTTTCCCTGCGTTTCTAATTTACCAAAATTACCTTTTATATACATGGAAAAATGTGTAACTTTTTGAAAATGTATTTCAGAACGACTGACAGATAACCTCCGTGTTGGACAGACTTCTATAGTTGCTGCCCAGATGTTTCTCTTTTTCAGAGTTCTATTGCTAAGAATTTCTCCTCAGCATCTAACCTCATTGTGGCCAATCATGGTGACTGAACTGGTAAGCAATAATACCTTAAATAATAAAAATGTAGAATACATTATATTTTGTTTCTATACTCACCTTTCCCTTCCTTCCAAACACACTCCATATTTGAAATGGGTTTATGATTTTACATCTTAGTTTCCAATTAGATAATTCAAGGGAGACTGTTGTGGTTTGAAAATATATTTTACTTTCCATTTAGTAATTTGTTGTTCAAGGAACTAACTCATGTGATAGGTTAATAGTGTTATACGTGACAAAGTTAAAATAAAACCTTGCTTCACATGGGATTAGAAAATGCAGGGCAGTCTTTTTCCATGATTGAGCTGCATGGACATTTTAACAGTTTACAATTTTCCAAAAGAAAAATATCCTTTTTTTTTTTTTTTAAGATCCAGACATTTATACAGCTGGAAGAAGACTTAGCTGAGGAGGATGAATCATCAAAGTAAGAATTGTTTATTGCACATAAAACAGAAACAACTTGACAAAATATGTCCAAGAAAATTAAACCTGGCTCAGAACATTGTAGCTCTAGTTTTTGACTGCTCTCTGAAATTTCTGAGCTTCTGAAAGTCAGAATAGCATTTGCAGCTTGCAAGCCATGTTGCATATCAAAGTCTGGCATTGACATACAGTAAATGTTGTCATTAGACCGCTGATGTGGTAATTGTGTAATAGAAATGGGCTACTTACAGAAAAATGGGTGAAGAGCTGAATCGTTTTTTGACTATTTTACCACGTGGCTTTCTTTTTATAAATGTTTGATAAAATGTCAATCAAAACGAACCTTTTTATGTGACTGTAATCCTTTTGCAGATGGAAAATATCGAGTGGGTTTTTTTAATACTAGTTTCCTTCCTAATAAATCTCACAGGAGCAACAGCAAAGTAAGCAGACAGAAAGTTTCAGCTTCAGGTGATGGCGGTGGCCCCTTACTGTCAGACATACTACAGAATGAACTGTCCTTGTATTTATCAGCTTGTAAGTTCCTGGATACAGCGCTTTCTTTTCCACCTGACAAGATGCAGTTATTTCAAATGTAAGTCCTCTAGTTACTTTTTAAAATGTATAGCTATATGGCATTTAGAACTGTAGGTACCTCACTATTAGTGCACCATTCTTAAAAAAAAAAAAGGGTAAATGTACTCTGACGTTCTTATTTGCTCCTTGATAGTTGATAAAACTAGTGTCTGTCATCAGTCTTTTTCTCTCCATAAGTTTTTACATGGGTGTGGGCATAGCCTGCTGGATATCTGACAAATATTTAAATATGAGCCCTTGAAAGGATGTTGCTATTTCCAACACCGAGTGAATTGTTGTGGGGGGAAAAAAGGGTCTGTTTCATTTTCACTTGTATATATGGTGACAGATATTGTCCATCCTTTCAATACCTAAACAGTCTGACCACAAAATACAGCTCTTGTAACAGATCATGGGGGAGGATGGTCAGAACAGATATTAAAACAGAGGGATAAAAAAGCTTAGTGGTGTAATTAACTGTCAGCATTTTTTATTTATTTATTCCTAGGAAAGGGATTCTCATGCATGATTTGTGACCTATACAATACATTTGTTTCAGGTATAGATGGGCCTTTGTTCCAGAAGTGGACACAGAGACTTCTACCATAACCTCTCATGTACTGGAAAATCACCAGGAATGTAAACCACATATCATTAGAATCATGGACTTGTTAAAGCTGAAATATGGGGTAAAGAGAACACTGCATTATATACATATTTTCTATTAAAATTAAATCTGATAACTTTAAAGAACCATTTTTATTCGTTTAGAAAAGTCAGCTGGGCAGTAAGTTTGTTCCATATTAACAGGCTCTTTAGCTTTAACATTGATCTATCTTGACAATATTCCTATTAGGTTGCATTTACCTAGATGATTCCAAATAGGTGTTTTTGAAGCAGCAGCAAGGATCAGTTAATAAGTTCGGGTGATTCAGTGTAGACAAATCTACCTGTTATGCAGGTAATTATCTTCTGATAAGGGTCAGACAAATCACTGTGCTCTCCCAAACGCCATCCACTCATGACCCCAAAATGAGAAACTAATCACAGGAGATTGTCTCATAGTGTGTTACAGGTTCAGATTTAACAAGACTTGATGTCAAATAGCCAACTCAACTGAAGTTTTATTTAAGTAAAACATTAAATCAATCCTTAATACAACACTATGCAGAAATGAAAACATACTTACCAGTCTGCAACTGGAGAAGTTTGGCAGCTCATTTTACTTCCCCATGTTCATCCCTTATATATTGGTTTAGATCAGACAAAATCTTTCAACATTCTTCTTTCCTAGGGCTAGCTCTGCTGAAATATCCTCTCTCTCTCTCTCATGTTTTATTATGAATATTCTCAAATTGGCTAATCAATACCTAAATTACAATCTATAGCTAATTTATTACTACTGAGGCCATCCATCTGTGACCATAATTAGCTCTTGATAATTTAGACATTAATTGATACATTACTCAGTGGTTTGTTGTGACACTGATTGGAGAACACATCTGTTATAACAAATATTCCCTGTCCATTTTGTCAATTACTAATATTTTATGAATCACAGTTCTCCTTTTGTAAGTATCCTTTGTTAATTAGTAGTCCTTCCTGGGCATCTGGACTAGCTTAGCAAAATCAGGATAAAAAGTAGAGCAGATAATTAAATACAGTCTTACTACTGATTACAGACATTCATTAGTCTAAACCAAAGCACTTTTTAGTATTAAAAGCTCTTAAGTTAACATTGAAATGTTTCTGGGATTTTTGGCCAAAGAATCATGAGTTTAATACACACAAGAATCATAAAATGTTAACATTTATTAACAATAGTATGATCTTACATGCTTTGATCAAAAACAGTGGTTGACAACAATATTGGCATTTTAAATTATTAGGCTTCTGCATTACAAAATCCCATCAAGATGAATGGGGCGTGTTCACGATTCCCAGAGCTCTTGTTTCAGATTGTCCACAGAATCCCACATGCAATGCCATCACCTTTCATCCAGTTCTCATTTGAAAGCTGGTCTAGTTTGTAACCATAAAGGCTAATATTTTAATGGAAGTTGAAATTCTGGAGTATGGAATGAATTCCAGGGGAAAGTACCAACTTGCTAAACAACTGCAAACCTCATCATTTCACGCCTAAACATAACGGATACTGCAGCTATTTAGGTCTTCTGTTTGGATATTAGAGGACAGGATCTCCATATGTATCTTGCTCTGTAAATTGAAAACATCAGTCATACACAGAACCTTATTGTGGCAGGGGATCTCACACAATAGGTTAATTATGTTAACCTGCATTACCCACTTGTCACTTTCTCCCATACCATTTCATGCCTGCCATCCAAAATGTATGAAACACCTTCCTGCAAGTAAAGATATAAAACTAGTACCCAGTCCTTTAGATCCTTTTTCAAAACCTGTTTCTAACTGGTCCATGAGCACTATTCTGTAGACAATGCCTAAGCAGGTGATCAATAGAGATTACTGGGGGCAGAGGGGTGTTATGGAACCACATAATACCATTTTTAGAAACTCATTTTTAAAGTAGAACTTTATTTTAAGATAACAGCTGTATAAATCATCGTGTGATGCAAATAATGCATGGTATAGCAGGCGGCAGATCTCATGTTGATTGTAAAATAGTATCTGGTGCAGATTTCAACCACGTTATACCATAGAAGAATTGAATAGCTTTCTGCATAATACTCAATGAATGTTCTGGTTTTGTGTGCTTATTTGCAGGAAACAAACACTAATGAAAGAACTTCAGAGAAATGTGAATATACTCTTTTGAACCTTCATTCTATATCCAGCATTACACAATTAATGCCCTTCTTCAGGACCCTGAGCTGTGCTTTTAAAGCACAAGGTCATAGGTCCCAAAATGCACGGAGTTCAGTATCTCTATCCATGGAATATCCTGTTGGCAACAGCACAAGGATCTTGAAACAACTAGAAGAAAGTGTTGAATGTGACTTTTTGGAAAATCTGGAAAGTTAAGGCAATTACAGGACAATTTAATTTGTTAGTATAAATAGTGAAACCAACTTACAACCTCATTGTCAAAAAGAGATGTTGGTTACTGATTTTTTTTTCTGCCACACACCCCCAGTTCTGAAACTGCAGTTCAGCTTTTTTTATACTGGTATGAAGTACACCTCCCTGAATCTTGTTTCTTGCTTTGTGTTGAACAGTGAGAATTTTTGCTCAGCTTTTGTGGAAGAGAAAGGTAATGTAATTTAGTACCAATGATAAGTTATAACTATATTCTTCCTCTTACTGGAAACCTGAATAGGATTGGAGAACACCTTTTTTTTTGGGGGGATGGGGGGTCATTGAAGGAGAAATGTTTTTGACTAAGGAATGCAACAGTTTTGCTATTCATCTGACAAATTAGCAAAATAATATTTTAATCTCATTTAGAGAACCTTTTTTCTAAAAGTAAAATGAAACTTATGTAATTTTCCAAAAATTGCATGTCCATGTACAGTCAGTTTGCAGATATACTTTCCTGAAGCTATTTAAATTCCACTTACAGTGCTCTTTCTTTAACCCTTGCCCAAACACATTTATCTTCTAAACATTGACAAAGTAAAAAAACAAAACAACCCCCCCATCCTAAATTACAAAAAGTGTAATCCGCTTTAAGATGATGTAAGTAACGTGCAGATGCACTGCATTTGTAATCTCAAATCTCTATGATAGTAATATATTCTGCATGATCAGTGATTTAATTTAAAAGACAAACCTATTCGGTAACATTTATTGTAATTTATATCACTGAATTAAATTAATCCCATAATTAAAAAATGGTCACTTTTCTAAAATGAAAACTTTTTCAGAATTTTTTTTTTTCAGGGACTAAAACCACTTTACAGTTTTTGAATGGCAATTCAATTAAGATAGTCCTGTAAAAATGTAAACTACTGTATATAAGGAACTTACAGATCTTCAAATGTATGTGTTATGTCCTTCATAGAGACTTCACTTTCAGAGGTGATGAAAAGCAAAAACTTGTGCAGTTTTTAAAGATTCTTTGTACAGGTAAAAGTGTTTGCTGCGTTAGGTGGCACAAGAGAGAGGAGACCGTTCAAGGGGCTGTGACTGAAAGGTTCGGAGCAATCTCTGAATTCTGGTGGCAAAGCAGTTCTGATGGATTTAGGTGAAAAAGGAAAGGGATTGAATGGCTTATTCCCCCACCACACAATATGGCTAAATGACTGAACTGCCTAAGATGCCTTGTGTTTGATCGTGGCCTTATGGTGAGCATCATGGCAGTTACCTTCAGGAAAAGGATTACAAGATTTTTTTTTTTTTAATTGAGAAACTAAACTCTCCTGAATTTTCAAACTGCCTGTTAACCCAATGAAGTACAAAACCAGTAAGATGAACAAATCAGATGATAAACTGTCGGCTGAATTATTTTGGGGCATTTTACATTTTTCATGTTTGTCAAGGTGACGAGCTTTATTTGTTCTGCTTAGTACCTTAATCTCTAATGAGACTTGTTTTTGTGACCTATTGGTGAGCCTTTGGCCACTGCGACTCGTGTTAATTGGAAATCTCAGCGCCAAGCTAGACATGCCAAGATTCTTTTATTTCAAACATATTGTCACTCTTTTCTGTTTTAAAAAGTCCAATGCCTTTGCTGCTTACTGAGACAACACAGACGGACTTTTTTTCAAGATTTATACAGAAACACAAGAGGCTACTCAGTAATTCTTGTTGGTCTGCAGATAAACTGAGGTTTTTCATCTCCATTTTGATACAAAATAAACTGGTGAAACATACACAACATGCTTTTCTGTAATTGTGCTATCAGTTTGACCAATGAATAATTATTTACTCATAGTCCTATGTGGAACTTTAATCATTTGTAAACATTGGTACAGTTAAGTCAACTTGTAAAAAATAAAATTAAATGTAGCATTGTTTACTCATTATGAATGTGAATTATTAGACTTCTTTCTGAATGTAACTTATTGACAAATTAGACCTGTCAAAGCAGTTTGCCTAAACACAGGTACAACGAGGTAGTATCTATTCTCAAACATAAACCACTAAACTAAACTAAACTGGAGCAGAACACTTATTAAAGCTAAATATGTATGTTACTTCTAAAATGTTTTCATTCAAAATAATAAGCAAATAAGGCTAACTCTCAGGGTATTTTGATGGTTGTATTTGTAAATCAAATTTTGTGACAAGAGGCACCTTTGTTTTCAGTCAGTAATTCTCCGTCTCCTGCCTAACCCAGATGAAGTGCTTATGTCAAGAGGGCTGTCACAGTCTAGGATGGTTCACCACCAGATCTTTCAGATCAGTAACTGAAACAAGGCTCTGGAGTGAACAACCTGTCCGCCTGCAGCTGCTGAACAACTTCCTTTTGCATTTACAAGACCAGCATTACTTACAGCGCTGGACCATTCTCCCTGGATTAGTCCCCTTTCTGTTGCTCTCCTTTCTACTTCCCTTGAGACAGGAGGTATCATCTTTGATGAGCTTCAGTTGTCACAAGTACCAGATCTGTCACATTCAGACAGGTTTCCCCACATAGCAGCCAAATAGCATTGACCTCTACACCACAGGTTCTCTCTCATACTGAGTTTTGCAGACCACTTTTGTAAAGACAAGATCCCCTTGTGTATGACTTGGCTCTCAATTCCCCAATGCACATGTGACATTCTGCCTGTTTTCATGGTCCTAAGAACCACTAGAGAAGTGTCTGTCGGCCACAGACCCATAGTGATAGAACTACAGCATCAGATGACTTTTAAGAAGCAAACATGTTTATATTTTAAGTGTCTTGTCTAAGGCCTGGTCTATGTGCTATTTTGGTGAGGAGTGGTGAGGTTTTCACTGAAATAGTTATACCAGTACAATCACGTTAGTGTGGATGCAGATATACTGGTATAAACACTTTTTATACCAGTATAACTTATTCCCCTTCCTGTACGGGAATAGTCGTATTAGTTTAAGGTGCTCTTTGGGTTTGCCTACATGGCACAGCCACATGCACTTGGTGTGTGACTTTTTAAGCGTACTAATGTGTTCCATGCTAACTGGACCATATAGACCCTTCTGGTGTACACTAAAAGTTCTCTAACACACTGTTGCACTAAGTGATCATGCACTTAGTGAACTTGTGGTGTGCGCCATCTGGGTCTGTACAGGTCAGTTGATGTGCAAAATGTTGGTACCCTTTAGAAATTACATCCCTCTAGTGCACATTGCCATGCTGTGTAGACAATTACATTGATTAAATGCAGCCACACTAGGGGGGTTATACCACGTTAGCCATACTGGTATAGATAACACAGTATCTAGGGTTGCCAATTTTGGTTGGACATATTCCTGGAGGTTTCATTACATGACATAATCTTTAATTAAAGATTAATCTTTAATTCCTGGAGACTGGGACAATCCTGGGGGGGTTGGCAACCTTCAGTATAGCATGAGTAGAGACAAGTCCTAAGAAACTATCGCATAAAGGCCGATAAGAACAGTAGAAAGAATACTTTGGCTTGGTATGTGTCTAGTAGAGACCATTTCTTTGCAAAATGAAGGAGGTAAATCAGAAACACTGGTTCAGTTGTTTTCATAGGAACCGCAACTTCGAAATCGTGAATGTTTAAAGCTTAATCTTCCAGAAGGCAAAGTTGATTGTATTTACAACAGAGATTACTGCCAAAGAGCAGCAGAAGTTGAAATGTGGTACATGAAGTAAAGGCTAAGTGTATTCAATGTTGTCTTTTGAATGTAAGTCTTAATAACATTAAATATGATTTTGAAATACCTCTTCAAAAGGAACTTTTATTTTTTTTACTACCCATTTCTGACCAGCTGTCCTCACAGATGATTTTATTTTCTTTGACTCTTGAAGGTCTCTTCAGAATTTTTTTTTTCAACTTATCAAGCCCCAATACAGAGCTCTATATACCAATAGGTGTACACAACTTTTTCTTAGACCCTGTCTTCCACCATGTTTATATCTGAAACTACTGCTCCTTCTAGTCCAAGCACCAGATGCTCTACCCCCACATAGTTTTAAAATCCAAAGATACAAGAGAGAAGTTTCAAATGATTCTGAACTGCTCAAAACTGAAAGTCAATGTACCAAAATTTCCATCCTTTCGTTCTGTCGTCTTTGCATACCTTTACAGTACTGTGACATGATTAATTTCAGTCATCCACCCTAAAAGTTGTTAGGGTTCAGTTGTGCAGCATAATATTTGAAAAATTCTTCTGAATAAGTGCTGTATACATTTGAAGAAATATGACCGTGAACCCAATTGAAAATGATTAATTGGATGGAGATTTCAGTAAGATGTCTCTGAGGAAACTGATTTACTCTAGTAAGGTATGTTACTTAATTGAATATCACCATACATTAGTGCCTGATGATTTTTTTTTTCTCCTGAAGTGCTGAGCATCCAAAACTCCATTTGAAGTCAGTGGTGGATGCTCAGCAAATCTGAATTTCAGGTCCTAAAGCACGAGTCCTGCAAATGGATCTGCAAAGGCGCCCCTTGATGGAGGCACGTATTTTTAACCAGATTAAACAGGTGAAATTCCAAATGTTGGTCTTTTTATTACAGGCATTTCCAAATAGAGATTGTTTTCTTGAGTACTGCACTGAAAGCAGATACGGCTCCTCCTTAGAACCTCCAGCCCCACCCAAAAGTTCCTTAGCCCCATCCCCCTCACGTGTGCTCTTTGGAATGCTGCCATATGTGCAGAGTAGCAGAAGCCGGGACTTTCAGAAGATCTGTACGTCTTATTAAGGACACCAGGAAAAGTAGTAGTCTGAGTCAACCTAGTTGTATGCTGAACTCCTCACCACACAGATCTAACAGTAGCAAATGCTATATAAGTTTCAGTAGCCCTGAATTACCTTTTACTGTGGATCTTAAGTTTTGATAAGTCCTTTACTATCAAAGGCACCTATATCTGCTTTTCTGTCTGTTGACTCCCACCATTGTTTCATTCCCATCCCCCCACAAGTGGACTATGGCTTGAGAAATGGAGCATGGTCATAAGGGTCAGTCTGTCTCTCTCTCTTTTTGACAAGTAAGCTAAATTTAGTGATGGTCACACCAAAAATCCCCAAATATTCTGGTTACTTCCAGTCCCCAGAGACCAATCACTTACAAATTGATCTGGGGTAGCTTAGTGCCCACACCAAAGACAACGCCTCTAGGTAATTGTGTGATTAACTAGGAGGGGGGAAAAAGGTATTTACAGGTCAAAGCAAGCAAACATATGCACACATGTGAGTTACCATCTCTGGTTCCTAAAGATGGCAGAGATGTGGTAATCTGTCTGTTTAAAATGTCCCCCAGGGCGGAGCCAGGGGTACCCTTGGAGATCTCTGTGTTGGAGTCGATCTACACTTATAACACTGCAGCGATGCAGCTGCGCTGCTGTAAGTGAAGATGCTTCTGTCATGCTGCCTGGAGTGGCTCACAGTTAAGAATGCCAAACTCAGGACAGACTGTCAAAAAATAGGGCAGACGCCCCAAACTGGTGATATATTCTATCTTTAGATTTCATTCAACCTGTAACAAGTATTCTCCTGTATCACTATATTAGTTTTCATTTATGATGAAAGGTTATTAAAACCAAATTCAACACACATTAGCTTACTTTCAGCCCCACAGAGCTGGTCACTTACTCCTAGGTCAAGGTATACTTCAGATCTCACCAAAGACAACACTGTAGCCCATAGATGTCAAACTCAGGCCCGCGGGCCAAGTCTGGCCCGCAGTGTAATTATATTTGGCCTGCGAGAAAATACCAAATGTCTACTAGAGCTGGCCCGCCGGTAGACAGCACATGCACCGATTTCACATGTGTTTATAGTATTAAGCTTTGTGTGTTCCAGATTCAATGCTTAAGCAAAACTTAAGTTTGTTTCCATATGAAAAGGTTCATCGTTATATTTGATGAGAAGGAAAAACTTCCTCAATTGTAGACGTTTTTTCAATAAATATCAAGGTTGGCCCGTGACTTTGTCCAAGTTTTTAATTTTGTCCCACTGTGCATTTGAGTTTGACATCCCTGCTGTAGCCAATCCTTTAGTAAATAAACTATAGAATTATTAGCTAAGAAAAAAAGAGTGATTGAGAGGTTAAAGCAGATAAACTACATTGCATGTGAATCAACAGTTGTAGTCCAAATGATGTATGTCCAAGAGATGTAATGTCTGTTTGCTTTCCATAAGTTCCTCAGGGTTTCACAAAATAGTTTTGGAGTCCTCTGTCCAATTGCATAAGGTTCCCCCTGTCAGA
The DNA here is from genome assembly GCA_007922155.1 of Mesoclemmys tuberculata. Taxonomy (NCBI): domain Eukaryota; kingdom Metazoa; phylum Chordata; order Testudines; family Chelidae; genus Mesoclemmys; species Mesoclemmys tuberculata. The sequence goes on from ML675610.1 coordinate 33,528,392, forward strand.
ACCCAAGCAGTCCAGAGATGAAGAATCACTTCCAGGTTCCCATATTTTCTAGATCTTGCACCCAGGAGGACAAGCTAGAAATAGTCCCCAGTATAGTATGTGGCCGTAGACTTCCCATTGTGGGGCACACAATGATCCATTCTTTGATGTTCGCCTACTTCCCATGCATACACAAGTAATCTAGTTACACTGATTTATATAAGGTAATTGCTGGCCATTTAGTATAACAGGGATAGATAAGGGAAGGCAATATAGATAGTATTCATTAGTTTCTTAAGGTTAATTAAGTACAGGATACAAACACCCAAAAACAATACCAATAACATTTTCCTTGATTTCTTAGCAACACCAGTGAATGGGCTTATGTCTACCAAACCACTTAACATCTCTTTGATGTCCATACACAAGTGACTAGGTACAATTAACACTTTCCTGGTGACCTGAGCTAGCCAGCTGCCATTGATACAGAGCTGGCATGGTAACTAGTTTATAAGCATCTATGCCAATGGGAGAGCTTCTCCTGCCGGCACAGGTAGCTATGTCGATGGAAGAAGCTCTCCCGTTGAAGTAGCACTGTCTACCCCAGTGAGTAGATCAGCATAACTACATTGCTTGGAGGTGTGGATTTTTCTATACAAGTCTGTCACGTAGTCCTGGCCTTAGTTTAGTGTCTCTCATCCCATGAGTATTTAAATAGTAAAGTGAGGACCATTTTTCTTGTGACCCAGTTTCATCTTTTACATTTAGCATTCCGGTCCATGAAAGAAGCTCCCTTGCACGGATCATTGCCCGTTTAATCTTGATAGGACTCCTCTCAAGGGTCGGGGGACAATTCCTGTGCCTGGGTTCACAAGTTCAGAGCAAACATTTCAAAGTTATAAAGCAAAAAGTACATATTTCCTTATAGCGTGGCATACAGGCTTTACACGTGAGATTACTGCATGGAGCAATTAACAAGTATTTCATAGGGTATATTTACACAGCAACTAGTGTATTCTGATCTAAAGATTATGTATTAATTATATGGATTACTTAAGAATGCCCAGATATCACTTTTAGGGTCGGCAGGTTCTTGGCCCAAGATCAGGTCCAGTATTATTAAAATTATTATGTAACTGGGAACCCCAATGTGCACAGCTGCAACACTGACACTAAAGGAACTCGTCCATATGTACAAATAGTTTATTAATTTAGCAGTCGCAAACACTCCCACTCGGGAAGGTAGGTAGAGATACTCCAGAATGTACATCTGAATAGCCATATACTCATACCATCCCTTGCAGAACATCCTGAAATGTTCACCATCCTCCTCCTCATCACCATCACCTTCCCCCTCCTCACCAGTGGCCATCATTCTGGCACCTCTCTAGGGCTACGTCTCCCTCCTACTGCTCATAGGCTGGGATGCAACTTTTATAATATGTTATGCTGACACCACTATGTCTGATGCATATTCAGTAGGTGTTTCTCCCCTCTTCCTTATTTGGTATTTCCTCACTTTACTAATGTTGGAGTGTCCTTCCCCTATTGCTTAGTATATGAATGATCTCAACTTATTATCATATATGCCAATTTGTTGCCATGGCCCTCTTGTGGTTAGGTGTCTGTGGATATAGTTCATGTACCTGTTATTATTATGCACATCAATTTGTTGCTATGACACTCTTGTGGTTTTACCCATGTTCCTGTGGTCAGAAATTCCCCTTAAACTCCCTATTTTCAGCTTCCCAATACTTGGGTATCCCGTTGGGCCGTATATCTGTGCCAAAGTTCATAGACCCCCAAGCCTTATGCTGACTGCAGAACCTAATATCTTACAGGATACAGGCCTGTAGGTTCCTTGCACTACTTCTGAATATAATAAAGGCAGAACATAATGCAAAGCAGTGAATATACTAAAGGCAAGCTAGCCCCATAGACTACACTAAACACCTGCAGCTGGCCTGTGCCAGCCGACGTGGGCTTGCAGAGTTTGAACTGCAGGGCTATTTCACTGCTGTGCAGACACTTGGGATTGGCCTGGGATGCAGTCTTTAAGACCCTGAGGAGTTGGAGAGTCCCACAGCTCAGGCTTTAGGCAAGCCTGGAAGGCTACATAGTAATGAAACAGCCTGGCAGCCTGGGGTGGCACAGGCCAGCTGCGGGTTTTTCTGTGCTGTGTAGATCTCTGTAGAGTCTAAACACTAGACACATTGTTATAAGATATTTTGAACAAAACTAACAGAGGGAGCTGGTGTGGTTTTCTGCTATGAGTTTGTCAGTTCTTTGCTAACATCGATGACTTTGGCTAGACCTCACACTTGGTTTACCAGCATCACAACGAGTGCCACTCAGAGCGGTCCAGCAGCTAGAATAGGCTGTGTCTGGAACCCCTCCCCACACTGTGAATGGTTAAACAGTTAACACAGTTTGTAACTGGTAAGACTAATAGTTACTGATTAACCGGTTAACCGTTTGCTTTTACATCCCTATTTCCGCAGACCCCCTGTAATAGCCTCGCGAGCCACCAGGGGTCCATGGACCACAGGTTGGGAACCGCTGGCTTAGACTCCCTCTTGGCTGCTAAAAAAAAGTTGTATTTTTTTAAAATGAGAGCTATTGTGCACTAGTTAGATCCTGGCAGAGATAAGCTTCCTGCAGATTTTTATAGGTAGCTGGATGAGGTCAACACTATACCTCCCTGTCCATTGTTAACCTTGCCAAGTTTACTTTGTGGTGAAATTATAGTGCCTTGTCTCCACTAGAATTTGGGACAGCTAACACACCTTTATTATCTCACAGTAAGAACACACCTTTCTTTTAGCAGTGAAGCTGAAGTCTTGGACTAGAGGTTTCTCAAATATAAATGATAGGGGGTGAGGGAGGAAAAGGTGCAAAGAGCTTAAGAAGTAAGCGTATTGTTTAGCTGGGAGAGACACCTAAGGCAGCAGGGCTTTCTCTGCGGTTTCTGCAGAGAGGAAACTGTGTGCACGCAGTTCGTTGCTTCCTCTGTTCAAGGAAATGGGACTTCTACATTTTGTAAACAAACAAATTACATTAAGCAAATCCTTGACCCACAAAAATATATCACTCAAAATCAAAGGGCCAGCACTTTTTACTTTTTCATGTAAGCAATTGCTGTAGATGCCACAGCCATGTCACACGACACCAAGGACAAGAGAAGGCAGGCTTTAAAATCAGGGCCTGTCCAGAAAGCGGAATGACAATATTTCTATTTATTAACAGGTGATTCATACCATGAAAAAGCGAGTGGATCCCTAAATCCCATTGAGCACGTCTTCTCCTACTAGCAAGCAAGCAGCAACACACGGCTGGGTCTGAAAGGCAGAGGAACAGTTCTGAGCCCCAACACTAGCTCTGTGCCTGCCTGGGGTGCACAGATCATTTCTCCTTTCTCAATTCTCCAGCCATAAGAACAGGAAGTACTAAAAATTCCGAATACTATTTTGTTGTCCTCTGAAAAAGTCAACATTGCTCATTTCATCTCCACCTCTCATTTTTTCAGTTCCCTTCTTCTCCCTGCTGTCCAGCCCATAGGCTGAGCTTCCCTTTCATATGCTACTCGGCTTTCCCCTGGAGCAGGACTCTGTGTTCAGTCTTTGTGGATGTGGATGCGTGTGTGCGGCTCCCTAAGGTGCCCAGAGTTGTGAGGCAACTCACCACCAGCTCCCTTTAGCACAGGGGAGTTTTCTGTCTGCCAGCTCTGGATCAGCTCCCAAGAACCAACAGCTTCAGGCAGCATGCGCACTACCTTCCAAGCCCCTGCAGGTCTTGCTATCTCTGTACTGGCAGTGAGAGGCACCTACCAAGCCCCAAGCTCTCAGAGCATTCCTGGCAGTGTCCCAAGGGAACATTCTACATACCAACTTGCAATATTCAACTCAAAACCAGCACTTACATAGTTACAGTGAAAACAAGGATGTTTATCATCAAAAAACCATCTAGTAATAGTGAGTAACAATATTGTTAACATGGTTATACAGTAAACAAAATCATAACATGATTTCTAGACACTCAACTAATAAGTTATTCTCTTAGAGAGACAAGGTGGGACAGGTAATATATTTTACTGGACCAACTGCTGTTGGTGAGAGACAAGCTTGTTTCTCTAATATCCTGGGACTGACATGGCTACAACACTGTGTTCAAGTTACTTTTGTCTAAAGAAGCTTATCTCACCCCAAAGTTCTCTTCAACATTTTCAGCCAAGCCTGGCTGAAACCCCTCTTTCATGAAGCAAACGCTATCTCAGGGAATGGTGCCTAGGCATCTTCTCTGCCTCCCAAATAACGTCAAGTGCACCTACCAGATAGGGTTCCCTCTGTGACATGGGCAGGCCGGATGCCAGCTCTGGCCAAGGCTGCAGGCATTAGCTAAAAACTGACAAACTCATAGCTGGAGACCAGACCAGGTTTTATATTAGTTTTGCTCAAAATAAGTATTAGTCTTATAAGAATGTAGTTAGTGTTTAGACTATGGCATGCTTGTGTTGCTGCATGCATTGTCATTTATATCTATATCCCATGTTATAAGGTCATATTTAAGTGTTCACTCTGTATCTGTAAAAGTGTTTGCTCTGAAACTGTAAGCCCCCATTGTCAAGAGAGAGACATTACCAAGTGTGAAATTAACTAGTTTGCCACAGGCGGTGCAGACACCAGCCGAATCATTGTGGAACATCCGAGGACAAAAGATTTTGTTGATTTCCCCTCATCTCCCCTCCCCCACACACACCCATGAAGAGGAAACGTGCATGTGGGTCCCATCATCTTGAACTCTGGAGGAATGGAATAAAAAGAAAAAAAATGCATCCTTTTGGCTGTTTGAACTCTGAAGAGCCAGAGACTCTAAACTAAGAAATCCAAAGGGACTGCCTCTTGGGGCTACACTGTCCTGAAAGACACTTTGAATTGACAGATTACTACAACTCTATCATTTTTAGGATTTAGATGGTAACTCATTTGTGTGTATATATTTGCTTGCTTTAACCTGTAAATAACTCTCATTTCTTTTTCTTAGTTAATAAACCTTTAGATAGTTTATTACAGGACTGGCTACAGGCATTGTTTTTGGGCCATAGGATGCCATTTGATCTTGGGTAAGTGACTGGTCTCTTGGGACTGGAAGCAACCTATATGTGGTGTAATTTTTGGTGTAAGTAGCCATTTATCACTGGGTGGCAAGACAGACTGGAGAATCTAAGGGGACTGACTGTCTGTGACTCCATGATAAAGTAGTCATAGTGATCCTGGAGTTCATATTAGTTACTGGCTTGGTGAAATTTAATTATAGAATACCCCACCAGTTTGGTGTGTCTGCCTTGTTTTTGACAGTCTAACTTGAGGTAGGTATTCATAATCATGAGCAACTCAGGACAATATGGTGCCTCTCTTCCCCTGCTTTTCTCTTCCTGTTACATTTTTTTCCTCTGAAGTCCACACAAACCTTCATTTGCATTCAGTTCAAACTGGTGATAAAAAGCCCATTGTAAATGACACAATTTTCAATGTACATATGAACAGATAGAATAAACATCTCGTCTGACAAAAAACCTGTTTTCCATCATTGCTGGTGACTCATACCTTGATACAGACTAAGAAAATATTTTCATCTATATACTGAACAGATAACTCTTTTGTACATACATTCACAATGATATTAATAATCAGTATGCCCCTGTCTTTTATTTGAGATCTCACATAATACTCTTGAACCAGAATGTACATACCAGAATCTAGACATTCCTTTGCCAGTTGGCAATGAGGTGTTCTTGGGACACAGAAGATGTGTGCAGGCATGTACAAGATGTATGAGTAAGGCAGCTGACCATAAATTATGTAAGAAATTCTTGATGATTTTCAAGACCCAGTCACCCACCCAACCTTTTACCATTTTGTAACACTGAACAAATATGCAAAAGAGAGGACCCACCCTAACATCTTACGTAATTTTTAGAGTGGGTTCCCAGATTTCTACTGCATTAATAGCCTAAAATCACTAAAAACTAGCCCAATCTACTTATTGAAACAGTTTTTATTAACCCATTAGTCTATACATCAAATAAATTAAAGCTTTTGTTAGATCCCTAGTACAGCTTTGATTTTAAAAGCTACAAGCCCAAGTCGGACTTCATTCACATTAGCAAAAAAGCATCGAAGATAACATTTTTGCTGCTGCACCCAGTGTACATTCCATAGCAGTACATCTACTGATTACAAGGAGTGAGGGAGTCAGCTTTCAGTTACAATTCCTGATTTGCTCTTTCAGTTTCATTTCCTGACTCCTCTTGGTTTCTATTCAATGACTCAGTCTGACCCTGGCAAGTAAAGTTTCGTAACATCTAAGATTATTTTTATAACTGAAAGAAGTTAACAAAACACTTTCCTTTTTCTTTTTCAGTTTGTTTTGTGCATTGGACTATATTTTGTATATAGGTAATGTCAGTGTAAATAGTACCCTGCTGAAGAGACCATTATGAACATTAAAGAAAGCAGAAATACCCTTTTTAAAGATCTGTGAAAAGAACTTGAAAAATTCAGAACACTCTGCTCTCAAAAACTTGAATTTTAAAAGACTAAATGTACAGTATCACTTTAATCTCTCACTGCATCAATAATCCCATCAATAAAATGAGATTCACATTTATAGGAGTGATGGAAAATGGACAGGGTGTGTGGACACAGGGGATGCAGGACGGTGTGTGGGCAGGGTGTGTGGACACAGGATGCGGGGCGGTGTGTGGACAGGGCGTGTGGACACAGAGGATGCGGGGCGGTGTGTGGACAGGGTGTGGAGCCCTGTAGGGGAAAAAAATGTGGATCCGCATCTGATCTGCATCCACAAAATTGTGTTTGACCCCCAAAGTACAAACAGTACAACCCCGTCCGCACCTGGCGGATATCATAGGGTCCAGCCCCGATTAGCAGAGCTCTATGTCCACACGGCAGGTGCGTGGGTGCATCCCTGGGGTGGGCGTGCAGCAGGGCACGTGTACCGGGGCACATGCAGAGGGCGTAAGGGGGTGTCTGGAGGGGGCGTGGGCGGGTGTCGGGCGTAGGCAGGGGGATGCGAGGGGGGATCCTGTGGGCTAGAGGGCGGAGTCACGTTTAGGGGCGGGGCCTCCCTTCCACGCCGCTGGCGGGGGTCGTGTCTGCGAGCTGCGCCCGCCTGTGCGGACCCAGCAGCTGGGGGCCGGGGAGCGCCCGCGCGAGCCGGCTGAGGGGACGAACCGATACTGCAGCGACCCCCCCCCCGCCGCGAGCGGGTGTCTCCGGCGCGGAAGAGGGCGGGGCGGGGCTTCGCGCCCATCCCCCCCGCTCCTTCTCAGCGCCGGAAGTGGCCGGGAGACCCGCCCGGGAAGCGCTCGGGGCGGCGGTGCCGCCGCTGTTAGTTTCGCACCGGAGCTAAGATGGCGGAGCAGACGCAGAGCGGGATTCGCCTCAGCGCGGTGAGCGGGCGGCCGGGTTCCCCCCGCGGCGGCGGAGCTGGGCTCTCCCGCTTCCTTCCGCCCGGGTCTCGGCTCCCTTCCCGGGGGCAGCGGCCGACGGCGAGACGCTCCCCCCCAGCAGGAGGCTGCTGCTGGCGCCCGGGTCACATCCCCCGGCTGCGGCTCGGGCCTGCGGCGGGGGGGGCCGGGGCCTGCGGAGGGGGCACGGCTGGGCTGGGCTGGGCTGGCACTAGCGCGGGGCCTGTGCGGGGGGTTCCGGGCCACGGGCCGGCGTCGGCGGCTGGGTGCCGGGGAGCTGCACCGGCGGGCTGGGGGCGGGGCGTGGCGGGGCGGGTCACACGGCCACGGGGCCGGGCTGTTTGTTTGGAAACAATCGGGAGGCGAGGCGCTGCCGCGAGAGAAGAGGGCGCCCCTCGTGTGCAGGGGTGTCGTCCTCGGCTACAGCGCCACTCCGCGGGTGCGGCTGCCCGCCCCGCCCCGGCCAACCTGAAATGGCACCGCCTTTGCATCCGTGTGGCTGAAGTTCAGCCTGGGGGTGGAGAACCGCTGGAAGGTCCTCTGGCCGCTTGTGGGCTGCGTGAGGAGAGTTGACAGAGGGAGCCACAGCCACAGTGGGGTGCCTGCTAGCGTGTAATGTGGCTGTGCGGTGTCGTTGTGGTGGGGAGTGGGGGCTTGTTAAGCACAAGGCTGGAGAGGCAGTGTCAACGCCCTTTGGTGTTCTGGCTCTGCCTTTGGAGTTCACAGGACAGGTTTGGGCAGGAAGCCCAAGACTAGGAGGTGGGGGAGAAGAAAAGGACAGGTTCTCTGGCTAGATAACAGGGATCTGTTCGGGGAAACCCATTGGCTCCCACAGAGATCTCCAGGATTCTGAAGCAGCGAGGTCTCCCTCCCTGATGGAAGGACTTAGATAATATGCAGCGTTGTTGTAGCCTTGTGGGTCTTAGGATATTAGAAAGATGAGGTGGGCAAGGTAATACCTTTTATTGGACCAACTTCTGCTGTCCAGTGATAAAAGAGAAAACCACCATATCACCTGTGGTGAACACTTTTCATGAAGTGATCACTTTAATCTGATTTGTCAATCCTCATTCTCAAAGGAAACCTGCACATCACTTTCAAAAGATGAGCCTTGGATCTTAACTTTGCTAGACACTAAAAATCATTTCCTTAATAAGGACAGTGGGTTTATGGCTTATTACAGTAATCTGTAACTCACTAACCTCACTTTTGTGCTGTGACTACCACCATATTAATTGGCCGTTTCACCTTAAACGGTCTATTAGAATATGTGCTAACTACTTGTGCCAGTGGTTCCCATCCTTTTTTGACTCGAAGGCCATAAATATAATTTTTAGAACCTTGAAGGGCCACCAGTCTATCAACTCATAAAAGATATATTGAAGTTTACACCATTAAGGACTACAAATCACTATGTATTTAAAGTAAACATTTTGCTGCTACTTTGCTCATTTTTACATTCACTGTTTTACACTTACAAACTACTCACAGTATGTCACACTCACAGACAAAGCACTAGTGTAGATGGGTGACTGTCACTACACAGTGAAGCACATGGCCTGGCAGCTAAGTCACGGTGGGTGACAAACCAGAAGGTGTTGATTTTTAGAGTCCTGCCCTTCCTCAAGTATGGTGGGTCCTGGCTGCTCTGCCAACAGCTCCCCCTGCCATCTCAACTGAGATGGAAGGAATTCAGCGAGGAGGCTGCCTCACCTTGGCCCTGTAGCCCCGTGCACTCCACCTGGGTCCCTAGACAGTGGCTCCCTTCTGCAGCCAGGGAGACGGGAGATCAGAACTCCCCTTCCTCTGACTCCAGCAGGGACTGCAGCACCTAGGAACGCAGGCAGAGCACTTCGCTGTGCTCCCTGCTACAGCCAGGGGAAGGAGATCGCTAATCTCATGTCCCCCTTGGGTGCAACAAGGAGCCTGACCTGGCCTTTGTAGCCCCATGGTAACCTGCTCCACCAGGGTCTTTAGGCAGCAGCTCCCTTCTGCAGCCAGTAGGAGAGGAGTGGTAGGCCACTTTGAAAGACCCCGCATGCTACAGGTTGGGAACCACTGACTTATGCTAAACTGATTTTGTATTTAGCTGTGACACTCTGAGGGCTTGCCTCTTGGTGAAGTACCTAAATTGTAGACAATAGTTATGCCAAGGCGTGAAGCTCTCCCATTGACATAGTGCTGTCTACACAGGAAGTTCAGTGGGTACTGTATAACTGCTTTGCTGAGTGACGTACTCATACCTGCATAAATTCATAGTATAGACCAGACTCAGTACCTTTCCGAAACCTGAAAAAGAGCTCCATATAACTTGAAAGCTTGTCTCTCTCTCACCAACTGAACTCTGTCTTAGATAAGGTAGACATATAGACCTTCTGTTTTAAAAATCTTTTTTCTCTTATGCTATACTTTGTGTTCCCACTGTTAAGATTAAAGAGTGCTTTGTTTTAAGAAGTTTCTTTTTTGGTTACTGTTAAAGTTAAGATTTTTCACAGTTATTTTTAGTAAAAGTCACAGACAGATCATGGGCAAGACACAATAATTTACGGGAGCCATGACCTGTCCATGATTTTTATTAAAAATAACAGTGCAGGGACACCTGGTGTGTGTGGTGGGGACCCCAGAGCCGTGGGCAGTGGAGAAGGAACCCTTGTTCTGACATCCCTCTGTTGCTCAGAGCTGCGGGCCCTGGGACCCCAGGCTCTGGGGTCTCCTCATGGTGGCTTAGGGCTGTGGGGTCCCTATACTGCTCCTCACAACTGGGGGCAGCAGGGTTCCTCCACCAGCTGCAGTGACTGGGAGCTGCAGGGTCCTCTGTGTTGGCTGAGAGCTCCGAGGACCTCAGCTGTCAGCTGCTGTGGATGGTGGGGACCCTGGAGCTCAGAGCTGCCATGAGTAGCGGAAGGACCCTGGAGCTCTCAATATCGGTACAGCTGTATCAGCACAGCTGTGCCCCTGTAAGAGCACTTGTGTAGCCACGTAATGCTGATGGGAGAGAGCTCTCTCATCGACATAATAAGATCACCTAAGCGAGTAGTGATCCCGCCAACATATTGCTGTCCACACTAGCACTTATGCCAGCAAAACTTTTTTTTCACACCTTTGAGTGACAAAAGTTTTGCCGGCATAAGCGCTAGACAAGGCCTTTGAGAGCTCCGTAAGGGGTCAAAGGCACAACTACCTATGATAGCCACAGCCATGGACAATGCTAGTTGCCACTATCACCAAGGTCTAAACCCAGCTGACCAAATCACTTTGAAGTTTTGGATGTTTAAAAATGACTAGTAATATTCTTGTTGTCAAATTCTTGGGTCACTCCAAAAGAAAAGTGATTCTAAAACTTCATGCACAATTAAATACAGTACCATTCAAATACAATGTACAAGCTAATCAAAACAAACAAATCTTATTTACAAAAATCTGCTCCATTAATTGTTTGCAGAAGGAACTTAAATTCAGATCCACTATAGATTTTATTTTTTTCAAAAGGAAATTTTGCTAAAGTTGCTATTACTATGTCTATAAAGTAACATAGGAAGACAAAGATTCAGAAACCTAATTATTTAGACATATGGAATTGAATAGGTGAAGGAAGGTAAACATTTATAGTTTATAGCCTCAAATAAATGTATGCATCGACAGTGCATAAAGTTAGTTAAAATCTCCTGGAATCCTTCATACTCATGCTCTGCTTTATTGCGGAAATTCACTAGTATTTAAATTGTTGTAATTTCTGTTCTTTGTATATGCAGAATCAGTCAAAAGCAAGATGTATGCTCTGTTGAGGTTTGCTGGATATGCAATGTGTGCTAGGTACCATTAGTGCAGATGTCTCCAGGGTTTATTTTCATCTGGAATGTTATGTAAAAAGCTAGAAAAGGTTTGTAAGCTGTGTGCGAATACAATGGAATCTGGAATTTTCAATCGGTCATGAACAAGGGCAACATAAATATGAGCAGAATTAAGCTCATAAAGTTGGACTAGAGGAGAAAATGTAACTTGCAAGAGTTTTCTCCAGATTAATAGCATAATGACCTTTGTGTTATGCTGTCTTTCCTTCCAGTGAGTACGGTAAGTTGATTGAGCCTGGTTGTCTGACATCCTGACTTCTTTACCATGAAATGCTGAGAGCTGACATGTTAAATATTTTACTGTGCATTCCAAACATCACCTTAGCTATATCCCTGCATACTACCCAGCATCCAACGTAGAAAGATTTATAATGAAACTTCAGAAATTTCAAGAATTGACTACAAATGAAAGATGATAAATTTTAGACCTTTTAACTCCTACAATCTCTCTTGTATATGATATAGAAGCACTGGTGGCAGCTCCATAGATAAGGTTGCATTCTTAAATGGTGTATGCATTTATTTTTGTAGGAGGGCTTTCAGAGGGAAATTTTACTTAGGCATTAATATTTATGCCCCTTTAATTTTCTGTGTAGTTTGATTTCTTTTCATGAACTTTAAATTGGGCTCTGGCTGAAATTTATCCAGGTAGGCTGACCCTTTTTGGGATAGGGGAAAGAGTGCTGATCCAGAAAAAGCCTACACAAAAAGCTAGTAGCAATGGAAATGGTGATCAGATCTTGTGCAATTGGGAACTCTTTGTATGTAGGATTTATGGTAATTTTTAGTTAACAGTCATAACAAAGTTTATGCACAGAGGGTCATCAATGGATAAAATATTTGCCACCATCAGCTATGCTTTTCATTCACATTTATCTTATAACAAAGAAAGTTTTATGTATTTCTCTGTCAGATTGTCCAACAGTGTATATAAGATTTTCTTTCAGAGGAGTGCAACTGCGGATGGATACAATCTTCACTGTCAACAATGTACTTCTCTAGCAGGGAAAATCTTGTGCCACTGAAGTGCAGCTGTGACAGAACTAGGGAACTCATCCTTCAGATCCCACCTCCCTTATTGAACCTCTTCCTCCTGCTTAAATATTTTTTTAAAAACACAGGAAATTAACCCAAAGAAGTTGTGAAGCAGTTTATAGTTGCTACTCATGTGATATACTGGACACGCAGTCGAGGTTGTATGCATTGTTCTGGCTTTGTTAGTCTAAGGATATTAGAGAGACACAGTGATGAAGTAATGTCTTTAAGTTGGTCCAATAAAAGTAGTACCTCACACACCTTGTCTCTTACCCAATCAAAGAAAAGTTAGCTGCCGAACAGTACATACCCTCGAGTCCACAGTTATACTACCCCATTACCATAATCACTGTGAATGACAGATGACAGACACCACATCCTTAACTTCGCTCTTAAGGAGGCCAGCCTTCCTGGGTCCCCTACCAAATTATCTCCTCCCAGCAAACTAAACTACACCAGACATTTACAAATTAATAGTACTGGGGATGTGGAGAGTTCAGTAAAGCAGTATTTGCTGAGGGCAGCTTAAAGGGACAAGTTAAGGTTGTGATATGCAATAGTAATACTGAGGTGTGGGCCTGTGTCTAACGGAGCAGGTGGTATGTACTGTTATGTGGCTTACTTTTTTGTTTTGTGTCTAGTATGTTACATATGCAACAACCTTAATGGTTTCACAATAGACAAAATTCTTTATCAGTAACCTATCACTAGCCTGGCTTGAATGTGTGCTCTGAATACCTGGCTGTGTAGAAACATTGATATGTAGCCTACATTTGGCCAGGGGGTGTGTTGCTCATAACCTCTGAATATGGAAGGTATAAGAGCTCCAATTTGTTTAGGATTGTTGAGTGGGGTAAATTGGTATAGTGATAGATTTGGATTATATATTAAAAATAAGATTTTTTTTTTTTGGATAATCGTGGGTAGTTGGAATAGGGGAGGTTTGCATCTGTTTGGTTCATTGAGGTAAAAGGCAAGGTGTCAATATTTCTGGCTAATGCGAACTGTGCTCTGAAAGACATACATGGTAGCTTGTTGTCAGTTTATAACCCATTTTGATTACTTTTTGACTGTTTATATTTAAACATGGCTGTCAGCAGAATTTCAACTGCAATCTGGACAGGGAATTTACAGTTTTATCTAGCTTTTTCAATGATAGCAAAGTTATACAACAGTTTAATAAATTGAATTCTTTTTTAATCTAAAAATGCTGATGTGGGGTACTTTTCCTCTTGACTTCCTTCAGAGACAGTTCAGCAGACAGTTATTTGTTGTGCTAAGAAACAGGCAAGATGTCTGAAGAGGTCATTCATTGTGTGAATGGCTTAGTTTGTGTGTGATAGAGGTGAACTTTAAAGTTGCCTGAAGTGGTAAAATCCCCAAAGCCGTTGCCATTCTTTTATGAAATAAAGGCAGTCTGAGGCCTTTTTTACACTTAAAAGCTTTGCCAGAAGAGGGTCCTAGTAAAGATATAGTTTATACCAGCAAAAAGGACTATTTTGCTAGTATAATTGTCTACCTTAAAGCTTTTGTTGATGTTAGGGCTCTTTCCTCACATCTTGGTTCACAGAGAGAAAGCAGAATGTTCAAAATGCAGGCAATGCAATGTTTGTTGGGGTTAGCAACCAAGTATAATTCAGTTCTCCATACCAGTAAAGCTTCCCTCCTTTTTTCCTCCTTCTTGGTAGGCTTAATTATACCTGTGGTGCCTGCTTCTAGTACCACCCCTTACAGTTTATGGTCATGTTCCTATTTGAAGGGTCTTGGGTCTGGGGGCTTAGGTACCACCTTTTTTGTACCCCATGGGAGAGGTAGGGAGTGAGGTTATGTTTCAGCCATGATCACCTTTTCCTTGGCTTTAGTGTTTTTCTTACCCCCACCCCCCTCAGCCCTCTTGCCCCTCCCAACTGGTTGCTTGATTTTGTTCTGGTATCTGTCTTGGGAGAGGAGCTGGGGCAGAACTGTCCTTCAATTATACATCCATATATTAAACTTTCAGTATTCCTAGCAACACTTTAACTATACTCCATATTGTAGCAAGATTTCTGGTACACGTAGTGAGATGGACACTGATGTGAGGAAGACAGCAGTTTATTATTGCCGGCAACAGGCCCAGCGGAATAATTTCCAAAGGCTGAGCCCCGAATATACTGGGGCTCTACCTTATATACATTTAGGAGTACATGAATATTCATACATGATAATACTACTACATTCTACATAACATGATTGGCTTACACTATCTTTTACTTCTGATAAGAGAATTTCCATACCTAATGAATGTATGAGGGGATCACAGTACAGTTTTCTTTGTCTGTGGTTTTAGGCCCTTAGGTAACTTCTTAGGAATGTATATGAGTATGCGCAGTGGGGTGGTTTTTGTCCAAGGCTGTGGGCCTCCCTTAGCTTATCTTAGCCCTCAGGATGGACGTTGGCCCCTTGCTTCTCGTGACACGGACTGATAATGGTATCTTACATTACTTAGAACAGGTTTTTCTTTCTTGGAACGGGTTTTGGCAGGTTTATTGGTCAGGTAGAGTTGAAGTGGAAAACAACTCGTGTGTTGGCTTGAGTGGAAAAATCCATGGGCTTTTGCTTGCCTCAATATCTTTTCCCATAGTAATACAAAAAACCTCCTATCTGGCTGTAGGGTAGGCACACAGTGTCTTTGTTTGTGTGTATCAGTAAGGTTGTAATATACAACTATGTCTCAAAGACCTCAGCTCTTTTTTGCTTTTTTTTCCTGGATTAAACCATTTATTTTAACAAACAGATGAGTCCTTAAGATGAGCCAGATACTGCAAAATCAGCTCTCTTGGGCTTAGGTGGTGGTCCTTCATGGAATCCATTCCTGAATCGATGATACACATTTTTAGCTCTCAAGCAGGCAAACAAACCCAAAATTCTAACTTAGTAGTATAATATGCAGGCCTGTTTGTTTGCCTAGTAGATATGCCAGTTTAAAAAAAAATTGCACTCCTATCCAATATGATTATGCTATCCCAACTTCTAAGTGTAGATCTAGGCCTAAGCAACAGAATTAAAAAGGCATGACTCAACTGCACTTAACTTCTCTAAGGGTTGGCATAGCTGTGTTTCTCAGGAATGTGAAAATTCCATACCCCAAAGTGTCATAGCTGTGCCAACCTAACCTCTGGTGTAGATTTTTTATCTATTGTTTTAAAACAATTTATTTTTATCCACCCTGATACTACCAGGCAAATTGGTTGAAACTATAGTAAAGAACAGAATTACTGGACACAGATGAATATGATTTGTTGGGGAAGAGTCAGCATGGTTTTTGTAGAGCGAAATCATGCCTCACCAATCTATTAGAATTCTTTGAAGGTGTCAACAAGCATGTGGACAGGGGTGATCCAGTATATATAGTGTACTTAGATTTTCAGAAAGCCTTTGACAACGATCCCTCACCAAAGGCTCTTAAGCAAAGTAAGCAAGAATGTTGGGAATCATTAGGCATCAGTAGGAGTGGGATAGATAATAAGACAGAAAATATCGTATTGCCTCTTTATAAAGCCATAGTATGTCCACATCTTGAATACTGTATGCAGTTCTGGTTGCCCCATCTCAAAAAAGATATATTGGAATTGGAAAAGGTACAGAAAAGGGCAACTAAAATTATTGTGGGTGGGGAAGAGAAAAGCTTCCATATGAGAAACAATGATTAAGATTGACTTTTCAGCTTGGAAAAGAGATGACTAAGGAGGGATATGATAGGGCTGTATAAAATCATGACTTGTGTGGAGAAAGTAAATAAGAAAGTATTATTTACTGCTCATAACAGAAACTAGGGGTCACCAAATGAAATTAATAGGCAGCAGATTTAAAATGAACAAAAGGAAATATTTGTTCACACAACATGCAGTCAACTTGTGGAACTCCTTGCTAGAGGATGTTGTGAAGGCCAAGACTATAACGGGGTTAAAAAAAATAACTAGATAAGTTCATGGAGGATAGGTCCACCAGTGGCTATTAGCCAGGATAGGCAGGGATGTCTTTTTGCCAGAGGCTGGGAATGGGCAATGGGATGGATCATTTGATGATTATCTGTTGTATTCATTCCCTGTAAAGCACCTGGCATTGAAGACAGGACACTGGGCTATATGGACCATTGGTCTGACCCAGTATGACTATTATTTTCTAAGCCTGCATTCACACTGCAATAGTTATGCTACCAGCTGATGATGAGCTATGCTCACTTGTGTATTAACCTATACCTCCTCTTAGCCTGGCAGTTTGAGTTAAAAGCACCACTGTATTCAATTTAAAGAGTTTTATGTGTGAAGATGAGTTGAGTCAGGGGCAATACTTCAATTATAACCCAGGTGAACTTTGCAGTGAAGACAAGGGACATGTTAGCCCTTTCAGTCCCACTGGACTGTGTGAGAATTTTGATTTCATCAATAGAAAAGGCTTTCAAGTATATACATCCTCAGAGCACATTTCTGTTATGTGCATTGGGTTCCATTTAACTCTTCCATGTGAAGTTTGTTTGAGAAGCAATTTTTACATACAACGTCCATGTGGGATAAGTAATGTTATTAAAGAACAAAGTGGCTGAGGTAACATCTTTTATTGGACCAACTTCTGGTATTGTTACGACAATACTAGTGGCTTGCCCATGAAAGGGGTGTGTGTGTGTGTATGTATGTAATATAAATATAAAATACATACACAAAAAGCATCCAGGATGAAGCTCTCCATAGGGAGAGTTCCTGCAATAACCAGTCCCTGAAAATCATTAACGATATTGTGTGGACTAAATCACTCTTGTTTTTGTAGGTGCTTAGACCTTTCTAAACTTTTTGTGTTTCAGAGCTTCTGTATAAAAGAAGTGTTGATGGCCCTGCTTTCTGGGTCATGTGATCTCCATTAGCAGAGTAGGACTAAGCTTTTCTCAGCCGTGGTATACATTACAGAATTACTTCAGTATAACTACATCACTCAGGAATGGGAATAATCCACACCCCTGAGCAATGTAGGTACACCAACCTAAGTGCTGGTGTAAACAGCACTGTGTCCACAATGGAGCTTCTCCTGCCAGCATAGCTACCAGCTCTTATGGAGGTGGAGTTATTAAGCCAACTGGAGAACTCTCTCCCACTGGTTTACAGTGTCTTCACCAGAAGTGCTGCAAGGGCACAGCTGCATTGGTTCAGTGGCACCACTGCAAGTTTGTACTGTAGACCTCAAGTGTAAAAGTTCAGGAGGTTAAGGAGAAAGATACCTAGAATACGTTAAGCAGTTCGATTGAAGAAAGAATCCTGGAAACAGGCAGAAGTGCTTTACTTGAGGTTTCTGCAAGAATGAGTTGCTTTTATTACATTTATAACCCCTGTTCACGGAAAGGGGACTGGTGTGCATTTTGTAAATAAGTTTTCTGAAGAAAATACCTGATTCCACATCACCAATTTCTGTTCCAAACAGGAAACTGCCCTCAAGGTCCTGATTTCTGCTCCACTTGGGTCAACAGTATTATATCTGTGGGGATGATGGGCACAGTGACTTGCTCTTGCTTTCTTAGGTCTTTCCTATTCTTTAAAGGGTTTCCCAGCATAGCTATTTTGGTCATCGGTAGGAAGAGAATCTAGTTGCTTGACTGTTCAAAGCACAAGCCACCACTGCTTGAACCAAAAGAGCTATTTGGTTAGGAGTAAATAAGCCTTGGTCAATACAGATCCAATTACTTGAGCAGTGGTTCCCAACCTGTGGTCTGCGAGGCTACTACAGGGGTCCATGGAAAAGAAAAATAACATCCTCACCAAGGAAATGTACACTTTCAAATAAAACTAGTAGTATGTGATGGTCCATGAAATGTTTGGAGGTTGAAAAGTGGTCTGCACACTCAAACAGGTCGGGAACAACTACTAAAAGGAGACATGATTGCGCACACCAAGGCCAGGGCTATATTGCGAAATTCAGTTGGGAGAAGTATGTCATGGGTGTGGGAAAAAAAACATTCCTCCAGTCTACATAGCCATGCTAGCCAAAACCCCAGTGTGTAAGTGCAGCTAAGCGTGCTGCTGTCAGCGTAATTAATGCTGTTTGGGAAGATGATAAAATGCCAGTGGAAGTAAAGACAAGGCCTGAGCTAGTGTATTGCTCCACTTGGTGGTTGCCCCAAGTAAGAATAAATGCTTGTTACATACCCGCTAAAGATTTAGTTTTTTAGTGCAAGTGGTTAGAGGTTTCTGCTTTTGGTGCTGGAGAGCTGAGGTTTGGTTCCTTCTGATGACAATGGGCATGTAGTTGTAGTTTACCTGTAAGACTCTCCAAAAAAGAGAAACTTCATAGGATATCCTTGAGGACTGTAGTCTAGAACACAGCATAACAAAAGGGCTAAATCTTGTTGCTCTTGTCATTGTTTCTTGAAGAATATTTCAAATATTTAAGTATGATGATAATTTTTGACACTCATTTGTTTTATAAAATAGCTAAAGTAAATGTCACAATATTTGATAGATACTGTCTTTCACTTTACATTGTGGAGGGAAACAAGCTGAACTAACACTAAAACCTTTTTTTGTTTGTTTGTTTTTGTTTCAGCTTTGTCCAAAGTTTTTGCACTCAAATTCTACCAGTCATACCTGGCCTTTCAGCGCAGTTGCAGAACTTATAGGTATCAATGCTTCATTTATTGAATACTTGACTCCTTTGTTTTTTCTTGTATAGTGACTTTGACAATAAAAGTTAAATTCAGCTAAAATGATAGCAATTGGGAAAATGAGGTTTTTAATTTTGATTCTATCATGAGTTGAGAGCAATCAGAAAAAGTTTCAAGTTAATCATATTTAAAACTGCCTTACATGTGTTAATACAATGTATTACAATTTAAAAAACTGTTTTCTGCCATATATGCTGTTTGCGGTTTATGTTGTTTGAAAGCAGACCTGTCAGCTTCATTTGTAATAGCACAGTGGTATAACTTAAGTTTTGAACATCACTAGGGAAGTGTTCAGATTTATGATTCTTTCTCATTTAAAATCCATAAAAACATTTCTTAGGTTTCTGTTCAGCTTTCAATAGCAAAATCTAAATGTTGGGCCTGTCTACTTGCAATAAAAGAAACTTTCCAATATGCAAAATTGCATTTAGTTTTTCTCTTTGTTCAAAGTTTCTAGTTCCATGAAATCTAGAAGTCTGACTGTGTTAGAATGACCTTTTTTAAGGTAAATTTTCTCAGGACAGTTTGTATCTCAAATTTGGTTGTCTAACAAGAAAATATCTTTGTAGCCTTATTTATTAGCCATGGTGCTTCTTGTGGTGACAAGGGGTTTAAAAAACTCCTGTCTTGGTTCGTTTGTATTCCTCACTTCAAAGGGGGGGCTGGTTTGGAAAAAAGGAAGGAAATACTCCTTATCTGGTTTACTTCCATATATTGGTTGGTGATAGTTTTATGGCCTGTTGTGGGTTCTTCTTTTCTTATCCCTTGCTTGACAGTTGGATTTTTCTAAAGGGATTAATTTCTCAAAACACACTTACACAAAGTCATACAGCTTGCTCAGGTTTGACTGATTGAGAGGTCCGCACCGTTTCTATACAGCCTGCAGTACTGACAGGGTGAATGAATCCAATAACGGAACGCTTATTTAGCGGGAGGGGGGAGGAAAGGCTGACAGACAGATACAGAGGGAATTCTTTGAAGTCACAGAAGCTCTATTGAGCAACGGAGCTACAAAGGCTCATGAGTTAGGGAAGGGGAAAGGGTAGCCTTGTGGCTGCAGTCACTCTGCCTGTTCGTTGAGTCACTAGGTTCAGACAGGCCCCCCCCTTGCTATTCACCCGACCAACTTGTGGACGGATGAGGGCGGCTGAAACCTGTCTTAGTCCAAGACTTGGTCAACCGCTCAGAAATCTATCATTCATCATTCAATGACACACGTTCTCTGTTCAATTTAAATTAACTATTTATTGGGGTTTTCTCTCTATCACAAGTTGTCTCCCCTTATTCTTTTACAACTCTTCAAACTCAAAACTTAACACTTAAAACTTAAACAACTAATCGTACTAACACAAATATATATAAACATATATTTAAAAGCTAACTTACAACTAAACAACATTTGATTAATACTCAACACATAGATGGATGAACTCAGTTGCAACAAAAACAATAAAAGTTTATGGCCAAATTTCCTTACTCTTTATATTACGTTCCCGGGTTTTCCTCCAGGTGGAACCTCTATCGCATTCACACCCAAATTACCAGCTTTAATGCCCTATCTTACTTTTTTGAGCAGCGAGCTGGGGAGAGGCAATGATGGCTGATCAGGCCGTCTTTGTGGTGCAATTCTGGTGCACCCCTTGTAATGTGTGGCTCGTCCAATTTGCCTCTCCTCTGACAACCTTATATCTCCACCCCAGCGTATTGCTTGCTTAAACCAATTGTGACGTTTTGGCTACTGTCCAACCAGCAAGTCCCATGCCTGTGAGGGGACTTTTGCCCCCCTGTGGCAAGTTACACGCCACGGGGTGACTTGCTGTTGCTGGGCAGATTCTCTGATTCAGCAGATTCCGTTTAACGGTCAACAGGTCTGCTGACAAGCCTCCATTTCAGATTGCTAAACTTTCGGGAACAGCTTGGTTTGGGTAATAACTGTCTCTGTTGCCTGAGCATTCTCTATGCTGGTATACAATTACTCATAAAATGGCTTCGGGGCACACATACATTACAGGCTTTACAGAAGTCTGTTACAACACTTCCTTTTCCTGAACTGCAGTTTAATTTGCCTAGGAGCATAGCTGGTTAAGAAGGACTAAAAGGGAAATTTAGGAGTAGGCTGAATGGGAGAAACTGTCCATTTCAATTGCCATTCAGTGGTGGTTTGGCCTTCCCTTTCCATTTCCTTCCATCTTAATTTTCAGCATCTGGTTTTATGTGGAGATCAGTCATCGCATCCTGGGTTTTTAACTATAGTTTAGCAGTTTTACTAGTAGGTGGCAAATTTAGTAATATTTTGTTAGTACAAGTAGTGGAAAACAAGATTTTTTTCCTTTTTGCCTACGATGAAGTTATCTTCATCTAAACTTTAAATTCAGATGAATCTTTGAACTATAAAGAAGGGCAATAATGTAGAAGGAATTCTTTGTGCAGTAACAGTAAACAAGTGGGGTCTGTGTTGAAATTATTAATATAGGATGCGACCATGACACCAATTTAATCATAAATTCCTTTATTCTAAAGGCTGAATGGGTATTTCCACAATTGTTCTAAATATGTCTAAAAAACCTAAATAATAAGCAGCATACTACATCCAAACAGTAACAAAACACTTACAATCAATTGATTAAAAATACTTACAAAAGAGCTTACAGGAGGGCTTAGACCCATATTGGTCGGCTCCAACTTGTTCAGGCATGTATTAGTGATGAGCCCATAAAGTTTTGTTTTTTTTTCACTCTTTAACAAATGAGTGATGTCACTGCCAAGTACTTGACCTTAGCTAAGGCCAGATGAAGCAGTTTTTTTTTATAATACATTAAACAAACTTAAATAGCCAATTACTTACTGCATCTGGTACCCAGTGAACCAGGTTTTATTTCTATTATTTTATTATGAATTTCTATTATTTCAAACCTTAAATATAGCATTGATATTTTGAAGGGTCACTATAAGTTTAACAACTCTCTTCTCATGAGCTCATTCTTTTTGACCAAATGCTTTAGGCCTATTGCTCATGTTAATATTCCAGGTCAATTTAAAACCATAGTTCATCCAGGTTTAATGTGAGCCTATATTTCTGCAAGGACTGGGTGGTAGTAATCTTTTATATTAAAATTGAGTCAATTTAGGGGGGTATTAATAAACTTTTACATATTATACATATGAGCTGATAATTTTACCAAAGAGATG
Source organism: Mesoclemmys tuberculata (assembly GCA_007922155.1). NCBI lineage: Eukaryota > Metazoa > Chordata > Testudines > Chelidae > Mesoclemmys > Mesoclemmys tuberculata. The sequence goes on from ML675610.1 coordinate 33,550,617, forward strand.
AAAATAAAACTAAAATGCATTTCTAACTGGAATTGATATTCATCATCAATTCAATGTATGATCCCTCCAGTTTTTTGGTCCCGGGTCTATGGTAATTTTTAAGCAAAGTAGCAAAATCTTGCTGTTCAGTGCTTTGCAAAACTGTCTGCGTTGTAATCACAAGGAAAAAATGTATTCTCCTACCTCAGATTAGAGGTAGTGGCAGATGCTGTAATGAAGTATTGTATTACAATTTAATTTTGCAAAGTACTACTGTATATTTACACTGAAGAAATGTACATAATTAAAAGCAAATTCAGATTGACAAAGTAAATTGGTAAAGGACATCTTCGTTATGCACCTTTGTTTTTACATGTTTGCGCACTCAAATTCAGAATGGGTCTTGCACTTGTTAATTCAAATTACTAAAATTCTGCAAGATTTACATTCAATCCAGGTCCATTCCAGTGGCTGCTCATCAGCATTGCCGGCACCAGTTTAAGTGGTTCCTAAATGGCAGATCCTCATTAGGCTTTGGAAAGGCTTTTTGTTTAAAAGCTAATTGGCAGCCAGCACTGATCGTTTAACCCTTCAGCTTTCTCAGTGGGTAGCGATGGAAAGCCTTCAGCAAACAGACCGGAAAATATGGTGGCTGTCCATATGAGTGATTATAAAAATTTGTGTGGACTGAGTGGGGACTAGGCTTTAAGTGTGATCCTAAAACAGTTGGTAACTATAAGCCACTCATCTTATAGACCTTGTACAATATTGTAAAGTTTTTAAAAACTACTTCAACTGATTAAAAAGGAGGGTGGGGGGAAGAAATGTGAACTGTCAAATAATATCCTCTTAAAGTTTTGGTATATACGGCCTTCACCAGAATGATGTATTTTTGGATATTTGAATGTATGGATTCTATTGCATTTTAAGTTGTGCTCTTGTTAAATTCACACTTCCCTGATTTTCAGACAATGCTTATGATCCAGATGTGAATGCTAAACAGATATGGATAGACAAAACAGTAATAAATAGCAACATTTGTTTGACATTTACTGATAATGGAAATGGTATGACTTCAGATAAATTGCACAAAATGCTAAGGTGGGTTACTTTTTTGTGGTTATTTTTATGGTCTCCCACAGTCATTCCAGTTTCAGATGTTAACGTTCTGCTTATTCCTGTATATTTTTAATCAAATCTGCTAGTGAATTTAGTGTTTATGAAAGTGAAACTAAGTTAGTAGCTACAGCCATAGGATAGGCAAATGCTGGTCAAGCCTTCATCAAGATCTGCTTGTTCATTTTGTTCCTGAATCACCCATCTCTATTTGTATTTGTTTGTTCCTAAGCCCATTTTGAGTCAGTCGTTATATAGAAATATGCAGTTTTGTAATGTCCATAAATGAAATAGAGGAGAGGAAGAGGACATCTCCTCTCCTAAACACAGGTTTGCTTGAATTTAAGCTCAGGTAGCTAATTCGGTGCCAATAATTGCCAACATGACCGTTCAGTTGTTCTTTTCATTGTTAGTGGCTTGTAGATGAAATATAATAGAATTCAGATTTTGCAGATTATTCAAAATTGAAGATATTGTAGAAAAATTAAGGGAAGGAAGAATAATTAATGAATAGTTATATATTTTCTTTTTACATATATTCCTTCAAGGTATTGTTTCTTGTGAGTTAAGGACTCCAATGCTAAATTAATTGCACAACTACAGATCATCATTTTTAATGAAATGTCTCCTTTGCCCCATTTACCAATGCAAAGTTGACTTTTGTTTACAAACTATAGTAAACACAATTGAGAGAAGTGGAAAAACTGTTCACCAAGGTCCAGTTCAATCTTTTAAAACTTGACTATTAGACTACTTTGGGAATACCTTTTGCATAATCCCATACGGATGATACCCCTTAGACATTTAAAGATGGCAGTAGATGACATTAGGGAGCATATTAGCAGTGTAACATCAATCTGATCCACAGGCTTTGTTTAGTTGTTGAGCAAATACATCTTTTAGCTGTGCTGTAGTCGCTGATATCAAAAGTAGAGATTAACTCAATCTGTTTAAATTTATTTTGATATCAATCTTTTGTGGGCTTTTTACACTTGCAAAATGTTTTTACGATGTGTTTCAGCTTTGGCTTCAGTGAAAAAGTTACAGTAAATGGCCGTGTTCCAGTGGGACTATATGGAAATGGATTTAAATCAGGATCTATGCGCCTGGGAAAAGATGCCATTGTTTTCACCAAAAATGGAGAGACCATGAGTATTGGCCTGTTATCTCAGACCTTCCTGGAAGCTATTAAGGCAGAACATGTCATTGTGCCTATAGTATCATTTGACAGGCAACATATCCTTTTGACTATTTTCAAATGTAAAATTTACACTTGCATGTGTAAAAAATAATAGGATATTAAGAGCCCCTCAGGAAGGCTTCTTGCCCTCTCAAGAGATGGAAATTGTGGTTGTACTGACGTCCTACTTATAAGGAAGGACTAGAGTTATGGGGGCTGGATAAAAGCACTAAGCTAACAACAAAACACTTGTGTCAGAGACACATTAGGTGAGAGAGCCTGAAGTCCTGTGGCTATGCTGAAGAAGCTCCCCAAAGAAATTTTCATTTGGAAATGCTAAAGCCCTTAACTTAATTCTTACAGCAGATAATTAATTCTGTAGAATACAAAGCCAGCCTGAAGGCCATCCAGGTACATTCTTTATTCTCTACGGAGGAGAAATTACTGGCAGAGCTTGATGCTATCTTGGGGAAAAAAGGAACAAGAATCATCATTTGGAACCTTAGAAGGTAAGATGAAGTCCAGTGTCTGATAACTTGTGAACTTAAAATACAAGTTCAGTCTGTATGAATTTGGTGTTAAGCAGCTAGACTTTTGAAGTCTTGGTGGGACAACTGTATAAACCTACAAAGCTAATGAGCATGAATTGGTAGTAATTTAGTGGAACTATGCAGGGTCAGATTTATAAACTTTAGGGTTATAAACTTGAGGGTTATAAGGACATTCATCCACTACCATTAAACTATCATGAGAGAGCAAGTAAAACAGTCAGAGGCAAGGGGATTAAAACCAGGTCTACACTCCACTGTTTTGCTGGCATAGTTATGTTGGTTAGTTATGGTAGCGCAAACCTCTGGGTTGACAGTTTATACAGGAAAAAGTTGTTTGTTGGTAATAGCTTATATCCTTTAAGAAGGTGGTTTAACTGTGCTAGTAAAAAAATTCCTTTTGCTAGAATCAGTTAGATCTCCATTAGAGAGATTTGCAGGTATTTCTATACCAGCAAAACTTTTTGCAGATGTAAACTAGCCCTAAAATGTGACATCTTGCTAAATCCTATCTGGCCTAATATTTTTATATCTGTTTGTATGACATCAGGCAGCTCCTTAACTAAACTTTCTAGGGGCCAAGCAGTATTTTTCTAAAAATGTCTGGAATTTTTCAAGTTTAATTCCAATTTATGTTGACTCTGACTGTGTCTAATCCAGAATTTCCCACACATTTCCCATAGCAGAATTAAAGGCTTAATTAGTCATATCAGTCAATAGAAATTAGAGAACAAATTTGTTAGTCAGTTTATCCATCCATCATCTGCCTCTGCTGGATTGTGCCCTATTGAATCATAGCAGTGTAGGACTGGAAGGGACCTCAATAGGTTATCTAGTCAAATCCTCTTTACTTAAGGCAGGACTAAGTAATAATTAGACCATTCCTGACAGGTGTTTGTCTAACCTGTTCTTAATTTGTTCCAGTGCTTAACTACCCTGACAGTTAAGACGTTTTCCTAATTCCAACCTAAACCTCCCTTGCTGCAATTTAAGACCATTTCTTCTTCTATCCTCAGAGATAAAGGAGAATAATTTTTCACCCTTCTCCTTGTAACAACCTTTTATGTACTTGAAAACTGCTATGTCTCCCCTCTTCTCTTCTTCAGATTAAACAAACCCAGTTTTTTCAGTCTTTCCTCATAGGTCAAGTTTTCTAGACCTTTAATCCTTTTTATTGCTCTCATAAATTTTAAGGTCAGCAATGACCATCATGATCATCTGGTTTGACCTCCTGTACATTGCAGGCCACAGAGACCCACTCACCTGGGAAATTATTTTCTGTAGTAATTCTGAGTGTCATCTAGTGTCCTAACATCGGCCATTGGAAATGTTTGCTGCTAGCCATCAGAGATTGCCTACAAATGGCATGTAGTCAGTCTCATCCTACCACCGCCTCCATAAACTTATCAAGCTCAGTCTTGAGGCCAGTCTTGAAGTTTTTTGCTCCCGTTGTGTCCCTTGAAAGGCTGTTCCAGAGCTTCATTCCTCTGATAGTTAATTTCAAGCCTAAACTTATTGATGACCAGTTTATATTCTCTTCTCTCTTCTGGACTTTCTCCAGTTTGTCCATATTTTTCCTGAAAGGTAGTGCCCAGAACAGGACACAATATGCTAGTCGAGACCTTATCAGTGTGGAATAGAGGGGAAAAATTATTTCTCATGGCTTGCTTACAACACGCCTGATACGTCCCAGAATGATATTCACTTTTTTTTTGGCAACAGTGTTACTGTGGTCTCATACTTAGCTTGTGATTCAATATAACCCACAGATACTTTTGCACAGTACTTTTCTGTAGGTAATCATTTCCCATTTTGTATGTGTGCAATTAATTGTTCCTTTCTAATTGGAGTACTTTGGATTTGTACTTACTGAATTTCATTATATTTATCTCAGACCATTTCTGCAGTTTGTCCAGATCATTTTGAATTTTAATCCTAACCTCGAAAGTATTTGCAACTCCTACCAGTTTAGTATCGTCAGCACATTTTATAAGTGTACTCTGTCATTATCTAAATCATTTATGAAGATATTCAACACAAACCGGATCCAGGACCGATCTCTGTGGGACTCCACTTGGTATGCCCTTCCAGCTTGACTGTGAATCACTGATAACTAGGTTCTGGGTCTGTAATTCCCGGGTTGTCCCTATTCCCATTTTTATAGATTGGCACTCTGTTTGCCTTCTTCCAGTCTTCTGGAATATTTCCTGTCTTCCATGAGTTTTTGAAGATAACAGCTAATGACTCAGATATCTGCTCAGGTAGCTCCTTGAGTATTCTAGGATCTGTTTCTATAGTAGTATTGTTAGGATTCCTTTAGAACAAATGAATGTGGTGGTGTTACCTCGTTAATATTAGAGAACGATGAAAAAAAAGAACATCTTTGAGGAAAACGGTATTTTAGAATCTACAGCTTGAAATAAGCTCATCTGCTAAAACTTTTTTCCTCTTCCACACCTTGGTGTCCTGCCTTTCTCAGTAACTGTGATGGGTTATATATTTATTTATTTATTTATTTATTTTTATATTCAATTATTTAATTTTTAGTTAATTTTATTTATATTTTGGACTTCCTTCCACAGGGATAAAGATGGAAAAACAGAGCTTGATTTTGATAAAGATAAATACGACATCAGAATTCCAGATGATTTAGATGAAGCAACAGGGAAAAGAGGGTATAAAAAACAAGAGAGGCTGGACCACATTGTGCCGGAAAGTGACTATTCGCTACGGGTATATATACAGTTTGTTTACTTTAAATTTTAAAAAAAGTGATAAATGTGGAAAGCAAGTGAAAATATTTGTTTTCAATGAGAATTATTAAGTTGTGGCAACATTGGCCATAATAGATTAGAAAGCTGAATTATAAAATGAAAAACATTCCATTTGCTTTTGAAGCATGTGTCTGTGATGCTTCCACAGGTGCCCAGGGATGTGAGGCACCTCACTACAGCTTACCCTTAGAGTGAGGAAGCCTTGCTTGTGCTAGGTATGTAAAATACTTAACAGTTAAATGGTTAATGGTTAAGTATTAGTCTTACCGTTCAGACTAATGCTTATCGGTTAACTGGTGGCACGGGCTCTCCATCTCCATGGTGATAGCATCGGGCCATGGTGAAGGTGGCCGTGCTGCCACTGCCCAGGAGACAGAGGCCCTGGTGCAGGCACTGCGGAGCGCCCCACTGCAGAACATAAGGGACCACGGGTCTGACACAGAGGTCCCTCGCAGAGCCAGGCTGGGGGCACTACCTGGGAGGCAGAGAGTAGGGGGCAGAGACACAATTATGTTGGTTAAACGGTTAACCAATTAACTGATTAAAAATTATAACTGATACCTTTTATAATCGATATTTACATCCCTAGTTTGTGCTTTCTATGGGTCAGCTGCCTGACTCCACCAGTCATAGGCAACACAAGCTCTCCCTTCTCAGCCTATCCTGGCTCTGTTTAGTGGTAGGCATGGTCTAACCTCCAAGCCCTCTGAGTGACTTCCTGGAGTGCACAGGCTCTGTTCTGCTGGAAACTCACTTTATTCACAGGTTTTGGGTTTTCAAAGAAGCAGTACACTGCAGCTTCCAGTTTTACCTCCAGTCACTGCTCTGTGTAATACACAGCACTTAGATATGTTTGTAGTGAGAGCAAGCAAAAGTTTATTTAACAAAGGAAAGATTCAGGTGAGAACAAGTGGAAGTACTGGAAACAACAGGGTTATTATTAAGCAGAATCTACTCTATCTAGAGAGAGAATGTATTGTAAGTCATTCATGTTGGTTTGGTTTGGCTTGTGTAAGAGAAATTACCATGTGCTTTGCAGGCTTATAGCAGTATTTTGTATCTGAAGCCAAGAATGCAAATCATTATCAGAGGACAAAAAGTGAGAACGCAGCTGATTTCCAAAAGTCTTGCATTCATTGAACGTGATATTTATAGACCAAAATGTTTGGCTGTATCCTTTACTGATAAGTACATCATTGCATGTTGAGTGGGAAGACATGATGTAAGTAGGCTGTCAGTTCTGTGACAAAATGGTATGTTTTGGTTATCCATGTTAAAATGCTATACCATGTTAAAATGCTGGGGGGTAATGGTTCAGTATGCAAGTGGTCCAAGGCCTGTTTTTAATGAAGATTGTGTGAAGAAATTCTTGGGTGATCAGATTATTCTTAACATCCAAAAACAAGGGTAAAACTATAAGAATTACTTTCGGATTTAACTGCAGAAACAAAGACCATTATGGAGTAATGATGTACCACAAAAACAGACTCATCAAAGCTTATGAAAGGGTTGGATATCAATTAAAGGTAAGAATTTCCTTTGAAATTTTTACCTTGAAAAATGTTTGTGAGTTAAAAATTAGTTTAACTCAAGAATAGTTTACCTAACTTGTTTTACTGTGAAATTTAATAGTAATAAAATACTGATTTTAAAAAAAATTATGTATTCTATTTTGATGCAGCTTTTGTAAAATCCTTCTGTAGTGTCAATGCATCCATTTTCAATATTGAAAATTGTACTAAGTACTTAGTGATAAATACTTGATTTAGTACTAACCATGGTGTACAAAATATAGGCCTGAATGTGTCACTTTTAGGGAAAGGAGGGACTGGAGAATCTTAGAAATGTAGGGTTGGAAGAGACCACAAAGTAATTCAAACCAGCCCCTAAACCTAGCCCATCTATGACAAATTATCCAACCTGTTCTTACCCCTCCAGTAAGTGGGATTCACAACTATCCTTATAAACAGAGGTTGTCTTAATATCTAACCTAAATGTCCTTTATTGTAGCTCTAGTCTATTATATCTTGTCCTGCCTCCAGTGGACATGAACAATTGATCAATCCTCTTTATAATAGCCCTTAATAGACCTGATGACTTATGTTCTTCCTCAATCTTCTTTTTTCAAGACTAAGCATGCCCTGTTTTTTTAAACCTTTCCTTATAAGTCATGTTTTCCAAACCTTTTATCATATTTGTTGCTTTCCTCTGGACACTTTCCAGTTTGTCCACATCTTTTCTAAAGTGTAGTACCTAGAATTGGACACAGTACTCCAGCTGAAGCCTCCTCAGTGCCAAGTAAAGTGGGACAGTTACTCCTGTGTTGTACATACAACACTGCTGTTACTACACCCCAGGATATCAATCTTTTTTGCAACTGCATCACATTGTTGACAAATACTCAGTTTGTGATCCACTGCAACTCCCAGATCCTTCTCTGCAGTACTACCACCTAGACAGTTATTCTCTACCTTGATAGTTGTGCATTTGTGTTTTTTTCTTTCCTAAGTTAGGTACTTTGAACTTTTTAGTATTGAATTTCATCTTGTGTGATTTCAGACCAATTCTCCAATTTGTCATAGTCATTTTGAATTCTAATTCTGTCCTTCAAAGTGTTTACAACCACTTCCAGCTTGGTGTCATACTTGTTTTATAAGCATACTCTCCATTCCATTATCCAGGGTATTAGTGAAAATATTGAATAGTACCACATCCAAGCCTGACACCTGTAGGACACTACTAGATACGTCCTTCCATTTTGACAGCAAGCCATTGATAACTACTCATTGAATACAGTCTTTCAACCATATTTGTACCCACCTTACAGTAATTTCATTTAGACCCCATTTCCCTAGTTTGCTTATGAGAATATCATGTAGGACGGTGTCAAAAGCCTTACTAAAATCGAGGCTTATCACATCTGCTGCTTCCCCCCATCCGCTAGGCCAGTAACCCTGTCAAAGAAGGAAATTAGGTTGGTTTGGCATGATTAATTCTTGATAAATCCATGTTGGTAATTACTTATGCTTTAGGTGCTTACAAGTTGATTGTTTAATAATTTGTTCCAGTAGCTTTTCAGGTATCAAAGTTTAGACTGACTGGTCTATAATTCCCCCAGCCATCTTTATTCCCCATTTTAAAGATAGTGTGACAGGGTCAGGCCAGACGGCTATGCAAGGGTGCTACTATTTGGAAATCTGGGGTAGGTGGGTGGGCGCAAGCCCACCCACCGCTAAAGGCTCCCCCCCCAGCCTAGGGGCGGAGCCACAGGACCCAGATCCAACTAATTACGGGGGACAACAGATGAAAAAACAGGAAAGGGCGTGGGGGTCACAGGTTAAGAAAAAGAGAGCCAGAAGGGGACACCGAGCAGAGAACCCCAGACTGCGCCCACTGCTCCTCGAAGCTGTCCAAGGAGCCAGCGGACGCAGCCCAGAGGAACTCTGCCCGGAGACGTGAGTTCACAAGGGACCGGAAATAGGCCCCACAGTCGCAGGGAGCCCCCCCTGCCAACCTCCTCTCCCTGGTCCTGTAGATGGTTAGTTTGGCCAGGGCTAGGAGGAGGTTGACGAGGAGGTCCCGCGACTTCGTGGGGCCACGGATGGGGTGTGCATGGATGAACAGGTGCGGGGAGAAGTGCAGCCAGAACCTCAACAGGAGGTTCTGGAGGAGCCGGAAGAGGGGCTGCAACCTGGCGCACTCCAGGTACACGTGCACCAGGGTCTCCCTCACGCCGCAGAAGGGGCAGGTGTCAGGGAGGGAGGTGAACCACGCCAAGTACACGCCTGTGCTCACGGCTCCGTGAAGGAGCCGCCAACTGATGTCCCCGGCGGGCCGCGGGGTCAAGGTGGAATACAGACTGGCCCATCGGGGATCCTCGCCCTCCAAGGATGGTAGGAGGTCCCGCCACTTGGTGTCTGGGCGGGACGCGAGGGCGAGGAAGTGAAGGGTGTGGAGCACGAGCGTGTACAGGTGTTCCCTAGGCGCGGTCTGGAAGAGGGCCAGCTGCAGGTCAAGCAGCCGGCTTGGGGCATAAGAATGGGGGGGCCGAGGGGGTTCGCGGGGCCGAGGCCTGATGGTAAGCACCGGAGGGCTCGGGCTGAGGGGGGGGCGGGGAGAACCCTCCTGCAGGACCCGCTCGAGGTACCTCAAAGCCGTGGGGGGCAAGGCTGCCTTCACCTCCTGGAGTACGCGTCGGGGGGTTCGAGGGGTGGAGAGCCCCATACGCCGAGCCAGCGCATGGGGGTCCACCCAGGCCCCCCGGGCGTAGTCCAGGAGGTCTCCGACCCTGGTGACTCCTGCCAGGACCAACCGCCGTTGCACCGAGGGGGCCTCTGCCACCTGCACACGCAGCTGGGGGTTGTGTAGCAGGGGCTCCGCGAGGAGATCCTCCCCCTCGGTGACCGCAAGGGGCCTGGAGGCCGAGAGGAGCCTCCAGGTCCGGAGGAGGTCCTGGTATAAGACCGGCAGCTCGGAGAGGTCTCGCGGAAGACCTCTCGGGTGGAGAAAAAAGAGCTGCCGGTCGTATCGGAGCCCTCGGAAGCGGCGGAGGAAGACGCGCGCCAAGTGGCTCCACGCCGGACTACCTGCACCATAAAGGAGTCTCTGCAGGGCCTGGAGGCGGAAGGTGTGGACCTGGCTGCGGATGCAGCACAGGCCCTGCCCGCCCTCCTCCAGGGGGAGACTCAGAATCCCTGCAGAGACCCAGTGCAGTCCTGGCCAAAAGAACTCCATAACTGTCTTCTGGAGGTAGGCCAGGAAACTCGGGGTCGGGACCAGGGTGTTGAGCCGGTGCCAGAGCATGGACAGGACGAGCTGGTTGATCACCAGTGCCCTTCCCCAGAGGGAGAGGCACCGGAGCAGTCCTGTCCATCTCCGCAGCCGCTCAGACACCCTGCCCTCCAAATCCTGCCAGTTCTCCGCTGGGGAGGGATGGGTGGCGGAGAAGTAAACGCCCAGATAGAGCAGCGGACCCGCGCTCCACCGGATGGCTTGAAGCGCGGGTGGGAGGGAGCTCGTGCGCCACCTGGCCCTTACCGTCAGGGCAGAGCTCTTGGCCCAGTTGACCCGGGCGGAGGAGGCTGCCGAGTAGACGGCCAGGCAGTCCTCCAGCCGCACCAGGTCGCCCGGGTCCTGGACCACGAGGAGCACGTCATCGGCGTACGCCGACAGCACCAGCCTCAGCTCTGGCTCACGGAGCACCAAGCCCGTCAACCTCCGGCGGAGGAGACGGAGAAAGGGCTCAATGGCCAGAGCATACAGCTGGCCGGACAGCGGACAGCCTTGGCGTACTCCACGCCCGAAGCTGACCGGTTCGGTCAGGGTCCAGTTGAGCTTGACCAAGCACTCTGCGGAGGCGTACAGCACCCGGAGAAATCCCACAAAACGGGGTCCGAAGCCGAACGCCTGCAGGGTGCCCAGGAGATACCCGTGGTCCATCTGGTCGAACGCCTTCTCCTGGTCCAGGGACAGGAGGGCGAACGACAGACCATCCCTACACGCAAGTTCTAAGAGGTCCCGGACCAGATACAGATTATTGAAGATGGAGCGGCCCGGGACGGTGTAGGTCTGGTCGGGGTGGACCACGTCCTGCAGCACGGACTTCAGCCGCAGCGAGACGGCCCTAGCCACTATTTTGTAGTCCGTGCCGAGGAGCGAGAGAGGACGCCAGTTCCGGAGGTCGCGGAGGTCCCCCTTCTTCGGCAGGAGGGTGAGCACTGCCCGCCTGCACGACAGGGGGAGCACTCCGCTAACCTCGGACTCGGCCCAGACGGTGACGAGGTCCGGGCCGAGGACGTCCCAAAACACGCGGTAGAACTCCGCAGTCAGCCCGTCCATGCCCGGGGATTTATTGCTGGGCATGAGGCGGAGGGCTTCCGAGAACTCGGCCAGAGTGAGAGGTTTCTCCAGCTGGTCCCGGTCGCCCGTGCTGACCGCGGGAAGTTCATTCCAGAGCACCCTGCAGGCAGCGACATCGGTCGGCTCCGGGGAGAAAAGGTCTGCGTAGAAGGCCCTGGCCCTTCCACGCATCTCCTCCGGGTCCGTGAGGGGGGTGCCGTCGGCAGCCAGGAGGCAGATGACATGCTTCCGGGCCCCCCTCTTTTTCTCCAGGGCGTAGAAGAAGCGGGAGCCGCGATCCATCTCCCGAAGGAGACAGATGCGGGACCGGACAAAGGCACCTCGGGCTCGAAGGTCCTCGAGGGCTCTAAGCTCCTCCTGCTTCTCCCGGCACGCTCTGCAGAGGGACGGATCATCGGGGCTGGCGGCCAGTCGCCTCTCCAGCTCCAAGACCTCCCGCTCCAACTGCTCTATCCCCACATCCCGCCGCCGGCTGGCCCCCCGAGTGTAGTCACGGCAGAAGAGCCGGGCGCGCACCTTCCCCACGTCCCACTATCGCCGCGCCGAGGGAAAGGTGGCCCTCTGCCCCCGCCAGGCCAGCCAGAACTCCCGGAAGGACGCCACGAAGCCCACGTCCTCCAGCAGGCTGTTGTTAAAATGCCAGTAGGCCGGCCCCAGCCTCTCCGCAGTGAGAGAAGCCGTCACGGTCACCATGTGGTGATCCGAGAATGGGGCCGGCCGGACGCTGGAGGAGTGGGCCCGTGCAAGGTGGTGCCTAGAGATGTAAATATGGTCCAACTGGGAGTGGCGCGACCGGTCTTCCCCCACCCGGACAAAAGTAAAGGTGACGTTGTCGTCCGGGTGGTGGTCGCGCCAGACATCCACCAGGGAGTGATGGTCGATGATCTCCCTGAGGACGTCCCTGGCGGCCGGGCACGGCTCGGTCCCCGTGCGGTCCCGCTCTTCGAGGGTGGTGTTAAAATCCCCGCCCAGGACCAGGCATTCTTGCGGATCCAGTGTGCCGAGGAAGGCAGCTGCCTGCTGGAAGAACCGCACCCGCTCCGGGCCCGCGGTCGGGGCGTAGACGTTAACGAGATTCAACGCCAGCCCCTCCACGCAGACCCGGAGGTGCAGCAGGCGGCCCGGCACGACCTCGGCAATCCCCAGCACCTCGGGCTGCAGGTCAGGGGAGAACAGGGTGGCCACTCCGCCCGCGCGGGCGGAGAGATGATTAAGGTGCACCCCGTCTCCCCACTCCAGCCGCCAGCTGGCCTCGGCGGCCGGGTCCGTATGGGTCTCCTGCAGGAACACTACAGAGTACCCCCCCTCCCGAAGGAAGGAGAGCACCTGGTTCCTGCGGAGACCCGTCCTCCAGCCCCTCGTGTTCAATGTGCAGATGATGAAAGGCATTACGAGGAGGGCTGGGGTGGATCCTGGTGGGCAGGAGTGCTAGCGGTCCTCGTCGGGCTCCGCAGCAGCCCGTGGCCGGTGCCATGGATTTTAAGGGCATCACGAAAGCTGCGGGCCCGTTGGTAGGCCGCCGCGCCCTGCTGCCCGGCCCCTTTCCCCAACTTCATAATGGCCCTCATGGCCCGGAGGACGCGGTGGAAGTCCCCCCAGCGCTGCAGAGCGAGCTGCACCTGGTTCCGGGCACTACGCGTGTCCCGGAGAAAGGTGCGCAGCTCCTCACGCAGCGCCACGGAGGGGTCGTCCTCCGGCTCGGCCCCCGCAGCGGCCCCCTGGTCCATTGGGGCGGGGGCTGGGGGGGATGGCAGCGGCAGAGGGAAGACAGCAGCCCCGAGTGGGCTGGGAGTGCTGAAATCAAAAGCCGCCTCCTGGGAGCTCTTTAGGGGAAAAGAGACAACCCCAGGGGTGGCAGATGTATAGGCAGAGGGGTGGGGGGGAGAAGGTGCGGGGACGGAAGGGGCGAGGTCAGGGGGGAGGTTGAGAGCGGGGAGGGGATCAGGAATTGGGGTAAGGGAGGGGTCGGGGGAAGGAGGAGGAAGGGGGTTAGGGTCAGACTTGGGGGTGGGGTCTTCAACCAAGACGGCCGGGTTGGTGGGGTGTGCAGCCTCTTGGCTGGGGCCGGGAGCTGAGGGGGTGGGTGTGGGTCGGATGTCTTCCGGGGGGCCAGCCTCTAGGGTCACGGCACCCCCGGTGTCAGGACCCTGTGAGGGGGCAGCTGGGCAGGCTTCAGGAAGGAGGGAGGCCAGCTGGCCCAGAACAAGGGGCGGGGCGTCCGGTGGCCCGGGGCTCGGCCTTTCGGGCCCTGCTAGCTCCTCAGGGGCTATGATGATGGGCCCCACCTCCCCAGCATGGAGGGTAGAGAGGTTGAGGGGGGCCTCGGTGGTGAGGGCAGGGGAGGCAACTGAGGACAGGAGGGAGGGGGAGAGGAAAAGGAGTTCGGGGACATCCTGCCCTAGGCCCCCCGTACAGGGGGCGGGGTCGTCCTCCCCCGGGCAGGCCGGGGTCAACCCCAGGGAGTCTATCTCCTCCATTAGGGAGGAGAAGAGAGCCCCCCCTGCCACCCCGAGGTCCTCTCCAGCACCAGCGGGGGGTTTAGGTGGCGTTGCGGCTGGGGGGGCTCCGGGCGAGGACTGTTCTAGCGGGGACTCCAGGGGGGCGATGGTATTGCCCTCGTCTGCCACCACGACTTCCTCGGTCGGCGCCCCTTGCTGGGCTCCGGCAGGGGGCGCGGCGGCAGGCCTGGCCTCAGGAGCCCCCCTCCGCTTGGCCTTGCAGGGGCTCTCGCTCCCCTCGGCCATTGGCGGGAGGGGGGGCTGGGCTCCGGCCTTGCGCTTCCGGCGCTGACCCTGCACGAGCACCCAACCCTCCAAGGTGGAGGGTCGGGCAGCGGGGGCAGAGGCGGGGGGCAAGAGGCCAGGAGTCAGGGTGTGGGGAAGTGGAGGTGGGGCAGCAAGGGAAGGAGACGCCTCCCCCCGGGGCATGCCCCCTCCGGTGCCCGACCCTGCCGGCCCTGGCTCCCACCCCTCCACAGGCCCCGCTGGACTGCTCCGGGCGTCAGCAGGGCCCGTCAGCTCGCCCGGGCGAGCCGGGGGGGGGCGCCCCTGGGGCCCGGGCGCAGGTGACAACTGCCGGCAGAGGGGGGGCGGCCACAGGGACCGGCCGGCTGCTGGGGGCGCCGCCGATGGTCTGGCTGGCGCCCTCGGGGGTCCCGGGCCTCCCTCCTTGCCGGGCCAGGGGGCAGTCCCTCCGAACGTGCCCCGCCGCCCGGCAGAGGTAGCACTGGGCCTCCCCCGTGGTGTAGTGGACCCGGTACTGGGCCCCTTGATGGGGCACCAGAAATGACCCCTCGAGCGCCTCTCCGCCACGCGCCACCGCCGGCAGCAGCTGGAGCTGTACCTGCCGGCGGAACGAGAGTACGTGGCGGAGGGCGGGGTCCTTGCAGCCGAGGGGAAGCGGACTGATGATGGAGAGGGGCTTCCCTAGGGAGGCAAGGATAGGCAGAAGGGCGGCATTGGGGAGGAAGGGCAGAACGGAGGACAAGACCACCCGTACGCCCAGGTCCTCCAGGGGCTCCACGGGGACGTGGACGCCCCCCACCGCCAGGCCCGTCTCCAGCGCCTCCTGGGCGGCGGCCTCCGAGGCAAGGAAGAAAACCACCTTGCCATACATACGGGAGGCCGCCACCACGGCCGCGGACCCCACCACCCGCGCCATCGCCCGCACGTAGGTTTCCACGTGGGGCGAGGCAGCCACCAGGAGGCACCGGACCCCATGCCTCCTGGTAAGGGTGGGGAAGGGGCCCCGGCCACCAGGGATGGTGCTGGAGGCGGTGGTCAGGGCAGGTGTCTTGGCAGCGGCAGGCGGGGGGCCCGCGGCCACCTGGGCATACGCCCTGGGGGCGCCGCCACCCCCAGAGCTGGTGGAAGGGACAGCGGGAGATGATAGAGGGAGAGGAGGAGAGGCCCCAGCCACAGTAGATGTTGCCTTTTTGGCGGGGCCTTTGCCCTTCTTCTTGCCCCCCTGATTTTTCCTCCCGACCGAGGGAGCGCCCCCCCCCCCCAGATTAGGGGGGGCAGGAGCCGTGGTGGCAGCAGAGTCCCTGGCGTCCCCGCCAGAGTCGTCCTCTGCCCGCTCCTGGGGAATAACTCCCGGCGGCTCAGCGGGGGTAGGAGGACCGGTTGTTGAGGGCAGGGACTGGGCTTCAGGGTGGGAGGGAGGGGCAGGAGTGTCTCTGGGGGGGTCCCCGGCCCCAGGCACACCCGCCATCTTGGGAAGGGGTGGGAACGGTTCGTTGGGGGAAAGGGGGGGGGTCGAGGAAAGGGAGGGAGAGTATGGGGGGAGGGGAGTGGAAAAGGGAGGGGAAGGGATGGGGGAAGGAGGGGGAAGGGGGGTGACTGCTCCTCCCCGCTAGGCTGGAAGCAGGGGAGGAGGGCACCAGCAGAGGGGAAAGAGAAAAGGGGGAGCCAAGCCAGGCAGGGGCGCAGGGGGAAAAGCACTCACCAGCCCAGGTGGAATGTCGGTGGCTCCTCCGGCTGCACGGGTTGGGGGCGGGGGGGGCTGGGGTATCAAATGAACTCGGGGGGGTGCAGTGTATGAAGGGGGGGTCAACAAAACCAGGGGGAGTCAATTAAGGGAGGGGAGGGCCATGGGTGCTGCTGGAGCACGTGGGCCGGAGCGGGGGGGACTACAGCAGTGGGGGAGAGGAAGGGGAGGGTCAGGGTCCCCCAAATGTGGGGCCAGGGCAGGGGGGGCAGCAGCAGGTGAGGGGCAGGGGGAAAGAAGGGGCAGGGTGCCCCCAAACACAGGGGGCAGAAGCAGCAGGGGAAGGGGGCTCACGGCAGCAAAGGGGAAAAGGCAGCTAGCTGAAGTGGAAGGGAAGGGAAGGGGCCCAGCTGGTACTGGCCCTAGAAGAAGCAGGGGAGAGGTGGAAAAAGTAGCTGGGGAGGGGTGGTGGTGGGAAAGATAGTAAAACCACACACACTCACCCCCTCCCTCCCAGCTGGGAGGGAGGCTCCCGAGCAAAGCCCTGCAGCAGGGGCAGCAAGCAGCAGGGTCCCCCAAAAGAAGAAAAGCAGCTGCTAAAGAAAAGAGGGGGGCTAGGGCCAGACCAGGGGGGGCTAAGCAAGGGAGCCTGAGGCAGGTATCTTAGCCCCAGGCTCAGCAAAGCCCTATTCCCTGGGTGATTCAGCTGGGGCTGCTTAGGCAATTAGTCCACCTGGGGCTGCTTAACTAATTAGGCTACCTGGGGCTGTTAGGCAATTAGGATGCCTGGGGCCAATCAAGAAGCCCCGCCCCAAACACTTAAAAGCCTTCAGTTCAGGCAGGCAGTTGTGGAGCGAGGAGTCTGGAGTAAGGAGGTGTGGAGTTTGGAGAGTAGAGGTTGGAGTTTACAGTTTACTGATTGGAGTTTGCAGTTTGAAAACCTGCAGAATTGGAGCTGGCAGTCTGCAGTTGCAGCCTGCAATCTGCAGAAGCTTGGAGTTCCTACTGTTGCTGCCACAACACTGAAGGTAGCAGGACTCAGCGACAGAGCAGGCCCCATCTCCTCCCCACCCCTCCGGCTCACCTTCCCCCAGCTGCACCACTGGCCGGGCCGGAAGAGCGCAGGACCCACGGGGGCAGAGTACATCTACCTTCCCCCCCCCCTTACCCTGTTACAATAGGTACTATGTTTGCTCCTCTTCAGTCCTCTGGGACCTCACCCACACTCCATGTGTTGTTGAAGGTAATTATTAATGATTCTGAAATGGCTTCAGCTAGTACCATAAGTACTCTTAGGATGAGCTTATTCGGGCCCTGTGACTTGAATGCATCTAACTTATCTAAATATTCATTAACCTGTTCTTTCCCGATTGTTAATATTAATTGTCTGGTCATTGTTAACTTTTTTTAGTGGAGACTGAAGCAAAATAGGCATCACACTCCTCAGCCATCTTGATGTCATCAGTTATTAGCTCTCCTTCCTTGATAAGTAGAGGACCTACACTTTCCTTTGTCTTTCTCCTGCGCCTAATGTATTTAAAGAACCTCTTGGAGCCTTCTGTAGCTTTCATAATTCATTTTGTCTCTTTAGTGTTTCGATTTTTGTCTCCTATATGTCTGCTGTTCTTTTGTACTCAGCAATTAATCAGTTTTCACTTTTTGTAGGATTCCTTTTTGATTTTTTTCAAGTGATTCAAGTGCTCCTGACAGAGCCATATTGACCCCTTATTATTCCTTTCTTTCCTTCACATCAGGGTAGCTTGAAGTTGTACCTTTAATGTTGTCTACTTGACAAACTGTTAGCTGTCTTTACTGAGAAGAATAGACAGGCCCGTAACTAGAGCTGATCGGGAGAACAGAAGGGTGTGCTGTCTGCCAGGGGCTAAGGTACGGGATGTGGACCTGAGGCTGAAAAGGATCCTAGCGGGAGCGGGAAAGAATCCGTTGATTGTCCTTCATGTGTGAACGAATGATACGGCTAGTCGCTCCCTGGACTGTATCAAGGAGGAC
>ML675610.1:33573510-33587631 GCA_007922155.1 Mesoclemmys tuberculata
CAGACTAAATGATCATATTGGTCCCTTCTGACCTATGAGTCTATGAGCTGTCCTTAACTCCTTTATCCCTTAGATTTTTTTCACAGGGGATCTTACCTACCAGTTCTCCAAGTATGTTTGTCTGCCCTTTTTTAAACTCCATTGGCCTTATAGAATCATAGAAATGTAGGGCTGGAAGAGACCTTGAAGTCAAAGTCCTGTGCTATGGCAGGACAAAGTAAATCTAAGCCATCCTTGACAGATTTGTCAAATTTGTTTTTAAGTTTCCAACAATGGGGACTCCATGACCTCCATTGGAATCTTATTCCAGAGTTTAACTTCCCTTATAGTTAGAAAGTTTTTCCTAATATCTAACCTAAATCTCCCTTTCTGCAAATTAATCCCATTACTACTTGTCCTGCCTTCAGTGGACAGGAGAACAATTAATTCCAGACCTCTTTTTAACAGCATTTAGCATATTTGAACACTTACAGGTCTCTCTCTCTCTCTCTCTCCCCCCCCCCCCCGGGTCCTTTCTCAAGACTAAACATGCCTGGTTTTTTAATCGTTTCTCATAGGTCTGGTTTTCTAAATATTTTATCACTTTTGTTGCTCTCCTCTGAATTCTTTCCAGTGTCGTGCCCAGAATTGGACACATTACTACTTGGCATTGGTGAGGCCAAGCTGGAGAGGGAGACAGTTGCATCCTCCCTCTTACATACAACACTCTTGTTAATACACCCAGTATCATATTAGCCTTTTTCACATTGACATCCCGTACAATTTGTGGTCTACTACAACCCGAAGATCCTTTTCAGCAGTGCTACCACCTAGGCAGTTAATCCCCATTTTGTAGTTGTGAATTGATTTTTCTTTCCTAAGTGCAGTACTTTGCATTTGTCTATATTGAATTTCACCTTGTTGAATTTAGACTAATTCTCCAATTTGTCAAGCTCACTTTGAATTTTGAACCTGTCCTCTGAAGTGCGTGCCACCTCTCCTAAATTGATGTCATCTGCAGGTTTCATAAGCATACTCTCTACTCTACTCTATTATCCAAGTCATCAGTGAAAATATTAAATAGTACCAGACCCAGGATTGAACCCTTCTAAGAGCCCAGTAGGCCCTCCTAATTTGATAGCAAACTATTGATAACTTTTGAGTACAGTCTTTCGATCAGTTGTGCACCCACCTTATAGTAATTTCATATAGGCCACATTTCCCTACTTTGCTTATGAAAATGTCACATGATATTGTGTCAAAATCCTTACTGAAATCAAGGTATATCACATCTACTCCTTTCCTTCATCCACTAGGTCAGTAATCCTATCAAAGAAGGAAATTAAGTTGGTTTGGCATGACTTGTTGTTGACAAATCCATGCTGACTATTCCTTATAACCCTGTTCTCCACATGCTCACAAATTTGACTGATTAATAATTTGCTCCAGTATCTTTCCAGGTATTGAAGTTATGCTGACTGATCTATAATTCCCCAGGTCCTCTTTGTTCCCCTTCTTATAGATAAGTACTATGTTTGCCCTTCGCCGGTGTTCTGGAACCTCTCCTGTCCTCCAGGAATTCTCAAAGATAATTGCTAAGAGTATTGAGATTGCTTCAATTGGTTCCTTAGGTAACCGAGCATGAATTTCAGCAAGAAATTTAATTGCTGAATTAAAATCTAAATATTCATTAACCTGTTCTTTTCCTATTTTGTCTTGTATTCCTTCCCACTGGTTGTCAATATCAATTGTATTGAGTATCTGGTTATCATTAACCTTTTTAGTGAAGACTGCAGCACAATAGGCATTTACCACAACTTTCTTGATGTCATCAGTCATTAGCTGTTCTTCTCCTCGAAGTAGAGAACCTACATTTTTTTTGTCTTTCTCTTGCTCCTAATGTATTTAAATGTATTCTTACTGCCTTTTGTGTCCCTTGCCAGGCATAACTCAGTTTGTGCCTTACCCTTTCTGTTTTTGTGCCTACATACTTGTTCTTTAGTACTCCTTGTTATCAGTTTGACCTTTTTTTCCACTTTTTGTGGGACTCATTTTTGATTTTCACGTCATTAAAGAGCTTCTGATAGCGCCAAATTGGCCTCTTACTAGTCTTTCTGTTATGACAAAGCTCTTCCTCTACCTTGGTGGGTCCAGCGCTTCCTTCTAGCAATAGGTCAGGGAACTGCTTCACCCCTTAGTGTTCTTCCACCCTCTAGTTGTGAGGAGGGTAATACAGCCTAAGATGGCCACTCTTTGGTGGGTCCCAGTCCTATCTCTGGTTCTCAGAGATCCTTGCCCCTTCGCTGGAACTCTTGTACCTCCAGTGAATGGCTGGTAGAGGGTGGGGGGGTCTGGTCCCACCCTCAACTCCGGGTCCCAACCCAGGGACCTTACAAGTCACAGACTCATGCTGTGGCTTCAGGAAAACTGCTGGCTTCCCTGGGTTACTTCCCCGTGCCCCTTGACGTAGGGTATGCCTACACTGCAGAGTGAAGTCAACTTACTTAGACGACTTTCACCCACTGGTTTTAGAAGTTGCTGGAGCATGTACACACCAAACGGTTTGTGCCAGTCTCGTGTGTCCACACACCCCACGCTTGTCGACATTCAAAGCAGCACAAAGTGCAACTGGCTGTGGTGGCTGTTGTGACGAGCGTTGCATCATGGGACAACGACACTACTTTCCCCAAACAAACAGGAAACTGATTTTCACGCCACTTGTTTACGCCACAGTCTCACCATTACTGCAGAGACATGTAGCCAGCTCAACTCTGCATTATTGTGAGCATCACAAATACATCGCAGCTTATCATTGAGAATCTTCAAAATAGAGCAAGAAGCCGAAGCACAGGCAACTGTGATGCCACCGAGGCTCCCCTGCTACAAGCCATCGAGCGGAACAGTCCCAATTACTGCAGAATGTAACGCATCATCTGCAGTCCGTGGAGCGCTGGTTCTGGTCCTGGGAAACAAGCACAGATGGGTGGGACCACATCGTTATGCAGCTGTGGGATGATGACCAGTGGCTGCAAAACATTTGTATGCGAAAAGCTACTTTCCTTGAACTTTGCTCGGAGCTGGCCCCATCCCTGAAGCACGTGAATACTCACTTGAGACAAGCTCTGACAGTGGAGAAGTGTCGCCAAAGCTCTGTGGAAGCTGGCAACCCTTGACTGTTACTGCTCGGTTGGGAATCAGTTTGGAGTTGGTAAATCTACAGTGGGCGCTGCCGTGACTCAAGTGTGTCCGGGTCATCAGTAGACTTCTGCTATGAAGGCTAGTGACTTTGGGAAAAATGCAGGATATAGTGGATGGGTTTGCCGCAATGGGGTTCCCAAACTGCAGGTGGGCCATTGATGGGACGCACAACCCTATCTTAGCGCCTGACCTCCTAGCAACAGAGTACATAAAACAAGGGGTACTCTTTCATGGTCCTGCAGGGCCTTGTGGATCACAGAGGTCATTTCACCAACATCTATGTGGGGCGGTCTGGGAAGGTACATGACGTGTGCGTATTTTGGAATTCGGGGCTGTTCTCTAATACGCAGGTGGGCACGTTTTTTCCAGACCAAAAAATTCACATCGGGGGTGTGGAAATGCCAGTAGTGATCCTGGGGGATCCTGCTTACCCCTTGTTGCCTTGGCTAATGAAGCTGTACACCGGGCACCTTGACAGCGACAAGGAGTGTTTTAATAACAGGTTAAGCACTTGCAGAATGGTTGTTGAATGTGCATTTGAGCATTTAAAGGCCAGATGGAGGAGTCTCCTCACTAGGCTGGACGTGAGTGAAAAGAACCTTCCATCAGGGATATCTGCATGCTGTGTTCTTGATAATGTGCGTGAAGTGAATGGGCAGAGGTTCTCGCAGGGTTGTGCTGTGGAGGCAGAAAGACTGGCCGCCAGTTATTAGTAGCTAGATGCCAGCAGTAAGCTGAGAGCTAACTGTGTAGCGCCTTGCATTAGGAAAGCTTTGAAAACCAGGTTCTGCAATGAGATGCAGGATTGATTTCTGTTCCTGTATGTTGTTTGCCTTTGCTCAACATCCCCATCAATATCAGTACCCTCCAAATCCCTCCCGAACAAGATATGATGTAATAAAGAAACATGTTGAAATGATGCAAACTTTTATTTATGAACATTCAAGTCATTGAGGGGGAGTGTTCATTCACAGTCTCAAGGGGTAGCATGGTTGGTTGCAAGCCAGCTGTCAGTGGGGCCGCTGCTGCTTTCTGCTCGCCTCCACCGGGGTGGAGCGCATCATGTACTGCAGCCTGGTCACTCTTCTTTGAGACTTCTTGGGGGTTGAGGGAGGAGCATTATGGAAGGGCTGCAGCAGGCCTCTGTCCACCTCCGCTCCTCCTGAAGCTCCACAAGCTGCTGGAGCATGTGTGCCTGGTTGCGCATGATTCACAGCATCTCCTGCATGATACTGCGATCATGCTCCTGCATTACTTTGCAACCCTCCATGTCCATGTTCTGGGACAAGGTCAGCCACCATGCTCTGAGCTCTGTCTCTGTGGCCGCAGAGGCGTTCATGAGCTCACCAAACTTGTCTCAATTTTTTTCCCCCTTTCTAATCTGCGATAGTCTTTCTGAGCATTTCTAGAGGGTTGGGCCAAGGCCGAGGTGTCTATAGAATGAAAAGAAATGCAGAAGGCTGCCATTGTTAGCAGAGCTAAGAAAATGAAACAACTAAAACAATATATAAAATACTCCCCTTGCAGTGCACAAGGCAAACCCCAGACCCTCATTTCATTCCTAACATCTCAGAAGGGTCGGCTCGCTGTGCCATTAAAGAGATGGTAAGCCAAGGGCACTTTACTGGGCTATAGAGAGGATTAATGATCTTTAAAAAGCTCATTTCAAATGCCCTGTATTAGAGGGGTGCGTGGGCAACATAGTTTAATTTGGATGACCATTTTGTCATGAGGCAGCCACAGAGGATCTGAGGACAGTGGGGGGGGGGGAGGGTTAATAGTCTCTTCTGAAACCAAATCAAAATAATTAGTGACTTAGTAGGACACTACAATGGGGAATACAGAGGTACAGGATATCTGCTGTACAGCTCTGTTATTTTCAACATGCGCCGTCTTCCCTAGGTGACCATGAGCGATATCCATCTACTGAGGGCAACGCAGGGGGAAAGGGAAGATTTGCTTCACGCAGTGGGGTACCGGCCTGGCCCTTATGCTGCTATGCTGTGTTCTCCCTTGATTGCAGCATGGCAGGGCAAAGTATCCAACTGGGGAGGAAGGAACAAGGCTGCCCTCCACCAAAACCTTGTGCAAAGGATAACAGATTACCTTCGTGAACGTTTCCTTGAGATACCAACTGATGATTCTCAGAGCATATCTCTGCACATAAATAATCTGTTCCAGGGGTAACCCCCCAGTAAAGTCCACTGAACGCCTGAAATCCCCTTCCTGGCCCCGTCCCCCATTTACTAGGGTAGAACTGCTAAGAAGAAAAACTCACCAGATGTGCCTTCCCCAGGATCGTTGTTGCTGTCATGTGCAGCTGGACTGCTCTGGGATCAGGAATAGGTCTTGACAGTCTGGGAGAATAGACACCCCGCTCTCCTGCGACCTGCTCTCCTCAGCCGCTGCCTCCTCATCCTCCTCATTGTCCATGGACTGTTATTCTGCTGTTTTTGCGCCCTTTTTTTTTTTTTTTAAGAATGATGAAATCATCATTTCGTGATCACTTTCACCAAATTGTTTTCTGCCTTCAGATTCACAGATAATTCCTCCCTATTGGTCATGGTTGTCTCCAGGGTTACTTCCTTCACTTTTTGAAACGAAGTGTTGTCCTCAATATGTTCCAAGAACTTATTGGATGTTTTTTGTTTTGACTGTATAACTTTTCCAACAGATATCTCAGTAGTTCAAGTCCTCGGTTAGTACCAGATCTTGTGGTGTTTGTTTGTTTGTTTTGTTCTAGAAATGCCTCATCCACTTCTTCCTCCTGAATTTTGTGGTCTCTAATATACCCCTACCATGAACTCCCTCCTGTTTTTAGCCCTGTTATCTTTACCCAGAAACTTTCAACTGGTCTGCCTCTCACCACCTTCTGGACCTCAGAACAAGTGTATATATTCTTGATGTATAATGCAACAGCTCCTCCCTGTTTTCCTGCCTGTCCTTCCTGATCAGGTTATACCCTCTATACCAGTATTCCAGTCATGAGATTTATCCTACCAAGTCTGTGTGATGCCAGTTGTCATAATTTAGCTTATGTACTAATATTTCCAGTTATTTCTATTTATTTCCCATACTCCTTGCATTTGTGTATAGATATCTAAGACTTGCTGAGCAAATTCCCCAGTTGATTTCCCTCTTGTTGCTCCTGTGACCCTATTGTAATTTTTCCTGTTCCTCCTCCCCAATATCTAGCCCTCCTTTAAGGTTGTGGTTTTTTATACTTACCTGTAGTCTTTTGTCACCTGCTGCCTTTGAAACCTATTTTAAAGCCCTCTTTTATCCACAGTGGGTGTGTTTTCACCCATGATAGGTACAAAATACAAGACAATTCCATTTTTTTCAAGAGGAACCACGTTAAAATTTCTGTATCTTCAGAGCTCAAGTGGCTTGTAAACTTTTCTGACAAACTTGTTAAATTGAATAGATTTGTAAAATCCAATCTACCAATTGTTTTTCTCCTTGATAAATAGAAATGTTTCAGTATAAAAGTTGACATTTTTTTTCTAATTTATATATTATTCTTTTACAGGCAAACAACATGGGAGTTGGTGTAGTTGGGGTTATAGAATGTAACTTCCTAAAACCAACTCATAATAAACAAGATTTTGATTATACCAATGACTACAGGTGAATATATATGTTTTATCTAGACATACAATAAAATGGGTTTACTGTGGATTTGTTAAATACTTTTCAGAGCATGCTATTTTCTTAGAGAACTGACCTCTTTTATAGCTAAGTATTGCATAAGTACTTTGTAATCTGCCATTGTCATGAAATACTACCACCACTTTGGACAGTAAGTGCTACCAAATTGAAAACAAAGAGTTAATTTTGTTTTAAAAAGTAGTTTTATCTTTCAAATGCCTTTATGCTTTCCTCTTTAAATGTGTTTTTCTGTTCATAGTTGATAACTGAAAAACTGAACTCATGCTAACCAGTGTAGTGTTTAAAATGCTGAATGTGTATTTGAGGAAGGTGTGAAGTGGGAAATAGAAACAACAAATAATTGCCAAGTTAACTTATTAGCTACTGTGTGTTCTTTAATAGTAATACCTGCAAGAAAAGATTTATATATTGTCATCTATATTTGAAGATACTTTGAAGTTGCTATTTTTCTTGCTTTTTTGCATGCAAAGATAATTAAGTAACTGATTTATTGGAGAGTGTATTTAATGAGTCTCAAAATTATGCCATAGTTAAAACTGTAAACTAGTAATTTGTTCATTTTAAAAATAAAAGTTGTCTCACCCTTTTTAAAAATTCAGAGATACAGCTTTCCTGTTTCTCTGCCAGGGTGATCAACATCACAACTACCTGTAATAGAAGGAATTGGCTAAGTGGTTAGAATGGAAATTCTGTTAAATCTTTGAGAGATTTGGCAGAGGAACGATAAGGTAAACAGCTCAAATTTCTCAGCAGCTTAGGGGTTGTGACAACTGTGGTGGATTTGGAGCTGCTCTGTAATAATTTATTAATACTGCATGTTGACCTGGTTATTGATATGTTTGTTGTATGAATACAATGGTTTAGTTTAATGTGGAGGTGGATGGAGATCAAGCAGGAAGGGAAAGAATGGCTCAGAATAAGACACTTCTCTTTCTAACTACTCAAGTGTTTGACAATTCCAGGACAGGAAAAGACCCAGGGATCATTGGGATCAAAAACTCAAAAAGGAAACTTTTTTTCAAGTGTGTGTGGAGGGGAGAGAGGGAGGAGATAGCTGTTTAGGGGAACCAGACTAAGACTCTTGATCCTTCTGAGGTTATCTGAAGAAGTTAGGCCTGCTTAGATTACCCTCAAGGAATAGTAAACTTTTACGTAAGATGTGTGTAGTCTGTTTTAAAATCCTTGTTCTTGAATGCTTTGTTTCTAACGTTAAAATAAACAAACTTTGGTTTTAAGAAGGCTGTCTGGTCACTATATATCCCTAGTCATAAACTCCCTAAAGAAAGTACTGGTACCTGAACGCAGTTGGACCTGTTGGATAACAGTTGATCCACAGGATACTGTAGTCCAGGGCCTGGTCTCAAGAATAGAAGAATTGCAGAATCCCACCTATTGACAAAGTAAATGTTCGCGACCAAATAACCATACTTACTCAGACGTATTGTCTAAAGGCAAAGCAGTACAATATGGAAAGGAGACATACATACCTTCCTTGTGGGAAGCAATTCTTATCTTGCAGCATGTTCATCTTCCATAGAAAGTGTGCTTCTAAAATAGCTTACCAGCTGTAATATTTATTGTATAATTTTACAAGTTACAAAACATTTTACACATCACCAAAATCATATCCACCAGTTTGTAACAGTTCTATAACTTGTTTTGTTCTGTTCTTTTCTTACTTCTGATTTGGCTAGTACTTTCCAAACCAATTGGGTGGAGGTGCATCCTAATCTGTGCTAGGACCCACCACTCTTTGAACCTTAGCTTGACAGGCTTCCTATTTTCTAATGGCAAAGCTGATTTCAGCTTTGCAAAGTGTTCTGGGATACTTGATTTGGGCGAACAGAATTGTGGGGAGAGCATGATATATAGATATAGATAGATAGATTTATAAAAATGGTGCAGCTAATACCTTGGGATGTATACTATCTTTAATATATATTTGACTGACACACCACAAGGTAGGTAAAGGCAAAAGCCTAACACCTGAGGGGGTTGCATTCAGAGACATCAGATTGAGAATAGAGATGCATGTAACCCTGTCTGTACAATGACATTAACTTTCTTAATTTGTATCTAAAATTGTGCTTATGCTTTTTAAACAGTGGATATATACTTTTCTCTCATTTGAAGAAGAAAGTTTGCGAGACCTCAGAAATAAAACACTTAACTTAGATGTGGTAAATATTTAATGAAAAAATATTGAAATAGACTTAACACACTATACATTAATACAATTTTTATATGAATGTTCAGTAATAATCTTACCCTCTCCTCCACACTCCCTTGCCTTTCCAAAGACATTGTGCATATGCTCCCATCATCCTATGAAGTCTTGCTTTCCTTAGGCTTCAATCCTGCAACTGAATATGCTCTGGAAGACCTCTGTGTCTCCATGGAGTGGCTCTGTTGACTTTTTGGTACAATGATGTCAACTCTATTCCTCTTTTAGTGCCTCTTCCCTGTATACCCATAATTGTTCCTACTGATCTTGTCTCTGTTTCCTGTTAGACAAGTATTGTACAGATCATGTTTGGTCTTGCAGAATCCCCCCAAACCATCCTACTTATTCATGTACCTATAACTTTTGCTTTGCCTTGCTTATTCATCTCTTTGCCTCTTCAATTCACTGGCTTCTTACTCATTTTGCTGTGCTACTTGCTCCCTGCCTTCCAATTTGCTTGCTTCCTTCATAGACTGTAAGGTCAGGAGGGACCAATGTGATCATCTAGTCTAACCTTCTGCACAATGCAGGCCACAGAATGTCACCCACCCACTCCTGTAATAAACCTCTAACCTATGACTGAATTCTTGAAGTCTTCAAATCATGGTTTAAAGACTTTAAGGTACAGAGAATCCACCAGCAAGTGAGCTGTGCCTCATGCTACAGAGGAAGGCGAAAAACCTCCAGAGCCGTTGCCAATCTGCCCTGGGGAAAAAATTCCTTCTTGACCCCAAATATGGTGATCCATTAAACTCTGAGCATGTAGGCAAGACTCACCAGCCAGACACCCAACCATTACTATGATTCACTTTTCTGTGGCTGTCTAAATTTGCGGTTTTTTTCTTTCTAGACCTCTATTTGGAACATTCATTTGCTCTTTGCTTTTCTGACTTTAAAGCCAATCTCAGAACTTCTCTTCCTCTTCTCAGTCTGTTCTGATCTTGCTGAGGACTGTTGCATGTCTGAGTTAATGACAATTCAAGATTGTCTAATAACAGGGTCCGTAGGAATTATTTAATCAAAGATGATTAATCAGAGATTAGTACAGCACTATACAAAATACAGAAAGAACAGATACATTACCACCCTTGATGCAAGATAAAGAGCTTACTCTGTCTCTCTCCTTTACTGTAACTGGCTGGATGCAGTTTCATTTCCCAACTAAGTTCTAAAACTTCTGTCATTATATAGGGATTTTAGACCAAGACCCCTCGGTCAAAAATACCCTCCCAAAATCATGTGTTCTGATGTCATTTATGTTCTGATGGGATTCATTTTAATATCTGTAAATTCTTAGTTTACCTGATTTATGTGTAAAGGCATAATTTTTACAGCTGAGGACCAACATTCTTCAAAATAATCTCTCAGTGTATCCTTCTTCCCCCATAAGCATTCTTCCCTGTTGATTCCCCAATAGGAAGCATCTGCTGCAACAATCATCCCTCATCAGTCCCAGTTTTATATATGCTTATGTAAGCATTATGTTTTAAAGGAAAAGAATATCTAGATTTTATAGACGTGGAAGTGCCACATTATTAGATACAGTCTAATGCAGCAGTTCTCAAGCTTTTTAAATAGAGCCCCCCGTGGACTTTGGTGTAAGAATTGCACCGCCGCACCCATCTGCCCCCAGCCATACTCCTGGCCCTGACCCAGGACCAGGGACACTCTTTGCCTGCCCAACCATCCAGACCCTTCACCTGGATGTAGCTCAGCTGCTGCCTCCCAGCTGACTCTGCTGCCTGCTCAGCTGGTGCCAGGGCTGTCCCCTGGATCCCTGCACCAGAGTCCCATGCCCTTCCCCTTCTCCTCCCTCCCCCCCATCATCCCTCCCTGTAACACCCTGTCACCACTCACTCACCCCCATGCATAGACCCCCCCCCATGCAGCAAACAGGATAAATCTGTCAAATACAGTACAGTATACAGTGCCATCTATGGGCCTTAGTTGCTAGTATAATCAGCATAAATACAATTACCGTATGTATTGTTTTCTGCAAAAGAAAAATTGTGCTCCCCTACAATCCATCTTGCGCCCCCTAAGGGGGCGTGCCCCCCCAGTTAGAGAACTGCTGGTCTAATGCATAGATTTCATGAATTAGGGTTACTTGTAGGTCAAGGACCAATAAGTATTCAGGGCCTTAGAATTCAACATACTCTTTGTTAATATCATAAAGATTCTAAAGAATAGTTAATATGTAAATGAATCAAATATACAAAAGAAAAAGGCTAAAAGGGCTAATATTTACAAATAGGTACTAATAGGACTACCAAATGGACTTCTTAAATTTTTTTTTTACTCATGTTTCCGTATCTTTCACCATTCTTTTGGATCAAAGGCTATTTTGTTCATCTGACTACTGCCATTTCTACAGACTATAATTATACTTTGGACTAAATTTTCAAAACCACTGTGTTCGCCCAGAATCTCTCATACCTAAACCAAAGACTCATTCCCACAGACCATCATGATGCTCGATGCTCATTTTATTTCCTCTCTGAAAGTCATTTGTAAATTGGGTTTGAGATCCTTATTTTCATTACTAGTACAAAGATTTGTCCAGGATTTGAACCAGTAAGTTACCCACACCAAAGCCAGAAACGTATCACTAAGCTATTGCCATGTACAACTTCACACAAGTCCAGTGCTTTAGTTTAAAACTTTAGGGTTTTTATTTGAACAACATTCTGCTGAAAACATTAACTTTTTCTATGCAATCTGTAAATGTTTTCCTTGCTAATAAATATTTTAAGAAATGTTTCTCATGAGGCACTATTTCTTTGCTAGACTTGTGATGGCGGCACTGGGACAAAAACTTAATGATTATTGGAATGAAATGAACGCAAAGCAAAATGACGAATATCCTCTAGATTTGCCAGTAGAGGATCTACAGTAAGTAAGATGCCACTAAAGCTATAATGTAAAGGCCTCAGTACTAGAATACACCCATGCTAGTTTCTCTACTCCTACTTGATATTACACAGAAGTGAGGAAAAAACATTTTCATGTGAATGTTTTCATGTTTCATGACAGAAAACAGCCTGATCAGACATGGGTTCAGTGTGATTCATGTCTGAAATGGCGGAAGCTTCCAGATGGGATAGATCACTTGCCAGAGAAGTGGTACTGTTCATTGAACCCGGATCCACAGTTCAGGTAAAGTGAAATCGGGAGGAATATCTAGATGCTATTGTATGTTTTACTTCTTATTTGATTAAAGCACCATTTGTCTCAATACTCTTAATCAGGAATTGCAGTGTACCAGAAGAACCAGAAGATGACGACCTAATACATCCGACATATGAGAAAACGTGTAAGAAAAAGTGAGTACCAAAGATTTGCGTGAAAAGATGTACCTATGTAGAATAGGAATGTGAGAAGTAAAATGCCCTTCAGTTTCATTTACACAACAGTTGCAACTATTTTGGGGATAGTACCAAGTTACATTATGGTTGTGCCCTAAAAGACCAAACCAAACAATTGTAAGGGAACTGTGCTACAGTGGTATAAATATCAGATATATAGAATCTCTCCTTCTAGCATGAACTGAATCAGAGATTCTTAAATTGTTCTGTGGACCACTGGTGTCATTTTTGTTTTTGACTGCTGGTCATATGATGCTCTTTCTCCTCCTTTCCAGTTGCTAAATTACAATGACAGCTAATTGTCTGTCATAATATTAAAACAATTGTTGGCATTGGCTCTGAGACATTGCATAATTCTTAATGGGGAAAAAGGTGGTCCACACAGTGAATGGGGAGATGACACATTCTAAGGTGTGATACAGGCTTATGCAAACTGAGGATCCGTGGTCTAGCCTACACATACAGTTGGGTGTAACCAACTACCCCCAACACAGTAGTAATTGGAGCATGAACAGGAGCCTTAGCTGACACTTCTGGAAGTCTGTTGCTTTGGGAGTTTACAAAATTGAGTGCCAATGAAAGGTTTAGCTTAAAAAGGACTCTTTACAGTGGTCAAATTTTGACAAGTCATTGAAATTATGCTAATTTTTAACTCCTAGTAGCCTTCATGCTTAAATAATATTCAATAATTCAGAATATAATCATTGAAAACCATTGTCCATTTTTCTCATCTGTGAAAGATGAATATTGTATTCTCTTTAAGGTAGAAATAAGATGATTTTTACAGTGACTTATATTTTGATTTAATATTTTAAACTTTCTCTTCCCCTAATGTATAAAGAGACAGGGAAAAACTAAGGAAGCAACCAGAGTACAGCCAACAGGTAACTCTCTCTCTTAATCTTGATCTGCTATTGTATTTGGTAGCTTTGGCTATAAACACACCTGTCGAATGTAATTTTACATTTCAAAAATACTCGTACAGTACATTGCACTGTAGCTCCTAATGTGCATTAAGTGAAAGATATAAATTCAAAACTCGGTATGTATACTTCAAAAGGTATGGGGATATTTTTTCTATCTGAATGTTAGATTTTATTTGGTGAGAGGATATAAGGGAGATTACTCAAAAACTACTTCATAACAATACAGTTCAAGAATATTCATGCAAAATATTTAAGGGGTTCCAAATACAGTTTACACAACACTATAATATAAGTTTGAAATATACATTTTGCTTCACTAGTACATTTTTAAAGGCAATGAGCCAGCTGCTCTTATTTAGAAGATGTGTAAACAAATATACACACTTCTCATATTTAAAACATCTATAAATACACAAGTTCATGCATACTTGTATCTGATCTCATTATGCTTGTTTAAGAAGCCATATACTTTACACTTTTTGACCTATTTGATCAAATTATAGAATTAAAAATGGCATCGAGAGGTTCTTTGTTGTATTCTTGTGTCTTCTAGGTCCAACTTGCTTAATTTACAAGTAAGAATTTTTTTTAATTGTCAGTCCTGCAAATTTCAACCTCAGATCTGTATTATTGCTAGTAATAAAGGTTCTGTTGATTTAATTCTGCCTTCCATACTGCATATACAACCTAATCTTCAGGGATTTTTACTTGACTCGTAGACTCATAGGTCAGAAGGGACCAATATGATCATCTAGTC
>ML675610.1:33592631-33607284 GCA_007922155.1 Mesoclemmys tuberculata
GGAGCGACTAGCCGTATCATTCGTTCCCACATGAAGGACAATCAACGGATTCTTTCCCGCTCCCGCTAGGATCCTTTTCAGCCTCAGGTCCACATCCTGTACCTTAGCCCCCGGCAGACAGCACACCCTTCTGTTTTCCCGATCAGCTCTAGTTACGGGCCTGTCTATTCTTCTCAGTAAAGAGTCTCCAATCACGTAGACTTGCCTTTTCCCGGCGACAGTGTGACTCTCCGGTCTATCCCCGGCACCAGCTGGCCGCAAGCCCTCTCGGTTCGTTTTTGCCCTCACAATCCTCCTAGGGCTCATACTGATTGTCGCCTCCATTGACTCCTCCCCTCCTCCCGCATGACTAGCCGCTCCCCTCTTTTTCCTTGCCCTCTCTCCTACAGCGAGCACCAGCTGTGCTCCATCTTCATTATCCAATGCACCAAACCTGTTCCTGAGTTCTATTTCTCCTTCGCTGGCCCGTCTTTTCCTCTGCCTGGTTCTCCTAGTCACATGCTTCCACCGTCCAGGTTCCTCACCCAGCAGCTCCTCAGAATTCTTTGGTCCTGCTTCCATCTGCTCGTCTGAGCTTATCCCCTGTGGCTCATCATGTCTGTCTTCCATTATCTGCTCAAACCCCCTTCTAAACTCAATCATGGTTTCCACCTGCATCTGCAGTCCTCTTACCTTTTCTTCCAGCGGTTCTATCAGGCAGCACTTCATGCAGACAAAACTCTTTCCAGGTGCCCCCTCCAGGACCATGTACATGCCACAGCTTCCACATCCGGTCATCCTCGGTGTGTCTCTCACTGCTGTCTCTGTCTCACTCATGGCCTTCCAACTCTGTGCCTGGTGGTTCAGGCCTCACACTGCCCTGCGGGACACCAACAAGGCCTGGGCTGCTGGCAGGCCCCTGCCCCTTCCCTCCTCTGGAATCTCCCCCTGGAAAAACTCCCACTGAAACTCCCCTGTTAGCAGCCCTGTTCACTGGCTCCTGTACCGCTGCAGCTGTCTGTGCCGCTGCCTGAGTGCCTGGCTCCTTATATAGGCCCCCTAGTCAGGCAGAATTTGTCCTTTATTTCAAACTTAGTTAATAGTTCAGTTGATTCATAAAATGGAAAAAAAATACAGGCTCGCTGGCATAATTATATTAAACCTGTAGTGCTAACAGAAATAAAAAGTAAAAACACTTGAAAATCTCATCCCATATATATTCCAGATCATCTTTTTACATTAATGACAAAATTTAAAATGTATTTGTGTGCAAGAACACTTTGTGTGCATGTATCACATGTGCATCTCTCCCTTTGAAAATCTGATACACTGAGAGCAGATACATTCAGTAAAAAGATGCCATTTTCATAGTCACATTTTGGGAGCAGAATTTAAAGTTCAATAATTATCAAAGTATTAAAATGTGCTTTCCAAAGTAATTGAACCAATGTAAATAGAACTGTTCAAAGACTGAAGTTACTTAATATATAAAAACAAGCATAGCTTTCTGCAGAGGGGAATAAAAAAAAAATCACAAAATATGCTTTAATAGGCAGATCCTGATCCCCTTTGCAATCAATAAAAAATTCTGACTTCAGTCAGATGTAGGCCTGGTTTTGACTTAAATTTAGGCCAAGCTAGCTATGCTGCTCCTAATTAAGTCAGCCTTAAGCCCCAGTGTAGACACCACTAAGTTGACAGAACATTTCTTCCATCGACCTAGCTACTGCCTGTCATGGGATAGATTTACTACAGGAACCTATCCCTGCAACAAACCCTGTTGCCAGCTCTGCCCACACATCGACTTTAGTGACACCATCATAGGTGCTAACCACATCAGGCACACCACAAGGAGCTCATTCACCTGCACATCTACTAATGTAATATATGCCATCATGTGCCAGCAATGCCCGTCTGCCATGTACATTGGCCAAACCGGACTGTCACTATGCAAAAGAATAAATGGACACAAATCAGACATAAAAAATGGTAACATCCATAAACCAGTCGGAAAGCGTTTCAGTCTACCAGGACACTCTAGCTGACTTGAAAGTTGCCATACTTCTACAGAAGAACTTAAAAAACCAAACTTCAGCGAGAAACTGCAGAGCTGGAACTCATATACAAACTTGACACAATCAGACTGGGTCTGAATAGGGACTTGGAATGGTCATTAGAAGAAGTAATTGTCACTGTTCACACATTCACAACCATTGATTAGAAGATGAGAGTAGGCCTCATCTACTCTAACTGAATGGACTTTGTTAATATCTACCCTCCCCATTGTTGTTTCTTACCCTTGGATGTGTGTGTGTATATATATATATATACCTCCTGTCTGTGATTTCTATTTCATGCATCTGACCAAGTGGGTTGTAGCCCACTAAAGCTTATACCTGCAGAAATGTGTTTGTCTTTAAAGTGCTACAGGGCTCTTTTTTAATTCTAGAGAAGGATTTGTAAAATGAGGAAAATACTTTTACTTCCTCACAGTGGTATTGTGAGATTTTGTGGTGGGAAGATGGAGGGATTAAGTCCCTAAGGCTATGGCTACACTAGAGAGTGTTACGGTGATGCAGCTGTGTCGCTGCAGGCTCTCTAGTGTAGCCCTTGTAAACTGACCAAAGAGAGCTCTCCTGTCAATTTAATTAATCCATTGCCAACGAGCCGCAATAGCTATGTTGGTGGGAGAAGCTTACCTGCCCACATAGCACTGCCCACATGGGTGCTTTGGTTGGTATAATTTACATTGCTCAGGTGGTTTATTCACACCTGTGAGCGACATAAGTTATATCAACATAGGCTTTGTCTACACTACCACTTAAGAATCCAAAATCCTCAGTGTTACAGAAGTTTATGATTTTATGTAATTTGTTTCTCTTTCCAATACAGTAAATTGTTCCTTTAGTTTGCTTTCTAAGTGAAGGAAGGAATAAACCAAATTATTGTTGGGGTTTCCCTGAGACGTCTTCCATTCAGTTTGGCTCTGGTCTTGTCAGTCAGGTTCCTTTATTTGGTATAAAGCACTGGTGTCAAACACAAGGCCCGCGGGCCGAATCCGGCCCGCTGGTTTGTGTTATCCGGCTCGCGGACCGAATCCAGCCCGCCGCCTTGTGTAATCCGGCCCGGGTTTTTTGTGTTATCCGGCCCGTGGACCGAATCCAGTCCGGCACCTTGTGTAATCCGGCCCGGGTTTTTTTCGGACTCTCACTCTGCTGCTGATTTTGACCCTGCGGGGAGATTTCACAGCGGAGAGCAGTGTCTTTGAGTACCTGCGGTGAGTTCCGCTTCTCCCACTCTGCCGCCGAATTTAACCCCGCCGGGAGAAATTTCACGGCGGAGAGTACAGTACCTAAAGCAGAGCAGACTAGAATATGATGTGTTTTTAGATTAGAGCATGAAGTGTCTTAGTGGCCCCCTTGAACTACATTTAATTTAAATGTGGCCCCCCATAGGAAGTGAGTTTGACACCCCTGGTATAAAGCAAAGCTATGCTGAAGTGAACAGACTCAAGAATAGGGGGTGTGAGTATAGGCCTTACCACACATCCAAAGTTACAGAGCAACCTCTTCCTTTGTATACATGTGCATGTTACATTGCATTCACTATATGTTGCATCACATTTTGGGTTTGGCTTGATCACTTCGTAGGAATCAATCCCTGTACAACATGCACTGTTTATGCACAGCTTACTCATTACCTCATGTTGCCTTTCTGGGCTTATCTTATCAATTGTTATTTTATCCTATATAAGTGACTCCCTGGGTGGTTCCCCCTTATTTTAGCTAGTACAGACATTCTGCTCGCAACCT
This sequence comes from Mesoclemmys tuberculata, assembly GCA_007922155.1. Taxonomy (NCBI): domain Eukaryota; kingdom Metazoa; phylum Chordata; order Testudines; family Chelidae; genus Mesoclemmys; species Mesoclemmys tuberculata. The sequence continues at coordinate 33,596,423 of ML675610.1, forward strand.
GCTGAGGCATTTACCTCCCTAACAATGCTTCCCAAGAAATGACGCCTCACTCATGTCAAGCCAGGTCTACATTCCATTCCTTTGGGGTTTTTTTATATTAATGTTTGTTTTATTTGCATTATATGTTTGTTGTGTGCCTTTTTCGAAGTTTATTTAGCAACACATTTTTTAAGATTATAGCAGTTGTAATCATTTAAATTACAAACAGGGTGCAAAGTTATTTTTATGGAATAGCCTACTAGGGTATAATATTATAAGAATGATTTGCCTTTAAGTCATATTTATATTGTAATTTGTAATTTTCCTTTTAATTACATTATAAAAAACTGGTACAAAATATTTATAACGAAAATAAATTTAGATGTGAAACAGAACATAGACCAATTGAAGTAACTGTGACCTTGGCCTCTGGAGGACCCATGCTGAGATAGCTTAGTTAGGGCAACACTGCAAAGAATGGGACAGGCAATTCCCAAAACTTGGGGTCATGTCTAAAAACAACAAACAAACAGCTTCTACCCACTTGACTGGTTATCCAGAAGCCAAAACACAGTTCCCTTAAAGCCATCCATCCCTCTGGCTTCCACCCAGACAGCCAAGTCAAGATGGGGATTAATGAAAATCTCGTTCATCATGTAAAAAGTTCTACCAATCCCAAAGGACCGGACACATTACCAGGCAGGTCAATTAATATTTCAGATCTCCTCTAAATATTTAAGATCTTATAGCTAATTCTTAGTAACTAAACTAATATTTATTTTTTGAAGATGAGTATTGGTTAAAAGATTATTCTCATCTGTATGTGTTATGAAGTTCATAGGTCAGTTTCATAATAGAGATGGTAAGCTCAGTTGCAAAAGTTCTTTTAGAATCAGTTTCACAGGTTATAGTCCAATAGACAATCCATATGCGCAGAGTCTGTATAATTTCTTCCATGAGAAATAGGAGGCTGAACCAGTCTCTAGCTGTGATCTCATTCTTACAACTTGAACTCCCCCTGCTGAAATCCAAGCAGATCTAAGATAAATAGAATTAGGATCCTAGAGGCGTTTTATAGACCCTTCGCAGGTTGATATCCTCACAGCGGGGATTCCTTGAGTGAATGATAGGTAATTACTCGTGGCTTTGAAGCAAAACCCCTCTATTTCCTATTCACTTCGGTAACTAGCTACATTAGCATTAGGTAATCGGCTATCTACAGTCATTTACAGATAGTTGTTACAGACTTCAAAGAGAATTAAAACGATAGTACTACATTCAGTTTTCATCTAAATGTTAGTATCTTTTGATTTTTGAACTAACAGAATATAGTGACAAACAGGAACTATTTGGTTACATCAGTAACCACTGACAAGATACTTGTTTAAAAAAAAAAACGACCACCTATAGAGCCATTATTTACTCTCAATCTCTTAGCAATACAAGTCTAAATTTCAAAGTTCTAGCTATTTACAATCAATGGCTCTAATTACCATTGTATTTCCTTTCAATATGTTTTTAAATGTTGAATTTGGGTCAGCCTGTTAGGGCTTAACCCTTTCTGGCTTAGTGTCACAGTAACACTTTCTGCATTTATACCAGAAGTGGGTGTGTTTTTAGCCACTACACAATACTTGTGGTTAGCGTAGACAGTTTACTTTCCCAACATCAGTGTTTCAAGCATTCTGGGTAATTCGGAGACTGTTTCCCACAAAGTGAATCCACATGCTGGCAACTCCTGCACACACAGGTGTCTCCCAGGTGCAAACAGCAGAACAAGCCTGGGGCTTTCCAGATCTTGCATTGTGCAACAGTATTTGAGGAGGAAAAACAAACTTCCACACAACATAGGTTGCCGTGGTTTTACATTTAGCTTCATGATGTTGGATCCTTGTTAACTTTTTTTACCCTCCACCAGCTGGTGTTACCTTTCTTATACCAAATTTTAACTTTTCTGTGATAAGAGGGCAGGATTTTTAGCTCCACATCACTGAGGGCCACTTTTACTTTATATAGGATGTATCCCTCACATACTGCACATTATTAGTGCACATTGACACAGGCCCAGTCTACACTTACCTTGGCGATTCGGCAGCAGTCGACAGGAGATAATCACTTGCATATCTCCCGTCGACTTTGCAGCATCTCCTCCGTGCAGCGTCCATGCTGCGCTGCGTCGAAGGGAACAGTGCTCCCTTCAACTCAGTGCTACTCCACTTATGGGGGTGCTTTTCCTGCGTCACTTCTTGGATCGACTGAGTGCGTCTATACAGACCGCTCAGTCGATCCAGAGCAATCGATCTGACGGTGGCAAATTTGCTGCCGTCAGTGTAGACCCAGCCTTAATTCCATACTTCCTTAAAAGCAGTTACAAGATCATATATATTGTATTCCGTTAACAAAAGCTTCATTGTTATTGGTTTTGCGTATTAATGGATGCAGTACTTCTGCTGCTATCTTCTGTCGAAATGTCTGGTTATGTTCCCACGGCATCTCTGTACATCATGATTTCAAACAGTCTAATTCCTGTGCCACTCCTGTTAAGTTTCTTTCAGTGTACTTGATCCCTACCATGACAATCTTACACATTTTAAAATATTTTTGTCTAGAAAGTTTTTAACAGTTTTTAAGCATATTTTACCTACTTTTAGTGGGCACAGTTCTTTAGGGTAACTGCAGATTGGTAAAATGTAATAATACTGACACGGACTAAGATATTGAGTTTAATTTATATTATTTCCATAACAGGTCTTAACCCTAAACCATTTGGACCTATTTCCAATCTAGGACATTTTAATGTCTTTTTATTTCCAAAACTCCATCTAGTTTTTGTATTTACTCCCTTAGTAACATTTTTTACACCAAGGTTAAACAGAACTTTTGGATAGGATTTCCATGGTTAGAGGTTTTGAATAGCCACGGTACCATTCAGTCACTCCATCATCCATAAATATAACCTGTTAAAAGAAAACAAAACATGGATGGCACTTTCGAATAGGATTTTGGTGGTTGGCTTACAACAGTCAGCTTGGGATTGTCAGTTCTAAGTGGACAGAGGCTTTCATCCTGGAGCACATGTCCACCCTGCCCTTCTTCTTTTACTAAATGAAAGGCAGATTTCCAGCAATATGTGAGGGTGGGCCTGGTGTGGAAAACACTGTGAATCTCTGTAATAGGGTATATAGTTCTGCCACAAATTAGATTTCAAATTCTCCCTCCCACCTCCAGGATGTCTAACTTCTGTGCTTGGCCTAATAAAATGTTACTTTTTCTACAGGTTTGTAATGAAACGTATTTAAAAGCAGCTTCTGTCTCTTCCATCAAAAATGCAATGTCATCTGAGAGTCGAAAAGAGGGTGCTTCAAGATCACACTTAACAGCCTCAAACACTTCTGTTCCAAGATCTATAAACACTTCAAATAATAGATTAGTATCTTCACCTCATTTGGATTCTGACAACAGGTTAGTGAATAAGTGCAAAGTAGGTTTCCATTCATCTCAGGAATAAATAATTTGCAGATCAGAATAATTAGTGTTTATAATATGTCAATTGCCAGACTGTGGCAGCCATAATAGTGATTGATGTGTTTATCTGTCATATAATGATATCTGTCAGACATTAGATCAGATGCTTTCTGAAGAGCAAATCAAATGTAGGAGGAAGACTGATCACCTATTTCTCTTAGTGAGGAAAGATTGCTTTGTTAGCCTGTCTTTCCAATATATATTCCTCAGGTAGCTTCCATTACAGGTAACCTTTTTATTATATTGTCCTTTCTTGGCCTGAAGTTTATTAATCTATTTCAGGATATTGTGTGAAAACAAGTCAGTTGTTAGGTTACTATAAAAATAATGGTTGACTTAGAAATATAACAAATGGATATGTATCCTTACTGACTAGTGATATGTAGTTTTTTTTTTAACATGAAAACATTCTTTCTTGTCTAGAGTCTCATTGCTGACATCTCCATTCAAGAACACATTTCTCTTGATGTGGCCTGTGTTCTACTAATTCCTTATAATTCTGAATTAGTTAACTAAAGATGTTGCTTGCATTGTCCCAAATGGCCTTGGATGAATCCTTTTGATTCAGTTCAGCCATGAAACCTGATCTCTCCTAATGTTCTTAAATGTACCAAGCACAACCAACAGTCACTATAATAGAGTTGATGGGCAGAAAGACATCCTCTTTTATTGACTGTGTGTAGCTTCAGTTCACTTAATCTTCGGTTTTCAGGAGCATTCCAAAATGTAGTAGGATTTACGACTCCTAAAGTTGAATTGAAAATTTAGAAATTATAAAGTGCGGATTGTTTAGACTCACCAGTGCGATTCAACAAATGTACACAAACTTTGAAATTACACAGTTGGAAAATAGAAATTATTTGGAAAAATGTAGTAATCAGCTAATGCAAACTATTTCATGTCTCTTCTCCACTCTCCTCCCTCCCCAGCCTTAAACGGAAGATTTCTGGTGGCTTGATGCCTGTAACTTTGAAGACATTGCGATTAAATAGCCACACATTTGACAATCACGCTAAAGATGATGAAGATGAGGATGTCATCATCTTAGAGGAGAAAAGTACTCCAAAGCCTGCAGCAGTCTTTGATGTTACAATAGTAAAAACTGAATGTATTAACATGGAACAAGGCAGCACGCAGAAAGAAAACAGTGGTATCCAGGAGCCTTGTGGTGCAGCTAGTTCAGAAACTAAATATGAACAGTGGACTACATCTACCCAAACTGAGCACCCGAGTTTAGCTGTTAAAAAAGAAAAAGTAGAAGACAATATAGACATTCAGTTGCCTGGATCAACTTTGGAAACAAGCCAACAAGAAATTATTAATGCTTTTGAGACGTCTTCTGTGCATTTGAGCATCATAATAAATGAGCTAAGAAGTCAGCTGCAAGTAGCAAACCAAGAAAAAGAAAATTACCGAAAACAGTGTGAAATGTTAACCAAACAGTTAAAAATACTAGAGCAGAAAGTACTAGAAATGAATGACAAATATGTAAAAAGGGAAATATGTCATCAGTCAACTGAGACTAGTATTACATTCCCAGATGATAAACTTGAAAATTTTAAAGAGAAAGGTCCAGAAGAAGTGGTTATTTTATATGAACAGGCCTTAAAAGAGATGGAAAAGCTAAAGGAACAGTGTTGTACACTGCAAAACTTAAAAACTGAATGCAGCAAATGTGCTAACAATGAAAATAAAAATGAGGTGGATGAAATTGCTGTGCAACTTGATGATGTCTTCAGACAATTGGACAAATGCAGTGTTGAGAGAGACCAATGTAAAAGTGAGGTATGTTTATAAATATGGCTTATGGTATGGTAGAGTAAATATACAGGGCCTATCTTTTTAAAACTAGCTACAAAATTATTCACCAAGGACCTGATCCTGTAATTAAATCGATCCAGACAGTTCCCTATGGCTTAAGTAGAGTCCTTGTGAGCGAAGGGAACAGCTACATTGAGTACACTACAGGATCTGGGTCAAAATTTGGATACAATTGCGCATAAAAATTAGCATAATTTCCCAGATGCAAATCAATTAATTGGAAACAAATTAGGATTAGCTCATTAGGTGACATCTCCTATGTATGTACTAGATCTTGATTGCTGTAAATTGCTAGGTGTGTAAATATCTTTTTGTTAATTTTTAGTATACGGTTATCATGGTTTCAAAAATTCCAATATTAATATTTTTCAGATAGTTAAATTTAAAAAATTTGCTCTAACGTAGCAATTTTAGTAAATAAATTTATCCTGTATGTGTTCAAGTAACGCAAATAACTGCCCGAAAACATACCAAGAATTGAACTGGCATAGACTTAATCTACCCTCCTTTTTTAGAAGTGATCCCTCCAGAGTAAACTTGAGGCACCCTGCTGAACAAATATACAGGAGTTTTCATTGCTTTTGGGTAGTTCATGATTTGTTTGTGAATAGATGGGATGTAGTGCCCAGTGCTGTCTATCTGGCATTATTTTACTTCACTTCTCAACTCCTTTTCCCATTTACAAGTGATCAGAGTGCCCATGATTCTTCGCTACTCCTTCTGGTCCATGGCACAGATTCGTAGGTCTTAGAGTTCCAGTCCTTTTCTCTTCAAACTTCTCTTGACAGTCTTTCCATCATGTCCTCGATCTTCCATGTCCGTTCTTGCTGTTCTCTTTCTCCTATGCTTTCTTTGCTATCTATCACTGAGAATCCCAAATTCATCTTCCCCCTCATTTCTTCCATGTGCATGTTGTCTACTTTGCTTGCTTGCCATTCTTCTTAGTATATTATTTTCTACTACCCACTCTTTCCAAATTAGAGAGCAGGCAGGGACAAATACATGCAGTGTACACTTTTTCACTTTGTGAAATAATTGCAAGTCCCAGAGTACGCCTTCCTTTTTCACTGTCACCCATGCACGTCCTTTTCAGTTCCCCAGATCAATGGCATGAAATGTACTTCCCAATCATAGTCTCTTCTGATTCAGCTTCTCTCCAGAAATTTCAGTCAATAGCTCTTCCTCCTTCTACTTTTCCTTACTTGCATAACTGCAATCTTTGGTGTTTGCCTTCAAACCATGATCTTTAAACACAGATACCTACTCTGATACCATATTTATCAATCCCTGTTTGCTGTCAGTCAGAAGGGCCAGATCCTTAGCATAGATTAGCTTTCTCTGTTTCCCCCACAGGTTTGGTTGTCCTATCAATTAACTCGGTAACTAGGATGAAGAAAAGTGGACTCGGCACACTGCCTTGTCTCCCATGGTCACCTCAAAACTCTCCAGAATTCCATATATTGTTACCACCTTAGCTCTTGAGCCTCAATACAGCTCCTCTTTCAAGTCAATTTCTGAAGTCTCCCTCCCATTCATTTCAATACTACAAACACTAACTCCTGCGGAATCAAGATCAAGATCTTTCTCAAGATCAGTAAATGCTACATAGTAGTTACACCTGCCATTTATCATTCTTTCAAACTTCTGTCTCACTGCAATTATTGTGGGTATAGTATTCCTTTCCTTCCTAAAGCTCCTCTCCTATATTTTCCTCAGCCTTGCCTCCAAAATTCTTTCAAGGACTTGAAGAGGCCCACTTAATGGAGTGATGCCCTAATAAGTGTTTGGATCATTTGCATCACCATTGCCCTCCCAGAAAGGCACAATCAATCCTATTCTTCAGTTAAGTGGGATCTTAGCAAACACATAGTGATGTATGAAGCCACTTTACCTCAGTATCTGCAGTAGCCCTGATCATATCAACAATTATCTCATCTTCACCACTGTCCTACCATTCTTCATCTACTTTTACCTCATGTACAGACATCAATACCTTTTGAGGCTACCCCATAATTGTTGGAGATACTTGCAGTTGCAGTTCTCTTCTTGTTTAATTGCCTTTAGAAATATTTTTTTCATACCTCTATTACACCTTTAGCATTAGTCATCACACAGTTCCCATCCTTCACACAAAAAGATCTCATGTTTCATTGTTCCTCTTTTTTTGCCAACCCAAAAGCCAACTTCTTGATGTCATCTTCCTCCAGCTTTCTGTATAATTCCTCTTTAGCTTCCATTCTCACCTTAGCAACTGTCTTTTTTGCCTGTTTGTGTGCTTTTTTTATTCTTCTCGCAACCAGCTTTCTCAGACTTTCAATAATTTTTTTTAATTACTCTTGTACATCAGACTTCCACTAGCTTGTTATCCAAAAGCACCCTATCTTACTACTCATTCTTCCACATTACCTCCACTGCCTTAATGAAAAATTTCTTAATTCTTCCTCCACTCATTTCACTGTTTTTGGCAAAGCATGAAAGCCTTCTTTTACTGTTTGCCAAAACTTTCTGCCCCCTTACATAAGCACCAGTGCAATTTCATCCTCAATTTCATCATCTTCCCTGTCTTCTCAGGTTGTAGATTTTAGCTATTAATTGTTCTGCCACATATTCACTCGGTATAACCTTTTTTGTCTTTCACCATTTTCATATGTTCTTTTACCAAAACAGTCACCTGGGCTTTACTTTTTTCGCTATGTCGTCATGTGAGATTCTTTTTAAAAAAACAGTATTCACCTCTGAAATCCCATTAAACATTACTCAACCCAGTTCTCTCCTGCATTTCTTTTACCAAATCCAAATGTACCCACCACTCCTTTTTGTTGATTATCACCAACATGATGCTGACCACTAAGAAGGTGTTACTCTCAATTATAATCGCCAGCTCATTTCTAAAGCTTCCTCTCTTTAACACGTCTGCCTGATTGTGGAGCATATTTTGATATCAAACACACAACCCCTATTTTCTTTCATCAGCCACACTATCAGTTGTTTTCCTCTTCTTTCTATCCTCATGGCATCCTCTGTGATCTTTGGGCTCATGATGATAGCTATCCCATTTTCTTTTTTTTCCAGACCAGAAAACTGTAAAACCATCTTTCAAGATTATATTTCTACCTCCACATCACAGTTTCCTACAGACATAGTTTATGGATTTTCTTTCTAGCTTTTGCCTCAACCACCTCTCCTGACCTATGCCTAAGCTTTGAACCTGTGTTCCCAGGTTGCTAGTCCCAGGATTTTGTCACTGTTGCCTGGAAAAGGTTACATATTTTAAATACTTGAGTGCAAAGAACGCACCAAGAACCTAGGAGCTAAGTAGCCCACTAGTGCTGCCCCACTTTGCTGACCCTGTGGTTTTAATTTGGCATTGACCTTTCAGATCAGCTGCCATCCAAAGCTTCTGAGCCTAATCCGTCTAATCTGGCATCTTTTGTGAGGAGTAAAATTAATTTTGGAGAGAAATCGTATATTCTAAAAAAAAATTGAATATAGTTTAATGTATGTAAGTGTTCTGTTAAGGAAATTGATCAATTTTGGTAATTTGTCTCCCATCTTTTTCAAAATGTTTTTAGAGCAGAGTATCTAATATACTCTGCTATTGTGTTTTTTTGCTCATCAAGAATTAGCTGTCATTCTTGGTTTTAGCTAACTTTAAAAAACTAAAAGTTTTCTTGGAATTCACACAGGGTAGATAAACAATGAGTTTTTAAAAGATCAATTGTTTAAATGTTGCTAATTATTTCTTATAGTATTAAATTGCTAATGTGGATACTTTGTATACATTTCTTTAGCTTTCTAATTGTTCATAGATTTCAGATTTTATGGATTTTTCTCCCCACCCCATTTCCAAAGTTTCATACTTAAAATGATTGTCTATGCTGAAAAAGTAGTAAAGGCAGTTAACAGCCTTAATCTGAAAACAACGAACTCAAATACAAAATTGATAAGTAACTTGCCCATGCTATGTGTACACCCAACACTACTTTCTGATACATTGAACTTCCACAAGTCAAGAAAGCTGAAATGCTTTGACCAATCTATACTCAACCATCAGGTTTGCAGTGTGAGGTAAATGGGACTTGTGCTCCTAAATAATTTAATCCCACTGATGGTGCCTAAATTAGATTCAAGTGCTTAACTTTAGGCTTCTGTTTTTTTAAACAAGTATAAAAAGTTAGCTAATTCTTAATACAGTGACAGTCTAAGTTCTGATTAATACTGAAGCAATTTGTTTTGAATAGAAAGATTTGACACTAAGACTTTTGTAATAATTAAAATTTTAACCTCTCATACTGCAAACCCTTGTCTATGCTCATGTTTGGTTTCAAGCAGATGCGTAGTCACATTGAAGTAAATTGGATGATATTCATTGTGAGCAGAATTATGTACCTGTTTAATTATTTTCAGGATCAGGGCTTCAATTTTCAATATTTTGTTTTCCGGTAGCAGTCTTATAAAATACAGATACGATACCCAACCATTAGTGACATTTTTTAAAAATCATAATTTAGTTCATTATAAATTTTACTTTGTTGACGTAAGACAAATTTTCAAATTAGTTTTCCAAAGCTTCAGTAAACTTCTTTTACAAATCAAGTGATTTGATCATTATTTAAGCCAATGATTTAAATTGCCACCTTTTAAAAATTACTTCACTTTGACTTCAGAAGTATAAAATTTAACTTACATTGATTTATCTGTCTCAGATTGAACTGCTGGAAATGGAAAAAACTCAATTAGGTTTTCAGTGCGAAGAACTTAAATCAGAAGTTGCACAGTTAAAAGCTGCAATTCCACAAGTGGTAGCATGTGCAAATGATTCTACAACCAGTAATGCTGAAGATCCGGTCAGTTATTCTGATAAAGAAAGGTATCATTTCTCTTTCTTTTAGACCAGAAATTTGCATGGAATAGCCTATTGGGCTTGTACCTTTAAAATCCTACAAAGTTCATGATTGATTCTGTAATCTTATGTGACTTTCTGAATCTTCACTACCCCTTCCTTTCCCCACTAATGTTCACACTTTTATCATCTTCCAAAAAATAATTCAGATTAGTTTATGTCCAGATTACAAGTGTTTAAAAAATCTAAATGTGTAGTATGTCTGATAATTCTAAAAAAAATAAAAATAGACAAAATAAGCAAAAACAGTGAGAGTCCTGTAGCACCTTAAAGACTAACAAATTTCTGCGGGCATAAGCTTTTGTCAGATGCATGAAATGGAAATCACAGATGGAGGGGGGGTGTGTGTGCGTGCGCGCGCGCGCACACATACACATCCAAGGGTAAGGAATACAATGGGGAGGGCAAGTGCTAACAAAGTCCATTCAGTTAGTGCCCAGGAGCAGTGTGGGACTGACAGATTAGCAAGTGACCACCCTACTCCCCGCCAGCAGTCATCCTGGAGCATTGGAGCTGTTGGCTCCAGTGGCTGGAGCCCCACTTGAAGGGAGTGGGTCCCTGGGTCTGGTGGAGATCCAGCAGTCAGCCTCTCAGTGGTCATCCTGGGGCTTGGGCAGGGCAGTGGGGCTCCAGA
>ML675610.1:33607294-33720449 GCA_007922155.1 Mesoclemmys tuberculata
GGTCTGGTTCCAGTGGCCCAGCCCAGGCAGGGTTGACAATATGGGGTGGCGGGGCTGATGCCTCCAACAACTGGAGTCCCATCACGGGAGCAGGGCCTCAGTGGCCAATCTCCTGCTGGTCATCCTGGATTGCTGGGTGTCAGGGCTCTGGTGGCCCGGACCTCTACGGGGCTCACAGCTTGGGCCTGTGGGGCTCAGCTCCTGTGTCCAGCCCTGGGCGGGGTGGGGTCTGATAGCTCTGGTGGCCAGCCCCACTTGGGGGAGGAAATACAGCTCTGGTGGTCATCCCAGGACATCAGATCTGCCAAAGCTTCCTGTGCAGGGCGGCAAAGCACTGGCAGTCATTCCTGGGCAGCGGATCTGACTGCTCTGGTGGTGGTCCCCGCGCGGGTTGGCAGGGCTTCAGTGATCATCCCGGGGTGGCCAGCACAGGCTGTCAAAGGCAGCAACCAGTCATGTAAGCAACGCAGTGTCTACAGCGTCAACCTCAGCACTGTTTCATGGCTGTGGAGGTATTAGGTGGGCAACTTAGGTGGGAAGAAGCAACATTGTAGTGTAGATGCTTACAGTTAAGTTGACACAAACTGCGTTCTGTTGACCTAACTCTGTTGTGCAAAGCAGATCTTAAATGATTTTTGTTAGGGATTACTGATGCCCTTCCTCAAACGTTGATGTAAATTGTAATATAGTGACCTACCGTTCAATACGTCTGTTCAGAGTTGTCACTGTGGGCCAGATGTCCAGGGTTAGGTTTGAGCTGGAGCTCTGCTCTTGCTACTTTATCAGCTGTGATCGTTCCTCCTGCCAGCATTTCCTTTGCTATTGGCATCTGACTTTAATTCACTTGTATTCCCTGGAAGGCTCTGCAGATATGTGTATTTATTGCACGAGAACGCTGGTTTTCACACTAGGTCGCGAGCTGTGAGCCCTAACCCCAGCCAGGCGTGGGAGTGTGAGCCTCCCTGCTTCCTCCCAGCAGAGGAGCATGGGAGTAGGGGAGGGAGCAGTAGCACACAGAAATTAACTCCCCCGCCCATTCCCTAGTGTTCCTCTGCACCCCCTCAGATGGTTGTGTGGCAGAGGGTGGGGGGGGAGCAATGTCAGGGCTTCTTGTATCCAGATCTCTTTTCCCATCTGGACAATGCTGTGAAGCATCCCCGAACGCAGCCTAAGTGGGAAAGTGACCTGGTTGCTGGCAGCTGGATGTTTCTCCTCACTCCCCACCCTCACAGCCCCCTAGGGGTGTGTGGAGGAGCAGCGTTGGAGGTGGGGTGGGAATGAGCAGCAATACCAGCCACACTGTGCATGCAGGTCTGTTTCCCCAGGTGGGTGCAGGAGTGGGGAGTGAGGCTCCCACAGGGGTGAGGGGATCGCACTCAGAGGCTTGCTGTATGGAAAAGGTCACCAATACAAAAAGTTTGAGTACCACTGTACTTTAGGCCATCCAGAAATCCTGCTGGGGCATATCAGCAGCATGGATGTCAGCTACTGGCGACCTTGGAAGGAAATGCAGGCAAAAGATAGATCTAAAAAGTATGGTTGAGTTGAAAGTAACTTTGAGCAGCAAAGAGGGACAGTCAGGGAGAGAGAATGAACACAGAAAAGATAGCAAGAATAAGAGGAACAAAGGGAAAATAGGAGAAAAGGAAATGGGGAAAAAGGCTGAAGTAGAAAACAGCTGTAACATGGAAAAACACAGCTAAAACAGCATTACACACCTATCATTCTAGCTTTATTTTTAAGGTAGTTCTTGGAGAAATTTCTTTTCTCCTTCCAGATGTCTGTGTGTGTTCCTCAAACGTGGGCCAGATGTGCCCAGCCGTGTTATGTTTCTGCATATACTTCCAATTTTTAATACTTTTGAATTGTTTTGAGAAAGCAAAATGGAGCTTAAAGAGAGGTATCTGTGCCAGTAATTAGGTTTGTGTTACTCAAACAAATAAACATGACTTTTCATTTTGCTTAAAAAAAAACCCTTTTGTGGTAATGAAGGTGGAATCAAGTTCTCCCCTTAGTGTTTGTTTAAAACTAAATGAGCATGTAACCTTCCAGATCAGGAGCTGTGATGCTCAAACTTTGGAAAAACTGGTCCAGCTATCTCCTTGCTTTAAGTTACTTCATAAGTAACTTTAAATTTCCCCATCTTATGTGCTTCTTTGTAAAACTCAGATTTGCAGAACCATCTATTTTCAGTAAGGCATGCATATTGTTTATAAAGTTCCATATAAAATGTTAGTGTAATCTCTGAATTTATTTCCACTGTATATAAAATCTTCTCTAATGTGATCATCATCATTTCCTTACAGCCTGAAACTACGATCCCTTCGAGTTAACGTTGGACAGCTATTGGCTATAATTATGCCTGATCTAGATTTACAGCAAGTAAATTATGATGTTGATGTCGTTGATGAAATGTTAGGACAAGTTGTGGAGCAAATGCATGAAATCAGCAGTACTTAATATCCTTTGCCTAAGACATTAAGATAATTGCTGAATCTTCCACCATATTGTACAGTTTCCAAATTGTAAAGACTGGTTTTGTCTTTGTATGTTTGAGTAATTTAGATATAAAAAAATATCAGAAACCCAGTGTAAAATATATACTGTTTACACTCAGGTGTCACAAATGCTGTGGGTACTTTCACGAACCTTTAACTTTCTTCTTAAAGGAACAGTCAACATTGACAGGCCCTGGATGTATCTAACTTATTAAGAATTTTGTTTTAAAATGTAAATGTGCTAGAAAATATTTGCAAATGTAATTAAATTACTTTGGAATCTTAAACAATTTTTACAGACGCTTTTCATTTTACTTTTAACTTTTATATTGTCTCAGTGATCCTTAAATGTATAGTTGTTCCCACAAAATAAAGGTAGCAAATTAAACTTACCCCCTCTGAAAACAGACCTCAGTAACATTGTAAATATCAGTATTCTGCTTGCTAACAATGAAACAGGAAAGTTTTATGAGTTTGCTTATGATAAAATATAGTTGGTACATGACATTTTTGACCTATTGTCCATGATAACATGTGGATTTTTTGTACAAGAATCTGATCCTGAGACATACTAATACCTGCAATTCCCACCAAAACCAGTGGGAACTGCAGATGCTCATACCACTGTGGTACTAACTACAAGTAGGCATGGTTTTGATACGTGCCGTGCAAGCTTATTCCTAGCTCTGCTAATGCACCTCATTACTGACCTGAAATACTACCCCCGTGAGTGAAGACTGCCAATCAGGTTAAATTGTATAGTGGTTCTGTGATGTGGGAAAATACCTAATTAAGGACTTAACACATGTCCTCAAAAAAACCTCAAAACATTGAATTACTATATTAAATACTGACTCTGCCATAGAAACCCCACTTAATAAGCTTTTTTGTTTGAAAGGACGCTACTGTAATCAGTCTCCTAATTTAGCATCCCATGAAAATACCAATAATGCAGCATGCTGTATGATTACAATGGGCTATTCAATTGTAGAGGAATTATGTAATTAAAAGAAAATGTAAGTTAAAGATACTTTTAAAAGTAAACAGGTTACCTTACTATGGTGTTTGACCAATGAGTTTATTAAAGCTGAAAACTTAAAAATCTAATTTACTTCAACTATTTATGCTGTTTTAAATTTTGCACAGCTTTTGTTACAGAGAAAATGGGCTAGTCCTTTTGTTTCTAGTCTCTTTTCCTGGTTCTCATGCATTAGCACAATGCTGTAACATTGGGAAAACGGGAATGTTTAAATTTAAGTGCTGAGGAGAAAACTGGGTATAGTGATGGTATGCTTCTTCCAGCCATCTTTTTTTTTTCCCCCAGCCAATAGAGGAGTGGAATGGTGCAGGGGTGGCATACCCACCTCTTACATCCATTACTGTCATCTCATTCCACTAGTGGTCTAAACAAAAAGTTTCAATTAAAACCTTTAAAACGGTCATGAAAACATCCCTTTAATGTTAGATTTTGTGAAATCTGTTTCTAGAGAACCTACATTTTTTGGCTTAAGCAACCTTATTGTCTTGTTTAAATTAGGTTGCATTCCCTTAGTTGTACTTTGCTAGTCTGTTTAGCCTAAGAGTATCTTGAATACCTGATCTAGTATTATGCTAGTAGGGATAATGAAATATTATTGTGCTTTTAATGGCTAAATTTAATGTTTAATTTTGAAGAGGTAGCTGAAATATAACAATGTTCATATAACTGTCATTTTTGATAAACTGGTGTACAATTTTTCATTTTGTCTTTGTCATTATTTATTTTCTCGGTGTTTTGTCATACGTTTGTAGTTGAATTTATTATAGATGACTAGTAAAATACAGCATATGTCTATATTGAAAATTAAAAATTTATACTGTACATTTAAATTGAGAGGAGCAGCGGGTAAATGGAAGTATGTTTATTTACTTGTTAAAGTAAATAGGGGTATTTTTTGTAAAAAGCACGTTCTGGTTCTCTGTCGGATCAAAACTTTTAACTGGTCAATAAAAATTAATTTTGTTTTAAAAAGAAATGCATAATAGCTATTCCTGGCTTTATTTTAAACTTCCATCCTTACAAGGAATCTGGCATCCACTTTACAGTGCAGTCTTTCAGAAGAATGTCAAATTGATTGCTTCTGTAATCCACACTAACAGTGTAGTTCTGTTAGACTTCTTAGCAGTTAGACCACATTTGTTTCTGATGTTCATGATTCTACTTCCAAGCTGAGACCTGGTTATTTAGCTCAGGTGTGGGAGGCTTGTGTTTTCACATTCAGAAGTATCTGGTTCAGTGCCAGACTTTCTAAGCAGGGGTGTTGGTACTGTTGCAATTTGGGGTAACTGCATCTCTGCTCTTCCTCTGTGGTCCAGCAAGGGCACCCATTCTAGGCTTCTAGTGCCTCAGCTGTCACATCTCTCCCCCTCCTGACTGGGTTATTTCCAGGCTGCACAGACCCCTGCCTACACTGTGAATTCCCCAGTAGTAAGCAGGCCTGTTTACTGTCTCTGAAGAAAAAAGTAAAACAGTAAATGCCACACTAAGTTAGTTACCACACCGCTCTTTCTAAGCAAGCATATTTATTCTTAAGGTAAAAGCATTACAGAAAAACCATTTAAAACAAAAGAACCTACACATACACTAATATGCTTACTAAAGATCACATTCCATCTCTACAAGGGCTCTGGTGCTTCCTTGAGGATTGGGGCCCTCTCCATGGATAAAAGGTCCTATCAGTTTTGCTGGATCAGAACAAAGACCCCGTGTTAGTTTTAATTCAGGCTATTTAAACAAGTCTTTTTTGTCCCTGGAGATTCCAGTTTGAATAAGTATATGCAAGACTCTCCAGTCAGTGGTAGCTCTCTGGAAGTGTTACAACCAGAGAAAATTTGCCTAACTCCACTCCTCCACTCATCTTAGTTCCTGGAGGGCTGTGGTCTCTGTCCCCACATGGAATTATATACAATCCCTAGCCTATAATGATACATAAATTTAATTCAATAAAGTTTGTCTAGTGTATTGCAGGAAACTGCCCAACCTGTCTCAGGTACATTTGGTTATCCTTTCAGTAACCACTAGACCATGTACTGCTTCCAAAGGCAGGACT
This sequence comes from Mesoclemmys tuberculata, assembly GCA_007922155.1. Classification (NCBI taxonomy): domain Eukaryota; kingdom Metazoa; phylum Chordata; order Testudines; family Chelidae; genus Mesoclemmys; species Mesoclemmys tuberculata. Next base: position 33,612,882 of record ML675610.1, read on the forward strand.
GGAAACCAACTGGCAATGTGTAATGCCTCCCTGTAAGGGCTGGTCCATATAAAAGATATCTGCATACTTCACACCCACAGCTATACCTACTATGTACATGGAAGAAGAGGTCGGTGCTGTGGATTGGAAGGTTTGGGTTCAAACATTGCAGATGAGGTGGAAAATAAATATTTAAAAACAAAAAAACCTTAAGAGCCCTGAATCACTTGTTGCAATGATTTTATATTTAGAAGTGAATTTGGATGTTGTGTTAATATATACTTTACTGCTCTATTTTTATTTATAGTTGGCTAATGGGAGTTGTCCCTATAAGAGCAATGTGTGTTTGGGACAGAGTAAATGCAGGGAAGACTTTTCCTGTGACCCAAAGAATAGAAGATTCTTGCTGAGTATGCTCCAAAAAAGGCCAGAACTTATAAGCTTATCTTTCCAGAAAGCAAGTCTCATTCCCAAAGGTGTAAGATTGGCACTTATGGGAGACTGGATAACTCAGGAAATTCCTACTTGAGCTATAGAGCATTTCAGCACTAGTTTCAAATGAGCCCAGCTCAGCAAGGATTAAAAATTGTTCCCATCTCACACATGCTTGGCATCAGGTTAAGTTTAATGAGACTTTGGTTCCAGCTCCTACATCACAAGCTCAGCACTGTGCTTTATACTAGGTTGTCAGCCCTTCTGGGCCAGGACTGTTTACTATCTTTGTGTAATGTCCCTGGTCTCTCATGGGTCCTCATAACAAAAGTTGCTGCAGTAGGGGGTCAGTCTCACTTTAGTTACTAAGGCCCAGCATCCTCAGATATTTAAGCACCTTATTTCCATTGATTACAATGGAAGTTAGATACCTAAATACCTTTGAGGACCTGGGCCTAAGTTTGCAAGGTTTAGCCATTTTGTAATTATATACATAGATTTGGGGGTGGACAGAAGGAATTGAATAGTCAGGTGACAGATCACACAACATTTAATCTTTGGCACAATCATGGGATTTTATAAAAATCTCAATTTTAGGATTTGTAACTTTTGAACGTTTGGGGCTGTGAATACTGAACTATAAAGTCATACATTCAGCTGGGCTAAAGAAATGGCTGTAACTGTTAATTTGATACACCAGAAATTGCTGTGGTGTCTGCATGCAGCTGCTGTCTCTCCTCACACTATGTCCGCTGCTGCATTACAATTGCAGAGGGCGGCAGCAGCAGACCTGGGGATGAGCTAAAACACCCAGTACTGCCAATCTGAAGTGTTCAAAAAGCATCAATCAGGCCTTCAAAATTGTGAGATTTAAAAAAAAACATTTTGGGTTTAGGTCTTTCAGGGTTCATGTTTTCCAGCATTCTTCCGCACCCCCAAGACCTAGAAACTTGCTACTGAAGACAGCTGAGACTCTAATCACACATCCAGGAGCTGGGGCTTTAGGAAAACCATAAAATAAGCTCACAGTAACAGCATGGGAGTTGGCAATGCTGTCTTGCCCTAAAGAGCTGACCACGCTCCCCCAGATACCTGTTAGCAATCTGACTCCCTCCAGCAGTCCCAGGGCCCCCAGCCCGGACAGCTATTAGCAGTCATTCACCCTTTACTCACCCACTCATGTACCCAACAGCCCCTGGACCCATATATTTGCCACATTTTGTGCAATTTTACATTATTTGACATCCTGTTACAGCTCAGGACAGGGTGTGTGAGCCATCAGATAAAGTTTATGGTCCTTATGAAAATAATTTGCAAGAATGCAAATTACAGTGCTACATAGTTTGCATAAAATGTCAGAGGGAGCTCAACCAAATGGGAGGAATTCCAAAACCAAAGCTGAGATCCAGTCATGATCCCTCTGCCTCCCTGTAAAATGGGGACAATACCCAGCTTTATAAAGTGGTTTGTGATCTATGGATAAGTAGTCTGTGTTGAGTTTGGGGAAATTAAATTTAATTTTCCCAAATAATTTAAATAATCATAAGAGCAGGGCAAATGCCTGGATGCTGTTGCCATTTCTGTATTCTCTATCTAACACCCCCTCTTAATACTTACATAGGAGAATAACTTGTGCTTTAAGCAGCTGTCTCCTTAACAAAAAGCCTCCCTGCTGTTCTCTACATGGGATATCTGGGGTGGGCTGCACCACTGCTCTGCCCCACTTACCTGGAGAAAGCACGGAGAAGGGCCTTTTCTGATCTGACCCGGTCTCCATGAAACGATTTGACTCTAGAGGGGACAGAGCAGAGCAAAATGCACTTGAATTTCCATCGTTTTCTAAAGTCTGACACGCACGCGCACACCCCCTGCTCTCCCTCCCTTACACACACACACACACAGACCCACCCCCTGCTCTCCCTCCCTTACACACAGACCCACCCCCTGCTCTCCCCCTGGCCGCACGTGCACGCTCGGCTGGCGGGCGCCCCGCCCGCGGCTGTGTCCCCATGGCCGGGGCGGGGCGGGGCGGGGCGGCGCTGCCCCAGCAGGTGGCGCTGTTGCCCCGCAACGTCCCCCGGGAGCCGGCCGCTGGAGGGAGGCGCGTCCCCTTCCCAGCCCCTCCCGCCGCCGCCTTTCCCGGACGCATGCGCGGGCGCGGCGCGGCGCGCGCGGGAAAGGCGAACCCCGGCGGAGCCGTGCGGTCCCGCGGCGCTGACCGGCCTCCCTGGGCCGCGTGCGCCGGGCGGAGCCCCCGCCTCTCCCGCAGCCGCGCTGCGCACCCCGCTCCGGGCGAGGGTCCGCATTGCTGGGCCGGGGCGCTGGTAGGAGGGGTGCCCCAGCGAGCTGCAGGGCCGGGTGCGGGGTCGCCGGGCTGCAGGGCGGACATGCTGGGTGCACAGAGCCCAGCTCTCTCGCGTTGGGTTTGCCGAGGGGCCGGATTCAGCCCCTGCGGTCACCTCCTTGACCTGCCTGCAGGGCGGTGGTGGGTTTCCGGGCCGGCCGGCTGCCGACCCTTGTGGGGCTGGTATTTACCGGGCGGGGTCAGACAGGCCCGTTGTGAAAACAAGGCGAGTCCTGTAGCACTGTACAGACTAAGGGATTTGATTTCTGCGGGCAGAAGCTTTCGTGGGTTGCAACCCAGGTCGTCAAAGTGCTACAGGACTCGCCTTGTTTTTGCTGTCTACAGACTAACGCGGCTGCCCCCCTGCATCTTTAGTTGCAGGGATTTGTCAGCTTGCTTCACCTTCCCGTCAAGCCTCCTGCTCTCCTTGGCCGACTAGTGCATCTCCTGCTTGAACCTGCAGCTCGGCTTTGCGTGAGGATTCCTCAGTAAATCCCTGCACCTCTGAGTGCCTCGGTGTCCGGCGCTGTAGCGCAGCGGTGATGTACAGAGTGCCTTGAGGGAGAGCTAGGTAAGTGAGCCTTGTTTTGTTATTGTTGAGTCACAGCATCTTGTCTGACCAACGAGCAGCTCTGTTCATGGAAGGAGTGACTCCCCTCCACCCCCGTTCTCATGTCTTTACTTCCCCTTTTTCTTCTATCCTTTCGTCTCCCATCCCACTCCAAGAGGCTCATTCTTTTCATTTTACCTTCTGGTAATTTCCCTTAAAATGCAGGTAACTTTTGTGGTCCAAGAGGTGTGCGCTCAATTGCGAATTCTTCTGTTACCCCTCCTACCCACCTGTGGTGTTTCTAGCATTATTTTTGCTGCGTCTGTGATGCTTGTGACTCAAACACCAAGCTGTGTGCAATGATATGTGGTGCAGTTGGAGTGAGGAGTAAAGGGATCAGAAGGGCATGAAGAATGCAACCACGTTGAGGTCTGGGGATGGGAAAAATGATCTGCACACAGAAAATGTACCTAAACGGTGCTCTACCTGTGTCGTCAGAATAAGAGTCATAGTAATGGAGTTGAGAGCTATGGCGTAATAACCTTTTCAGAGAACACTTAAATTATTATAAATCATAGTCACTTAAAACAACTTACCTTAAACTGAGTAATCTTTTGTGCTTTACTGTAAAGTTTTTCTTATAATTTCTATGATGCTTGTGAACACTGTGTTGTTAACTTTGACTATAATCTTTACTATAATAACTGCAAAATATCTGACACTTGCTATGTTTTCCTTTAGAAAAAATGAAGGTTATCACTTGTGAAATAGCATGGCACAACAAAGAGCCAGTGTATAGTTTAGACTTTCAACATGGAACTGATGGAAAAATCAATCGGCTGGCCTCAGCAGGAGTAGACACGGCTGTTCGCGTGAGTTCCAAGCTTTCACTGATTTTTAGGATGTGCAGAACAACTACCAAGAAACTTAATTTTACTTAATCTCACGTTCTTCCGGTTTTCCACCGCTCACCAGTGAGTGACTCAGATGATCAGTAAAGTGAAAGTGAGACATGAGCTCTGTCAGTTTGGGGGGTTAGTCTTTTGGCTAATCTGTTTCTTCCTAATTTCATCTATTTTGGGTTGGGTTTTGAAATTTTTGAAATAACTACCCTCCTCGTAAAATATATAAATAACTGAACTGAAGAAAGTGGTGCATGCTAATTACAAGGCTGAAAATAGATCAATTTTCAGGTATAGCAGCCAATTTTCTATCTCTGATACTTTGATAACTAGATATGGAAAGTGGAAAAAGGACCAGATGGGAAAGCAATTGTGGAATTCTTGTCCAATCTAGCTCGCCATACCAAAGCAGTGAATGTTGTACGTTTCTCTCCCAATGGTGAGATTTTAGCATCTGGAGGAGATGGTGAGTAACGTTCGTATAATAAAGACCAGTATATAGAAGATACATGCGTCTTGTGTAAAAATGAGCACAGAAATTTTCCATCGTTGAGTTGGTCTGAATTACTGCCCCCCCGTCACCATAATACATGAGTGCCTTACACACCCTAATGAATTTAATCCTCCGGCCTCCCTGTGACATAGGGAAGCATTTTCTCTGTTTTACAGATGTAAAAGAATTATTCCTATTTTCCGGATGGGGCAATTGAGCAGCTTGCCCAATATCAAAAAGGGAGTTTGTGGCAGAGTTTGGAACTTGAATCCATCTCCTGAGTCCCAGTCCAGTGCCTTAACCTCAGGATCGAAGGGACTGGATAGCTCTCTGTTGTGTTTGTACAAATGTGCGATTTTTTTTTTTTTTAAGGGAGGATTTCCAATAGGCAGTTAGGTACCCTTTGAAAGGCAGGTGGAAGTTGGGCACCTGACTCCCACTTGGATCTTTGGAAATGTCCTTCTTACTTGGATTGGTTAGTGGAAATGTCTAGGAGATGAACATAAATCAAAACTAGCATATAACTTTATTTCCAGATCCTACTTAACAAATGTAATGGGGGGGAAGCATTTCTCAATTCATCACCTAAAAAAATCTCCAAGACTAGTCTAAATGTTTTTGCTGGTTGACTTGCATGTTACATGTAATATAATAGCAGAATAAGGCCAATATAATAATTCATTACCAAAAAACAGAAAAACTTATCAACAAGTCAAATTATTCCACAGATGCTGTGATTTTATTGTGGAAATTGAATGATAACAAAGAACCGGAACCAATAGCATTTCAAGATGAAGATGAAGCTCAGTTGAACAAAGAGAATTGGACAGTAATTAAAACTTTAAGGTAACTCAGTTGGGTTTTTGGAGAGTTTTCTTCATTCCATGATGTTCTTATGTCGGGAACAGCCTGCCCCTCAACATAGGCAAAACCCCTCCGCAGTTTTTTTCAAAACTCATTTGCTCAACAATGCATTCTTGTTATGCTTTCTAACTTCTGCCCCCAGTTATATCAGTCAGTGGTGATGGTCTGTGCCAGGCTGTTTCCCCAGTGTTGTAGGACTTTAAGACAGAAGATCTGACATCTGTGGCATAGCTCTCTGCATCTACAGCAATATATGAAACTTATAATCATTTACTTCAAAAGCTGTCTTTGTCCACTTTTGCACAGTGACCTTTAAGTAAACAGACATATTTTTCATTACTGAATTTATCGTGAACATTAATGAATATTAAACAAAAAGGTGCCAAAGGAAAAAATGATTCATGCCTGTTTGCTAAATTAAAAGGTAGCTATCAGTTCAGTTTTTAGAGTTGTTGAAAAGCCTTATTCCAGCTGACTGAAAACATTTTCAAATCACAGTAATTAAAAAAAAAAAAACTGTAAAAAATGACAATTGTATTATGTAGTCTCATAATACCAAACAGCCTTTATTTCATGTTGTATATGGTGCATATTAAAATGTCTGTGTATTCATAGTTAAAATAGTTCATTTACCGAAGTGAAATGAGTGGTGGTTTCAGTCCAGTTCCTAGTCGGCAAGACATCAGAGCACCACTACCTCATTGGGAACTGAGTGGCATCCTGTTGTCTCTCTCAGTGGAGAAGCAAAAGAATAAAAAGCTGTGGAAACAGAAATGACTTTTTGTCCCTTGATGGAACAGTACGTGGAACCCTATCCCCCTGTTTGAGTTGCATCTGTAGATAAATGGCACTTTGGTCTCCATGTTCTCATGCACCTCTTATAGTCACTAAATTCATTGGTAATTCACACAGTTTTTTTTTTTTTTTTTTTTTTAAAAAAAAAAATCTCTACTTGATAAACCTGAATAGGTACAAAGTGTGTATATTACAAAATATGTCTTAAAAATGCTTGTATAATTTCCATACGAGACTGGAACAGCTTCCAAGGTAAGTAATCGCTCTTAATAAAAAAATAGGAATTTTAAAAAATGGGAATGTATCAAATATTTTATTCAAATAGGCACATTGTGGCATAAATGTACAAAACCATACTAGTCATTCTCATCTTTTAAACTTATTTTTCATGGAGATTTCCTTAACTTGGACTTGATATCACTAAACATTGGTTCAAATGAAATATGAACTAAACTTAGATTCCTAGATTTGATATGACTTCGCTTGGTATCCAAACTTTGTATTGAACACTTCTTGTGAAAAAACTGTAAAGGAAAGTTTCTGAAAATGACCTTTCTCATATTTATATATTTTATTAGTACACAAACAATTGTGTGTTGTCTATATTGTGCACAATCGTGGGAATGTTCATTTTTCACATCTTTAATCATTTGAAGTCATTTGTTAATTCAGGGTTCAATTTTTAATGTATTTTTAAAATGTTCTACCTTCCCTCTTTAAACAAACTGCCATATTTAAAAAATAAAAAGTAGTGGTTGGCTGTCTCATTACTGCAATAGCCGATTACCTTTGGTTATATGGGTTTTTTAACATTTAAAAAAAAAATAAGATTTTGTTTGTTTGTTGATAACTCTTGTCCTATTATAACTAATCACGATCTAACCTGGGTTCCAGAGGTCACTTAGAAGATGTGTATGATATTTGCTGGACACCCGATGGAAACTACATGGCATCTGCATCAGTAGATAACACAGCTATAATGTGGGATGTCAGTAAAGGTAATTGCTAAGTTTCTGATTTGTCTTTGTGGCAACTATCCTGAAATAAGTAGACTTGCTTAATGCTTAACACAATAACTGAAAGCTTTTTTTTTTTATGGTAGCATGGTCTAATTATTTCCTGAGTTTGTGAAGGTGGAGTGGAAATACCTCTTAGTCTGGAAATGTGATGTTGTGAAATCTTATTCTGTGGACAAGTTAGTGACAGAAGAGTCAGGGAGGGGGTCATTGGAGTCACAAAGATCTACAAAATCATCATTTCCATGGTGTCACCCTTTGCACCATAGCAGGATGCACCACCCTCCCACCTCTGATGGGTGGAAATTTTGATAATACAATGTTCTGTGACATTGTGCCTAGCAGTGTGTTGCGCTTTATGCAGGTTATGACTCTTTAAATTGGTGGACCTAATAAAAAGACCACTAGAAGAGCTGGATCCCTTCTTATTCCAGCATAAAGATAATTTATCTTAAAGGTATTCAATTTTTATTGCTTTCGGAAGTAAAGATGCATACTAAGATGGCATTACCAGATCTGCTGGGCCTTTTATGCTTTATGTTGTCAAATTTAAATTTTGTACCCTGTGTACAACTTTGTATACTCAGCACCTTGCTTGTAGGAAGAGAGAGACAAGGAAAGTGGATGTAAAAAGCTGTTGTTGCAAAATATAGATTTTTTTTAAAAAGGTTTTATATACATAAAAGTCAAGAGATTCAAAGTTACAAATTCCCATAGCCATGATAACTTAGATACACTTCCTATAGTTATACAATTTACAAAAAACTGTTATACTTGAGCAATATTTAGTAAAGAATTTCCTGAACAACACAACACTGAAATTCTAGGAGATAAACTAACACCGATATCCAAAACAATACCAGTCACTAAGCATTAGCCCACTGCTATCACGTTATCCAGCATGATGCCTTGAGATTTGTGGTATTTATTAATGGGCCTTGGTATGACCCATCCATACCTAGGGTAACCCACCTGAAAATACCAAAGCCAGGGCAGGCTGCAAAAGGAGAGCTGATGCTCCCAAACTGGTGGCTAACACTGCAGTTAGACTCACCAGCCAGTCTCAGTGTTCCTGATTTCCCCCCCTCCGGTTATCAAGAAGCTACAATAAAAAATGTAACTTCTTGTTTTTATTTCAGTCTCTGGCCCCCAGTTAATAATGGGGTCCAGTAAAGAGATAAGTTAGTAAATCTGTTTCTTTTACCAAAAATGTTCTGATCCCCAAAGAGTCAGCCACATTACCAGACCAGTATAAGTTTGGATCGTATACAAAATATTACACTGCCAGCCAATCCTTTAGTAATAAACTAAAGGTTTATTATAAAAAGGAAAAAAAATTAGAAGAGAAATGTTAAATGCTTAAAGCAATCAGATATATACAAATGACTTAAAATCCATATAAGTTTCTCAGTAGAATTGTGGAGTTTGCAGGCTTGTACAGTTTCTCTGCTGTACATCCAGTACCTGGATGGATCTTGGTCCTTTGTTTCACAACTTCAGTTGTAGATGAGTCGATCCAGAGGTAGGAAGCAGGAATGAAGACAAGATGGGGATGGAACAGCTGCCTTTTATTTCCATTTGTCACGTGGCTTATCCCAAATGCAGCCATACAGCACAGCATCACACTTGGGATATCCCTATAGCATCGGAGAGTTCATGCCATTGACCTCCCTAATGGGATAAACCATGGGAAGGCATTGGAGTTCTTAGTTTCAGAATTAGATTATTCCACAAAAAGCTATACAGCTGTAATCCACTAGTTAGTGTGGATTGCGTTGTCCTCTGGGCTGGATCCAAGAGGATGAGTCTGTTATAGCCTCAAATAGAGGCCTGGTCTACACTGCTGCTGGATTTCAGGGGCAGTCAACAGGAGATATGCAAGCTACAGAAAATAGCTTGCCTCTCTCTCATCAACCTATTAACGTCTGTTTACCGCCGCGTCCCCTGTGCACTGCGCCAACAGGGAATGTCCTTCGGGTCAACACAGCGTTACTCTTGATGGGGTGGATTAACGGTGTCGATTGGAGGGCACTTCCGGGTTTGATTGAGCGGGTCTCCATGGCCACTCAATCGAGCCCATGAAATTGATCCCGCACTGCTGACAATGCCACCGTCAGCGTAGACATACCCAGATAGCTCAAACTATGGCTGAGTCTACTGTACAGAGACTATAGCCGTATAGCAGTAACTCCATAGCTATGATGACGTAATCCCGTAGTCTAGAGGCATCCTACAGTGACAGAAGGATTTTTCATTGCTGTAGAAACATCATCTCCCCAAGTGACAATTTTTTTGTGTAGTTTTATAGACCAAGTGGGTATATTTAAAAGCTTGAATTCTACTGTTCAAGTAACTTTATCAGAAAACTGCAGAGGAGGAAAAAGGCTCATATTTTCATGGCTGAATTCAATGGTGTGGTTCAGTGGTGACTGTGAATAAAGCAAATATTTCCACCATCATTATAGGACTCTGTACAGGAAGTTATCAATTTAAATGTAAAAATATATACATTTTGAAGTACTTGGGCTTATTTTATTTCTGAAATAAACAGTGTTTTATGAAAAAGAAATTGGGTTTTGAAATTTAGAAACTCTTTGCATTTTCAGGGCAAAAAGTTTCAATTTTTAATGAACACAAGAGTTATGTGCAAGGAATAACATGGGATCCTATAGGCCAGTACATTGCAACTCTTAGCTGTGATAGGTGAGTTATTGTTTTAAGTGTTTCCTATTACTATTCTTCCTTATATGCTAATGAAGTTAAGAAAAGAGCTGAATGCTTTTCTTTTCAAATCTATTGGTATCTGGAAATGTGGGTTTTAATTGCCATTCACATTGGTCATTCCAAGGGAACTGCAAAGGTAAAGTGAGAACTGGAGATAATCCCAAATTTATTTCTGTGCTGAAGGCCATCGAAAACCTGGTTACAGGGGACCTTCAGCAAATAAATCATTTCAATTAAACTTTTAAACAAATTATATTTATCCTCCATGAGATCTGTTGGCCATTTCTGAATCACTGAAGATATCAGAAGTTTAATATTTCTGTGTTCAATGCCTCTCTTTTCATGTCACCCCATCTTCCCACCTCTGGCAGCCTGGTTAATAAGATCATTTGGCAAACAAATCTGTTGTGTTTAACTCAATTTTCTTTCATTCTAGCTTTGCAGTATACCTTAAATTGTTTGGGGGGTATGCATTCTATTTTGATAGGCTTCACAACTGGCTAATAAACCTCAGTCTAGCTTTTTTGCAAAGAAAATTATTTTTGCGCACGAGGAGAGTGATCCATGATTTGAGATTTCTTTAGTACCAAAGTCTTCTGAGTCTTTGTAATCTATAAAAAAATAGCATATCCATGGGCATCTTCATAGAAATTGGATGGTCATTGTTTAACTAGTGCTTTAGTTTAGTTGATCTTAAGTATCTTTCCAGCACCAGTTTTACCCCTGTAGTTATATTTATTCCTTTGTCTCTATTGTATATTGAAGACAAAAACATGGATACATGTTATCCTACATCTTGTTGGCTTTATTCTCTCCAGGAGCTGGAGTGTACAGTGAAGTCCTTTTAGTAAATCCCCTCCCCCTCATGGCTCTTTCTTTTTAACTTTCCTCTCCCTCTTCCTTTCCTCCGAGTTACTCCCCTTAATTCCAGAGGTGTAACAAGGAGTAACAGGATGAAATTAAGAAACAGAAAACAGTCTGGATATGGCTGGAAAACCTTCATAATGATGAGGGTTCTATTACAGAGGTACTTACCTAACTTGGAGCAAATCCCGCAGTGGCCTCAGAGAAAGGCCAAGTAGAAAGGCCCAGTAGTCATTTTGAATCTCCCAGGGATAGACATGATAGCCAGATGTTTCTATAAAAATGATCAGCTGCAAAATAGTAAAGTGACATTTAAATTATCTTTAGACTTCAGAATCAACACCCTGAAGATATGAATTAAGTCTGTTTGCACTTCTCCCGTGCAGATTTAGGAAGATAATCTTGCACAGGACTGCATTCAGTTCACATTCATAAGGAAACTGCAACAATAAAGACTAGAAATACAATTAATTTTTTCAGTGAGAGCTCATATTCTGTAGGAACTGATGGAGGCATATGCACGCATGTCACAAATAAGCTTCTGTGAATCAGCAAAGAAAGATCCATGTTCCTTGCGGCTCGGCAAATGCCGGAGGATTGTGTCCTTGATTGCAAGGCTCATGACAATAGTGCAGAGGTGTGCAGGCTCCGTGCTTCTGTCAGAGATGGTGGACAACAGTGAGTCATGCAGGTGCAAGGGATTTTTAAAAAAAGACATGGAAATTATGGGATTTATAGGGGTGGAGAAAGTTGCATGATGGGAACTTGACCCTACAGTCCTGGTCCCCCCTGCACAACTCATTTCTGCCCCCATCGTCCATTGCCAAAACTCCCCAAAAGATAGTGTGCTGGGCGGAGGCAGGTTGCACAGCATGACGCCCCTCAGAGCATTGAAAGAAGCCCTCCTGGTAAGTGTGTCCAGCACCGCAGCAAGGAGCCAGGCATGTGCATGCACAAGCAATATACTAACTATGGCAGCTTTATGCTGACGTAACTTGCAGCAAAAGTTCGTAAGGTAGAAATGCCCATAGAGGTTGGTTGTCTGTTAATGTCCTGTCCTGTAATATTTAGTAGTTGTAATCTCCTACCCTTTAATAGGAAGTCCTTTTGTCACATAACTGTCACCTGGATCCAGAAAGTTCTAGTTGAAAAGGAAGGTGCCATAACTGTATGAAACAGACAAGGATATTGCTTAGTGTGGAAGATAGCTGTTTGTGGCTAACGATGTTCTTCATAATGTAGGGTGCTGCGGGTGTACAGTACACAGACTAAGCGTGTAGCATTCAATGTTACCAAGATGCCATCGGGAACTGAAGGCGAGGTAAACTCTTCTAATACCAACAGTGTTGTCAGGTAACCCTCTGTATCTTTAACAAGGGACGCTTTCTCCTAAAGCAAAATTTGGAAAAAACTATTCAGTTTTAGAAATAACTTACATCAGATATTTTTGCATTTCTCTCTTCATTTATTACCATATGAATGTGTGGAATAGAAGATGTTTCTTCATGTTGTTTTTTCTGACTTTAGTTTACTGTGGAAGTGACTATCACAAATTGCATTGTCATCTAGTGATCGCCTCTTGCAAGTTCACCTGCTCCTACAGCTTAGCAAAATGACAATGCTAATGCCCTTGTAATAAAGTTCAAGGAGAGAGAAGCAAAAAATAGCATAAACAGAGAATTTCTTTTAAATGGAATGATTTCAAAGACATGTCAGGCCGCAGTTCTAAGCTTATAATAGTTATAATGCTGCATCAACATTTTTATGACTATTGCGGTAACGTGCAGTCCCTCCAAGGTATATTATAATTTTTGAGTGAAAACATATTGGTTCAAAATTTCCGATCCTCAGAGGGAAGCAGAAGAGTTTTTTCCCCAAATTAAGTATGAATGATGGCTAGTAAAATAACTTTTTGGAGTTGTCTGTAAAGGAATATTATTTTCCATAAAGAAATGCATATCTTTTCTTTAGGAAGAAATCTACTTAAGGCTAGGTTGTCCTGAGAAACGGGTCAAAGATGGATCTTAGGTGACATCTTTAAATCTCTAGGATTAGTGTTCAAGTAAGGTTACCGAAGGGATAGGTTCTTAGGTTAAGTTAATTTGTAACTGAACTATTTACTTGAAATGTCTTTTATTTCCATGTCTTTATTTAGTTTTTGGTTCTCTTTATCTTTGATTTTTTTTAATCTATCTAGTTGCATTTTTTAGTGGTGATATAGGCCAGCAGTAGTGTTATCTGTAAATAAAATGTATCTTCATCTGTTTCCCCTACTGGTAATTGCTTTAATTTAAATAGCTCTAGTAACATAATAGAGGGAAAGGAGGTAATAGTCAAGTCTAATATGACTGTCTTTGAAGTGTGCTAATCGGTATTTGAAGAGGGATTCAGAGTGACTACCAATATCCATAGAGAATTTAAAACACACAAAATAATTTGCAAAAACAATCTGGAGGCAGAAAAAATTAAATTATTTTAACTTTTAAATGAAAAGCCGCATCTTTTTTCCTCTTCTCCTCTCTCCCGTCTCCCCCCCGCCCCCCGGTTTGTATACCCAGCTAATTGTCACATGTTAAGACAAATGGAATTAATGGTGTTTTTCAGAGAATATATTTTAAAGTTTGTTTGGTTTTTTTTTTTCAATGTTACAGGTGAGAAGCTATCGGATGTTTCATGATGACAGCATGAAATCATTCTTCCGCAGGCTTAGTTTTACTCCTGATGGCTCTTTACTTCTCACTCCAGGTACATGAAAGGAAGATGTATCAGGTGCATGGGGTAGTCCTGGAGGGGCACTTCCAGAGTCAGGTACATCACTTTAGAAATGCCAGAGAAACATGCAGAAAACATTGCAGAATACTGCCACATTCTACGCAAACAAATGGGGGTCAACTGTATCTTGTTCTTGTTACATTCTAGTGATGGTGATTGCAACCAGTGGCTGGTTCCCTGTTTTATAGAGTAGGCTAAATTCAGTGTATTCCTCTGTGTATAAATTTGCAATGAGCCTGACATTTTATTAATGGACAGCAAGACTCCAATATTCAACGTAATGGTAACACTTGCATAGGGCATTCTTTATGAAATTCCTGGTATATCAGCAATGCAGCACTGTCAGAGCAAGGTCAGAAAAAGGGAGTATTTCCTTGTTTTACTTATCCTGACTCCAGTCTTTTGTGTCATTTTTAAAAGCATTCTGCTCTGTTAATAAGACCAACAGTGCAAAGTGGGGTTTGTTTACCTGTATAGGCATTGATATTGCAGCCATTTGCAAAAGCAAAGAGAAGCTTGTTTTGTAGCCGTATATAAGAGAAACTAAAATAGATTTAAAGTAGTATTTGGGATACATTTTTCAGATCACAAAAACCTGGCTCTCTGACATAAGGCAAATTCTTGGGAAATAAAATGTTTATAAATGTGAGTTTATGCACTCAGTGCGTTTTGAATTGATGAGTAGTGTTTGAAACTTTATTTTCTCAGCTGGCTGTGTTGAATCAGGAGAGAATGTAACAAACACCACATATGTTTTTTCAAGAAAAAATCTTAAAAGGTAGGATTTAATAAACCTACATTTTCTTTATTTAAAAAAAAAAGTGTGTACATATCCATGTCACATGCCATTTTCTAAAGCATTTCTTCTTTCTGATAGGCCAATTGCTCACCTGCCCAGTCCTGGAAAGGCAACTCTCGCTGTTCGCTGCTGTCCAGTCTACTTTGAGTTGAGACCAGCACATAATAAAGGTATCGTAAATCCTGTGGGAGCTTGTTTTTACAGCCAATCTGACTAAATAGCTGCAGGTCATACTATTTTATGTCTCAGCCTTTCAGCGTTCCTTCAGGATATTGTACCATGTCTAAGAAGCGATTTCCTGATTATAAGACCTTAAATTCACGTTAAGTGCTTTTTGAGTAATTTTTGGTACAGTGGATAAATGTTCTCACTTGGCCTCTTAGGCTGCAGAAAAACTATTTGGCGTTTTCATCCAACTTCTTAATTGGCTGATGTGACTAAAATTTATGCAGCATTAAGATATCACCTGGTAAAATATTTTCCTTTAATCCTGATGGCCCACATCACAGAACCACTCCAAAATTTGGCATAGTTTGTAATGATTGGTGATATTTGTTCAAGAGATGCCAAGACTGAAGTAGCACTAATATGGCTGGTCAGGACTGGGGTGCATTGGCAGAGCTGTGGTGGTGGGAAATTTGTACACAAACTGCACAATAACCGGTTGAAAGCAAGAAGTAAAATCCTGACCCTGTTGAAGTCAGCAAGACCAAGATTTTACCTAAGGTTTTAAACAAGGGACTGTTCACATTCTTGCTAAAAGGCACAGATTTCCTCAGGTCTAACTGGAGCACAGTAAGGCCTCCTCCGTTGAACAGTGTAACTCACAAATTGCAGTATCCCTTACAGGATCCTATTACTTAGTGCCATTTTTTCCTACCATAACCATCAGAGGACTGTTGAAAGAGAACTAGATGAGATTGTTTCAATAATCTGTTGGTCCTTTATGAAGCAGAGGTATTGCTGCTGCTTCCACAATACTCTCAGGAAAGCAAAAGATTTAGACTAGGGCCAAAATGTACAAACTTGGTACCTAACATCAGATAAGTGGCCTGATTTTCAAAAATGTTGAGCTTCCATAACACCGATGGAAGTCAATGGGACCTGTGTATGTTCAGCACCTCTGAAAATAGAGGCCAGTTAGTCATTACCTTTTATTATCAGCTAGAAAAAATTTTCTTGGGTGTCTCTGTCCTCTAACCTGGACCATACAAGAGCTAACTCCTAGCCCAGAAGATTAGCCAACAGTTAAACTTAAAGTAACTGTTTAAAGTTGTTTTAAAGTAAATTGTGAGCTTTGCTTATTCAGACCTTGAGTCCAAAAAAGCTTCTGAATAGTTTAACTGGAGGATTTTCATTCACACTTGAGTAATTCAAAGAAGGGCAAAAAGACAAACCCCTCCCCCCCAACCATTTACCTCTTAGGCTAAGACGAAGTAGGAGAAACTTTAGCCCAAAGAGTAGCTTTTCAAGAAAATAGTATATACTTGAAATTTCAAGTGCATACGATGACACTGAGAAGTGCCATTTTCACAGCCAGAACATTGATACTGATAAACTACAATGATAAAAACTGTTATGTTAGTACAGGCAATACCATTATAATGGAGTGGAGGTCTGTGTGTGATTTTCTCAGTGTTGTGGTTTTTTGGACTTTTAGATGAAGCTTCACAGAAGTCAACCCCTGCTCTAATAAATCTGCCCTATCGGTTGGTGTTTGCTGTTGCTTCAGAAGATTCTGTGCTTTTCTATGATACACAGCAGTCCTTTCCCTTTGGTTATGTATCTAACATACATTATCATACTCTGAGTGACATTTCATGGTAGGTAACTGACAGAGTCTTTATATTTGTCATGGTGGGGTGGGTTGCCATTCTTACATTTTCTGAAGCCCTGAGGATCCTATTTCTTGCTTTATGCATCTGTCAATCAAGTATGGTTACCATAGTACCTGAGCACCTTGCGATCTTCTATTGTATTTAATTTATCCTCATGATGCCCCTTTGAGATAGGGCAGTGCTATAATGCCAATTTTACAGATGGGGAATTGAGGCACCAGTAGACTGCGTGACTTGCCAAGCGCTCTGTCTGTGGCTGAGCTGGGAATTGAATCTAGGTCTCCTAGGCCAGGCTGGGGCCTAATCACTCGACCATCCTTCCTCTCCACAGTGTGTGCTGTAACCACTATCCTTCCAGCTGAGGACTGGATATGGGGCTTCTTTCAAAACCTGTCAGTGATGCTCATCATGTATTATGATGGGGAGTGCATGAGAATGTGAACAGAAGAGAACAGAAAATTAGATTTCTTAATTGACCAGTGGACTGTTTGGTGAAGTGAACAGTAGGGGCCTGTTCGTGTTATTGCGGAGGGCTTCTGACCACTGCCAGTACAAAGGGCGAGAAATGCAGCCAAACCAGAACTGAACACACTTTAACTACAACAAAGATCAGGGCGTACTGTGCTTAGCAACATTTCAGAAATCCTGGTTAAAAGGTGCTGGATGTTTGCATACCTGCAGTTAAATGGTATTCAGTACCACTACGGCTGCGCACCCACCTGCTGTTAGTAATGGATAATTCCATACCACAGACGAAGCAAGAGGAACAAAATCAGTTTTCAAGGCCGGGCTTCATGAACTGTTGATTGATTGAGTTAGATGTATTTGAGGTCCTTTCAGTTTTATTTACATTTACATATTTATCAGTGAGCAGCAGTTTGTGTTACTGACATGGGATCTGTTTCTGGGGAGAGCAGTCAGGACTAGCTCAGTGTCTCAGATTTCTTCCCTCTTAAAAACAAAAAACCAGGTCCAGTGATGGATCCTTTCTGGCTATTTCTTCCACGGATGGATATTGCTCTTTTGTGACATTTGAGGAGGATGAGCTCGGACTACCATTGAAAGAGAAACCAGTGTTGTGTGTCAGGACCCCAAGTGCAACAGAGAAGAAAACAAAGAAGAGTCAGTCACAGAAGGCTGTCTCACCAGTCCCTAGGCCAGTAGATGGATCACCTTCGAACAGGACCATAGATCCAAGTAATCCTACTCTCCAGCCTAAAACACCAGCAGCAACAGTAACCAACAGGGGTTCTCCTGCAACACCCGTTTGCATAAAAAATGTTCCAGCTTCGTCCTCAGAAGAGAGGAAATCCATGCAGCCAGCCAACCAGAGTGCTAAAGTAAACCAGCCCAGGAGGATTACTCTAAATGCTTTACAAAGTTGGAGTAAGACGCCAAGGTAAGATTTATATTGCCGTTTCCTGTGATAAATGTGAAGGCCAAAACAAGCTGTTCATGTGCTACTTTAGAAGTACAGAGGTTTAAAAATAAAATCTGTAGCTAGTTGTCATTACTTTTGTGTTCCATTTGTATTCCAAGTGAAAAGTCAAAATGACTTCTAGTTCCTACATTTACCTCTTAATTGTAGCAGAATGACAGCTCTGCTATGGTTATGATTAAGATCCTTGTATTGTTTTAAAATTTAACTCTTAAGTGTTAAGTCATCAGGTAAAAGGTAATCCAGCCAAAAATTGACGTTTCTCCCAAAAGAGGCAGAGTCCAAACTGTCCAGTGTAGGTATAGATAAGAGATTCCACTACAGCTCAAAGACTTGCCAGTCTAGTAGAAGGACTTTCTTAGGAGGCAAAGCAGAAACCTTGTCTTTTAGATATATAACATTTTGTAGTTAAGAATCCAGCATTGTTGCTTTATAACTACATACTAATTCAAGGACAGTGTATCTAATAATTGTTAAAACACTTTGTCTTTCATAAATTTTCTGTTCAGAATATACTGTCCCATAGGTAGCCAAAGACTCTGTGTGTGCGCATCTATACCACTGTAGTTAACCAAAGCAGTAATTAAATGATTAACTATACAGTGCCTTTCATGGAGGAATTTGTTTGTGGAAGTGAGGCATTTAAAGGCAGTTGAATTGTATCTGTTTTATTTTTCAGGAGAGTAAACTTGATTCCTTTGAAGACAGACACTCCAAACTCAACATGCGCACATCTAGTCTCCACACCTTCCTCCTCAGAAGTCATTCAACATGGTAAGTAACCTTTTGGTCTTAATCAGGGCCAACTCTAGACCAAATGGTGCCCCAGGTGAGGAGTGTCTTTGGCGCCCCCACATGTACACTTTCACAATTACACAATAAAACAAGAATCACAGTATCGCAGCTGGACTCTGACTTCACTTCGCTTCACTCTTATATCTCACTGACTGACTGGTGATGCCTCCTACCCCTTATATACACTTGCGAGAGTCTGGCTGACAACATTTTAGGGAGGTTTGAAGAAAATTTAGTTCACAGAAAGTCTTGAAGTTCCATGAGATTCTGCAACAGTCCAGAACATTCTAGGAAGTTAATGGGAAAACAAATTCACATACAGAATACCTGGAACATTTTACTTCAAACATTCTATTTTCCCTTTTGTCACCAGCAAAAAAGACAGGCCCCCAAGCCTGGCAGCCTAGGCGGTCGCCTGGGTTGCCTGTGCCTAAATCCATCCCTGGTCATCATATATGATTTCTTACTGCTCAGCCATTCCATGCCAAATTACACTATTATGGATCTATGTCTAGTTTAGTAAATATGAAAGTCTTAGGTCAAACATGAATACAGAGGGACGAATGACAAATTCAGAAACTTGCGTCTCCATCCCACAAGTGTGGAAGCTGCTGCCACTTGATAGTACTTTGGACAATGTGAAGTGAGTTATTGTTCTTGATCCAGTTGCTAGTGCAGCTCTTGCACTATACTTGTGCAGTGGATAAAGGACTCTGGTTTTCATCATCTTTCATGGGTGCTAAATTGGCTTTTAATTTTTTTTAAATGAAAAATAATAAACATGAAGTCAAACTAAGTGAATTTCATTATTTCCCAATATTTCAGAGAAACCTTCTCCCTCTGATGATCCTGTGCACAATCCTCCAGCATCTAAACGTCCAAGAAATGATGAAACTCCTGTCTTTGCATCTCCTGAAGAACGAGCGAGCTATAGTTCAAACTAAACTAAAGACCAAAATTTCAATAAACATATTGTCTGGGTGCAGTGCAACACGACCAGAAAGTAAATTCCCTTTCTACAAGTGATAGATCAGCAGCAGCTAAATAAAGTATTAAGGGGGATTGACATAAGGTGCTATGAAGGAAGGCATCTGCAGCAGACAGACTGATTTCCTGAAAAAAAAAAAAAAAATGCTGCTTTGGGGAAAGATAAATAGTAAGAGCATAACTATGCCTTTATCATCCTTTGAAAACCACTTTCTAAACCAGGAGTGTCATATAATCTCATTGATGTTTTCAAAGTATTAAGTCTTCCATCATGTCTGTATCTTGCAAAAGAGTGGGAACTCTAAGGATTTGTCTGTCTTCATAGGGTCTTAATGTGGCTGACAACTGTTTCCCTGAGGCAATTGACTTCTACATTACACAGTTAAGTTTAGCAGTTTGCAAGATAATTGTGCACTTTCATTCCATTTGGGTACTTAATGTATATGTGCTCTATACTTAAAAATGCAGTGCAATATCACTGGTATAATTGAAATAGAAATCACAAACTCATAACTGGAAGGAAGTGAAAAATATTTAGTTTAAAGATTTGTTCTGGTCATTCTACAGTAGAACAGATTTCTTAATTGTCAGTTCATTCTCTATATAAAATAATTGCAAACATGAAATTTTCTGGGGTCAACAGGGGATTGCAATATATATGTTGAAATTACTAGTTTTGCCTATTTTTCCATAGTCCAAAACCTTTTCCCTTGGCAAAAAATAAATACATTAAAAAAGCCCAGCAATTTAAGGTTTTAATTGGTGGTTTGTTTTAGCACTTAATGCTTTTTGTATAGCTAAAGTAAGACTTTAGGGTTGGAAACAGCAAAATCAAAATTTCAGAAATTTTGAAACCTACTACTCTTTCTCTGTAAGTCTGGGGAAACAGAATGCTCAACCCTGGTGGTGGAGGCTGGAGAAAGTGTGAGGGAGAGAGTACTTTTGTGTAACACCCATTCATTCTTCAAAAGAAAATGTAAGATGATGATTAAAAACATGAAAGACCCTTTTAAGTGACTTAACCTGAAAAAGGGTTTTAAGTGGCAGTTGATCTTTTATGGTTAAGGCTATACTTTTGACATTTGAAGTGCTAATGTATATAGTAACAACAAATTCACATTCAAGCTACCTATACTGTTCCCTGGTTTTGGTTGTTTCACTATAAAGTTATTGTTTTTAAAATATGTAATGTACTTATTGCCTGTTTCATGAACGCCTGAGAAACAAATAATTAAAAAGAGGCAAATTAAAGTGAAAGTTCTTTCAAAATGAGTTGAATCAAATAGTGTTTCTGTAGAAGAAATGTTATTTAATAAATGCTTGTCAATGAGACCACGTTAGGCAGATGCTAAAGTACTTTGCTGAATCAGGATCTGTTAAACATTTCTATTGAAGTTTGAGATGTACAAAGGGGGGGAAATATTAATCACATTTCTGCTCAAAATGTTTGAGATAAGGATGGGACTGAGCTTGATTAGATTTATCCAAATCTTGATCATCCTAAAATAAATAGAAAGAAGATGCAACCAAACTAGGTCAGATATTTACACTATTAAGTAAAACTATTTTTAAAGCTCTCTGTTGATGATTAATAGACATTTACATCTGAAGTCCTCTTTGCCATTTATGCTATTTTTGTTGCTCAGTTTGGGCCATGAATACACTAGTCATCTCCACTTTCTGGTTTCCGTGTACAGTGATTAATACAGGGCTGCAATATTTGGGTTGTGTGTGTGCAGGGGGCAGTTTAAATTCAAACCCTTAAATGTTAATGTATGAGAAAAAGTTAAAAGCTGGATAAATGGTCAGGCCTAAGTTACAGGGTCATGGCACAGGCAAATCTTGTTTCTGTTAATTGGTATGAATTCTAGTTGGAGTCTTATCTCCTTTTCTTCCCTTCCTGGCCATCTGCGCAGGAGATGAGGCTAACAAAATAACTATCTCCCTTTCTGCAAAAGGCCTTTAATGGGAAGAGGGCATTATCTTCCTTCACTCCTGGCATATCTTTACTTCATAGAATATTAGTGTAAAATTAATAGGTTTTAAAGTGATGTGCCTGCCCTCTGTATGGTAATTCTGTAACCAACAAACGGGCAGGTATAATTGTATTCATCATGTAGTTGTTAATATCATTTTATAGGTGTCAGTGTAACCAAATAAGGGTCTATGGGGAGTTGCTGGAAATGTATACTTTTACATACTGTTATGGATAAAAGAATTGTAATGTAACACCCTCGTTGCTCACTTGCAGCGCCGAGGTGGAATGAGCAGGTAATAAAGGGTTCCGTCTCCCCAATCCACCCCAGGACAACCTGTTTGTTTATTTCTAACAGTTAACTGAAATATTTTTCTGAAGTTTCATAAAACCTATTTTTAAACCAAGTAAATTTTGGGCCTAGGGTACATTCTACATTGAAGACTGGTAAGTACTGTAGTATTGAGTAATGCTATTTTTCACCTCCATTTTTGCTGTGGTTTAAGAGAGATATGCCTAATCAAAAACCATTGCACTCAAATCATATAAACTAGATATGGAAAAGAGTTAATGATTATAGATTAGCCAGCCAGCTCACAGTTAATGCTTTCTCCAGTCAAAACTGTCACAAGAAGTAGGACTTTAGCCACTTCCCTTTGAAGCTATTCCACATCTTGGTAACTGGAAGCTTTTCCTGGTGTTTGGTCTACATTTTCTGTTTTTATAATTTCATTTAATTATTCCTAGTAGTTGCCTCTTGCCCACCCTCAATAATTCCTTTAATTTATTATTGTTTATTTCCCTTAATTACTGATAGACTGCTATCTTCCACTTTGCTCAGCAAAGCCCCACATATATAGCTCTTTTAATCTTTTCTGATAAATCCAAGTCCCACATAATTTTGATTGCTCATCTCTGAACAGCAATAATAATGCATGCAAATAATAACCAGATTCACCCCTTTTTATTTCTGACACAGCGCTGTGTGATCTAAATCTATCACATTTAGATATCTCCCACATCTGTTTTACAGAAGTAAATTGTTGGTAAGCTCATTAGCCAATTCTTTCAATTCCTAATTATGCATATCAGCGGACTAGCTGATTTGTGTGTTTTCAAATTTAAGCATTTCCTTATCTGCAGTCTGTCGATAGCTCTTTTACAAAGTCTTCCTTATGTCCAAGTCATCCATTCAGCCTACTGGTTGCTTACCACTTTAACCTTTGTGTTGGACAACATGAAAGACTTTTTCAGTTAGGTTGCTGGATAATTGCTGGCTTTGAAAGAATGGGCTTCCCACACTGCACTGGGGCTGTTGATGAGACTAATGCGTCCACAATTTGTTTTCTGCAAGGAGCAGAAATGGACATAATTGTCCATAGTTCAAAACACTGGTTGATGCAGCCAACATAACAATAGCTGCCCCCCAATCTCAGCTCTACATTCATTCTATTACAGTTTAAAAGGTTGACACCCTGAATGATTTATCTCCAGACAGAAAGAAAGGAAATAGGAATGGAGGGAACATACAGGGAAGGGGGGACCCTGGCTTGGGGGAAGAAGGGAGTGAAGTTACACAGAGACCATGAGATGGGGTGTCGGGAATACAGGAGGAATCCATAAAATGGAGATGGGAGAAAGACACAGGCTGTTTGGGGAGGCAGGAGGCAGATGTGGCATGCAAGGAGCCTCTGGTGTGTATACAATGCACGTGGCCTATAGAAAAGTGTGTGACCCTCTTTAAAAAACATTGCCTTTCTGTTTTGGGAAAATAAAATTTTCTAATTTTTTTGGCCGGTTCCACTAATATATAATCTCAGATCCAAACTTGCTGACTGACGATAAAGGATTCCTGATTTGCCATTGAATTTGGTTTCCTCTTGGAATTTTTCACTGAACACCAGAGGTACATGCTCCTGAACAAAAGTATATACTGACACACATTTTTTTAAAAAATGGTTTCTGGTAACTATACTATAGCTGTATTTGATTTATTTGCATTATGAGCTCCCAGCTGGTTGAGCAGTCCTATTTTAATAAGAGGCAGAGTGGTGGTATGTTTTAAGTTAAAACACAAAATACACTACTGTATTAAGCCACTCCTGCTTTTCACACCATTCACTTTTCCTCTCATTTATTACATTCCATTTATAAAGAACTTTTCTGTCTATTCAGATGCTCTGAAATGTTGTTACATGGCAATAGCAAACTTGTGAAACGATTGGTTGTCATAATTTACATAAATACACTAGTACTGTAGTTAGTTACAGAGTTGGAAACAGGGCATTCCAAATGTAATGTAGAAGGACCAGATTTTCAAAAGTTGCCTAGAACTCAACTGGGTCCAGATTAAAATGCTGAGCACTGTTGAAAATTTACCCAACTCAGATATAGCCCAAGAATTCTATTTCAATTAATCATATTATTTAAAAAATAAATAATTTAAGTCATCTGCAAAATGCTGAAAAACTTGCTTTTCTAATCTGGGGGATTACAGGTAAACAATGGCTACTCTCCTTTTGTCTTTCAACTGGAGTCTTCTAGACCAACCAGTCTGTCATAAATACAGTACTCCTTAGTCAAAGCCATGATTAGTAAGATGTGATACTAACTCGTGCATCCCTATAGATTACACTGCACTATCTTCCAGCATAGGAGGGGGAGAACAGTGCTGCTTCTCTCTGCTAACTTTCAGCTCCCATATGGAAGAGAGGTGATGTAATCTTGTGGATTTGAGGTTTGTTAGTGTTGCACTCGGTACACTCCTCCCCTCATCCTTCGCTAATCAGAGAGGAGGCAGCTGCATTGGCTGGCAGAAGAATTGTCCTAGTAGCTGGCTCAACTCCCTCCATGTGACCCCCTCTGGCTCTGAGTATGAAACAGAATTCAACCAGGCAGGCATGAAACTGAGCCCACCTGCCCCAGCAGCAGTTCTTGTTGCTTCCATTGCATGTGAGGGAGGTGCAGATGTGAGAAGCAGACTGGATCTTGAGAGGGGAAAGTGGAGTCAGGGCGAAGGTTCGGTGAGGGGACAGACAGAGGTTTAGGTAAGGAACCTGGATTAGGTAGGCGATGCTCAGGTACGGTTACCAACTTCGTATTTCAGAAATGTGGGACCATGTTCCTAGAGCGTATGCGTGCACAAACACACACCCCAAGGCAACAATGCAGATGCATTCTGATTTTTTTTTTTCAGGGATGGCGACCTGCAGAGCTTGGTGTATGTAGTTTATATTTTATTATTTATTGTTAAGCAGTACTCATCTTCGATCACCAGGGATATTTCTTGCTGCTTTTTTGCAATGCTAAGCAACTCCCAACTCTTTAGCAGGGAGGTGAAGAAATCTTTGCAAGATAACTGGAAGTTTATGTAAATTTGGAGTTTGATTTTAATTAAAACTATACGCATCTGTTCCATTCATCAGACCATTTATTTCCCATTAAGGAAAAAATCCTCTCTACAAATGCATTTGATCCTGGTACATCAAGTACAAATGACACAATTTTAAACAAGATTTTCAGATTTTCTTTTCCACACTTCTGAAACACACTCATCTGCTTTTTCCTGTTGGATTTGGAAATGTCATTTCTTGATGTTTTGATCACATCTCAACTGAGGCAGAATTCCAATGTTTGATTTCTTGCACTTGGAATGCATTTGTTATGTCCTCAAGGTCTGAGAAACTAAGCTTCTTGTAGAGAGAGGTCCGTGGCTTCATCACTGTGTTGTCAGATGAGAGATAGAACCAATTACACTGGACAACAAATTTTTTTGAAAGTGTTTCTTCTTCAGAAGTTTTTTTGATTATGATAGACCGCTTGAAGCTGAACACAAATATAATTTGACTACTTCTATCACGTAGGAATTTGGAGAAACAAGAAATTGACTTTTATTGAATGTAATCGCATAACGGTGCTGATGTTTTGCAATAGTTCAACTGAGCTAAAAATGTTTTGCTGATGATTTTCATTTGTACTCAGTGTCTGAGGCTTCTTGTTTAAGTGTCCAACAATAATCAGCCAGCATTGATGGATTCCAGTTGCCCTGATACTGTTTTTCCATGATCGCAATATCCTGGGGAAACCTTTCACCATGCTAGTCACTGACTGCACCAAGATTTGCAGGGAAGAAGTCTAAATGCGAATGCAGAAAATGAATCTTTAGTGACATGTTGCACTTCATGGTTTTGTATGCTTGAAGCATGTTGTCAACCAGCTGCACATAGTTTGGTGCTCTCTAGTTGCCAAGAAAATTTTCAACAACATCCTTCAATGGCTTCCATGCGATTTTCTCCAGCCATACTACAAGCTCTTTGAACTGCCGGTCATTGATGACCTGTTTGATTTGTGAACCAACAAAAATGCCTTCCTTAATCTTGGCATCAGTTATTTTGGGAAACATCAGTCTCAAAAATTGAAATTCTTCACCTTCCTTGTTCATTGCTTTCACAAAATTTTTCATCAGTCCGAGTTTTGTGTGAAGAGGAGGCAAAAATCTTTGTTAGGTCTACAAGTGGTTTATGTGCCACACTTTTTGCTTACGGAGTGGCCAGTCCTTTTTAATGTAATGAGACCCTTTAGCATGGCTGTCCCATTCACAAATGAAACAACAGCACTTGGTGTATCTGAGCTGCATTCCTAGTAGCAGTGTGACTACTTTCAGATCACCACAGATGTTCCAGTTGTAGTTGCTGGACTGTATATGTTTCAACAGAACTTCCATATTTCCACAGGTTTCTTTCACGTGTACTGCATAGCCGATTGGTATTGAAGGGTGGACATTGTCGTTGTGTAACAACACAGTTTTCAGGCTTAACACTGATGAATCAATAAAAAGACGCCGTTGTTGTGGGTCTTGCTGGCAACCCAAAGCAGTGAACAGCCCATCAGTGTCAGTGCAGAAACACAGATTATCAACCTGACCAAAGAATTGTGTCAAATCTTGGCGGCTGCGAAAGACAGAAATGTTCGTGCCTGGTGACAGCAGACCCCATCCTTGCAGTCTTGAACCCAGTAATTCTGCTTTTGCCTTTCACAAACCCAAGTCCCTGACCAGGTCATTTACCTCAGATTGAGTTATCAGATGAGGCTCACTCGACCTAAATGGTTCAAAATCTGGATCCGTGTCGTTCTCCATTCCTGGCTCGTGCATCATGGCATCTTCATCTGCCTCCTCTAGGCTCCATGTCTCTGGTGGCTTCGGTACTGGAAGGCTGTCGTCATGCGGCACAGGTCTCGTGGCTGAAGGGAGATTGGGGTATTAAATGGATTTTTTGTTTTTAACAGAGAACCCAGACACCTTGGTCAGACAGAAGTAACAGTCTGTCACATGATCCTTCTGCTCTCACCATATCATTGGAACAGCATTGACTTTCGAGTATCTCTGAGCCAAGCTCTAAGATCGACAGCGCATGTTGTGCAACAAATGTGAGGAGCCCAGACTTTGTCCTGATCACCAATTTTACAGCCAAAGTAGAGCTCATACTCTTAATACGTGCAGTCATGCTCCGTCTTTGAGGTTTAAGCGTATATTCGCCACCAATGTAACAGAACATATCGCGGCTGTTGCGACATTGGCAAGACATTTTGCTATCACGAATCCTCCTGAAAATACAATTACTTTATTATTGTGAGTACACACAATATGCTATGTGCATACAGCACACACATCAACATGAATGCAAACTGATATAAACGCAATGCATAGAATGGTGTGTGCGAAATGCTTTTATAGCCTTTCTAAAGCCTGTCCTGCCAGCATCCGCCCTGCCTAAGCCTTAGCATTCCCACTGCATGCTGTGTGGCCTGTACTAGGTGCAGTGCCACTGCATGCCCAGGCATGCTTGGACACAAGATAGAAAACTTTTCAGCTTACATTGTGGGCAACATTTTAATAGACTTAAATTATTAATTGAAATAACAAATATAGGCGATTTAAAAAATGATACATGATAGGGAAATGTCATGGTGATTTTCATAATCAGCAGCCCAAAATCCATAGGATACACCCAAAAGTATTCAGGAAGCAAAATCTTTGTTGTCCAATGTTATCAATGTACAAAAGCATAGAGTCATAAATCTTAATGAAATCTTGCTTTCCCTTCACATGTTGTTCTGGTAGTAGTTTTTCCATCAGTTGTTTGGTGTGAAATGAATTATTTTTTTAAAGTCCTCCTCTTTCCGGTAAAACACTCCATCTTTTCCTATATGTCAGCAATGCTTAGCTTTGATTCCTCTAACTTCCTCACAGGTTTGTCAGACACAAGCCATGTTGTGGAAAAAATACATGTCAATGTCCACAATGCAGCTGTACTCACCATCTTCATTTGAAAATTTCTTTAAAGTTATTGGGCAAGATTTCTCTAATGACTTGAAGTAGGCTATACTTGCTGACCAATTTCTCAAGTTGGTAGACAGCTAGGTTAAGGCATAGCCATCTTGTACTCACATGTTGCAGTACTTTCCATTCCGTTTCAGCAAACTCAAAAAAAAAAAAAAAAAAAAACAACCAAACTTCTGTGTTCTCTGCGGTTTGTGGACACAGAAAAATGGTTGTACATTTTCAGCGTAATTTTGCTGTTAATCAAGAGCTGGTCACTCACATCTTTGCAAATTATTGTGGACTTCATATGCAGAGCAGTTTGCTTTCAGCATGTGCTTGTTTTCAACACATAACTGACACACCGAGCTGTGCTTGCCACAGTTCACATTTGCATTATCATTAGAGTATGAAGTAATACAATCAGCTTTCAGGTGGTGTTTCTCAAGACAGTTCTTTGCAGCACAATGAACGCTTCTTGCACATTCATCATAGTTCATAAAAATGGATCAATTTGCACTGAACATCGTGTGACGTGGTAGAGTATCGCAAGCATCTTGACACATCTTTCTGTCCCCTTTATTTGATTTGAGGCGCACAAGAGCTGGCCTGCTGACTGTGATGATAAATCATGTAAACAGTCCCTCACGGACTTTGGGGCCAAAACACTGGTCACTAATAGTTCTGCCTTTGTTCTTCCACAAGACCATTTGTTAGCAACATTTGAATTGCAAAACATGCTAGCAAGCTTATTTCCACTGTCAATGCCATTGCAACACAGGCGATGTGTAACTGTATGGTGAGAGGTTGCAATTTGCTATGCTGCAATTCTGTTACTTTTTGTGTTTGGAGAGACACAAAATTTGCTAATGTTTGTCAAACTTTTGACCTGTGTGCTTTCTTAGAGCTTTCTTAGAGTTGCATCTCTATGCTCAATAGCAAATTAATGCCAGCACAGAGTACAAAAGGTTTTCCCAGAATTGCCACTCTTGCATTTTCCTTCCCATATCTATACAATCTCATTTTTTTTCCTGTTTCGGCTTAAGACTGTCTGAAGTTCCTGCTGTTTCACTCCTACTGAATCTGTTTACCTGATGCGTGTAAATGGTGCTGCAGCTAATGTTAGCCACTAGGTGGGCAAGATCTCCATATATTAATTCCACTTAGGTGGATACGTCGGTTCAGTAAATCATAGAACTGACTCAATACAACATTGTCTAGTTTTAGAAGCTTTATGTAATTGGAAAATAAGGTAGTGATAAACTGGGCTAGTATATTTCCATAGGGATATTATTTTTAATATGTTGAAATATTAGATAAAAGTCATCCCATGCTAATTTAGTATGGGACAGGCAATTTTTTATTTAAATAAGGCACATCCCTTATAATATGGAACTATTGGCAACTTTGCACTGATGCACGTTTTGGAAGAAGAGGGGGTGGTGGGTGAGAGACAGGAGAAAAGAAATCTGGGAGGAGGAGCAAGGGAGACGGTGTCTGGGGAGCAGGGGGTGATTACAGCCTTATTGGTTGTAGTGTATAGGAGGTGGTAGGGTATACGAGGTATAGGATATACTGATAGGAGGGTCTCAGCCTTAGGTTTCTTCTTCATGAGCTCTGGGTGCTTGATGATCCATTACAACTGAGTTATTTCTCAGCTTCCAAGCAGAGGCTCTTCTCCCCCTGCCCTGCCCCCAACCTCTGTCTGTGGCTTCACAGTGTTCTTGTCAGGAGGTGGGGCTGTTCAGAGGACTGACTCCCACCCACACAATTCGCCAGTGTTTCACCTCTGCTGAAAGACAAGAAGCTGGAGGTTCCTGGAGGCTTCTCCTCTCTCTAGCTCCAGGCAGGAGCTTTTTATATTAGGCTTTTTAATTTTTCTCCCTCTCCCCCACTGCAGTGAAAGGATTTTGGGAAAGGGAGTCTGCAGGAAATGGTTATTTGAGAAGAAACCTTGTAGCTTACCAGCTCAGGTGAGATCGAAGTGGCTTTTGCACACAGTCCAACTGTGCATTAATGCACCAGGTTCTCCCTGGTCTCCCCCCCCACGTCCCCACTCTACAATGGTGTGGCAGGCAAGCTGTAAACAGCTTGGGATGGAAACCCTGCAGCAGAAGCTGGCTGTGCACAATCGCCAAGCCAGTTGTCTCCAGCTAGTTGGTGCTCCCGCTAGGCCCAGGGGAAACACGGCAGCAAAGACCGACTCCAACAGTAGCTGAATGGCCGGCAAGCCTTAAGCTGCTTGAGGTGGAGATTCAGCAGCAGCTGGCGTTTTGGAAGCAACAGGCCAGACGTCCTTGGCAGTTGCTCTGCTCTGACTGGGGTGAAACGTGGCACCTAGAAGAGTCTTCAAGAGGCTGGTAAGCCAAAGGGCAAGAAGGACCCATGATGCAGGGCTGCTCGGCCCTTTCAGACTGCCACAGTAACCAGGTGTTTCTGCCCCAGGTGTGTTCCAGAAAGGGCCTTGGCCAGTCTTTGCTGTGCTTGGTATCTCAATCCCGCCCCCCTCCCCTTACTGGTGCTGTCAGCCCCTCTCTGAGGACAGCTCTGATTCACACTTTCAGAAACCCAAACCCCTGTAGGTGGAGCTAGTTTCCCTCACGCCAGGGCAGCCTGAGGGCGCTCTTCTCCCAGCTCCCTGGGTTGTGGCTTTGTACAGCATGGCGGAACCTGCCATTGCTCTACGCTTGTCACTTTCCGTCCAGTGGCTTTTCCTCAGGAAATCAGTAGAGCAGGCTGGTCCCTATGGCTAGTTAACCCTCTATTCCCCGGCTTCCTCAGGTGTGGCCTAGTCCAGTCCTTTCCTTCACTGCCACTTTCTCTGTTTTTTCCTTTTCTCAGGATGCATCCGAGAGATCTACCCCATTCATCTAGCCAGCAAATCTTCTGTTTGGCCTCTCTCAAGTCAGTGCATCTCTGTCTCTGATTGCTTTACTTACCAATGCAGCAGAGCAGTCCGACCCATACTGCCCGTGCCAATAGACCACCAAAGTAGCTGGACTCTGCAACTAGAGGTGTGATCAAGTCTTTCTCCCTCCAGCTGCTCCATGTGTCACATGAGCTTTCCTCGCCATTTTCAGTGAGCCTGACAATAGCTTTCATCCAAGTAGCATTGCTTAGAATTGCTCTTTCCATCTGCCTTCCAGTTCCAGTGGGTGACCTGAAAAGCTGTGATTCAGCACTAAAACTTCAGCATTAAGGGAGAGGAGCGAATTATTCTGTTGCACAGCTGTAAAACCAGGTCAGCAAAGCTTTAAAGCTCACAAAACATTACTGCATGAGCAAGGGGCTGCCTGCATAAGTATTCATGCCCAGCTCGGCTCTTCCTCCCACCCTGCCAGATCCTGCGTCTTCACATATGTTTTAAAGAAAAAAAGAGGGCACTTCAAGGGGCGGGTCAGAGATAGGGCAATAACAAAACACGTCATTGTGGAAGCAGAGTCCTTACAGCTGTGTGGCTCAATAGCCTAGTAGGTTGAGTTGCTCTACCATTTCTGAGGAGGTTAAAATTCAAACCTTCCACAAGGTCCCTTTGTGTATCATGACCAAAAGAGCATCCCAAAAGCAAAGCAGAGAGAAAAGGCTTCTCGCTGTAGAACAGAGCTTTCTTCCAAAGTTTTCAAGCTTCACAAATCAAATTATAAAAGAAAAATAAATCTACAGATGGGATCTCAAAATCACTTCAGCTGTCTTTGTAGATTTTGAAGTTCTCCTTCTCCATCAGGCCTGTCACCCCACCTGTCTTTGAATCAGTAAAAGGCAGTGAAGGACAACAGTACAAGCCTTATTTCAGCAAAAACAATTACTCCTTTTTCTGAGAGGTTTTTGTTTGGGGGTTTTTGTTTTTTGTTTTTGTCCTTCAAGGAAACCAGTCCCCATGGGCCAATTTGCCTTTGCCACCAATGCTACCTGTACTTTGCAACATTGCAGAGCCATTTCCAATTTCAGGCAATGCCCTTAGGCTTTTAACCTGTTCATTCCCTGTTTTTTCACTATTTTGATGGTCTCTCTGATGGCCAGTTTACAATAAGAAGGCAATAGATTACTTGTTGCTAGCCCAACCATATGAGGTAATGTCTGTACATAATGACCAGAACTTCTTGAGTCCATTGGCTTCGTCACCTGTTTTCAAAGGAGCTTCCTTAGTGCCTTCTCAAGACTTGGCTCCTCTGTGGACAGTCAATTAGACTGTAGTAGTGGTTCTAGTCCAGTTGCCTAAGGAAATATTTCTTAGTTTGTATTTCTTCTGGGAACTTCAAGTATTTGCCCTCCAGAGACTCCAATAACTTTGTATGACAGTGATGAGATGTGGAAATTATTCCATGGTGTTAATCATCTTAGATTCTGCAATTTTTGTAGCTTATCAGTGACATTTTCAAAATTGGGAACTAAATTATCTTCTGCACCAGTAAGAGGGAGCTCAGATGAATTCAAATTAAGTGGGTGTGCCAAGGGGAAGTTCATCAGAACAAATTCCTAAAACTGCAAGCAACTGTGAAGGTATTTTGTTTTGTTTGTTTTCCCTGTCTTCTCCAGATTTCCTCTGGTCACTTGGTTGTCATTCATATGAAAAGCAACTGTAGGACCGCTGTGGCATACTGGCATTTCCAGGCTGAAACAAGTACGTACAAGTTGAAAATCCAGAATGAAGCAAGGGGAAATCTCTTGCTCCTGGATCAGGAAGCTTTGTTGGTTACTTTATTTAGGCATAGAAGTATAAGACTTTAATCTGTAAAATGTTGATAAACATCCATTTCGCCCTATTTAAACATAGACAAAGTAAGAAATGCTGCTTGAGAGCTTGAGTTTGATTTAAGGATATCTGTGTTGTATATTTTGACGTGAAATTGACAATTCGTGTTTTAATTGTTATGAACTTTTAACTTTTTAAATCTCATGTCTGTCTTTAATTATTGTCTTCCCGTCCATTGCCTGATCTCCCCTGTAATTTCTTGCAACTGTGAATATTTAAATAGATAACAAGTAGAAAAATGCTTACAACCCATAATTTTGTATCTATGAACATTTAAATTGATAAATATTTAAAGCAAGTATTTGTTGAATTCAAAAAAAAAATTGAATTCTAAATTCTATTTACATTGTTTGGTTACAGTAGTATCCCCTATATTCTAGTTCCTTATCCAGTTCTCTTTAAGGACACTCTGTGCTCCAAGGGCTTCACAACATAAGATATCTAATAATAATTATTAAAACTACCTACATTTGAGCAATATGGCCTGGAACCTCATAGACTTTAAGGCTAGAAGGGACCATCATGATCATCTAGTTTGACCTCCTGCACATTGCAGGCCACAGAATCTCACCCACCCACTCCTGTAACACATCCCTAACCTCTGGCTGAGTTACTGAAGTCCTCAAATCTGATTTAAAGACTTCAAGTTAGAGAGAATTCACCATTTACACTGACATTTTGCCTTCTAGAGCATGAATATTCAGGAGTGCTCATGGGTTTCTTGCTTGAACCTAAGAATTGTCCACAAATCTGGGATTCTGAGAACCTGATTTCCATGATGCTCTTGAAAGGACAAGAATCCCATTTTGTTGTCCTGTTAGAAATTACGTTAGAGAGAAAAAAGATTGTGGGGCTTTGTTCATCTGGAATCCTTGTGTCCATTTTTTCTGCCCAGATAAAGTGATTCTCAGGCCTGCACCAGATTTTTCTATTCTCAGTATAACAGTTTTCACCTGAACCAATCTGTTTGTGTCTCTTGTGTTCCAAGCCCTTCCACAACTAGGAGAATTAGTTGCATGTTTTAAATATGGTTAGCGTTTCAAATTCTGTTTATGCAAAAGCATTCTTAAAAGAAAGCAGTATGCAATTTTATAATTAGATATGTGAGCAAGGAAGGGTGCAAAGCATCCATATCCAGCATTTCTAGATGGATTAAATTCAGGAGCTTGTCAGACTTACGCATTTTTCATAAAAGATCCCATCCTGTAAGATGTCACTCAGTCAGGCTAGCACTATACTGTTGTACTCAGTCAGGTCATTTCCTGAGTAGAACAGTGTAGTGCTTCATTCAAGTAATTTTACCCTACAGCGACTTGGTTTGACAGTGATAAAGAAACACACTGAAAATAGCTGTGGTGATGTGTGTCCAGTCTGACTTTTGGAGACATGGTTCTGCAGTCTGTCTTGGTTTGTTCGTTATCTTTAAAACCCTTCATATAATGTGGCAGGAAGAAGAAATCAAAAAGACAAACAAACATTCTCCCCTAAAACACGCTTTTCCTCTTCATTCGCTTTTCTCTATCTTTTAAGTTTCCCTCTCATTGTGGAGATTAGTTTTAATGCTGCCTACATCCCAGTTGTGTGGGGATCACAGAACACCAGGTGTCCATGAGGAAGAAAAGTGAAATTTACCTAATCTTCTGTGATTTGTCCTTTTCTCAAATGGGCACCAGGTGCCCCATGAGACCCCTCTCAGGTAGTCATCTAATTTTGCATAAATTGTAGTAGGAGGGGAAATATGTTAATCCTTCCTCTTTTTACTTTTGAGTCCCTTCCTTTTTTTTTTTTTTCTGCAGAGAGATGCAGAAAAATATTGGGATTCCTTCATACTGGGATCTTGCTTTGCCGTAAGTATTCATTTCCATTTTTGTAATAAAAATGAATATGTAGATTAGGCATCCAACTTGGCTATAGCTAATCTTTCATAAGATTTATTAGTCGGAATTTATACTATTTCTTCTCTAGTAGGGCAGTCATCTGGGGAGTTACAGACCATCAGCTCTCGGAACAGCTCCATCTGCTGGTACTATGGTGTAAAGCTATAGAGAGAGGGAGCTTGTTTGGGAAAAAGAAAGCAGATCCTGGGCGCCTAGAAGGTGAAAAGGAATAACTTAGTGGTAATGGAACACACAGGACCAGTGGCACACAAAGGAGAAGGAAAAATTATGGGAAGGTGAGTACATTTTTGCCAGTTTCTTCTATAATTTTGTTGGCAAAGTTACTATATTGGCTCTCTAGCTGCATAGGTCAGCACTTGTTATCATAAATAGAAAATGATCACCTCAGCAGTACAGAGCTTTTATTGTTATAAGTTACCATTGGTCACCTCTATGCAGAGTAATATTTAAGTGATCTTACTAACACTTTTTTCTTCTTCCTGCATTGACTTCTTACCTCCCTGTGGTAAGGTAAGATATCACTGTGTGGTTAGCTTACTCATCTCTCTGAGTGATATACATTATTCCAAAATAAGCAGTAGTGTAGACTGGGCCTTAGTGTGGACAAAGCCATATGGGGAAGAACATGTGGATTAAACCTGCAGATCGAGATACGTTACGTGTCTTGACACTGCAGTATTTAAACTCAAAATTTGTAAGTCTGACCATGTGATGTTTCTGTATCTGTGACATGTGATGGATTATTACAGAAGGTAACCACTGGGAATCAGGAACAAACAAAAGTAGTCTTTTTTTTTCAGGTGCAAGAGTAATATAAACACTTCTCCTAATACACTATTTATTCTTGATATATTATTCTTGATATATAAATGCTGTGTGCTCACTTCATAATGTGCAGTACAGTATACAATAACAAATAAAGCTGAGTTGGTTACAGTATATTTTTCTTGAACAGTCAATAGTTACAGGATGTATATTTATTAAAATAATAATAATAAAGCAACCTGCATTTATACCGTTTCCTTCATCCAAGAACCTCAAAGCACTTTCCATACATTAATAGGTATTAGTGGCTGAGATTATTGCTTTGAACATTAGCTATTTATAATACATAAATAGATTTTAAGATTCATAAATGTTAAGGCCAGAAAGGTCTAGTTCAAGTCTGAGCTTCTCCGTAAGGCATGCCACAGAATTTCAGCCAGTACCCTGTTTGTCACATGGTATCGTTTCTGCTGTTTGATTTCATGACTCCCAGATGCTCAAGCAGCTTTCAAAATGACCTTGCAGAGGTTGTGGATATTGTCAAAGTCAGTGCTGTCTTTTATTCAAATGCTATTTAGAAACCCCTTTTCACCTGCCTGTACTTCCATCAACTCCCATTGAAGTTCACGAGAGTTGAGAGCACAGGATTTGGCCTGCCTTTTGCAATATTATTAGAAAGGGATTTTTGACATGGCTGACTGACTAGAAAAGAAATGATTGTGCTGTTAGAGTATATAAGTCCTCCTTAATTTACAGTATTTTTATCCCGTGTGGTATAACTTAAAACACGTTTGTTGTGATTGTGCTCAAAATCCACACTCTAAAAAATCATAAACTTTTGTTGAAAATAATACATCCCCACAGCTCTCATAAATTACAGTAAATCAGTTGGTTTTGTTTCTTTCATAATAATTCAAAGTCATTAGTTCAGAAGCTGGAGTAATATGGGGACTTTAAACCTTCACTTTAAACCGTTTTGGACTTTAGCACCACAAAAGAGCGTCTGAAACTACTATTTTTCCTTGGAGCTACTAGAACTGAAAAAAAGCCACAAAGACTGTTTTCAAATTTGTAAAATTAAACAGCTTCTGATTAAATCAGTCAAGATTTAGCCTGAAATGAGTTTTTATGAGCTATAAATCCACAAAAATAGGGGTTGCAGTAGAAAGACTGAAACAGTCTTAACTATTTTAATCACCTTCACGCTGTATAAAATACAGTAACGAAAGGGGATTTTGGATATTAATAATGTCATCATTGTGGAAACTATATTTTTTAAACAAAACATTGCTTTTTAGTGTTAACAGGAGCATTCGGAGGAAATAATTAGCTTCCTAGTACTTAATGAATTCAGACTCATGCCTGAGGAACTACTCCTACTAGCCACATGATGGCAATATTGCTAATCTTTAACTTTTATTAATCTGAA
This sequence comes from Mesoclemmys tuberculata, assembly GCA_007922155.1. Classification (NCBI taxonomy): domain Eukaryota; kingdom Metazoa; phylum Chordata; order Testudines; family Chelidae; genus Mesoclemmys; species Mesoclemmys tuberculata. The sequence continues at coordinate 33,649,613 of ML675610.1, forward strand.
CAATTTGCTTGCTCGATATGGTTTTGTTTCAGAAAAAGGCATGTAAATTCTGTGTTAATACTTAAGCTTCTCTTTTACAGGAAGTTGCTGGTTCATGACATTCTATAGTTTTATATTACAGATATGATATTTGATGCACATTTAGTATTTGACCAAGCCTTACATGTATAATTTCAGGAAAAGATTTTGAGCTAGACGCCTCAACACATAGTTGTAAATTGTGCTATACTTCTTAAATGTGTGGTGCTAAAAGCTGTTTAAATGTTCATCGAAGACACAAAATGGGGGAAACAAAAAAACAAGTGAAGGAATTGTTTCTAAAAATTGCTATAATTCAGCATTTCTGATTGTTCTGGAACCCCATATCTTCACATAATGGTTTACATACATTCCTTGCCCTGATGAATTTGCAGTCTAAGGCTCTCGTCCTGCAGCCTGCTCTGCATGGGTAGACCCCTACACCTGCTTGGAGCTGGTTGCAGGAGCAAAACCTAATGTAGACAAAGATACTTAGAGAATCATTCCTATGTAAGAGGTGGCAGAGTGATGCCCCAGTGATGGAAATGACGTAGGAAGGCTTCATGACAGACAAAGGCTTTGGTGAGGGATCTGAAAGAAGCAAGAGAAGGCACTTCCTGCACAGGAAGGAGGAGACTCTCCCAAGTGTGGAAGCATGCCTGAAAGAAGGTTCAAAGTTGAGAGTGAGAGGCAGTAATGCAGAGAGCAGTTAACAGAAGGCTGATGAGGCATAGGCTGACATGAAAATAATGTTGACAGTAACAAACAATGAGAGAACACAAGGTTTGTGTGAGGTGGAAGTGAATTCTCGTCCAAAATAAATGTTACCTTGTAATCAGAAATAGTTGAGAGGTACTATATGCTTTCAGCTCAAAATGAGGTGGATTTCAGCATGCCAGACAAGAAAAAGCAATTGTTATCTTTTTATAAGCTGGAGTGTAACCTGTCAAAGGGTTGTCCCTAGTGGGAACTAAATAATTTCTGAAATAGTTCAGCTATAAAATAGAAGAACAGGACCTGGCACCAATGAGCGAGCACAGTTGATTTCAAGTAAAATCCTCATTAATGTCCACAAATTATATAAGTGATAAATACAGGCAGCTTTTGGTAGAGGCTAGAGAAGAATATGTCCCTTGTGCCAGAGTAACTACCATCTTGACAAACTTTTTGCCAGATTATTATTTGAATGAATATTTAATGTAAAACATGCAACCTACTCTAATAAGAGCACATTCATAATTTTTAACACACTAATCCGGTCCAAAATTCACTTGGCTTTGCTCCTTGGTAAGGGATACTTTAAGAAGGAAATGTTGGATTGCAGTTACAGTTGGCTGAAGTGTTTGGTACAACATGAGCAGCTGTAGAAGCCAGATTTTCTGCAATAAGTAAGGCTGCTACAATCCTGACGTTACTTTGATTTTTTTTTTAATGAAAAAGCCCATATACAGTTTATGACTTCTCATACAATTATTTATTTTAGCAAAAAAAGATGCCAAACACAGCAGGTAGTTAATATCCAATTCAGACTGAAACCGCTACATTCAAATAGGAAAAGAACTACGGGGTACATCCTTTGGGATTCTGTGATTAATCTACTGGGAGATGTTAGTGCTTTCTCCATATGAATGTGCATGTAGCATACTTTGTGGCATTAAAAATCTTGAATCCTAAGTGAGGCAAGTCAGATAATTTAACTCCTCCTCTATTGAAATATCTCCTTTCTTATCAGGAGATGAAGCAAACGTTTATGGGTTTGGCAGTGGGCAGGGATACGTCTGTGGGTACAGTAGAAGATCCCTGGCCCACGGATATGTTGTGTCATCATGGTGCAACCCACACAATTGATGCTCTCTTACCTGCTAGTGGCTGGGACATACACAGAGGTTTGAGTATGCTACAGTCCTCAAGTTAACTGGCCTGTGTCTTTTAGCTCAGGCAATAGAGGCCCATGCTTTTAGATCCAGAGATTTAATGTATGACAATTGACCCAGCAGCCTCGTGTTTCACTGGGAAATTCACTTACTCTCTGTGCTTCATTTCTCATCTATAAAAAATAAGGATAACAATACTTCCCTACTGTAACCCGTCTGTGCCTAGGGCAGACCACCTGAAAATGCCGATGTCAGGGCAGGCTGCAAAAGGAGAACAGATTCTCCCAGCACTGGTGAGTGATACTGAAGTTAGATTCCCCGACCAGTCACAAACAGTGCTCTAGAATTCCCCACACCAGTTATCAAGAAGCTACAACAAGAAATACACAGTCCCATTTTTTGCATTTCGGTCTCTGGCTCCCAATTAGCACCTGGATCCAGTAAAGAGATCAGTTATTTAATTCCCTTTACCAACATATTTTCCTGATCCCCAAAGGGTCAGCCGCATTACCAGATCAATCTTACCCAAGATACCACGCTGCCAGCCAATCCTTTAGTAACTAAAACTAAAGATTTATTATAAAAGGAAAGAAACAAATAAGAAAAGAGGTGTTAAAAGATTAAAGCAATTAGATACATACACATGACTTCAAAGTCTATATATCTCAGATTCTTAGCAGAATTGTGGAGTTTGTTGGCTTGTACAGTCCCCCTGGTGTACATCCAGTACCTGGATGGGTCTCAGTCCTTTGTTTCACAGCTTCACTTGTAGATGAGTTGATCCAGAGGTAGGAATGAAGACAAAATGGAGATGGTGCAGCTGCCTTTTATAGTTTCTGGCATGAGACTGGTACTTCCTTAGTCCCAAACACAGCCACGGAAAAGCTTCAGAGTCCCCTGTCCATAATCATGTTCCTACGTGTCCTAGTAATGCATAAAGTACAGCCCCTGGGTTCTTTCACTGGAATCATTGTACCTGTGAGTTCCTTTGGTGGGTCATTAAGCAGGCTTAGTGCTGCTGCCATCCTGTCTGGCGTGTCACTCAGTAATGCAGCATAAGTTTGAAATACAAATATACCATACCTATTTAGAGCTTATAATACAAAACTGATACATATGTACAAACATGCTTTTCAACCTTACAAATTATTACTTTTCCGCCGGTACCTTGCATGGCATATTCTATACGATATTTATTGCAATTCTGTTATGTTGGTATCAGTAATACTATATATGGTCACCCATATGCCAGACCATGTCACACCTACCTCACAAGAGTGCTGTGAGGCTAATATGTTCTGAGAGACAATCACATACTGCAGTGCTGGTATCCATGTAAGTACCTTGGTAGATGGTACAGAACAATATAACTTTCATGCTCCAGATACGCCTAGTATTTTACAAAGTTATGTGTTAATATCATGCATAGTGCAGAGATTGTATGCAAATGAGCCACTATTAGGTGTTTGTTAATACATTATAATGCACACTCAGGTTTGGATATTAGAACCTGTTCTTGGGCAGGGTATCAGAGCTATCCCCCGCTCACTGACATCATACTTACACTCTAAGATGCTCATTCTACCCTTGGAAGCAGATGATTGGACACTAAATTGACGGACAAAGAGAGAGTTAGTAGTATCATCAGTAACTGGGCCAAAAAAAGGGTAAAAATACATTCCCTCCCCCATCTAATTACACATGTGATGTGACAAGGGAGAGCAACAAGACACGGGGAGGAGCAAACTAACTCTCTAGGGAAAGGATATAAACTAAAATGGAGACAATCTCTTGCTAAAAGCTTCCTTCCGCTCAACCCTGAAATGAAGAGTTGTCTTATATACGTTGAATTATAAAGTTAGATGGGCTGGAGGCACTTGTACCATGGTGTGATGAGCATTGTATAAATGCTTAGGCAGACCCAAAGAGAGAATATAGTGGATTGTCAGATGTCATGGCTCTGTCCATGTGCCATGTATTTACTGAAGCTTCTGCTGGAAGCTTTTAATTATATTGAGCCTAAGACTAAGAAATCCATGGCCTTCTAAGTAATTGCAATAAATGATTATCACACTGAGCTACTTTACTGAGGTAGATTGTTTTGTTTATTTGTGCTATGCAATAACTTATAGGCATTGTTCTATATCATGACAGAAGGAAATGCTGTAACAGTATAGATACATGCTCCATCTCCAACCTGTCTTCGAACCCATAAAGAGACAACAACTTTTTATTCTTAATATGGAAATTTACATCTCTGATGGAAAAGAGACAAATTTCCAGTCTAGCCAGTGATGTCACGGTATGAACAAAAAAAGGAACAGCACATTGCCAGCCCCAAAATGCTACACCACAGGATCATTATTTAACTAAAAATGAAAGCCTTAGAAAGGGGACACATGAAGGTGGCAGTTGCAAAGAGCTGCACTGTGATTTCTTTTCTGTATCCACTTATTTTTTTAATAATTTATTGTCTGGTAGTTGATAATGTTTTAAAATATAGTATTATGTGCCCACAAGCATAGAACTCAACCAAGCTGTGTTGCATAATTTCTTGTAAGTGGAACATTTTCTACATTCGCACTTTGAAATCTGAATGTCAACCATAAATAAAGCAACACATTCTAGGATTAACCCGGGGCCTGTTTGAATATCTGTTCCTTTCAGCATGGCTTGTTTTACATCTTACATCTTTCATGTTACTATCAAATTTTATTAGAAATTCACCTGCGCACCCAGAGAATTCTTTCACCTCTGTTTCCATTTGAAAGCCTTTACTGGACATTCCTGGAGGGGTAGAGGTTCCTCCTTTTTAATTTTTATAGACATTTCCTCTCTTTTTTCCCATAGATTAGGAAAAATTAGGTCTGCATGTGAAAGTCCTAAAGTTGAACCATGTATAATGTCTGGATGCTGTAATTAGATTAAAAGGGTCTCCCACCAACCTAAGGAACTTTTGTATTGAAAGTTAAGCAGAAATGCTTTTTAATATGATTGATTAAAGCTGCCAAAGAGCCCATATCAATAAAAGAATGTGATAGATTTTGTAAAAATAAGTAAACACATTCCAAAACTACTTTGAAATCCAGTCCCCTTCTATATACCCTCCAAGAACCATGCTCTTGATTCTGGGTTTCCCCGGCATTAGTTAACTGTACACCTGAGCAATATAAATAAGTTTCCTGGGTGCTTTTTTTCAGGCGTTAATGAGCACTTCAGAGATACTCAGAATCAGGCACTTAAGCCTGGGTCTGTGACAAGCCATTGAGATTACTTTTAAATGCCCTATCGGCATTTCAGAAGTTTGCCTCTCCTAGAAAGTGAAGCCTTCTTATTTTATTCACTCAAGAAGAGGAGTTGACTGCAGAGTACTCATGTGAATAAGGTGAGCAGGATTTCGCTTTAGAACATGTGGTATTCAGATAATGACGCACAGGGTGAATGCCTGAACACAGATCAGGAAGCATAATGAAGAAATACTGAAATAAGAATATACTCTTGGTATGAAAAATGAACTTCTTTGGTACTAACAGGAAAAGGAATGACCCCAAACCTTTTCAGCTTTTGGCTACTGGCCCCCTAACTATTGCAGCAGAATGGGGATAGGTCCCTCAATGTACTAGAAATAAATAGTGGTTTCATAAAACTATTGGAGTTACTGACAGTAGATTAAACGTACCCATCGTACTGAAGATGTATCTGTGAAATGTTACAGATGTGTGGCTATGACTAGAATGTTAACAGGAGAATGCTTTCTGAACCCAGCCCTACATTCACCCCCTTCGTTCATAGCTTCCTTCCCACAGTGAGGTGATTTAAACTGAGCATGTAATTACATGCATAATATAACCCAAATTATAATACTGTACAAGCTAGTTGTTGATTTTTTTTCTGGAGAGAGCAATTGTCTAAAATAATGGTAGTGAAATTTATGCTGTGAACAAAAAAAGTTAGTTGTCCTTTGATAAGCTGAAATTGTGTATTTGTGTTTACGATATTACAGTCTGATGAGTCACCAAACAGAGGCTAAATAGTCTTTATGGAAAGCCAAGAGGTCTATGTTTTTGGAGCAAGTCTGATAGTTCACACAGTTAAAGGTGTATATTAGGCAATACACTAATTACATCCAAGTGTTCTAATGAGACTGTCATTTAAATGTGGTAATGGAGGTATGCTCTACATATTAACGGTAAAAAGAGCATTCCTGAGGAGTAAGCTCTATATAAGGCATAGATTTGACTGTAATGAGGCAGTGAACAGTCAGCCTCCTTCCCAAACATAGTTTTGGGGTAAGAATCTGGAGCTTGAATTTTAAATGCTTGAATAGAAAGGAAAAAGTTAGTGTTATGCTCCATTTCAGTCTCTTCTGTGCTCAAGTTATTTGTCGTTGGGTTCCGTCATGTTGTCAGTAATGAAAAGGTACCATAGCTTCTCTGAATTGTTTTTGATTTTGTCCTTGTGTGATTCAATTTTTTTGTTGTTAACTAGATCAAGCCAATTTTTTTACTAAGCCTATCATAATAGTGTCATCAACCAGTAATCTGGCTGGTCCCTCCAAATCCTCTTTCAGTTATTTTAGTAAATTTAGTACATCTCTGCAGAGTTTGTTGTTGTGCAAAATATGTGTTAGATCGAACCTTCCTCGTGCTCAGTACACATTTCATCATGCTTACAGTAATTAGATGCAAATATGAGACCAAATATTCCTGAGCGCCGTTGAGTGTGACTTGGGACCAGGCATACAAGTCCTTTTATTAATCAACCAACCGTGCGTCTGATGATAGTTACAGAAGAATATTTGCATTGCCACATTGAGTAAAGAAGTAATACTTAACACAGTCCTAATGCACAATTAGATTTAACAACAGTGCATAACACCCATGTGACAGAAGTTAAGGATAATTTTGCCTGAAATAGTCTCGCATCTTTTTCATTGTATTTTCACTATTTTGAGCAAATGAGAAAGACCTTCGTGTCTTATTTTTCTCTGTGTTCTTGGGTGGCACCTCAGCAACTTGGATACAATATTCTGCAGTTTTCAGATATAAAATCAATCATTCAGAGGGGATTTCTTTTCCCTGCATGGATGTTTGTTGCCTTATTGAGTCATTACTTATGTTTAACCAACCACCTTACATTAATGTTGATTCTTTTAGCTCTTCCTTAATTTTTCTTCTATTTCTTCACTTTTAATTTCCTCTAGGCATGGCGAGTCAAATAAATAGAATTCATACTCTAAAGAAGTACAATTCATTCACTGCTAGTTGGTAATCACTAAAACAATAATCATTCATTTGCAGTATGATTAACACCCTTCACATTTGTTACAGTTAGAATGAGAAAACCATCTAATGAAATCAACACTGAGGATCAAAAACTGAAAAATAATAAGCTCCAGCCAGCTCTGTATAGAACCACATGATCAGATGTGCTACCACCTTCCAGAAGTTCTAGCAAACTATCAGTTCACAAGTCCATGCATTTCTCTTCCTTTAGTGTCCAATGACAGTTGATTTTCACTCACTAGCTATGCCCTTCTCTGAAAACTCTATTGACTCCATGTGTTCCCCTTCTCCAAATTTCTAGACAGTTCAGAAACGTTCTTACTGTTTCCTAATAGACAAAAAAAGTTTGTTCCTTTAACATTTTAGTATCAAGTTTTTATTTTCAGGTTGAAATTCAAACCTGATGCTTCCAATATCAAAACACCTTCAAATACATGTTATGATTACGTAAATAATCCACAGTGATATAGAAGTTCAAAAACTGAAAAAGCATGAAATCCCTGCCCTCCTCCAAAAAATCCCTATGAAACCTGATAACCCCTCCAAGAAAACCTCTGCTGGATTAGTAAGGGGGAGGAAGTTCTGAAAGAAATCAGGATTTCACAACTCTGGTAAAAGATGGCATATTGTTCCAGCTTTTACCCATGAAGAACACATTTGAATGTGTATCAGAAAAAATTAATACCCAACATATAGAGCCTAGAATCAGCTCCAGCTTTCATTCTGTAATGCATATAGAAAAAGTATTAGACTGTTAAGTAACTAAGAGTGTGCATTACCACGACCCATACATTACGTAATATGCACTCACTGATAATTACCTTAAAGACATGTGCAATATACCATACATTGCCACATACACAGAGAGCTTTTGTTTTTCCTGTACGTTCATTTTTAGTCCTTGGCACGCATGCATGACAGACACATCATCATATTGTTTCATTACTGTGGAAAGTAGCTGGGAGGTGACAGTAATTTTTGTGGGAACAATCCCATTGCAGTGAGCGGCAGCTAGGTTTTCTTGTGTTAATGAGGCCTATCAAGAACATATCACAATTTATAAAAGCCATGATGAAGAAGGTGTACATTTAGGGTGAGATTTTCAAATGCTCTCAGCGCACTGGCCTAACTCTGTTCCTACTGAAGTCAATGAGAGTTTCACCATTGATTTCAGTGAAGAGCTAAGTCAGGTCAAAGCTGTGTGCTTTTGAAAATCCCACCTTGCAGCTTCTGCTCTCTCTCCATGACTTGGAAAGAAAGACATGTATGCCTTTACCATCCTGGAAGTCACTGACCACACTCGTCCTTTTACCTTTTTATACAGGGCCAAAGTCTGAGGAAATGCAGGGAAATGCCCATTGGCTTCAATCAGAGAATAAGAATGATACAGTGCAAAAAGATTGATTGTGTCTGGCTCTTCTGTGCGTGTGCATGGGGAGCGGGGTGGTAGGACACAATAAGCTTTCCCCACACTTAAGCAGCCAGTGTAAGAGCCCTATTATGTCGGCTTAAGTGCTGGCCCTCTACAAAGGGGTGAATTTTCATCCCTTATTGATTTGGGCTCTTCAACAGTTTAATTTTTTTACAAAAGCTTTTTAGTGCACCTATAATGGATTACCTGAGACTTCTTCCCCCGCCCCGGAGAATCCTGATACTTACTGTAAAAGAGAATGTTTTTACAAGTGGACCACATTTACGGTGGCATTCCTAAATTTAAAGTATTTCATCAGGTACATGTATATGTATATTTATTATGCTAATAACCACTTGCAGTGAAGTTTAAAGTATGTTATTAGTCTCAGGATTTCTGGCATATGGCCCACGGGCACTGGCAATCGTGTTGCTTGAGTTATGAATTTTCTTTTCATTTTTTTATAGCGAAATAGCTGTGCAGTGTAACTTTTAAAGCTGAAATATACTAAAAGCAATGATGCAGGTGAAGCAAACCAGGGGGAAAGAAGCAACATCTGGATTTTCTACAGCTAAAGGGCTTTAGTTACTTTCAAAACCAGAATAACATACAAACCATTCACAGAGGGCAGTAATGTTGTGACACGTGAAATCCACAAACTGGTTTATGAACATGCATGCGGCTCAAATTAAAGATACTCTGCACAATGTACAGAGTAAGATCTATAGGCCTGATCCTACTCCCATTGATTCAAGAGCAGCGCTGGTGGACGACTGTCATACAAAACACTTTTTGATGAAAAATTGCTTTTGGAAATTGTCCAAATGTCATTTTTTGATTTCCTCCCCCTTCCTCCCCTCCCAGTTTTCAATGACGACCCAAACTTCTATCTTCTACATTCAGTTTCTTCCACAGCAGCTGTCCTCAGAGTATGGTTTTCAGACTGGTGGTGTGAGCCCTAGAGTAGCACTTCTTAAACTTCATTGTACTGCCCCTCCTGGTGACAAAAATTATTACACGATCCCCCCGGCCCTTGCTTACTTTAGCCTCAGGGCTAGCATTATGGGGTGGCAAGCGGGGCAGTTGCCACACAGCTAAGTTGCTTGGATCCCACACAGCGCAGTGGGGCTCAGGCTGCAGCCTTAACCCTAGGCAGTGGGGTTTGGGTTTGAGCGTCAGCCCCAGGCAGAGGGGCTCAGGTCTTGCCTTTCTCCCCTGGGCCCAAGTGAGTCTCAGGCCGGCCCTGGTGACCCCGTTGAAACAAACTCATGACCTTTTTGGGGGTCACGGCCCACAGTTTGAGAATTGCTGCATGGCGCATTTCCAAGTGGTCTGTGTCTCCATTTCTGCCATCTGTCAATCTTCAAAGTGTGGGGCTTGCAGCTGCTTGTAGGTGTTTCAAATGTTTTTCTGACCAACTAAACTGAAAGCCCAAACCTTACTTTTCTTCTACATGGTTTTGGCGACTTCAGGTCTGACTTGGCTGGTGTTTCTTTGATCTACATTCAATCTTGTGCAAATTTCAGACCACCCCCAAATTGGTAAAGCAACAAACACACAGGAGGACACAACCATTCTGCAAAGCAACCTGAAGAGAGCAGAGCAAGGCTGGTGGAACTGCAACCGAAGAGAGGCATTTGGATGCTAGGAAATGAGAAGTGCTATAGGCAACGAACAGCACAGATGCAAAATGGAGTGTGAGGTAAGCAGCCATACACGTTGCATTTAGCAAGTTTATTTTCATCTTGTCTCTTTAATGCTGGCCTACTAATATGATTTTTAAAATCCCTTAGTTGTCACAGAGAGGGCATGGGATCAGGACTGTGAAATGAGTTGGTCTGTAATAAAGATCTGACACACAGGAAAGCTGGCAGGAAGCTGAAACTTCACCTACTGGCCCCATTCACATGACCTGGGGCACAGCTCTGAAGGAATAGACCTCTGTCTCATGACAGGGATCATTACCTATCAACTCTAGTGGCTACATATACAAGTCCACACGTGTGTGTCTGTCTTAAAGAAATGGTCCATAATATAGAAAACGTTTGCAAGCCAGTGCTCTAAAGCACCAGCAATTGCCTCCCAACTCTGTTTTTCAAGGCTTATTAATCTGCCTCGACTTTTGTCCTTGTGTGTCTTACACATTACTAACGCTTTGCTGTTTAAAATATGAATGGATGAAAAAAACTGGGCCGCTCACTGTAAAGTGTGGGATCACTTGGGCAGCTTGCCCTTTTCTCACACTGCGCACATGAGAGAGATGGAATGAAACTGACATGCATTAGCAAGTCAGCCTAATTGAGCATGAAATGCTAGCAAAGCAACAACGTCCCAAGCCAGATATGGATTCCAAAGCATTGCCAGTAACAACTGTTGATCAATACTAATGCTTATGGCCTTTTAAAAATAAAATGAATTGTCCTTGACTGAAGTGGAAGGGAGAACTCACATATGTCCTGAGGAATGGCTCTCCAACTCCATAGGAAAGAGTTAGTTACATGGTCATAGTGAGCCTTACCTGCCAGTCTTTCCTACACAAACAAGACTCCCGTGACTTCGTTTTACTGGGGCAGTGGAGATCTTTTAGTTAAATGCTGTTAGTTAAATGAGTGAAATCCTGACCTCATGAATGTATACATGATGGCGAATGAGAACAAACACAGGGGGAGATTTTAAGCAGCAGACCACAACTTTATTAAATTGAACACGAGGAGAGGATGCTGGCCTCCCCGTTAATCACCCAGGCTCTCACCTAGCAGGTATTTTAAGAGGCTCCAGTGTGGGGGTTACAGGGCTCCTACCTTCTAACACACAACTCAGGGTAGACTCTCTTCAGCCTATCCCTAGGACGCAGCTGGCTCTTCTGAGTCCTACCATCCACCCATCCCCCTGCCAGGGAGACCTCAGCCCGTGAAGGTCACAAGGTCTTCCTCCATCCCCTGAGCACAAGGCCAATCAGTGAAATCCCAAGTCTTTTCGTTCTGGGAACGGTTCCTTTTCGCCACATTGAAAACTGGCTGCAAGTTGACGAGCTAAAATCCTTACCAAGTACTATCTTAATTATTAAATCTTAATCCTCTTTTACTTAACTGCCCCGCCAGGGTGCAGTGGGGAATGTGAAAAACTCCTCAGACCTCTACGAATTTGGCCCCAATGGGAAGATCCCAAAACAGATGATCAGTCAGACCGGTGGTAGTGGCAAAACACAGCTCCAAGGCTTCCGCTACGGGATGGGGATAGTGAGTTACTGGAACAGAGAGAAAAGAGGCTGCCATGGCCCGGGCTAGGGTTTAAGTTAATGAAAAGGGAGAGTGAGGGACCAAACAGACCCCTTCATCCCTAAGCTAGCCAATGAGTGGCTAGAGATTCCATAGGGGATGGGACCCCTGCATCCCCTAAGCATGTGCTCTCCTCCCCCATTCAACTGGGCCAGTCCCAGTTGCTGATGGCCCCATCAAGTTTCCCACCTGTTGAGGCGGGTGGGTGGCACTGAAATCAATGGAGCCACACTTTCTCCCTCTCTCTCCCTCTCTCTCTAAAATCTCAACCAGATTAAATCAGCACACCTGGATACACAAAAGCTATTTTCTTTTTTAATGACCGTATCTCCTAGCAATTTCCTCACCAATGAGATTGCAATAGGCTACATAGAATTTAAATGAGCTGATGGAACATTTACACAAGCTGAAAGCTGAAAATAAACTTGCTACAAATTTCCCCCCATTCCCCAGGAGGCCTTCTTGAGGAATACTTTTTAAGGGAAAAGTGAGGGCAGTCAGTGTATCTTGCATGTCTTCTTTCTAGCAACTTCTCTGCCCCATTCGGCTATTTGTCCGTGGGAAGTGATGTATTGCAAACTAAGCCATTTTCTTGATGAAGAGAAATACATCATGTAGGTGAACGAGCTATACTGCTTGTGCAAAAGAAGAAGAGAGATGTTAAAAGTTTGACTTCAGTGCAGCTTTGTTGATTTATACCTGCCAAGGAATTGGCCCTGTATGTTCAGCCATGCCACCTTATGTTGATGACAAAACAGCGGCCAAAAAAAAGCTGAAATAAACTGAGAATCTGCACCAGGAGGTGCTGCAGTTGGTTCTTGGTGAGAACAAGACTGTAGATAAGATCAGAACATAGGGTCTAGCTATAAGAATAACCTCTTAAGAAAGTGAATGACGGTAAAAAAAAATCTATCTGTATCTAATTTGCCTCTTAGTTGACGAACAGCGAGCACAAAGTTAGGAACAATCTGTAAAAAAGTAAAGCCATTAGCTGAGATTTTTAAGGACGTGCAGGTGGTTTAGACTCAGAACTTCCATACATTTTTATGCAGTGCTGTGATGAATCCCAACTACTGGTTCTTACGTACGAATCTAATTATAGGTGTGGTTCTGTAGCTTTTGGTTTTAGACTAACACATTTCTAGGCTGTTGAGTTTAGCGTTTTCCAGTCTTTGTTATCAGCTAACTCAGTCGCCATCTTTTCTCTGAACTTTCTCATCGACTCAATGAACTATTATTAATTAATTAATTAATTGATTGATTAAATTTATATGTATGTATTGAACCAGGCCCCTGTTGTGCTAGGTGCTGTACAAACATAGAACAAAAAAGCAGTCCCCACCCCTAAAGTATATATGGCTGGCATGTGTTGCTGACATCAGATACAGTGCAGAACACAGTGGATCCAGTTCTATTCGCAGATACATCTGCTCAATTCCTGTTGGAAGCTTGCAACCCAGGTTCTCAGCTGCACAAACTTCCCAGTCACACCTGCATCTTGTGCATACTCTTGGTGCACCTGCTACCTCAACTCTTACTAGCTTCCTCCAGTCTGACCAGCTGTCAGACCTTCCTGGCTAATCATCCTTATGGGTGAGGTTCTTTACCTGTATTATCCAGGTCAGACTAGATGATCATAATGGTCCCTTCTGGCGTTAAAATCTATGACCCTTTATGGTTCCGGGTTGTTGGAAGCCATTAAGCAACTCAAACTGTCAATCAGGTATCCTGTAGGTAAGTTGGCTCTCAAATGTAGGCTTTTGTGCCATCACCAAGTTACCCTTTGAGGTCCATTAAAGTAGTTTGTCTTTATTTCTTGTCAGTCAAACCCTTTCTTGGTGACGGTTGCCTCTTCCCAGGCCCATCAGTGAATTGGGGATATGTTTTGCAAGGAGTCATTCTTTGACTTTTTTCCAGCTAAAAGACTTGTCTAGACAGCTGCGAATCTGAACCCAGGTCTGTTCTCCCTTTGACATCCATCAGGAGATCAAAATAGCCTTTAAGTAGTGCATAGCCCTTATGTTTAGGATGAAATTTAACAGGTTTATTTTCAGCTGGGGAGTACATTTTTAGGTAAAGTTTGAGCCCAGTTGGTTTAACCTTTCTCGAGAGCAATGAATCAAAGCAGGGCTCAACACTCCTACGAGTGCAGGTGCATAAGGGGGAAAGCAAGGCTCCTGCATCAGTGCATGTATTGTTGTGGTGTTGTAATGCTGTTTCGCACATATTTATGCCTGCTGGAATTTGTTTCCTAATTTTTCATTTTTAAAGATTTAGGAAATTCCAGACAAAAACTATATTAAAAGAACACTCCGGTCGCAAAGTGAAGCACTCAGAAGGAAATGGCCCTCTTTTGCTCATGCATTGTAGTTTAATATTAATATTAATAACTATTTCTTAATCAATAGACCATAATACAATACCACTCTTCTTATAAAACCATAGGCACATGTTTGTGGCATGTTGTAGTAGTGGTTACTACCCTACCATTTCTGTAATTTGGAATGCTTCACTTTGCTACCTTATTGTTCTTTTAGGATAAATTAGTAAACATATTTAGGGGTCAATTGTAGCTTTGCAAAAGTCCTCATTTATGGTCAGCACGATGTTGTGCTGCTCCAGCAATAGACCAGGAAGCATATTATGACTTGGAGACTTACGATCTGCCTACTGGTTTCTCCCAGCCCTTTACCTGACACAAGTACGTCTCCCTCATGGCAATGCAGCTGCACAGTTTGGAGCCTTGGGTGTGGAGCCAAGATACCACAGATTTCCCACTCTCCCCCTGTCCACCAGTCTGGGTTGGGAATGCAGCGGCCTCACTGAGGGTGTTCCTCCCTCCAGGCTGTGACCCAAAAAGGCATAAGTAACTTTAACATTCCAATTGTGTGACTCATCCCACAGATTTCAGTAATACCAGCTGTGTCAAATTGCTTCTCATGAGCATTTCTAATTCCTCCTGTAAATTCACATTTCTAGCATTGGCACATTTGGCTTCTCTTTCGGTACCCTGTCATCTTGATTTAATTTGCTTGTGACACCTTCCATTTGATATGCAATGTTTGGCCCCTCAATACCCACTCTTGCTATAGTTTAATGCCTTCCAGACTAGTCCATCTAGGTTGCCACCCAGAAGATTTGTTCCCCTACTACTGAGATTGAGGCTGTCCAAAGCATACAATTCCTTTTTCCCATCACAGGCAACCAGTCCATGGAACCAAACCCCCTGCTTTATCTCATTTACCCATAGATCCCACTGAAGATAATTGGACTTACAGAAGTCAGGCTAGTGGACATTCACTCGTCTGCTAAGGTCTTACAGCAGTGCATCATTTTATGTGTCACGGGACCAAATCTTGCCCATGTCTGTGTATGTACAACTGTTGTTCAATTCACTGGGAGCCCTTTGTGCACAACTGAGAGCAGAATTTGCCCCAATAATGTGTTGCAACAGTTTGGGATAGTAGGAGGGTGAGTTGTCATTAAAGGCAGCATGAATTCACATTTATTTATATTTTCCTTTATCAATTGAAATCAGACATTCAGTATTATTGGTATAAATAGGAATATCTATTTTAACACAATAGTTGGGGGAAAAAGGAAAAGAAAAAGGGAAAACTCATCCCATTAGCGTGGAATGAGATCCATTGGTCCATAGCACACTGTGAAATAAACCATTCCACTCTTTTTATTGACATCAGAGCAGTTCCAGATTTTTTGCCAGGAGTTTACAAACTGTTCTTACTACTGACACACATTCCATTTGGCTGGGAATTTGTGCAGTAAAAATAATACTACACATTAGTATTCCCACTGCACAAGCACCTTGGCAAGTGGAATAATTTATCAGTATGTAGTAAGCATGCTGCAGAGCCCATTTCCTGTACTTGGACTTGTATTCATGACTGCACAAAGCCCTGCTCAAGGTTGATATAATAATTGCTTGGCTGGACCCATTGTAATGTCCATATAGTAAAATCTCTATAAAAGACCATCTTTATTAAGCTACCTCTTGTCTTAAAGGACCATCCCAAAGAATCCCCAAAGGTGCTAAGTACAATTCTGGTCCACCTCTGTTAGAAAACCATCTGTGTCAAACCACCAGATTTTGTCTGTCTCCTGTGTGATTACTTACCATAGGTTTGTGGTAGTAACAAAGTCCTCTACAAACCCTGGGTTTCATATAATATACAATATCTACAGTATGGAAAGCTGAGCGTATTAACCATCTATGAAATAACTTGAGTGATACAATTTTTTTAAAAACATCAAATGGATCCTATCTACTTTATAGGCCAGCAGGGCTATCTACTATCAATTTGAAAGCTAAAGTTATTAGTTTTACCAATCCAGTGTCTGAAACTGCGCAAAATCTTATTTTTTGTTGCTCTCAGAAAAGGTTACCAATATAAATTGCATTTTGTTTAAAATGATAATTATGATAATAAATTGTATCTGTGCTAAAAACTTCCATGTCAAATTTCTGGGACAAGACAATAAAAGTTGTTACTCTAATCAAAATAATAAATAGCATTGTACTGTTTTAGAAAAATGTAGCTGATAACTAGAGTTGGTTGAAAATTTCTGTTCAGTGAGAAACTCTGACATTTCAAAATTTGTTTTCATTCTGAGTCAGAACAAAAAGTCAAAATATTGAAATTTTTCATGGAACAGAAATATTTTGTTTCAATAACGTTGAATTGTTTCATTTTGACAGTGTCCTAATGTTTTGTTTCGATAAGATCAATACATTATAATACAATATCGAATGTGTCTATAATATAATAGTATCATACTTTACTATTTTAATATATAAACATCAAAACAGAATGGAGCAAAATGATAAAGTCAAACCCAAATGTTTTGATGTTATTGAAATGAAATGAGAAAATTGAAGGGAATAATTTAGTCCAAATCAACATGTTATCATGAAATGTTTTCATTTAGCTGAAACATTATTTTTCAATGGAAAACTGTTCCATTGAAAAAATTTCATCCAGCTTTACTGCTACCCCTTTAATGTTTGTGAAAATAGGTTTTAGTATTAGAAACTGAAGCTCATCAGAACAAAATAAAAACTTTCCTTTTAATCAGAACTGACCATATCCACAATTTAAGGGTGTTGACCTCACATAGGCAGAACTTCGCAGCATCTGGAATACAACGAATTTCTTTTTCTTTTCAGTTTCAGAGCAAACTGTTTCGTGTTGTTGCTCTGCATAAAAAATACAGTGGTAAACTTTGTATCAAAACTCTCATAAATTATAAGTGTTCTTTAGCGTAGTTTTATGTCATACACATCCGTTATAAAGCAGCTGTGACCCATAGGTGAATTTTAAGGAACTCACACGTAGTCATTTAATCTGTAACCACTATGTGAAGCAGATGTCAATGAAGAAGCATGGTTTCCCTTGTAGGCAGTTGGTGGTCTATATGAGGGAGCAGCCCTTGTTGTGCTTCTTGGTTGTGGCTGGTAAGGTATGCTGTTCCCATTACTCTGGGATGATGTACACAGTATTGCTCCACCAAGTATAGTCAAAGATGCCGAGAAAAAGCCAAGGTAAAGAGCTTGCCCTATCTCATACTTCATCCCATTGGGAAGCATGGGGTTGTAAAAATCTGTAACCACATCGTTAGTAGTCCAAGAAACAGGAACCAGGCATATGAGACCAGCCAAGATGAAAAAGATTCCACCAGAGACAGCGATAGAATTTTTGGAAGAGGCCTCTTTGACACATCGAGTGCATTGCATGCCAATAACAGAAACCACACATGCCAGTGTTGAAAGAACACAGGAAATCACCATCATGGCACGAGCTGCTTGAAGGTCTCGAGGCAGTGCAAGTTGAGAGCGATGGACCTGGCACTGGTAGATGCCAGTGCTATGCCAGACACACTCCATCCAAAGCCCCTTCATGTATGCCACAGCTGTTATAATATTGGCGCCTACGTGTGCAGTCTTCCACCAGTGAGGCAGAATAGTAGCAATTAATGTTCCAATTAGACCAAAGAAACTTAATAAGAAGCCCAGTAACTGAACAGCCATGCTTGCCATGTTAATGTTTGTCCTGATTTTTCCTTTAATAATGTATCTTTGGTTGGCTTCCTTCTGAAAACACAGGCTTTTCCTGGGAGATATGCAGC
Organism: Mesoclemmys tuberculata; assembly: GCA_007922155.1. Taxonomy (NCBI): domain Eukaryota; kingdom Metazoa; phylum Chordata; order Testudines; family Chelidae; genus Mesoclemmys; species Mesoclemmys tuberculata. The sequence goes on from ML675610.1 coordinate 33,667,623, forward strand.
AGTTTTACTTTGACACCTTCTGGACTCCTAATAAAAGGTAATTGAGGAAAAAGTAGTTAAATATTATCTAAATGCATTATTTCTCTAACCAGTAAGGTGCATTTCAAGTGCAATTAGCATAGTTATGGCAGTTAATGATATTTTGTGGAAGCAGTGGGAAAGTAAGCTTCCCTCTTCACTTATATAAACAGGCTTCTATGGCCTATTGGGGAAAAAAAACTTAAGGCAAATTATGAAATTGAAAAAATATTTTAAAATAAAATCGTCTTCTTCCAAATAGACGCCTCAGAGAAACATGACTTCCTTTCTAAAGTAGAAAATTAACAAGTGTTAGCACTTGGAATGAAGGAGATTTATAAAGCAGACATCTGAAAACTACTTTACATGATGAAAACATTCCCAAAAGGTCATAGCAGGACTACAAAAACAATACGGGTATATTTGCTCACACTAGAGAGCAGAGAGAGTGATTTAAAACCTGTGGAAGAGGATAACAAGCATGGGATTAAAGTTTCCTTCCCCAGTTGCTGGTATTTCTTGAGGTTTTATTTTAATAAAGCAACTCAAAGAGGAATAACTTTCATTAGCCCCTATGGAGACTCAGTTTATGACTTCAGTTTGTGGGCTAGATGACAGCATGTGAAACCAGATGTGCATCATGCACCTTCTGAGGAGTGACGTTTCGCAGAATCAGACAACGTTTCATAACACTTTCTAACTTAAAAAGCTCATGTAAGAAACAGGAGTTCTTCCTTCTGTGTAAATCTTAAGTCCAGTGATCTATACTAAATGGCTGCCTTGCAAGGTCTGTATTATCTGTGAGGGCAAAATCTTTCTATATTAATATATCAATTATTGTTGCATCAAAACCCAGCTAGGATCTTAGAAACAGATGCAAATTTGCATCCCAGTCCTGCAAAGATTTATGCATGGTCTGAATTCATGTGCTTAAAAGCAAGCATGTGCGTAAGTATTTGCAGTACTGGACCTTAATAGGTAAAGGTACATGCAAAAAAAATTAAAATGACCGGTCAGACTAGTTACCAAGATACACAGGACTCTGAAGACTCTTGGTATAAAGAAATAACAGAGAGCCAAAAATCAGTGCTGATTTACACCCCATGCACTGACACTCTCATTAGCTAAGCAGGATTACTTGGAGTTTGTCAACACTGAATTTTTTATTTATACAACACCATAGCATGCACATTGCTTTCCAGACAACAAAAGCGCAATGTCTCTGCCCTGAGAAATTTACAATCTCCATTAGACATTATGCAGCAAGGAAAAACAATAAACAAAAAGTGGGATGAAGTGGTTTAGGAAACACCAAATTTACAAAAACAAAGAGTGAGACGAGGTGGGTGAGGTCGGGGTTGAAGAAGAGCTCTTCAACAGAAGTTGGTCCAGTAAAAGGTATTACCTCACCCATCCTGTCTTTCCTATCTCCTGGGACCCACACGGCTACAACACCACTGCAAACAACAATGAAGATTGTAAGATAAAGTCATTGTTATACAGATTAGTTCTTTTTTTTTACGTTTTAGTTTCTATATTAATACATAGATACAGAGTGGGAATAAAGGTGATCTTAGTTGACATCAGTACAAAGTTAACTGGCTAATTTAACCTTCATGGCATGCATATAAAAGCAAAGCCAAATAATAGGACAGCTTTGCTTTTGCTTGGCAACTTTTAGGAAGGTGTATTGCCATTTGTAACTTCTATTATGGCTCTATGACCGTTCAGCTCCCTTGTGCCTATTTTTAAAATGATGTTGTTTTACGATGTGATTCACATGATATGAATTGTTTTATGTTGTTGCTGAGTAATCTTCTTGATTACAGATCATGATAAAAGTTGCAGCATTTTGTTTTAGAAACTCCCCTCATCATTTTTCCTGTTGAATGTTTCTGCGTCTTGCTGCACAGTGTCGAGTGGGATCATATCACATATTTCTTTCTCTCTGTCACGGCTGACTTGATGTAATGTCCTATAACAGGACATAATCCAGGGTAAAGCAGAGCATGTAGCAAGTCATAGGAACAAACAAAACGGAAATTTCCAGTAATACAAAATACTCACTTTTTGTTACCACAGCTTATTCAGGTAAGAAAAGCTCTTAAATGCAATATTCCTTGTTTTTCTTTCTGTGAAATATGCTATTATTTCTGTCTATTCATTTATTCTATCATGCTAATTATAGTACCTGAGAATTCTACCTACATTAAAGAATTAATCCTCAGAATACCTCCATGGGGTAAGGAAGTGGTGGTATCCCCATTTTTAGATGGAAGATTGAGGCACAGAGGGGCTAAGTGACTTACCCAAGATCACACAGGAAGTCCGTGGCAGACCTGGAAACAAAACCCAGGTCTGGTGTCTCCGAGCCAGTGCCTTAGACGCAACATCATCCTTCAGTCTCAGTTACATAATTGTCCAGTTTCTCCCTTGACCCATTTTGGTATTGTTTACCCATACATATATAAAGGTTGCACCCCTGGATTATAATCCATCTAATTAATCCATGAATCAGCGATAGCTGTATATTGAGCACCATGTTTAAGTCCACTCCAGATTACTTCAGGATGTTTGCAAAAAGGTTTTCAAGGTCAGGCATTAGGCTTTGCAGTTAATCCCAAAGAGAATGGGATATAAAAGTTAAATGTGATTTACACCATTAATCACAGGAAATGGGCTTCCAGATTTAATGAAGGTCAAAATCCTCCTCAGTTTGGCAGCAGCTATTTTTAGAAATCATTAAGGTGTTATTTTTAAATCTTAGCTCTTAAGGGCTTACTAATTTAGGAAACTGGCGTTAATTAGCCCCATTTGCTTGACGTCATGTTTTCCATGTTCTCTCCTTAGCTGCTGCCAGCTGTTACTAATACTAAGTAATGCTTAACTACTGTGGAACAACTTTGAACTCTCTACTCAATTGGGGCAAAAAAACCCCCTGTAAATTAACACATTTTATCTCAAAAAACCTCAATCTTCTCGTTAAAATACCTTGACCTACAACTTTGTTTTTAATAGATTATGCTATGAACATGGCTACCAGAGGTAGAGCTGTGTCCTGATGTGAATGACTGATTGAATGGTTCAGGGAATGGCTTGCAGATGGAGCCAAGTTAAATGCTAGTGCATAGACAAAGCCATCCTTTCTACACTGATCCTGTTTCTCATCATTTTAAGAAAATGCAAGTGAGATGTAGACTTAACAGGCCAGAGGAGCAATTCAACCCATGAAGAAGGCTCATTTTAGTTGGCACTGTTATTTTTGTGGTGTTTCATTAAGTGATATGGTTCCATAACTTCAAGAAGGACCTTCGCTACAGCTCAGAATTAAACAAAGGAAGGGAGAAATAGGACAGCCTGCACAGCATTCAGATTTAGTGTTCACTCAGCCCATCTGCAAACCAAAAGGTGGTAAAGTAATGTGGAAATCTGTGAAGAGCAGCTCTGAAAAACTTAGTTTTTAGTGCCAGTTCATGCCAGCTTTGTTTAATTAGTAAAACAGTTGGAATGCCAACTTTTCCATATCAACTTTTATGTTGTCTAATTCCTGTATTGTATAGAAATAGCTATATAGCACTCACTATAGATAGGCTAGTTCTTTTGGTTTGTTCTCCCCTGCACACTAAAGTTAACTTAGTTTTGGGAGACCTGTCTCCAAATTAAGATCCAATTAAGCAGCGGAAACCAACGTTTCTAATCAGGGTATATACCAGGAATTAAAGGACAGATGCACGTTTCACTGATGTCTTTCATTGTTTCTCATTTTACTATTTCTCTAGCCATATCAATCTCAACCTTTCATTGCTGTTCTTTTAGAAGTGCATTCTCCAGACCTATAAAATGCCTCATTCTTGTACTGACTGTACCTGCAGTGATTTTCATTCCTCTTTTCTTGATAAAGTTCTGCCAATGGAATTTTTAATCCAGTAATTCCTTTATTTCCCTGTACTTCCTTACCTAACTCTGTTTTCATTTCAACTGCTCAAATTCCTCTTAACTTCTCTAAATAACACTGAAAATCTGAGTCCTAATGTTATTTTATCTTGTCTTTTGTTGTTTTTCTCTTCTGATGAATAAGCAAAAAGACTACATTCAGATTTGTGCTCATGGAAGTGAAATGCTGAAAATTGTTGTCAGAACAAGGACATAGTAACTCCAAATAGAATGCGAGTCGGGGCATGCCTATCCTGATTTATAACACAACAACCCTATATTTTCTGGGGCTCTGTGAGCAATGGTGCTAAAGTTTGTGATCAGTTTTTTATTTATTTTCTATTTGATTAAATATCCATTTGTATGCAGAATCAAAACCATGAGATTACTGCATTCCATTTGTACCTTCTGTTGGAATTTGAACTTGGGACTACACAGATGTATTAACACTGTATAGTGTTTTCTTATTTCCTTGTGTGGCTTTAAAAATTAATTTATTTTCCTCTTCATTATAATCTAGAAAAGGCTAAATGAACTATGTATAATCTTCTTTCCTTTTGTACTATATATACGTGTATGGTAGATAATTAGAAACACATTAGATGATATGTAAAGGGGACTTTGTTTTGTAATTGATATCACTTCTTTCTCTCACGTCTGCTCAGTAAAGATCCAGGACCCGATGCTAGTCATATCTGACATGCATTGGCAGAACCATATGAGTAGGGACCGACCAAATTCATGGCCGTGAGAAATGGACCATGAAATCCGGCTGTTGGAGGGGTGACCAGATTTCACAGTGCTGCATAACTGGAGAGTGGCAGCTACTGTCCAGGAGCCTCGCTCTGAAGGCACTGCCTCTGCCAGCAGTGGTGCAGAGATGTGGGTGGCACGTTGGAGGGCTTGTCACGTTTTGTGGGAGATCAGGGCTATCCCTATAGGTGAACAAATGGTGACCACCCAGGGCCCTATGGTCAGGAGAGCGTAGTCACCCTCCTTCCCCCCACACACATAGCCAGCCCAAAGCCCCTTTAACTCCTGAGTGCTGAGCCTGGAGCTAGGGAGGGCAGAGCTGGGTGTGTCCCAACTAGGAGCTCCTACTGTGCGCCGGGCTCCAGCTACTAGTCCTGGATGGACCGGGAGGGACAGAACTTTCTCTTCCCCTTCATGGGCTGCTCCCGGGGCCAGGTCATAGACCTCTGGTTACCATTCTCTTCCCACCCCCATTGCTCCCTGGCTGCTGGCTGGGAGTCCAGCTCTGAAAGCAGCGTGACTTCCAATAGCTGTGCAGAAGTGAGGGAGGGGGCATGGTATGGTACGTTGCCACCCTTACTTCTGTGCTGCTGCTGCTGATTGCGGTGCTGCCTTTAGAGCTGGGCACCTGGCCAGCAGCTGCCTTCTGGCCACCCAGCTCTGAAGGCAGCAGAGAAGAAATAAGGGTGGCAATACCTCGACCACCTCCACAATAGCCTTGTGACCCCCTCCAACCCTCTTTTGGATTGGGACCCCTACAGTTACAACATGAAATTTCAGATTTAAATATCTGAAACCAGGAAATTCATGATTAAAATCATATGCCTATGAAATTGACCAAAATGCACCATTAATTTGGTAGATCCCTAGTATGAAGAAGCTTATACAAGGTCTAGCTTCAAGAGGTCTGTTTTATCAATATTCGGATCTGTTCTGTTCTACATGGTTTCTTATACCTTGCTCATCACCATATGATCTGAGCACCTTCCAGTAGCTCATTAAGTGACATGAATAACATAAGTCATAACATGGGATATTAGTCTCTCATTTTCATGTTCAACAAATTAACTGGATTAGATCGACGTAGCTGGGTCGATCTAACTTTTTAGTGTAGTCCAGACTTGTGGGCCTGCTGAATCAGAGCCTTAGGGTCTGAGCATATAATGTCTTTGCTGATCAGTAAGGGACCCTGTTCCTAAATTTTGATTCCCTGTGTTTCAGGCTACCACAGTGCTACTTGATTGCTTGCCCTTTTTACAATATTTATAGGGAGAAAATAGAAATCAACTTTCTTTTCTATAACAGGGGTGTGTGTGTGTGTGTCTGTGTGTGTGTGTGTGTGTATGTGTTTTGGGAGGTGAAATCCAGGCTTACAAGGAACAGAGCAAAAATCTAGTCTTTTTCCTTTTTCTTTTCTTTTTTTTAAAGAAAAGCTTAGGAAATCAATATAAGTTTGAAAGTCACATTGTATCCAGCTCTGATCTTTCACCCCCGCTACCCTGCTCTCCTCTTCAGAGTAAAAATCCTAAAGCCAAAGCTGACATTGAGAACAGCTGCTGCACTGACAAATGAAATGCTTGACAAGAACATTAAGCCCCTGTTCAAAATGAAGAAACCATCCAGAATGCATCAATATTCAGAGCTATATTTTTTTTAACTCTAATCTTTGTAGTACCCCATTGTATTCTTATACATGTACTGTAGCCTTGTTACAAACACTGATTTGTATGGAATTTGTTCTTCCATATATCAGTGTTGGTATATACCGGTGTGGTTAGCTATCTATTATGCTTGTGTTCAAATAACAGTGGTATCTTTTTAATTTCATTTTTTGTCACATAGACTGATTATATATAAGCTGTAAACCAAATTCTGTAGGCTTTAAAATTATCTCACTTTTCATCATAGAACTATCTGAGGTTAACTTTTTTTAAGTGACATGAAAATATCACTGCCCCCTCCCCCACTTTAAATAAAGCATTCTGCTTTGACATAAATAAGATAAGTGATGGATACCACTGGAAAATGCATAAAGAAAAAGGATCAGTGACCAGGACTACAAATGGAATGAAATGTTTTGGATGTTGCTGTATGGATACATGATGAAGGGACACCCAAAAGACTAAATTTTCAAAACTTGTCACCTAGGCCAAAATTTTTACAAGTGGCTAGTGATTTTGAGTCTCAGATTTTTGGAGTGTGATGCTGGCAAGCCAGGTGCCAGCTCATGCCAAGGTCCTCATGTCTCAACTGGACATTGACAATTACAAAGCTGGACTCTGATTGGCTCTCTTGTGGATTAATATTGATATAATTAGATATGTGTTTAGACCCTATTGAATGCTTGTAAGTCGCTGCATGCATTAATCTGACGTGTACCATAAGTATTCCATATTGTAAGGTAATATTTGAGCAGGTGTATTGTAAGCCTCTGAATATATGCATCACCATCCAGGAGAGGGGTATTAATTGGTGTGAAGAGCGGCTCTTCTACACAACTGCCGAAAGAGGACACTCATCAGTACTAGATGAGCTATGGGTGGCTCTTGCAACTGGAAACTCCCTATATTTGGGTTGAGGAACTGTCAACAACAGGATTAAAGACTCTTGTCCTCCCTATGAATATGAGTCATGCAAGTGGACTCCTCCTATCAGCAGTTTGCAGCTCAGAGCACATAGAATCATAGAATATTAGATTTGGAAGGGACCTCAGGAGGTCATCTAGTCCAACCCCCTGCACAAAACAGGACTAACCTCAGCTAAATCATCTCAGCCAGGGCTTTGTCAATATCTATATCTATATGCATATTTAGCCATCTGCCCTGAGGTTGATACATATGCTTTTGTGTCACTGATGGGAGCATCACAACGTGCTCAACTTGTGATACTGTAAAATGCGCAACACCCACCCTAGAAAATCAGATCTGTTTAAGATGCCACAAGTTGCGTATGAAAAAATGGAGACATCTAAAATCACTAGTTACTTCTGTAAATTTAGGCCATAGAATCCACCTGTAAGATTTATGCACCGAGTAATCATATTAATATAAGCAAATAAATGCCTGAAGAAAGAGGAATTTGAGTATGCAGTTACCTGGGTGGCCCATGCACATATGTCACTTTGTATAAGCAAACTGTAGAGCTTTTCCACTCAAATATTGGTGAATGCAGTCAAGGTGACCAGTTTTGAGTGTCAACATCCTTAATATAGGATAGAGACATGAGTGAGTAGAATATGAGGAATTATATATTTGTAGGACCCACTTCATGCCCTTAGGTGCTTTATTCTTGCTTTCAGATGTTATAAAATTCATGTCTTAAAAAGAGTGTTCTATTCTATTCATGTTATTATACCACATCCATAACCATAATATCCGAAGGCCTTCCAGCAGTGCATAAAGCAACATGACTACACATCTGTCATCTGGTGTTTGTTCTCTCATTCTCTCCCTAAAGGAAGAAGTGTGTGCAATGGAGTGTCTTGTTTTGAAAGGGTATTTTGTTGGTTTTGTTGTTGTTTTAATATACACATTGCTTTGTATTTATGTAGGAGAAGGCATGCAGCAGAAGGACGTTTGATGGTCCTTAGTTCCTATGGGAGTTCATTCCACAGAATGAACAAGCGATTCAGAATGAACAGACTGAGAAAGCTCTGTCTCCTGCACAGATGATACCCTGGATACAATACAAATGGATGTGTGCCTGGTGTTGACTGTGACCTTGCAAAAATCTGTGAGTGTTATTGTGCAACCTTAGTTTGGCCCCTTTGTGCATATGCATTCCCATGTAGCCTGTAATTACATGATCACAAACTATTTTTTTCAACTGGACCCCTGCCTTCTTCAGTACGCAAGATGAATAGTGCTCAGGGAGTGAATCAGGGTTATGTAGTGAAATAGCCTGTTGTTTGTAGGATCCATGCCTCATTTGTTGCAGAAGTTGAAAGGTGTGTAAGGAATGAGGCAGGAGACTGCAGGAGGCGAAAGGATGGTCTTGTAATTGGGGCAGTTGAATGCAGCCCTGGAGAATTTGATTCTATCCCTGCCTGTGCCACAGAGTTCCTATGTGATGTTGGGAAAATCAGATAAACCAAAATTTTCACAGATGGCCACTGTCTGTTCCTCATTTTCAGAAATGCTGGGGATTCACAGCTGCAACTGAGGTCAATAGGAGAGCTTCTGTGAACAGATAAAATACTATGAAATGCTAAAAACTGGATTACCCAAGTGACACCATGATATGCTCCCACCCTACCCACCACATTCTGCTCCTCAAGCTATTACCTTTGGTTTGTAGTGCTTCAGCAAACTTTCAAGCCCTGTGACAGGACTCCTTCCTCAGCCAATTTACATTCATTTTTATCATTAGACTTTGTGATGTCCTGTATCAGGTGTTTCCATCTACTGTCTTCCCTTCGCCCATTTCATAAACTTATCCAGAAAAGTGATTGTATTTGTCTGTCTGGTGTGGATCTATTCATCACATATCCAGCCTGTTTATTGTTCTTGGTTGGTTTTATCTTTTAGCTGCAGATGCTTTCAGAAACTTCCCCATAAGATTTTCTTCACTACTTTGTTAAGGAGTGAAATTAAATTTTCTGCACTGCCATTGCTGACATTCCTCTTAGACAGCAGTATCCTGTTTGCTTTTCTCAAGTCCTCCCAAGTTCTCCAGGACTTTCCAGAAGTGATTGTCAGTGGCTCAGGTAATTCCTTTAGAGCTTATCTTAGCATGTGAGCAACCCTAAGTGAAAAGGCTGTTGTGCTCATAGAAACTTTGAGAGAACTGGAAAGCAGAATATTCATCCCCTCTAAACTGGAAGTAAGATCCAGGCTACCATGTCTTATCCTTTTGAAGCTGAGTGTGGGGACTGAAAATGTAAATGATGCCACTGTTCCTCTTCTATGGGTCTTCTCTAAAGGCCATTGAAGTCAATAGAAAGTCTCCCATTGACTTCAGTGCTCATTGATTGGATCAGGCCCTATGAAGTTTTTGGTTAGTTCGATCTACACTGCATGCAGATCTATTGCATTTCCATCATCCTCCCATCAGGAGAAGCTGCAGTGATCAATTGTAGACTTTCCTCCATGGTGTTCAGTAAGGTGTGCTGTCTCTTTGCAAATTATTATTATTTATTTTGTTATTATCCCTCAGTATTATGTCCTGGGGATTTTTGTTATACAAATAGCCTTCACAACATACAAGATATTCAAGCATAAAAAAGGGAAAGCTAGTGTCTAAAATTTATCCCCATGAGTCACCAATAAATGCAGATCATGAACCAATTCTGTAGGGTTGGACAATCAAGAGTTTGGTTAAACCCTCCAGAGAATTCCTGTATTTTAGATGCTCAAATATACTTGTTCTCCTTTGGCTTTCTTTACAATTTCTTGCGGTGCCTAGGAGCGCTTTTGTCTTCTGGAGATCACTGATTGTGATGTCTTGCACTTCTAACATGTTCTTGAGCTGCCCCTTAGGGATCACTCCAAGTGCTCCAATGATCATTGGACTAGTTTTTTTTCCAGTTTTCCATGATTATTCCTCTTTGTGTTAGAGTTCTTCAGGCATCAACATCTTGTCTCTTTTTTATGTTTCTGTCTGCTGGTTTGGCAATATGAATATGGTCTTATTTGTCATCTTTTCTACAACAACTATGTCTGGCCTGTTTGCCTGCATGGTTTGGTCTGTGATAATTGCCAGATCCCATAAAATCTTAGCCTTTTCCTTCCCTAGAAAACTTTCACTTCAGTGATCATAATATTTTCAGACCTGCTGAAGAGCTCTTTGTAAGCCCGAAAGCTTGTCTCTCTCACAGCAGAAATGGGTCCAATATATGATTTTACCTCACCCACCTTTCCTCTAATGTCCTGAGACCAACACGGCTACAACAATACTGTATAATACTTTTATGGTCCATTTAAACCCATACTTGCCACAGACGCGCCAATGCAGACCCTTGACAATCTCATTGTGTCTGTTCACATGTTCTCTCACAGCCAGGCTCCTTCAGGCCTTCAACACATGCTCCACTGTCTCTTCCTTTTCGCAACACGTTCCGCAGTTGGGGGATCAGTTTTGTCGGTCAGTTTTGTTTCTAACATAATTAAGCCTTAAGGACTATTCTTGTGCACTCAGAATGAGGCTCTCTTTTGAGGTATTCTTCTACAAGCCATGAGTTTGTTAATCTTCAGTTACCTAATGCATTTTATTTCTCTGAGCCACTGTCTGTGCATTGATTTCTGTGTAAATCTTTTGAGTCTTTGGCAATTTGCTCTCTACTATCTTTTATGCGTGCTTGAGCTGAGATGCACACTCAAACATTGCTTGTTATCATGACTAGGTGATCTTAACTCTGCTGACTCCTTATATATTTTGATGTGTTATTTTTCATTGTCACTTATTTCTTCCACAGATAGCAACCCTTTTCCTCTGCACATCCTGTCTATATCTTGACTTATGTTCATTAATCTGTGCATCAGCAGGAGCTTCCTTGTTTGAATGTCAATTTTTTCTTTTTCTTTTGATTCCACTTTATTACTCCAGCAGTTTACCATGCTACAGATATCACTCACATATTAATGGCTTGGATCTAATTCTTTGAGCTGAGTTTTGTCTTATTCATCTGTAATATTCCTTTCTCACTTCTTCTTTGGCTTCCTGATGTTGTAACTCCAACAGTTCCCCGATTCCAACGTATTTGTATATGTCATGCAGAGAGATATCTTGGATAGTGTTTTCACTAATTTGTATCCCATCTGGTTGTATTAGCTTGCCCCTCATCACAGACACTGATACACATTTAGCCAAGCCAATCTGTAGCTTTATATCTTCACCAAACCTTTCTACACGTCATCAATCTCTGTATCACATTTTGTAACCATACATATATTTTCAAATCATCCATATTATTATTATTTTATTAAATTATTTTATTTGTATTATGGTAGCACTTAGGAGACCCTATCATGGATGAGGACCTCATTATGCTAGGCATGGAACAGACATAACAAATAGATGGTGCCTGTAGCAAACAGTTTACAGTATCAAAGCTTCACTCTGCTCCGTTGCATGACAGACCCATAAAGCCTGATTTTATTGTCACTTATGATGGCATAAATCAGAAGTAACTCTGCTGAAGCGCGTCATGTAAAAATGGTATGAGTAGGGGTCCTACCCCTCCAGAAATCGAAGATTAATCTTTAATTAAAGATTATGTCATATGAGAACCTCCAGGAATAAGATCAACCATAACTGGCAACCCTATAATGAGACCAGAATCAGGCCTACAGATCTAAAAACGTTTTTTTGCCATTATCAGTCCCCATAAGGTATCTTAGGCTGGGGCCTCACAACACACTTAAGATGACCCTATGTAAGTTGTTTATCCCCACAACAACATGCATGCTGCTGCTCTTTATTCCTATGCTAATGGCATTCCGTTGCTGTTAACAAACAAGTTGACAGCTGTGTATATGCTGCTCAACCCATACTTAGCTTTATACACAATTTTTGTGATACTTAATCTCATCCAAATAGCTTGTGGAAGTATTGAATTCAAGGTGTCGTCATTCCCTTGTCCTGTGCATGAATGGTACATTTCACTACCATACTTAGGCCTTTATTTGTTTTGACAGATATATCTTTGGTTCTGAATTAAATTCTTTCCACATCCTTGACACTTTCATTTATCTTTCAGCATAAAGCTAGAATAAATAACATCATCTGCCACAAGCTCATTTGTCTTCCTTGTAACCCTCACAGAGCTCTGTAATTATTTAACTACTTAAAACTTTCGCACTCTTACAACTCATAAAATAGTTATTTAATTCTTGATATTTTCTTCCCAGCTGTGATGATTTAATCGAGCTTGGATTTTTAAAAAGTCAGCCAGGAAAATCCCACTGAGCAATACAGCTCATTTATAAGGATCAGTATTTCTACAATACCGAGTCTGCAGTGCACTCTCCATCTGTCTTATCTAAACACTACCATCACACCATATTTAGGTTTTCATGGTAAGTAAAACCACGACACACAGATCTGAGAAAGCTATACATCATTCTGTATTTTAAACATTTTGCAGAACAGCTCTATATTATTAATTCAGGTAGAGCCCATTTGTTCTGGAGGCTTAGCTAGCTTGCCAGCAAGGGAAGCACTGTGGTTTCTTCACCACAAGAGTTCCTATTTCTCAAAAAGCTTGGGTGAACATTCACTAACCAAATAAATCACAAGCTTTCACAAATATCATATGAGGATTTTGATGTGAGGTGTCTTTTTTTTTAATCATAAGGTGGAATTCATCTCTTTGCACAGGGATAAATATCACCCACAAATGATAATACTCTGCAAAAAAATGTGACGTTAATCTTGCAAAATCAACCCTCTACACTCAAAAATTGTGAAACTCCAATGACCAACCATTAAACATCCTGTATATTTATATCTATTAATGCTCAGCAAGAATGCTTTGCAGTTTATTTTTAAAAAGGAGAACAGGAGTGTTTAAGGAGAAACAGTCACTTTTTAAATTTCTAGACTTTTATGAGTGCTTGATTTTGCAACCTTACCACTATTTAAAAACTAGTTTTGGATACAATTTTCAAAAGATTCTAAGTGACCTGGGTGCTTCTGCAAATTTTACCCCTTTGTGTTTATTGCCCTGGTTTTGTTTGATTGAAAAATCTCACTTGCAGGACCAAAGTTATAAGGGCTATTCAACAAACCCTGACTTTTCTGCTTCCCCCACATGGCATTTATGCAGGAAAGCACTTGACATACATGGGACTACTCATGTGCTTGAAGTGAAGCACATTTTTAAGTGCTTTCCTGGGTTGGGGGAATTTCTGTAGAGATATTTAAGATTGAAAGAAAACTGGATTTATTCTCCCATCAATGCATATGGGATTTAAACAGGTGACTAATTAAAATTAATGGCAGTTAATGTGCAAATCCCCTGCACATGAATGGGAAACTAAATCTCTTTGTCTATAAGGGATTATCAAGTGACACAACAAGGATGAGAAACTGTTGTGCTGGTGAAAAATACAGATCGTTCTAGGATGTTTGTAGAAGCATTGTTGTATGACTTTGTTAAATGTTAGTCCATACCTAGCTATTTTCTTGGGGGTGAGCAGTGAGCAACTATTTTATTATTTGTTCTTCTTCAATGAAAATAAGCCCTCTGTGGAGGGGTAGCAAATGGCCTTACTATACACCACTTAAATCCTTTCAAAAGGGAGTAAGTGGTGCATAAGCTTTGTGCTGGCTCTCTACAGTGGGGTGAATTTCACCTCTTATGAGCTGCATGTGAAACTTGAAATCACACTTAGAGCCATCCAGCATCCTTGATCCATGCATGCAATTCTGATGAACATCAATATGGCATGACCCTTCATAAAGCTCACTATAGTTATTTTCTTTTCCAGAAACTTATTGCCCCCTTCCCGTTTAAAACCACAGCAAGATGCTATCAAGCAGTATATACCTGCATATACTAAGTTAGTTTTGCTAAAGTTAAATGATACATGATCCCTCTCTTCGAGTCAATGCGCTAACAGCAGTAAATAACCTGTGTGAATATGGCTGAGACAGTTGCTACAGGAAGCCAATAACACTTTAAAGGGTTTTATATTAAATAAAGGAAAGGCTTTTGTGTGACAAAGAACACAAACCCTTGTAAAAGCAAAGGGCTTCCAAAGAGCTTAGTACTGTACATGAGAAAATTATTCACACTGTTACTAGCTCAGTCTGCAAAAATATATACAATGACAGAGGTATTTATTTAATTTGGAAAGTATTGGGTGACATAGGTTCGTTTCCTTAGAATACGTGTCTCCCCAAACCATATGCCAATGTCTTTTCATGAGCTGATGAATGTATCTAGTTTAGGTGCTGAAAGGAACAGGAGACACTTTTACTATGTTCCACAGAATGGGAAATATGGTTTCATATGTTTATTTTTCATTCATTTAAGTGCAGTCCGGTTGACTGCTACGGATGCCTCTGTAAATATCTGCAAAGGAGGAACCTTTCGGGAACTAAAGGCTACTGATATGCTGTGCCCAGCGGCCAGAGCCAATAGAAATATACCCAATGTTCTGTATCTCTGTTTTCATTTCTTTCTTGTTCCAATGAAGCTGTAGATTTTTTTTTTTTCTTCAAGTCTGGAGGTAAGGAGAGCCAGTGCTCAGTTTGAGTGCACTGCAGCTTTACAGAGAATTTATGCTCATATGGAGTCTGGCCCTAAGTTGTCTGAAAAGGTAACTCATGATACTAAGACTCTTCTTACCCTCAGGAAGGATGGTGGGGAAATAATTCTTTTCACTCTTCTCTCCACACCTTCCCGCTCACTAGCTTTGCTTCATGAAACAGCAGCAAGAATGCTTAGGTGACTTTGTTTGTTTCAAATGGAGGAACAAACAAAACAAACTGACGGTGGAGGAGAACTTCCCACATTCTCTTTGCAGTTGGCCTGACTAGTGAGAAGCCTGTGGCATTGACAGCCCCTTAAACAAGGAACAGTAAAAGCACTTGATGCCCATAGGATGGCATATGGAGGTCAGTTGGAATGAGGAATATGTTGTTTCATTTTCTAAACTGGCAGAATTTAGTTGTTTTTTTTTTCTTGAAAAAAATTTTTTTTTTAAATCAAGGAGGTGTTTCATTGATTTATACGATAGGAGGGACGGTGCTTTCCTTCAGTAAAAATGAGCAAGGTGTTATTTTTAACATCAGCAAATGCAATTGTAAATTAATCCCCACAATTGTGATCTTCATCCCCGTTCACACGTAGGTTACTAATATGGATTTAAACAATATTACATTTGGTCTCAGTCTTAGTGCTAAGCTGGCAGTATACTTTTCGTACTGAAATCAGATCTTCCAAGAACCTAATTTTCATTACATCAGTGGGAAAAGCCACATGTCGGAATTGCCCCCGTTTTACTGAATGGCATTAAAGTTTGGCTTGCCACACCAATTTACTCGCTGGTGCTTCCTTGATGTGATGATCCACTAATGATGAAAGCTCCAGACCTACTGACTCCAAGGAGTTATATTTACTGTATTAACCTTTCACATATAATAAAAAGTATAGCCACCACGCGAGAAACTCAACTTATCTGTGCATCCACAGGTTTCAGAAACCAAAAGACCAAGTGATGTGATTATGGGAAATGAGGAAATGAAATCACTTAATGGGTATGTGCAACACAAAGAAGGAATCAATAAATTGTTCCCAGGAGTTATCAAGGGCTGTTTAGTGCTTCTGGGACCTAAACTATCTAATCCTCTACCCTTTCTGTTTTATTTGTCTTCTATTCTATCACATTGTTGGAATATCTCACATCCTGTGAAGATCACAACAGCTGCTCAATCGTGGGACTCAAGGTACAGTAAAAGGATCAAGTTTTCTGTGTGTTATGTATCAGATTCTCCATGAAAATTCTCTCGCTCTCTGGGACTAGTTTATATCCTTATTAAGGCTATGAATATCAGGCTGTTTTCACAAAGCCAAAATCTTCTTTTTTTCTGAGGCATAGTATGAGCTATGGAATACTCATTCTCTGAAACTGGCCAGGAGGAGTAGTTCATCTTAATGTTGATTAAAAAACCAGTGCAATATGTCTTGGTGCATGACTGGTGAATCGCTTACAAAAAGTAATAATTAAAGTAAAAGAATGGAAGTACTAAAAGACTGCAAGCCGAATTCTGCTTTCAGATACACCTGTGTAACCTCACAGTGCAACCCCATTGAGGTAGAGAGCAGGATTTGTCCCTAAGTGTTTTTTGACTCACCTCTTTGGGGATCTTTTAATTGACAAAATTGGACAAACAACAGAAGTAGGAGCTCTTTTATGACCTGATTTAGCACCCAGTTAAGTCAATGGGCACCTTTCTGAATTGTGAATGAGAAAATTGAAGATTCTTCTCTCGTCATTGCTAATATCATTAATATTTTAGAAGAAAAGGATGAATTCTGTAGTTGTCAATTGGTGAAGTACTCTCATTGGAATTTAAAAGGGAGCTCTTGCTTCAGTAAGGATGACAGAATTTGGCCCAGAATTTGATTGTAATGTAATACACATTAACATCACTTTTTAGCTCTTTTTTGTTTAGCAATTTCTTCTCCTTGACAATTTGATATTAGCCTATGACAGCAACTTTATGCTGAGCCAGAAGAGCAGAATCACTGTTGTTATTTATTATGTTGGCCAAATTCCAATATGCTTATATGGGCAAAAATCCCATTTAGTTCAATGGGAGTTTTGCTAAAGTAAGGCCTGAGGAAAGACTGAGAAAGGAATTCAGTATTTGACGCATTCGTATGATCATCAAAGCAGATTTCTTGTCAAATGAACAAAGATTTGCCAGATACTAACCATGCCCCATCTGTGTTTTTTCCCCGGTTTTCCACAGTCTGCAGGTTGAGTTCAGAGTATAACCCTTATCTAGTCCTTCCAGCATCCTTCTGATATATCAAAAGATGGAACCAAACAAAATTTTGGCTCATACACCCTATGAACTGTGAGAAGTTCAAAACCAGGTTTGAATCCAGATTCAGACTTCACAACTCAAGCCTGCAACTTCATATATCACATGTTCTTTGCATTAGTTCATAGCATCCTTTGACTCTAAAAAATCATTTCTTGTAAGCTAAAGATGAATATGACTGCGACTGTGATGGCAATTCAAAACTAGATAGTGCAGACATGGGTGAATATTTGGTATGTAGTGGGATAAAGGTGCTCATAGATTCACAAAATGAATTTATATAGGAGCTTTGTCTCTCCATATTTCCCCTATGCAACCCACATTTTTCATCATATAAAACATAAAGGGCAAAAAGATCCTTAGCAAATGGAGCTATATTGCTTTTTCCCAGGTGTGGATGTGGGCCAGTATATTTAATAAATACTATTTCATACAATTACATGCTATTTTAAATAATGAACATCATGTGGTGTTTTTGCATCAGATGTAAACAAATTCTGGCAAATAGTTTATTAGTACAGTAATAGAAAGATCAATGAAGCCATGACATGTCATGGCTTCACACAATAATAATTACTTCCTGATATTAATCATCCATTCACTTACCACCATTAATCTTTGCAGGTGTTTTAAATGCCTCTAGTATTTTGCAATTTTTCCAAAATGCCAGGTAATATAGGGCCAAATTCTGCCACCCTTACTCACATTGAGTAGTGCCTTAATCCATAATAGCCTCA
Organism: Mesoclemmys tuberculata; assembly: GCA_007922155.1. NCBI lineage: Eukaryota > Metazoa > Chordata > Testudines > Chelidae > Mesoclemmys > Mesoclemmys tuberculata. The sequence goes on from ML675610.1 coordinate 33,685,559, forward strand.
TTTAGTTTTCTGGGGCTATTGTGAAGTATACTACTACTAATTATGATTAACAATGGCAGAATCTGACCCGGATTGTTGGTCTCTAAATTAATTTTTAACAGTTGACATGAAGGCTTTGTGTATAATCTTTAAAATACTGTAAGTCTGAATCTATGTCCAGAATTTGTTTTTACAACTCTTCCATTATATCTATTAGATTCTCTTTGTAAAAGCTACATAGTCTTAGACTTAATACTACAACTTCTAAAATGAAGAGTAAATTACAAACTCAGACTCCTGGAATTATGGCACTTCCACTGAGAAAATAACCCTGAAACCTGGCCAGCCACATCTGTATAAATCACTATTCAATTATTGCTATTTTTATTACACTACGTATTATTTTAACTTACATCCAGTGGTCCAGAAAAAAAATCTTATTGGCAATTAGTGATACTGGAAAAAAATTAAACCAATAAAATGAAAAATGATCCTCTAATAATTACAGCTGTAAGTCTTATTTCTGAATACACCATGAAAGCAATCTGCGTTCCAAGCCTCTGTTATTATATTACTCTGTTTCTGCAAAAATAAATAAAAGGTCAGAGAGTAAAGCTTACTAGAGAGACATCCTCTTAGTGCCTTGATGTGCCAGACATAGAAATCACCTTTTGGAAAAAATATGCAAGGGGAGAAAACCTGAGAAGGAAGTAGTTTGAGTAGGTTTTCACTACCATGGAACACATACTAATGTAAGAGCCAGTAGAGAAAGGCACCTCTGTGGGAACTGGAAACAGCATTAATGTTGCTGCCGACTGCCCTCTCAGTATGTCCGTCTGTCACAAGCCTTGCAGAGCCATAGACACAGTGCCAGGTTCTCATCTGGTGTAAATCAGCAGAGTACATTTAGTGTCAGTGGAGTTATATTGGGTTACACCAGCTGCAGATTTGGGGTTTTAACAGGAGAATAAAATTTGATCAAGGGCTTACTCCTTTAAAGTATGAGGCACCTCTGGTGAGATGTTGAGTGCCTACTGAAGTCAATTGAAGTTGAGAGCTTTCAGCATCTTGCAAGATCCAGGTCCCAAGGGAGGAACATACTTAATAGCTTCCCCTCAGAATAGATAGGAAATTAGAAAAACTACTTCAAGAGTAAACAAATCACCAAGGTTTGCACTAGACTGAAAGTCCCAGCTTTGCTTTTCTGGGGCTGGATTATCATGCTGCATATACATGGCTACAAACTGGAGTGCCATTGGAAAGTCATCTGCTGTGTGTGAGAGAACGCTCAGCTCCTACCAGCACAACATTTTTCTTACCTTGCCTTTTCCTGTTAAGAATTCAGAGAGCCAGCTCTGCCAAAGCACAGGACTTGAGTCAACATTTTGATTTTGAAATGAAGAGCATACCAAATTTATAATGTCCTGCTGAGTGGCATGCAATTTGTAGCTAGCTTCCAGGTCCTGAGGCAAATGACAATAGAGTCAGTAAAAGCTTTTATCATTGTTTGGTTGTGGAATATAAAAGCTTTAATCTTATTTGTTTTCAAATGATATCGTCAGATGAGCAGGAATAGGTCGCAATATCTGCTGTGGGGGAAGACGCAATGAATAGATGCTATCTGACAGATCTTGGATTTTTCCTTGGGGTGGGGGAGGGGGAAGGTCTGTTTATGTCAGGCTGGGCACACACAATAACTGAACAAAGTGCTAGATGTGCTTCTTCAGTACTGAGTGGGAATTGATGCACATTTATAATAGGGGAGTCTTTCTAAATTTAATCTCACAAAGCACAAAATGAGGTAATAATAATATTTAGCTCTTGCATAGCTGTATCCAATCCATAGATCTCCAAAGCATTTTACAAAGAAAGTTAAGTACCATTATCTCCATTTTATAAAAGGAGAAGCTGAGTCACGGGCTGGTGAAGTTGAGTTGCCCAAGGTCTCACACACACTAGGTCAGTGGCAGAGCTAGGAATGCAATCCCAGATCACCTGGCTCCCAGTCCAATGGCCTCTCCAGCTAGACCACGCTGCCAGCTGTACCAGGTTTACAATGGTGCCAATGGTGCTGTCGTGTCGGGCCCACGCTCAGGTGGGACCCATTATGGTTTGCGACGTGTCTGATTCCAGGAGTAATCGTAATCAGCCCCGCTCCAGGAGGGCGAGAAGAGTAGCTGTTGCTACCTGGAGGCGCTGCAGCTCAGCAGGAGAGAGTGTGAACTGGCTCCCAAGGACCTGGCTCTGATGGCGAGAGGTAGGTACTGGCTCCATGCCGCCCCTGGGGGATTCTGTCCACCCTCCCTCCCCGCCCCACGTTGCTTGCTCCTGGCCCCTGCCTCGCTCTCAGGATCAACCTCAGCCATTCTGTGCTTGCCCCTGTCTGCCTCACTCCAGGAACTGACACTCCTCACCCCACTGTGCTTGCCCCTGCCCCTATACGATAGCTCTAGGAAGATTAATGTTTTACAGTGTAGATGTTTGTATGAGCCCACAAAGCTAGTACTGAGTTGATGATCTTGTATGCCCAAGGGAGCTGACATTCATAGCTTAATCAAAACAATGAGAATCCTGCAGCACTTTAAAGACTAACAATTTTTATTTATTGCCATCTTTCTTAATTCATTTTATGTACACTTGTGTATATTCCTTTTGCCCTAGGGCTACCGTTCCTGGTACCCTAGTGGCAGCCACTTCCATCTGCAACTTAAACTTGTAAATATTGTAGATAAAACTTGTCAGAGGTGTGCTGCATCAAAAACAATGTCTGTGTTGATCTCCTGTATTTCACAATTGTTCCCCAAGGGGCCCACAAATACGTTTGGTGACGGGCCCACAAAAGGTTAATCCGGCCCTAGATGCCAAGGTTCTTTCTCAGGACTTGATTGTGATCTCTGATCTACTAAACCATGCTGGTAGAACCCTCAAAATATATGTGGGGGCTAGGGTGACAAGATACCTCCTGCGTCCCAATGCTAACAGGTGCCTATATAAGACAAAACCCTGAACATCAGGACTGTCCCTATAAAATCTGGACATCTGGTCACCCTAGTAGCGCCAGAAGGCAGATAGCCATCAGGTGAGGCGCAGCGCAGTGGTCTCATATATAGCCAGATCTCTTTTAAAGTAACAGGCCAACTCAGAGTCAACCCACTACTTAATAGGAAGTCTTTGTAAGATGATGGCTGCCTATGTTGTTGTGCAAATGTGCTGATGCATTCTGCACTAGCTGGGAGCCCTACCAAGAGAGAATTGCAGTAATTGAAAAATGTGGCCAAGAGGACAAGTGTTGCTGTTGGAAGATTGTTGCAGGATAAATAAGGATTCATACAGTCTGAAAATTATGCAGACAGGAGGTTAAAAAAAAAAAACATTTTCAGACCACAACCAATACATGGCCTTCTAGTGAGAGGTCACAGTCAAAAATAGCCAAGTTAAGTATTAGCTATGTCAAATCATGTATTAATCAAAGTATTAGCTATATCAAATCATGTTCTCTCAGTACACGGGAACATACAAACTTAACGAATACCTTAGCCACCAGCATCAAGTCTGTCTTGCTGGGTTGTGAATAAGGCAGCTCCTTTGCACCCACACAGCAATATCATCCAACATTTCTTCCATAGCAGAGAATGAGTTAGAGAGCAAGAGAAGAACAGTTATGTATCAACATTCTGACAATACACCATCCCAGATTTAATATTATGTCACCCATTGGCCTTATAAAATATTCTGAATAACACTGGTAACAGAAGAGAGGCCTGAGGGAAGGCACATTTTAAATCCTTCAGTAAAGACTCCCAATTGCTTGTTACTGCTGATTGATTCCTGTGCTCCAGAATTGCCTGGAATCATGAGAGCATGGTTTCAGAGACATCAGCAAAGTCCTTGTGGCACGCAAGCAACAATCCGTGATCGAGCATACGAAAAGCTGCTGAAATGTGCAGCGTTACCAAAATGGCCCAGATATCCTGATCTACAACCTAAGGAACTCATTTCTGTCTCTGGTAGGGGTTCAGCCACAAAAGCAGGACAAACCAGTATTGGAACATATTCAGGATGTTATTAGTACAGGGGTGAACCTGGCTCTGAAAAGAAAAACTGCTCCTTACTGGAAAAGGGGTTAAGACAGGATGGCTAAAATCAAGCAGTATCAGGGATGACTTTTCTAGGGTGGATGGATTCATGCTTGTTGAGGAGGGTTGGCACGCACCTTTTGCTAAGTGAGGCTTCAACCATGCCTATTAGTCATGGCACAGCCATGCAATTGGCCTGGAGCATCCAGCGTGGCCAAGGGTTGGAAGCATAGGTGCTGGATCTCAAGGAACCTGAAAAACTGCACCTAGCCTTAAAAGAAACCACATCAGAAGAGAACAACATATCAGGAGCCCAAGGCTGTCACAATAAAAAGATTCAATGGGGCTAGTTCTGAGCCTCTCGGGATATGTCTACATTGCAAAAACTTACACATGGCAGCAAGTGTCTATGAACTTGGGCTTATGCTATTGCACTAAAAGCAGCAGTATAGACATTCCCATGCGGGCTCTGAGACCCCTCATTGTGCTTCAGAGCCCACGCGCCAGCCTGAGAGGGAACATCTACATGGCTATATATAATATATATAATATAACATAAATATATTTAGCACAAGCCCAAGTCTGGAGACCCAGGCTCTGCGCCTCGCTGCAGGGAGTTGTCTGGTTTTTGCAGTACAGACAAACCCTCAGGCACACTAGGCCTGGGCTCTGGCTCAGGTTTGCGCCCTACCCCCACCCCTTCCCTTCCTCCACACACGAATCAGTCTGACTCTGCTTAATAAGCTCTCACGACCTGGGTCCTAGGACCCTGCCAGGGGCGGTGGGGCAGAGTCTGAATCTTCCTGAGACTAAGGTCCAAGCCCCGTCATTCTGCAGTGTGGTCACAACTCACGCTGCAGACCTGAGTATGCAGGTCTGTGTAGTACAGTATGGACACAGTAGCGCAGCTGCAATAGTCAGGTCAAGCAATTGTAAATCCGGGTTTACAAGGCAGTGTTGATGCTCATGCATGGGCTTGGAAACACTGAGTTCACAAGCTGGGTCCCATAGACCTAGGCTTAGTGTGCAATGCAGACATACCACCAGTCTTTTCTGTGAAAATCTCATCAGTGTTCAGCTGAAATAACTACAGATGGAGGGCAGGAAACCTGACTAATTAAACCTATTTCATGAGTGCTCTCATCTATGAAGTTCTGCAGAGCTCAGTCCTGTTGCCCCACCTATTTGCTATCCATGTCAAATCACTACTTCCTCTAGTGGGACACCCCCCGCTCTCCTCTCTACGCCTAGGGGCTGCAATGCCATCAACATTTTTCCAATGGCATTCAGCTCTACATCTCTTCCATACCCAGCACGGACAATGTGTTCTCTAGTTGTGGCAGTGTCTGAAGGAAGTTGGGAACTAGATAAGAGTAAGCCTGTTCAAGGTAAATCTGGGGCAGAAGCTGTGCCTGTAGCAGAAAGAAACAATTTGAGAAAGTGGCAGGAGCTACCGCCATATTGCTGTTGAAAGTATCTGCTTTCCTGCTTGTTAAGGAGGGTTGGTATGCACGCAGTCTTATGGTCCTACTTCAGTCACTGCTGCTGCTAGAAATCAAAACAACAGTGACCAGGAACACCTGAGTTCTTCTGCAGGTAGCCGGGAAATTGTACCCTTTCCATTTCATATGGGGAACTAGGCTCATTGACCCATACTTCCGTCACCTCCAGCCTTGGACCATTGCAATGCACAAAAGGCAATCAGTGGTTGTAGTTGGTTCACAATGTAGCAGCCTAAGTGACTTAGAAGCCTGAGTCTTGTTTTTCAAAGTCAACGGGGCTTAAGCGCCTAATTCTGAAAATTTTACTCACTAAAGCTCAGGGTCTTAAATGAGATACATAGGTCAGGAGGGAGGTGTTCCCAATAGAAAACTGTAGGCTTGCAAAATGGATGTGGTTTGACTCAAAATTTGACATTCTGTCACTCACACATGTAGTGTTAAAAACTTGGTGTCAGAAGCATGCGTAATGGTTGCAGGGGTTGAACTTCTACCCTCTTCCCCACCACACAGGGTCAGTCCACAGGGCTGTAGACTGGCCTATTCCACCTTTAACACGAATAGCAGTTTTTGCTTCACTACAAGAGTTTCTAGTTGCTCAGGACGTCTCTCTGCTTCATATTTGAAACCAGCACAGAGCCCAGCTCCCTGTGTGACCTTTCATCCCACATCCCCTTATCCGATGGAGGTGTACCATGACACAGCAGATAACATTTTCAAAGTGCTTTAGTGACCCAGGAACTTATGCTCCATTGACTTTCAAGTATACTTAGTTTCCGAAGTCACTTACATGCTTTTGAAAATGTTACCCAGAGAGCCTTATTTGAAACCTTTGCCGCCAGGTGAATGCCACACAAAAGACACTTTTTCTTTTACATTATATATTCCATCTACTCGGAGGAATAAACAATGCAAATGATTCTCTCTGGCTGCACAGGCAAGAGGGAGCTGTGTGCATACAGATGATTTTATGAATCTTTCAGCTAACTCAGAGAGTCAGCTACCAAATCTATCATTTGAGATCATCATGTGAAACACGCTGTGGAAGTTGGGGGGTCAGGTGTCGACTCCATTAGTGCTATGGGGGCCAAGTACCCATGGAAACAAAATAGTGGGTACTCAGCATTCACCAGGCTGGCCACCAATCAGCTGCTCCCAGGAGCAGAAGGGGGGGGCAGGACCAACCTGCTCTTTGATGCTGCTCTGTGCATTGTGGCAACCGCTTTTGAGAGCCTGTCTGGGGGAAGCAGCTTCCTTTCGCTGTCCAGGCTTGCTGCTGGGGGCAAGGGGTCGAGCGAGCTGGAGCCCTCTTCCTTCCCCCTCCTCCCGGCATAGTTCTGGTTCACTCAGCCCCTGTCCAGCAGCCAACCCAGGCAGGGAGGAGAAGCTACTTCCCCCAGTCAGGCTCTCTCTTAAAGGCAGCTACTGCGCTGCAGAGCAGTAGCCAGGATGGGGCAGGATTGGAAGCGGTTCTCCACCCAGCTGCTGGGGAGAATGGCCAAATGTGCCAGGGGGGAAGGGGTTGTGGTGGGAGAAGGACAGAATCCTCCCCGCCAGGTAAGTGGGGCCAGGAGAGCATGTTGGCCATGGACAGAGAGAGGGAGAAATCTGCGGTGAGACATGTGACCAGCCATGTGACTTCTCTCTTACCCCGCTAATATTGGTTATGATATTAAATAATAACAATAACTCCTTTTAAACTCAAGTATTAGAAAAAAATCTGATCTCCCTGGCTACTCCAGTACTTAAAGTGTTAGGGCTAACACCACCATGTGGGCTAGCATCATTGAGACATGAGTATACGAGAAACAACAACCACATTTAATTAGCTGTATCTTTATTTAAAGTCTGATCACATAGAAAACCCCAGTTAATATAATTGTCATATAAATTGCAATGGTTAGAAAAAACAACATGTCCAGCACCAGTATTTCCAGTTCTTTCTTACTCACATAAATCCTGAAGGACGGAGGTGGCCAGGTCCTGTTGAGGATGAGGAAACAATAACCTCCAGGAAGCCAAGACCTCCAGCCATCAGCCAGGCCCTAGCTATAATAAGTTATGCATACAGCTTCCAAAGCTCATTAATATGCATGAGGGTCGATGTCCATCTTTGGGATGTTGCCCCGATATTATCAGGGGACGCTTCACCTGACAGGCCACTTGGATATTACTGCTTTTAACGTATTAACATTTACATCACTTTATCACCATAGTAACTACCTTAAGGAAGATGCCCCAGCTACCAACAGTCAGCTTGTGGTGTCTATTAATCCTCTTATAGACATAATTATCCAAACTCAGCTGTTGTTTTTCAAACCATCACCATAGAAACATAGATTCAATGTCATGAAATTTATTAACATGCTTGTGTTAACTTATCTTTATAATAGGATTAACTTGTCCTAAGTCCTATTTTGGCTAAACTAAATATCTTGCATGTCTAAGGCTGGGTCTACACTGACGGCAGCAAATTCGCTACCGTCACATCGATTGCTCTGGATTGACTGAGTGGTCTGTATGGACGTGCTCAGTTGATCCAGGAAGCGACACAGGAAAACCACCCCCATAAGTGGAATAGCGCTGCGTCGAAGAGAGTGCTGTACCCTTCGACGCAGCACAGTATGGACGCCGCGCGGAGGAGACGCTGCGAAGTTGACGGGAGATACGCAAGTGACTATCTCCTGTCGACTGCTGCCGAATCACCAAGGTAAGTGTAGACTGGGCCTAAGTCTGTAGATTTCTTGCATTTCACTTTTAAACTTTAAACTTTTTTTTTTAACCTATTACCTATCAGGTTTTAGTTTCTTATATCCAGCTCTTATAACAGATTAATATATTAGTTACTTTTACCCCCAAAACAGATTTAGGGTATCCCAGAATAGCCCACCTGTTATAACCAATCTGCTTCCATTAGTTATTCATCTCCAGATAAGATAAGATACCTGAAGTACATGGATACAGCCTTTTGATAAATGATTGACACAAGCAGTATTCTTTCCAAAACAAGGCACCTTTTATCAGTGCAAATAACAATCCCTAATTATAGAAGTGAAAGGATCCTCAAGAGGCCATCTAGTCCAGTCCCCTGCACTCAAGGCAAAGCAAAATATTATCTAGACCATCCATTACAGGTGTTTGTCTAATCTGCTCTTAAAAATCCTCAATGAGGGAGATTCCACAACGTCCCAAGGCAATTTATTCCATTGCTTAACCACCCTGACAGTTAGGAAGTTTTCCCTAATGTCCAACCTAAACCATCTTTGCTGCAATTTAAACCCATTTCTTCTTGTCCTAGCCCCGGAGGTTAACAAGAACAATTTTTCTTCCTTCTCTTTTTATGTATTTGAAAACTGTTATCGTGTCTCCCCTCAGTCTTCTCTTCTCCAGTCTAAACAAACCCAATTTTCTCAATCTTTCCTCATAGCTCCTGTTTTCTAGACCTTGAATCATTTTCGTTTATACAATTTTAATAATAATCTAAAACACCAAATCCCTTACAAATTAAAGAGCACCTCAAACTGAAATAACGTACAGGTAAATTGACTCAAAGTGTCTGTGCCTTGTTACAGATACCCAGTCTCTAACAGGTCACTGACACCAATTGGTAACAGTCCTTTAGGTCTTACATAGCAACATTCCCTTCACAATCAACACACATACATAGAGCTTTATTAATCCAGGCACACACACGCACACTATGCTATGCTATGCTTTGCTATATGTTAACTATAACAGACAGGCTTACTCTGTCTGCTGAGTTCACTTCAGTGGCAGGACTCCCTCTGCTGCTGCTGTTTCTGTCAGCTCCTCTTTCAATGACCATGGGACTCTCCTCCAGGACATGCTCTCCATGAACTCCTCAGCTAACTGCTCACTGACACACTGACCTTTATACCCTTTTGCCCAATTGCCAGAACTTTCTAGACACGTCTGCTAATATCTTCCTGTCAGATCTTTTTGGACGCATGCCAACAGCTAATGGTCAGTTCTATTTTTAGATTCACGAGCATTATTTACCTCACCGTGTTATGATCTCTCAATAACTTGTTTACCACTTTCTTTTCCCCCCGCCAATTTCATTTTTAGTATGTGACCTTTGGCCTATAGCAGAGCCTGCACGGGGAAGGCAAGCAGGGGCATGCTTCCCCCACCAAATCTCCATGTGTCCCTGCAGCCCAGGGAGGGAGAAAGCAGCGGGGCAGCTGGCTGCCAGCTGAGCTCCTCCCCTTGCCAGGGCACCATTTAGGGAGGGTGGAGAGGGAGCAACTGCCCCCTAGTTTCATACCAGAGGTCTGGTCCCAGAGCACGCCTCAGCCCCTGCAGAGCGCTTACCTGCGGCCAGTTTCCCCTGTGGCACTACTTCACCCACCCCGCCCCTGTCATCTGCCTCCAGTATTAGCAGCAGAACTGATACAGAGCGACATTCCTCCTAACAAATAGTAGCATTCTACTATCAAGGGCAGCTGTCCCAGCTGGGGAAAAAGTGCCTATCACAGCCTGGCCCCACAGCCAGAGCACTGCACAGGGAGCAAAGCTTTTGGAGGGCTACAGCTGACCACGCTGTGTCCCCAGGGCCTCTGGGGGTGAGGCAGGCAAGGAGGGAGGGGGAAGCATAGGGAAGGGAGAGGCGAGGGCATAGGGCTGTATCCTGAGGGAGGGGGCAGTGCATGTGTGAGGAGCAGCAGAGGGGGGACAGTCCCTGGGGCAAGGATCCGGAGGGAGGGGGAGCTGACGAAAGGTGGGGGGCTAGGAGCAGCTGAGTGGGTCTTGGGGTCCGTCTGCCCTCAGAGAAGCAGAGAGTTCCCTCACCTCTGCCTGGGAAGGGACCGGTGACAGGCCCTTTTGGTCCAGAGCCCTCATGCCCCCTAGCGCTTGCACCTTCAAGGACAGGCCTGTGTCCCTGCTGTGCTGCAAATTCTAGCCCTGTGTGTTTAACGTGCCCCTCCAAAAGCAGTCAGATTTAATTTCCTGTGCATGCCCCTGCCTATATTTAATGGTGGAGTAACTCCTGCTGATTTAAAATGGAGGCTAGGGGCATAAAATGGAGTCTGGGAAATTTCTCTGGCTTCATTACAAGCTACACCATACAAATTTCCCATGTAAACTGGAAATAGTCTCTTTTACTTTACTGCTTTAGAACCACATCTGAGAGAGAACACAACAAAATGGTAAAGGGAGTGTAAAAATTGTAAAACAAATAAATAAATAAATGTAAAAGGTGTGCAACGCATGAGAACACCTTACAAAACAGGAGATGCATCTTGACTGGTTCTATCGTCATGCTGCCAATGGCCAGAACCTTCATTGTCTCACATACATTCTCCCCCATCCCAGCCATGACATTCTTCCTCTTCCCCCTCATAGCAGCCAAACCCATCCCCACTGCCAAATTTATGCTATTTTCCAAGGGTCTGAGCTTGCCCCCATTTAAATTAATGCCATTGACTTCAATGGAGAAGGCTCAAACCCTAACTTTGTATCACTGGCCCCTATTTGAAAACATCATTTGCCCGGTGAAAGGTGACCCTCCCTCCTGTTCCAGGACACAGCCCGCAGACACTATGTAGAGCAAATACTTCAGGAAGGGAGCGAGTTGATTCCATTAAAGGGAGGATGGGAAGACAAAATAAACCATTTTCCAGGTCATCTTCCAAGGCTTGACTTACTCTTAGTCCCTAACTTAGGCCTGCTCAGTCTACGGTCTTTTCTGCCTAATACAAAAGATCCCTCTATGATTTTGGCAACTCAGCTTTAAAGCTTGCTTTCCCCCTCCTGACTTAACATTGCTGACAGTTGTTTCAGGGAGAGGCCCACTTCACTCCTGTCTCCAAGACAAATCATTAACCCTTTCCTGCATAAGGTTTGTCCTCTCTTTAACAGCCCTTACCACCGAATCTATCAGAGGTATTTATAGAGGACCCCTTAGCATTTATAGACCAAATACAGTATAAAGCCTTTGTATAATATTAATCCATAGCAAACTCTGTTCTTGTCATCCCTAAATTTGGATACTTTTTCATCTGCTGGAGATACAGTTGTGTCAAGCTGTGAGCTTTGTAGGTTATTTCTAGGCATTGCTTCAAAATTCAACCCACTCTTTATTAACCTCCAGAAAAATGCAATAGTGTAATGAAGACATATTTTTCCTCTATTATTTGTATGTTTATCATCATTGTGAAATAAATTCTGTAAGAACCCTCATCATTCTATAATGTGACTATCCTCTGCCACACACACACACACTGCTTTCTGCCTTTCTTTCTATAAGAGCCTTTTCCCAGTGAAACATACTGAATTTGATAACTTTTGTCTTGAAAGCCAACAAAGCCAGTCATATCACAGTTGCCATGGATTAAAAGGAATATGGTGAAGAAAGTCAAAGGCTTTGTAAGAGATTTCAAAGCCATCAGGAAATGCTTCCAGAATCGCTATTAGAAAGACACATTTTGATAGCTCACCTGTATAAATATTCACACACATACACACACACAAAAAGGAAGAAGAAACGAAAGAAAATCTTTCTCAGTAGTAGCTACTAATTCCTCTTGGACAAGTTTGACATAGTAAAGAAGATCAAAATAGAGTTTATTCTGCCTTTTCAGCCTGTTTAATTAAGATTCTTCTCATTATTCACTACAGCTTTCAGTGTGAAAAATGCTTATCAGCAATCTCTTTAAAACAACTAAAGGAAGTTAAGGATTTTGCACTTAAACTATTTATATTGTTTTTTGTAGGCTAAATCTGCATGGCTTAGGCATGCACATAATTGTGTCTACGCCCATGTGACCAATGGAAAGAGGATTTAGTCCATTAGGTAAACCATATACTTAATTTAACTCACATATACTTTGAGCACTGTATACTATCATGTACCACAATTTTTAACCTTATCTGTTTCCTTTGTGGAGTCAATTTAAAATATTTAATTTAGCGCAACTAATAAAAGTGGACTTTGTTCCTGCCACCGTCACTCACACTGAGTAGTATTTTATTACATGAGTAACTTACTGAAACCAATATGGTACTTTCACCATAACAATATGGTGCTTTCATCAAGCAATTGCAGATGTTGGGACGATGTAGAACATTTTCCCACTGGAGGAGAAATTGGTGGCACTGAGCCTTGGCATTTTCTTCATGCAGCTTATTTTATGTATACTATAAACACCAGTCCTTGAATGGAGGTGGTCACAAACAGCATTCAGGCAATCCTCTCCTTCAGGAACACAAGAGCCCAGTTCCTAGAGAGCAGCTCTGGTGCAAGAACCCATTCTAATTAGATTAGAGCAATAAGCAAATGCTCTTGATGTTTGCTACAATTCCCCACCCAAAAAACAACAGTATCACAAAACTAACCGTAATATGACATTTCTTCAAAGACTGAAGAGTGCTCGTAGTGACTCCTGCCATAACAGTGCCACTTGTCATGAGTAAGGGTACAGAATCTGGCCCAGTGAATGCAAATATGCATCCCATTTCTGCCCAGTGAACTTTCACTTGAATGTGATTTTCAGAAAAACATTTGTGGACAATATCCAGTGGACAACAAAAAAAAAGGGGGTGGCTGATAGCATATACCAGCATTTGGCAGAGAACCAGCTCTAATGAGCAATGGGATTTGCCCATGTCAAGTGGGACACTCAGCATGGACTAACTTTATTCCTGTTGAAGTCAATGGGAACTTTACTGAGTGGCTTTGGAAAATCCCAACTGTCATTCCTTGGTGTTTGTATGAAAGAAGTATGCAGTAGTTTGTGTTATCAGAGAGGCTTTGTATCTAAGTAAATAGTTAGCTAATAGAGCAGGTATGAGTATTTGGTGCTAAAAATAGATAGTACCTGGCTTTTGTATGACCAATAAAAACTTCTTTGTGGTCGTGCACTGCAGATGGATTCTTGTGTGCAGTTATTAACATGGAGCTCTTAACAGTTTGGATTATACTTGCAGTTTGAAGTACAGTGGTGCTAATTAGAGAATCAGCTTAGGAATGTTTAAAACCTTGAGCCTGGATTTGAATTTATGTCATCAAACACTGCAAATGAATACTCCTACATAATGAGGGCTTTTACAAATCACCTTCCTCCTTACCAGAAGGAATACAAGAAAAACCCAGTGAGCATACACTTCAGCTTGTTTTCTAACAGGAAGAGATGTATGGTTTGCCTTTTCTTTTGCACAAATTAATTATCTATATGTCATATCTTTTGGCAAATTCAGAATGGTCCCAATGGAAGCTGCAATATTAAACCACAAAGACTATGTTGAAATTATTTTTAAGTTCATAAAAGTCAAGAAATGCAGAGTTAAGATTTTCTTCTGACAAATAAAAATGAAAGAAATAAAAGAATTCTATGAAAGTGCATAATAGATTTGATTCTTCTGTGTAAAGCCCTGATCTTGCAAACCCATATGAGTAACTTTAACCATCTGAGTAGTTCCATTGGGACTACTTGTATGAATAAAGCTACTCAGAAATATAAGCCTTTATAGGCCTGTGTCCTCAGGCCCAGATCCTGTAGATAGTCATGTACATGCTTAACTTTATACACATGAGCAGTCCCACTGAAGGAAAAAATTTCTGCATTTCTTCAAAAAGTTGGACTAATTTTGCAAAATTGAAACACAATTCAGACACCTCACATTTTGCTGTGAATATTTTGCACCGACCTTGTTCCTAACCCCAGGAGTGGCTGGCAGCTAGCTGTGCAGTTCAAATGTTAATAGCTTGTTATGATGGCATGTATATACCTCACACCTCTCCAGGACAGGAAAGGGTTAATAGTCTCCATTGGAACCAGGGAAGATAATGAGCCCCACCTGTAGAAGCTGCCAAACTGGACAGAAGGGTTTCCAGCTGTGGCTAATCAGCAAAATAGAACAAAAGGTATGGTAGGTTTCCTTTGCTTTGTGCTTGCCTGAGAGGAAGTTTGGTGTTAATGTTATAGGCAGTAAGTGAGGAAAGGGCAAAAATGAACCCTTTATTTCTTCTGTGAAAGAAAAAGAGGTTTTATGTTTGTTTTACCTCTGAAGAGAGTGTCTGGGTTTAGGGATGAGGGGCTGGTTATTGGCCTTTTTTTTTTTTTTTTCCTTGAAAACAAAGATTGATATTTAAAGGGAGAGTTTGGCTGTTCCCCTACTATGAGCTGTGTCTCCTTTCGGTGAAGTTGAGTGACCCATTTTTTTGTAAAGGGGTCAAATGACTGTTCTAGATATGGGGATTGCTCAAGAGGCCTGTTGGATCAGGCAATGTTTACTCTTTATTCTTGCTAAAGGAACATAAAGCAGTGAAGGCTTGTCTCTATTTTTAGCATCTCTTGATGATTTCAGGGACATAAGAAGCTGACTCAGCCCATATGGTGGGCCTCTGCTACATTTATCTGGTGTCCATTAAAGAGAGAAAAATCAAATAGCTGTGTCTGAGTGGTAAAGGATGGTGAGCAGCACTCTATTTTAAAAAAAGATTGAGACTACTCTGGAGCAACTGGAATACAAATCAGCACTTACATGCAGCAAATGTTTCCAAGGACCTTCCTTGCCTGTGCTGCATCAGGCCCTGATTCTGCAAGCTGCACTCTCTGAATGGAGCCATGGGCCCCTCTAGAACCCCACGGTCTTACTGATGTCACTCACGTGGTGTCTCAAAGGTTGTGTCTGAGAGAACATGGGCCATCATGGGTAAGTAAAGAGAACTTTTTTTATAAGACTGCAGAATGTATTTTAAGCCCACTTATTCTGTATTGCTGTATGGAGAGAGTAACATGTAGGCTGTATCTATGAAGTGAGGAATGATCTAATATCCCAGGATGCAACTGCAGCCTGTGTTGTTGAACCTATGCATTACTTCAATGATGTTGTGAGGTGTGTAGCTATGAAAATTTGATTCCTTTGGTATGGACTGACCCTTCAAAGAACCAAGAACTTTATAGGCGTAAAATTCAACGTTTGTTTCCCAAAAGAAGCTGCAGCCTGATAGAGAAGAGACATTGTGCTTTCTCATGGAGACTTGACTTTGGTGCTTCCTTAAACAAGTATGTCATATCGTGACACAGGACTACATCTGGGCAGGAAAGATAAGTTTTCTCCAGTTGAAAGAATTTCTGTGGGTGCCTCCCTATGCCCACTGAAAGCCTGTAGTGTATTGCTGCGTTAATTCAGGAAATGGCCAGAACAATATGCACCAAGGAGGAGGCATTCGTTCTGTACAGAAGTGGTAAAGACCAGAGAAAACGGGATGAGTGAGAGTTACTGGATCACCACTTCACTTATGCAGGTCCCATGGCCTATGATCTTGCACTGGGAGTCTGCGGGGACAGCAGTCCCTGCTCCAGTTCATTGGCTAGCATAGCAGCTGTAGAAAATCTCTGCTACAATTCTACAGCCTTCTTGTGGGCTAGAAGGATTAATTTTCACCTCTTCAACTCCCACAGAGTTCCCTGTGTAAAGCTAAGTCACTTCAGCATTGCCTGGGTAAGGGTGAATTTCACCGTACCGTGAAACTGCAGTAATAGTAAAAATGACACCAAATAGTAAAAAGTTCAAAAGTCACAGAAGTGCCGTGCCTGTAGGACCTGCCTTCCTAATGTTTGTTTGCCAGATGATCAAAAGGCTTAAGGTTATATTACAAGCTGGTTTCTTGTTCTAAGATGGGGTGCTTGGAAGGTGGGGCGGGGGGGAGGAGAGTGAGGAAGCACATGACTCTGGGCACATCTACACTTACAAAGTTGCAGCTGTGCCACTGTACCACTTCAGTGAAGAGGCTACTGTGCCAACAGGGCAGCTTCTCCCTTTGAGGTACGTAGCTACTGTCTCTCAGGGAGACAGATTATGTGGATGGGAAATGCTATCCCATCAACATATTGCTGTCTATGCTAGCGGTTGTTTGTATAACTACATGAGTGATGAGGTTATATTTGTGGACGTGTATAGTGTAAACAGAAAAAATGTGATTTATTTGCCTGACTCTTCAGTAGGCTTTCAAGTGGTGATCATTTTATGCTGTTTAAAATTCCCTGCACCTCTTCACTAGCTAGGCAGGTTCAAATCTAGCTCTCCCAGCCGGCAGGCCAGGCCCTGGCATGATGCAATTTGAATTTGCATTCTGAAAAATCAGTCTGTAACTGTGCAAATATGCAGTATTACTGCAAAGCAAGTCTTGGCATATTCGAGTGTCTCCAATGGCTTGGCTTTCACCTTGAGGTGGGGTGGTTACTAATTTTCAGCTTTAATCAGAGTTGTGGAAATCCCATAGTTTCAAACAAAAAACCCACCAAGACCACTTGTTTTTTGTTTAATTATGAAGTGCTGTTGCTGCCTTCTAAAACTTTGTAAGATGCACCTTTCTGACCTGATCTATCCAAAGGCCTGCACCCTCAAGCTTTCGATACTGTTAGTGCTTGCTTGTCTAAATTTAACCTCCTATTTACAGACAGGGGAGTAACATTCTACAGCTGCTGGATGATCTGCGGCATACTTTAGTCTGCTGTAAGTCTAGAACTTGTTCTCTTGCTTTAGCTATTTCCTTAACCCTGTGATCTCTCTGGCTTGTTTCAATATGAATATTGGCTTTGCTTCTGAGCAGTCCTTGGGTTTAGGCCCATAGCTCTTATCCCTGTTGCTTACCAGAAGCACATGTCACCATGCTGCAGAAGTGATACCTTGTTACACCTTCTTGAAGTTGGTACAATGAGTCTGATCATCAGTGTCTAATGAAATCCCTGTTAGTGTCTCCCGTTTTTAAAGGGCATTTTCAGGAACACAAACTAATGGATTCTGGGGCTTAATCTTATTTCTCTAAATAAAGCTCAAAGAGCTGCTGGTCGTTGTAAATGTCCTCAAATCAGGATTTTGTCCTAAAAGAGTGTCATTCAGTGCTAAAGCTAGCAGTTCTTCTTTCTCAGCTCATTTTTATTTCGATGCTTGTGGGGCACCCAGAACTCCAGTGTTGCCAACTCTCCTGATTTTTGTCACGAGTCTCATCATAATTGACTCCTGGAGCTGGGGCTTTAAGGAAAACAAGTGGATATGTGATGATTTCAACCTTTTTTCTTAAAGAAAACGTAAATTTCTAGCCCTTGTAGCTGTGGGGGCAGCTTCAAAATGTGACCTCAGTACATCCTAAAAGTTCAAAAAGCAGAAGGCAGATAAAAACACCAAATCTGTTACTTTTACAAAATCTCATGGTTTTGTTGAGCCTCATTCATGATTTCTGAACACTTGAGGTTGGCAATATGGGAACCGTTAAGCTGCTGTTACACCTTTGCCTCAGCAAGAGCGAGCTTTGTTGGATCTTAAACTGTGTCAGCTCCCTGCCACTCTAGTGTATCTGCCTCACCAGGAAACTCCTTGAGACTTTGCCAGTCTAAATCTTGCCTTGCAGGTAACGTTCAGTGAGCCCAAGTTCTGCAGAGAGACATCCCTCTTGCAGGGGCACTCACAAAACTAAGTTTGCCGCATCCAGCAAGACAGTGCACATGCCAGCCTCTTAGTTTAGCTGAGGACTCACAGTTTACTAAAATATGCAGCACTGAGAGTTTCATCATGGCACCAGACATTTATTAACAATGAACACAGATTTAAGTGATACTAAGCAGAGCTAACATAAAATGGTTACAAACAAGAGAGAACATACTTTCAAGTAACTAAAATGTCACTTTAGCAAGTTTCAATCTCATCATTACAAGCAACTTAATCACATACATCAAGCTACCAACATCTCCAGCCCTTCTAGCAGGAGGATCCAACATTCCCATGTTCAGAGTGTGCTGTCCCCTAAATGATGGATAACTAAAGGGTGTTCTCCCCTTTTTATAGTCCAGTAAACTTTTGAATTGAATTTCCAGATAAAGTTATTTTCCCATGCTGTGTCTCTCCTGTTGACTTGCCCTTCCCATGCTAATTTGTAACTTCAATTGTCTTTGGAATCACCTTGCTCAATTTACATTGGAAACACAGACAAAAAGGAAAATATTCCTTTATCTAGGACAAACATGTTTAATATGCCCCAAAATATTTTAGGAACACATTTCCAGCACATGTACATACATCACACAATGATATCCATGACCAATATGTCACCAGTTTTTGTGGTACCTTACTTGAGATGTCACATAAAATGTTGTACTACAAGTCTAGCAATTCAGTTGCTTATTCTCTGGGGTTCAGACTCTCTGTTCTGCCCCTGGGGTGTCTCAAGCCTGACTGTCACAGGACCTAGAATAGTTTTTGTGTCTTCTCCAAATAGTGCTAAATCCTACAAAAGAGCTCTCGGGCATCTTCTCTCCTATATTCTGGGACTGACATGGCTAGAACAACACTAAATCTTGGGGCATATGCTTGGTTTCTTGCAGCCCAGTCATGGGGAGGAAACCTATTTTTAGAATCGCAGGACTGGAAGGGACCTTAGAGAGTCTAAGTCTTGCCATAAATGCAGGGGACTAGACTAGTATCTAGAAAATCCCTGACAGGTGTTTATCTAACCTGCTCTTAAAAATTGTCAACAAGGGAGATTCCACAACTTCCCTAAGCAATTTATTCCTGTGCTACCCTGTCAGTTAGGAAGTTTATCTTAATGTCCCACCTAAACTGTCATTGCTGCAATTTAAGCCCATTTCTTCTCCTCTCCTCAGAGGTAAAGGAGAATTGTTTGTTGTGTCCTCTGTCTTTTCTCTTCTCCAGACTAAACAAACCTAGGTGTGTGGTTTGTTTGTTTTTTTTTCAATCTTCCCTCACAGGTCATGTTTTCTAGAGCTTTTAATCATTTTTGTTTGATCTTCTGTGAACTTGCAGGAAAGATGTAGACAAATTGGAGAAATGTGGTGGCCAGAACTGGACATAATACTCCAGTTGAGGCCTAATGAACATGGAGTAGAGAGCGGAAGAATTATTTCTTGTCTTGCTTACCACACGCCTATTAATACATCCCAGAATAATGATTGTTTTTTTGGCAATGGTGACACTGACTTATATTTAGCTTGTGATCCATTGTGATCCCCAGATCCTTTTCTGCAGTACTCTTTCCTAGACAGTCATTTCTCATTTTGTATGTGAGCAATTGATTGTTCCTTCCTAAGTGGAGTACTTTGCATTTGTCCTTATTGAATTTCATCCTGTTTACTTCAGACCATTTCTCCAGTTTGTCCAGATCCTATCCTCCAAAGCACTTGTAACCCCTCCCAGCTGGTATTGTCTGCCAATCTTTTAATAATGGCATAGAGTACACTGAATCATTGATGAAGATATTGAACAGAACCAGACCCAGAACTGATTCCTGTGAGACCCCACTTAATATGGCCTTCCAGCTTGACTGTGAACCACTGATCGCTAAGACTAAGATTTAGTCATGGGTATTTTTTGTAAAAGTCAGACAGGTTGTGACATTGTCTGGAACATGAGTGACCATTTATTATACCAATATGACAATTGCAATGACTCTTGCAAGATATGTCCTGTCAGATACCATTGGAAGGATTATAATTTGCTAAGTATGATATTTGTGTAGGTATCATCTTTGTATTGTAAATTATGGATGTGTGATATATTTATAGCCAAAACCTTGTGCTATGCTACTGGGTTACACCCCTTTAGGCAGATTAGTGTCAGCATAGATAACTCATTGAGGGCTCTCAGCTATACAATAAACGAAGTGAAAGAACCAAGGGCTATACCATATGAGTCACCAGGATATGTAAGAACATGACTATGGACAGGGGACTCTGAGGCTTTTTCATGCCATGTGCTGTGGCTGTCTTTTGGACAAAGAACATACAAGCCACATGGCAGAAACTATAAAAGGCAGCTTCACCATCTCCATTTTATCTTCATTCCTGCTTCCTACCTCTGGATTAATTACCCTACAAGTGAAGCTGTGACAGAAAGGACTGAGATCCATCAAGTATTGGATGTACACTAGAGGAATTGTACAAGTCTGCAACTCCACAATTCTCCTGAGAATCTAATGTATACAAATGACTAAGTCCAAATATATATATATATATATATATATATATATATATATATATATATAAATAAAAATCTGATTGCTTTGACCATTTAACATCTCTTGTGTTTTTTTTATTTTTATAATAAACCTTATTAAAAAGCCTTCAGTTTTAGTTACCCAAAATACCACATGGCCAGCAATTTATATTGATCTGACAATATGGCTGACCCTTTGGAGATCAGGAGACCTTTGTGTAATGGGTATAGAGTTTTAAGTAACTTACCTCTTTACTGGACCTAGTTGCTGACTGGGAGCCAGAGACCGAAATGCAATAAAGGGGGCTGTATATTTCTTCTTGTAGCTTCTTGATAACCAATGTGAGAAATCAAGGCACTGTTTGTGACTGGTTGAGGAATCTAACTTCAGTGTCACTCCCCTGTTCTGGGAGAATCTGCTCTCCTTTTTGCAGTATGCCCTGACAGTAGCATTTTCAGGTGGGCTATGCTAGCCACCAAAGAGTCACACAGTTCATGGACAACAAACAAAAACCTGTCTATGACTTCTACTATAAATTCCCCCTTACTAATTCTTGGCTGCTTCTGGAGGGCAGCTGCCTGTGTGGCTGCAGAAGTCTGAGGTCATGGAATCCGTGATTTCTGCAGCCTCCATGACCAGTTCACAGCCTTACTGACAACTCTCTTTTCTGGGAATGGTTTTCCAACCAATTATGCACCCACTGTATAGTAGCTCCATCTAGGCTGCATTTCCCAGCTTATTTATGAGAAGGTCCTGTGAGATGGTATCAAAAGCCTTACTAAAGTCAAGCTATACCACATCTACCACTTCCCCTTCCATCCACAGGGCTTGTTACCCTGTCAAGGAAATCTATTGGGTTGGTTTGACACAACTTGTTCTTGGCACATCCATGCTGACCATTACTTATCACCTTATTATCTTCTAGGTGTTTGCAAATTGGTTGTTTAATTTGCTCCACTATCTTCTCTGGGTACTGAAGCTAAGCTGACTGGTCTGTCATTCCTCGGGTTGTCCTTATTCCCCTTTTTATAGATGGGTGCTATATTTGCCCTTTTATAGCAATCCAATGACTGATACAGAAGCAAGGCCTCAATACTGCAGCTGCCTCCTCTTGATGCAAAAACAGTAAAGGCACGTCTTCTGTGGCCCTTGATGTAGGGTATCCTTGATCAAATGGATGGTCCGGGCTGGAGATAGTGTAGTAGCTGAAGACTAGAGAAAATGACTAAAAGCAACTGCAAGAGACCTCTTACCACAATCTGTCCTCCCTTTAGGACCACATAGATATATTGGCTATTCAAATGCTAGAAAGCAATGTAGAACTAACACTTCATTTCTAAGTCTGGCATTTTATCCTTCAAATTACCAGCAAAAGAAACATTACAGAATGAGGAATAGTCCTATAATATTGAATCATTTTTGTATTATCACTGTATTCACCTCATACTAGGTGAAATAGGAATCAAAACTTATCCAAGTACTAACTTGTATCTCTGTCAAGATGCAGTGGTATCTAAGTAAGACCAATTTTGTAGAATTAATATCTCAAATTATTACTTCAAGAATTACATCCAGGCATGGTCAATGTCTCTCATTTGTTTCTTTGTACTACCAGTAACCTCCATAGTCTGTTCACTGGCTTGCAACTCTGTGAAGCTCAGCCACCCAAGGAGAATCTGACTAGACATACATCTGAAATGTCAGAGTAGCAGTGTGGTGAAGTCGGAATTTTCTGTAATATTTTTATGAAGGCTGTGTGCACCTGTTTCCTTCTGCACTTTGTACTGTCCTATATGCTTTTGGGAACACTATAGGACATAAGGAGAGGGTGTCAGCTTTCTGTTTGGGCTGCAGTGAATAGGGATGTTAGTGTTGCTTTCAGCAGGCTCCAGCTACTTGCTTATCAGTGCAGAATCTCAGACAACGGAGAAGTTCCAGTGACCCAAGCACTGACGCTTAGGCTTGGTCTAAACTTACCCAGCAATCCGGTGGCAGTCGATGAGTTACGCAAGCTCCACAGAGCATACTTATGCTTGCTTTCTGTGTGCCCTCTTCACTGCATTGTGCCACTTGAGGAGGTGACTTGGCCGCCGTCAGTGTAGACATAACCCTGAGGAAGCTTCCTCCAAGAGGAAGAAGGCTCCTTCCCCTCACTTCTTAGCTGAGCAGAGATCCCAGCTCAAGAACAAGGGACTGAAATATGACTGGGAGAGGATAAATTGTGGGCTTCTGGCTCTGGAGGAGGTGGGCTGCTTCCTCCTGGGACTGATTGAGGTATGGCGGGGGGGAAGAGAGGGAGAGGGAGTTGACTACAGCTTGGTGAGAATGGATTGCTTTAACCTTTATTTCTCTGTTACCCTGAGGCCTTCCAATGCTGTGTTCCAGTTGACTAATAAACCCTGCATTATTATGAAAAGGCTATTTTCGGGTGCATTAGTCCTGGCACAACATGAGTCAGAGTGTCTGTCTCTGATCTCTCTCTGATCTCTAGAGAGACTTCTGAAAGGAGAGTGGGTCTCCTTGGGCATCTGACAGTTTCTTGGAGGAACCCCTTCAATGTCAAACTGAAGGCCTAGTACCAGTCCCACAGAGCCGTGAAAAGCAGTTAATAGGCATAACGCCTGGTGAGCTGTAAGTGCTAAAGGATAAGATGCTCTGAGTAGTAGAGGTCAATGATAGAACCACAGAGTGTAGGAGTATAGACACAGTGAGTCGGCTGCCATAAAATAGTGGTGTATTTTTTTTTAGCTCAAATGAGCAATGCTGATTCTTACATCAGTTGAGGAGCTGACCCAGTGTTAAATGTATAGTATGTGAATTGGACTGTCAAGTGGAAAGGGTTACATTTCTAGGAGTTACTGGATGGCAGCACAGAAGACTAGGTCTAAAGCTGGCAATAGGCAGAATTACAGAAAACTTGGAAGATGAGATTAAGGGGCAGACCTCAGCTTTTGTACAACTGTATGTGACTTTGCCTGTTTACACAGCTGAGGAACTGGCCCAAGATGCTTAAATTTGTTGGAGGAGGGGTGTGAGGCAGTGCACAAAGATGGAGGCAGTATAACTGTTCAGTGGGGTAGGGATACAGGAGTGATAAAGGAGAGCAACAGTCCAGAAGACAAGTTCATTAGTAGGATGGATTTGAGGAAGGTAATGCAGGCTTTTATAGTAATGAAGGTGAGAGATGAGTTGGGGATGGTCAAGAATGTGTTCGGCTAAACTGTGGTGCTATTAATGTAGCAAAGGGATCCCACAATCTTTTCCCTCTCTGCCTGAGATGGCACCTCTTATAGCAAGGGTGTCTGTTTTACAGCACAGATGTCTGAGGGAATGTTGAATCAAATTACTTTCTCCTAAACAAAGCTGTTTGCCTCCCTTCAGAATTGGGAGAAAACTTGACTGGGCAAGAAATCTTACATTAGGAGTACATGCTGGAAACCTTTCTTCCTGAGAATACATTCCAGCAATGTATTCAGCTTGTGTGACCTTATGGGCAGGATTGAGCGCTCTTGTGGAGAGGATCCTGCTCAGGTTTCCCCACTGGGAAACATCTTGAAAATATCTGCCCTTCAGCACAGTGTCATCCACTCAAAAGCTTTAGTGAAGTATTTCAGTGAGCACCAGAGGTAAGTAATCCCTAATAGGATGATTTAATGGTATCCTGGGAGGAGGTGAACTCCATCACAGGTGGGTTGTCTTTAATTAACTTTCCTTTCAGTGTGGCTGCTAAATATCAACATGATAGGACCTTTTTACCCTGTCCACATTCCTCCACCATCCCACACAGATGTGTGGAAACTTCAGTCTTCAGGACACTTTCTCTTTTCCTCACTGTACTCAAAACCTCTTGGGGGGGCCTGGGGTTTGTACAGGGGGCAGAGGTGGAGGCAGCCAAAGTGGGGGAGGAGTACATGGGATTAGAAGAGGAAAAGAGGTGGACAGTCTCAGGAAAAGAGAATACAGCCTGGGCATATATGATCTCTTCTGTGTAGCCCCTCCATCTTCTCTGAAGACCCAGGTGCTGGTCAGAGCTGGGGAAGAAGGCCCCGAACTAGTGTGGGACAGAGCTTCACACAGACAATCCTCCTAGCTTAGGAGGTGTGCTGCCAACTCTTGTGTGGTGGGAGAGGGGGACAAAAGCCTCTTTTTTTTTTTTTTTTTTTTTCCTTCGGTGAAACCATGCAGCTGTAATCCCCAAGGAGTTCTGTATGAAGACTTCTCCCGCACATACTGCCAGGCCTTTCCACGGAATGGGGAAGTGTGGCCCATGTTGTTGGAGGATATTCTTGGAATCCCTCCATTTTATGACCATCTCCTAGAGGTGGAAAAAGGCTCCACCTCTGATCAGCAATGCCTTCCCACCCAAACAATTCCTGCCTCTGCCACTGGTCTGCTGGGTGACTGTGGTCTAGTTGCTTCTCCACTGTATGTCTCTGCTTCTGCCTCTGGACAAGGAAGATAATGCTTCCCTCTTCTGTGAAGAGCTTTGAGGTCTCTGGGTGAATTATGATAAAAAATTTGAAAATTGAACTTGATTTTTTAAGAACGGAGTTGACTAAATATGAAAAACAATGAGTAGTGTAAACAAGCCATATTCTTTCATGGAGAAAAGTGAATGAGGAACAGGACCCTCAGTTCATGCTTACAGCCAAAGGCACAAAATTTGGTTCTCAGACTATGAAGCAAAAGGCTATGGTGAAACTGCTTTTAAATTCTCTTGGTGCCTGCATCTTGGTTACAATCAAGTAGTTCTGCAAGTGTCCACTAGATGTCAGTGTGATCTGTTAGTTTAAGCCCGCTCCCTATATTTTCATTCTGTGGACCATTTTGTAAGAGATCCCCTGGCTTTCCCACACCAATGTTCCCTCATTGCGTGCTTCCCTAATGTCTTGGAACTGTCACAGCTCTTCCCAGTGGGATGCAAAGCTAAACACTTTAGGAAGTGCTGAGTGTCTGAAACCGAATCTGGTAACTGCGTGTCTGTGGAATTCTCTGAAAACTGAAAGGGAATTTCAGAAGCTATTGAACGTTATTCCTTTTGGAATCAAGCAGGAGAGGCCCTGAAAACGGGGTGGATATTCAGTGATGAGCTTCTGTGCAGTGAAGTTCATAAATATGCACTAACCTTTAAAAAATATTCACACTGAGGAAATTCTTGAAGTTCCTGATGCTGCTTGCCTGAACCAGCAGTGCATTCCCTTTTTGCATACTGTTTGTTTTCTTTTTTTAATTTAAAGATAAGATCATAAAGTGTTCCTTAACTTATCCAGTCTCCTTCATTTTGGGAGAATCTTAAAATATCTCTTGAGTTGGGGGCATGTGCAAAATAAAGATTCAAGTGCCTCTAACACACTGCTCTCTGAGGGCCAGTTTATGAAGTTTTGATCCCTCTTTGCGCACATGCACATCCCGAAGTTCATGGTTGCACAGGCCTGCTATTTTTGATTCATGCCCCTTTAAAGGGAGAAGAGCAGATTCTGAACCTACGTCTGGCCTGCCTGATCCTACCACCCCCCCCATGCATTCACGGCATTAGGAGCTTTTTCTAATCCAGTGTTTTGGGGCCCATCTCAATTGCACAATGTCTGGCTGTGACACTTCACTCCTAACTTGTTTTTAAAAATCCCATTGCTACTACATGGTCACTCCTTGGCAGCCTGGTAAAGTATGTGTGTGGTGTTCTGTTTTTTTTTTTTTTTTTTTTTTGGTTTGTGTTTTTTTGTTATACTGTTCCAAGGGATCATATCTTGCTAAGAACATGACACTGCCTGGACAGGTCTCTTAAATAAATAAGACTCCAGTTTGAACAAACTATGGTATGCACTGCAGTAGGAAAAAAATACTAAGATTTTCATCCTCCAGATGGTATGGGTAAATCTAAAATTTTATCAAAACTCTCTAAAACATAGTTTTTTTTAACATCAGTCCATGTTGGAAGCTTCTTTTTTTATTGATATATAGGAAATTATCAGAACTCAGGATGCACAATAATTGATCTTTTCTCTGCTTTACAGAGAACAGTAAGGAGGCAAAATGCAGCAGGGAAAATGGCTTTTATTAGGAAGAGCCAAGTCTCCACCCTTTTGATCTCATCAATACATAATATATGAGGAAATCTTTCCTAGCAGATTGTTTCTTATTGGATTGTAGAATAGTTTCCCAGAGGCAGTGCTGGAAATCCTGTCGCTTGATTGAAAAGTGGACTGGACAAATCTAGGAAGTATACTGTAGGGAACAAATCTGGATTCACAGAGAATGGACTCAATGACCTAGCCAGTCCCTTCAATCTCTAACATCTATAATTGTCTGCAAAATTGAAAAGTCTCTGCTGGAGGAAAGAGCAGAGAAATAAGATCAATCGCTTCTGGAAGCATACAATTTATTGTGTTAGAGATTATGGGGCATTGGGGAAGAATAATTCCTTAAAGTATCTCCTTGAAACTCATTTCTTCTGTGAGCCCTAAAAACCCTAGTCTTCCTCTCATAAAAATAGTATGTTTTTATTTTTTGAATTATGAAACCCTTAAGACATATGCATTACTAGCCACACTTAATTACAGTGTTACTAAAAAACCTACTCCTCCCCTCTTTCTCCCACCAGTACTGCATTCCCTAGCCCTGTCATGGCTTCATGGATGCCCAGGCATGGAAATCCACATTCGACTATAAAGTTTTACTGGATTGGCATGCTTTGCTTGTTCATAAAGTGGTCGGCATAGGATGCTTATGATACACTTATGGCCACAGTTAATAATTGAGGTCTGGGACAGTAGCAAGACAGGGGTGAGCAGATCTATCCGTTACATGAGAACTGATGTTTATGTGAATCAAGGCAAACTTTCATCTGTTCTGAACTGTTGAGGTTTAACGTGGAGAACATGACTACATTCCAGTCCCAAGCACAACTGACTTGTCATGAATTGACCTTGGGTTGAAATTTGTTACTTTGGCAGCCAAGTGATCGTTTTCCACCTGTGAAAGCTAACTTTAGCTTCTGCCAGAAATTGAGGTCAGAATGAAAAAATGTTTTCCTTCTTTCTTCCCTTACTTCCAGCTCCCCCCCCCCCATGACCACCTAACACTCCACTTTTCATCAGCTGCCTCAGTGAAGATCTTGTAGCAAAACTCTTGGTGGACAGTGGCAGCACAGGGAGAGGGTAAAGTTCAAAAAAGCATTTCTCTGAACCAAACCCAAAGGTTGCATACATTCAAACCATAGCCATACCTCAGATCTGAACCTTTGGTCAGAGATCCTGTTAGAGGCTTTGTTATGAGACTCCTGGTACTTCTTTCTTCTGGGTGGGTTGGAAAGAGCTTTCTCTTCACACTTCTGCAACACCAGGGTCCAAAAGAGAGATTGCTAAACTACAGGAAAATAAGTCAACATCAAGTGTACAACTGTGAGAACCCTCCCAAAGATTCAGTATGGGCTTTGTTCTACATGGACAAAAGCTGAGTGGGGGGGAGGGGGAGGCCATTTTTCTGAGTGGTTTCACCAGTCCTTAGTATGCACCATAGGCACACAGCATGGAAAGCAATATTTTTCTAGTTTGATCCAAAGCACAGCACAGTGCACTGTGCTTTATCAGTAGAGCAAAGGAGATACTCATGGACATCAGCTGCTCTTAAAAAATACCCTTGCAAGACCATGGAAGAAATATCTGCACAGCATAACTGAAGACCACCAATAGTGAAGAGGTGGGATATGAAGTGGACCTTATCCCAATAGGGGAACAGCCTCGCCTCATGTGCTTGGTTACTCATTGTGTTGCTCTTTCATTTTAATTTTCTGCAAGGTGTAGCCAGTTTTTTTTTTTGTTTTTGTTTTTTGTTTTGCCTACCAATCTCAGTCCATTTTGCTTTAAAATAAATGAATACAATCTCAGGTCAATACACTGAATGACATACTAATGCGTCATGACCAGATTGCCTTTGTCTTGTCCCTATGTGTTTATGGTACAAATGTTTCATGCTCTCAAATATGGAGAACATGTCCATAAGATGTCTTGCACATTGCCTAAACTTTGTTTTTTAACTGTGACTTCTATTAATTCAGGAATATCTGAAAGTCTGCATTCATTTCAGGGTTTTTCACCTGGGGCTTATGTGCAGATTGTGTGTGAAACTGAATGGAGACATTTTAAATTGTATCCAGCAGCTGAACTCAGTGAAGTTCAAACAGTGTGTTATGCTGGGCTAGAGCTTCATCTTGTGTAAATGGTCATTGCTCTATTGGCTTCAATAAAGCTATGTTGATTTACCCCAGCTGAATAGTCTTGGCCATTGTTAACTGTTTAAAGTGAGAATTGCTTGAGATGTTTTAAATCCTCTTCCAATTCTTTCCTTCTCTCTTTGCTCCAAGTGTGCTTGCAAATAATACTTTCTCTGTAAGTGGCTGTTGAATAAGCTGCTCATATAAACCCAAGGATTTGAATTAAGCAAAAAGACTTTAGTGATATAGAAAAATATCCTTTTTTTGTCTTGTTCTTAAATGACTAAACTTTATTTTAATATTTGCTAACAGGTTAATGCTTTTTTCTTTTCCTATAATACAAATTCCTTGATTTATTGTCAACTTTGTTCATCACCACTCATGATGAACAATTTTCAGGGGTATGGTTTTGGAACCCATGTTAAGCATATGTGGTATATTACTAGAAACAATAAAGGGTTAAGAATTTTAGTATTTTAAAACATTACAACAAAATTGGTTGACCCAAGTTGTTTGACTGAGCTGGCTTGGGATATCCACATTTGTGGGGGGGTGGGGGGGGGAAAGGAAGGGAGTGAAATACTACATGGAAAGGGGTTGCTCTAAACACATTTTAGTTTAATAAAAAAAAAAATCCAGAGCCAAAAAGTTGGGTCAGGTAATATCTTTTATTGGACCAACTTCACCAACCTTGTCTCTCTCATATCCTGGGTCCTAGGTGACTACAACAACGCTACACTTAAAATGTGTGGGATTGTTTTTAAATAAAATGAGGGAGGGGAAGACTCCAGCCAGGCTTTCTCTTTCCCCCACCCATCAGTAGCAAAGGGAGGGGAGAAAAACGGGGGAGAAATGTGAAACATTTTGAAAACCTAACCCCTTCCATGCACACTTCCACATATTGAGTGGATGGAGAAAAATGGCTCTTGTGAACCTGCTAAACAAAAATGACATTGCAGTTTTCTGCAATTCCCCCCCATCCCCCCACTTTTTTTGCTCCAGCTCTCTGGGTTGATGTAACACCTTCCCACTTGGAGGCAGGAAACCTTGCTCTCACAGCGCTGTCTTCTCCCCCTCCCCCCCACCGCACGAGCCTCCAAACGCGTTAGAGTTCGTGGCAGTTTGGGGGTCAGAGCCTTTGGCTGGAGGAAGTGGGGCAGAGCAGCTGCTGGGCTAGTGCAACACTAATTCCTGCAGAGTCCCCTGCCTGGGGCTTCTGCTGAGCAGCCACAGCAAGATTTGGTCAGTGGCTGTTCTGTGCTGCTGTGTGAGAGTGAGGGAGGAGGGGAATAGGGACCAATAGAGTAGTATGGAGGAGCATTCAATTCAGGATGTCCTCTTGCCACTCAATCTCGTGGGTTAGTAAACGTAAAGGTGGCCCTCTCAAGCCACTTCTGGGTGCCCCAAACCCTTTTTATGGCATGTGGCTTAGAGAAAACACAGGGAGGTGAATGTCAGTTTTCTGCTGTCAAACTCTTCCAGGGAGGAGTCAATCTGCCTAGCTCTTAATTCCTCTTGGAGGGCAGGGGAGAAGTTGTCAGTCTTGGTTAATTTCTTGTTGAAGTATCTACAGAAGCAGCTGTGCAGTGGCTCCATCATGGCTGCTGCAAGTTGGAAGACTTTGTTTCTCAGTCCCAAGTCTATTTCCCAGAACTCACAGCTCATTTATTTGAGCTACAGGCTGTATTCAGGGATTTCCCCCTAAATAGCTGTTGTAGAATAGGGTAACTATCCAAAGCCTGTTCCAGCTTTCATCGTAGCAGCAGCTTGGGGGTGGAAGCCAAAGCCAGACTTTATGAAAAATCTGTCATTTTAAAAGGGGAAAAAAAACATTTTCCTTCCTGATAGGAGCAAAGTATCAAAGTTTTAAAAACTTGGCTCTGATCAGAATGTCTGAAACAGTGACTTTTCTGTAAAGCCCAACTTCTCCCTAAACCACCACAACTTCAAAGAACATGCAGCAAAAGTGTGTGCAGCCCAGATTGAAGAGAATGGTATGTTGTTCAGAAAGCTGTGACAAGCTTTAGGATACAGCATCCTTCCAAAGTCTGTAGCATATTACTAGTCATTTGAAGTCTGATCCAACTCCCATTAGTCAATGGAAACACACCATTGCTTTCCATGGGAGTTGCCTTGGGCCAACGTAAGGGGAGAAGTAGTAGGCAAAGAGGTTAAATGTTTAAGATAGCTTTTGCCTTTTCTCAGGTTTCTGGATTGGAATCCTTGATAAGACTTTATGAATTGCCATCATGTCTCATATACCATCTCCGGCAGCAACCAATATCATGATGAGTTGACAATCCCCAAACACAGCTGATCAATTAAGTAATATTGTTCGGTGAGTATGTTGAGAGTCCTGACTTTGGTTCTGGTAATTGAAATGATAAAGATTTAAGTTAACCATTTATAACCAGAGCCATGCACAAGTCCCAGTTATGAATTTTTGTTGCAAATATGAATTCTCTTTAGGATTACTTTTTTCAGGAATATTTAACCAATATAAAAGGTGGTGGTGGTTTTGCTGGCAGAACACATGTTCACAAAACAAACTGGACACTTCCTCTCTCTCCCTCCCCCCCCACAACTCCTGGGAATCTTACTGTAATCAATGGAATAATGCCTGAAGTTGGTGGCTTCAGATGAGTTACCTGGGCTGAAGTTTTTAGGTGAGTGATTTGTCATTAATGCGAGCTGGTTACTGAGGCTAAGGTCTGAGGCAGAATGGAGAGAGGCTACTGATGAATAAACAAGCAAAGTGGCTCCTGCATCACTCATTGCTGCTACTTTGGTTAAGAGTCTGTTGAGTGAGCCAGCTAGGAGTGAGAGTTGGATGTACCTGTGCTAGTGAGACTAAGGCAACCAAGATTCCAATGTATTTTCCGTGTCCCTAGTGAATCCTGGATAGACATGTAGACGATCCATATGTTACTTACTGAAATCAAGCCTGTTTTATTCTGATCTTAATCTCAATCTCTAACTTCAACTTCTAAACTTTGTGCTTCATGCAACCATCTGTGAGACAGCTTTCCACACTGACCAAGTGCCTTCCTGCTTATAGAAAGCATCTAGTGTAACCCTACTCCTTGAGCTTTATTTTTACTCTTTTGTAATAATTGTCCATCTCAACCTATGTAATTGTACTACATGTTGGCACAGTCAAAACTTCCTCAGCCAGTCAGGGTCCTCCCTCTTACAATGCTATATGATAAACATTAAATCTATAGTTATACAAAAATGTAGATGTTGGGCATAAACCTGTCTCTTTAAATCAAGATACCTTGAGGCAGAGTGATGTGATTGGCACATACTCCGAATCAAGTTATGTTCCATGTCTTGGCTCAAATTTGCTCCCTTGTCCCAAGTCATAAAATATGATATACATAGAAACCTTTTATGGACAATTTGGGATTTCCAGGTTACTTTTGCACAAAATGTCAAGATAGCCCCACTGAATTCTCAGTACAACTGTCTGTGTCTGCAGAGATTTTGGTCACCACAGTCTTTGCTATTCCAGTATTTTTTAAAAATTTATTAATGAATTATGTGAATTTTGAGCAGGCTGACAGCCCTTCTTATGTGTCAAATACATTTAGAAGTCTATAACAAAAATAACTGAGGTGCTTTTCACTGTATTCATTCTGGCAGGAGTGAGGTATCTAGCATGAAGTAATATCTTTCTTTCTACCATACCTTTCTTAAATTGTGTGGCATTTGAGCTACTTCTGTTCATAGAGAAAATGATAGTCATGGGAGACAAAAACTACATGAACTGTCATGGAGGTGTGTGTGTGTGTGTGTGTGTGTGTGTGTTTAATCTATAATTCTCAGATGTTTTGCTTTTATGTGTAAATAAACATGACAGTATTTCAGTACGTAACTAAAACTTAAAGGCTCTAATTTGGTTTGAGAGGATACTGAAGGTATTATATTTTTAAGAAAGGCCCACTGAGGACACATCATTCTAGTGACACACATTAAAAACATAAGGCTGGAAGGGATGTTCAGGTCCTCTAGTGACTCCTACCTTTCTCACCCCCTTGCTGAGGCAGCGTCAGGTATACCAAAACCGTCCCTGACAAGGGTTTTCCTAACCTGTTTTTAAAAACCTCCAATGATGAGGATTCCACTACTTCTCTGGGAACCCTATTCCAGTGCTTAACCAGCTTTAAAGTTGGAAAGGTTTCCCAATATCCAACCTAAATCTCCTTTGCTGTAAACTAAGCCAATTACTTACTGTCCTATTCTCAGTGACCTTGGAGAATAATTGATCACTATCCTCTTAACAATCTTTTACACGTTGGAAGATTATCACGTGCCCCCTCTGCCTTCACGTCTCTAAACATCCCACCCCTTTCAACCTCTCCTCTTAAAAGGGTTAGAAACCATGATTTATCACTTTTGTTGCTATGCTCTGGACTTTCTCTGATTTGTCTATCTTAAAGTGCTGAACCCACAACAGGACACAGTACTCCCAGCGGAGGCCTCACTAGTGCTGAGTAGAGCAGGACAACTACTTCCCATGCCTTACATGCAGCATCCCATGTGACATTTGCTTTTGTCGCCACAGCATCATACTGGCTTATGCTCAATTTTTTATCCATTATAAGCCTGGATTACAAGCCTTAAATGTTTAGTCTCCCTACTTTTGTCCATTTTACTTCACCCTCTTCTTTTCTCCTCTTACATGATCCTCCTACAAGGAGAACTTGTAAGAGAAAAGTGTTTGTTGTATTCATATTCTAATTCCCAACATATGTTGTTTGTTAGCCACCAAAATCTTGCAAGATAAGGAAATATTTATAAATTTTCCTTCTCCTGGAAAGACCAGGTAAGGGGATGGGGAGGGAATGGACAAATGTGAGGAGACTAAATGATTATGGTTTGTAAATGGTCTGTCCAGATCTGGCTTCCTGAAGGTATTCTGGACCTGTCCAGTTACTATGAAGAGGTCCCAGGTCCTGGGTGAACATTGGTTGGTTCTAGGCCTCTGCTTCTTGTTGAGGTTTGAAATATATCTGTAAATAAAGATGCAGGAGGCTGGGCAGCTATACTTGTATTGTAGATTTTACCATAGAACATAATCAACCAAAATCCATTGCAGTAGAGGAGAGACCCCTTATTTCCCCCAAATTTAGTTCTTGATTCTGCATTTATTGAAGTGTCTCTGTTTGTTCGGTTGGTAGCGAGCTTGTGCTCTAGAACCAGGAGAGAGGTTGTTACGGCTAGTGTTCAGGAGAGGTTGCTTACGGTTATTGTGAAGGACTGGAACTAATCAAGGTAAATAACTGCAATGCCAGGCTTGTTCCATTTGTAATATTAGTAATATACTTTTAATGCTACCAGCCTTTATTTCAGCTATAACTCTGCTAAATAAACTCAGCAAAGATAAGAAATTTCTTATAAAACAACCAAGAACATTTTATTATCTAGTTAATGAGTAAACTGTGACTATTGCATAAAGGTTGGTGGGACATCAGATGTGATAATTTCATAGATTTAGACCACCCTGTCAGCATGTCAACTTTAAAATATTACTCCCGGAATAATGGAAAAATTGCCAACTTCTCAGCACAGTTTTTGATTTATGGGCAGTTTCTCAGAGATGGGTAAGTTTATTTTGCTGTGTTACCTGGAATGAATGATGGATTTTTTTATTTAAAAAAAACACACACAACTTTGGCTCCACTAAAAATGAAATAATTTTAAAGTGACTTGTTGAGTTTCATGCATGGTGGGAAGGCAAAAATGTCTAGTTATTCTGGGATTATAGGTTTACTGGAGAGGCTAAATAGCTTCAGATAACGTTTCTTTAATATTTCAGTATAGTGCATCTGCACTGTTCATACAAGAACTTTGCCCAGATGGTTAACTAGCCTTGTAATGATATTTCATATTTCCCATCTATTACTCACCAATGGAAAATATTATTTGAGTTCAATGTTAGTCAAATTACACCTGATTCATTCTTGAACCTATATTAGACTCAAGGCCTAATCCTAGTCTCACTAAATTCAAAGGAAGTGGTGGTGTTACGTCACTTGGACCAGGAATTGGTCCTTAAAGATTTTGACAAATAACTTGTTCTCATGATTTAAAAGATACAGCAAGGAGAAGGAAGTGTTAGTGCCGTTATATACGGCGCTGGTGA
>ML675610.1:33720849-33824566 GCA_007922155.1 Mesoclemmys tuberculata
GAGATCAGACTAGATGATCATATTGGTCCCTTCTGACCTATGAGTCTGATACATCATGGCAAACAAAATAGGTTTATAGCTAGTCAAAGGTGGGTGATGACTTTTTTGGCTTTATTTGCTGGATAGGGGGCTTTTCATCAGGTGGTTTTGCAGCCAATAATAAAGGCTTCCCATGAGATAATTAAAAAAAATATCATGAGGAACCTGCAATTAGGGGGTCTAGCTTGTTGGCTGAACGCACTGCACCCATCAGAGGTTCTTGCATCCCTCCATTTCTCCCCGAACAAGCACCCTGTGTGCCACCATCACATCCCCCACTTTTTCAGGGACTCCCTGCAACTCCCCTCTTTCTTGATGTCTGGGGAATAAGTCACTCAGGGAGCCAATATATTAACTCTGTTGGGAGGATGAACAGAGGTGAGAGGGTTTTATGCTGGGTACCATCCATGAGCCATGGCTGTGCTAAAGAGCTGACAGGGAGTTTGTCTCCAGTTCTCCCCCCCCCCTCGGATTTTTCTGACTGCCCCCCAGATCAATAGGGTTCTGTCCATTGATATCTAGAACATTCCTTGGAATGATCTGATGCAGCATTCAAAAGTGATTGCGTCTCATAGAGACATGAATGCAGCTGAGGTGAATGTGAAACCTTCTCAAGTTTAGGCAATCATTTAAAACTGCTTTGTAATCAAATTGTGAGTGAAGGGGAAGCTTCTGTTGGCTTCCATTGCTGCCTCAATTTTTTTCCATTCCCATCCAGGCAGGCTAATTCAAATTCTAAATGAAGGAGCCCCTTTTCAGAGGTCTGGTGCAGGTCAGTAGTGAAACTTACATGGCAGGGAGAGAGCACTTGCTACCTTCCGGAAAGAGAGCCAAGAGCAGATGTTGTCTTCCGCTGGCATCTGCTTACCCTGTGCCAACTACCTCTGGACAGCATTCAGTCCATACTACAGGTATTTCTCCTCACTGGTCACTGCTGAAGTGTGTGGTGGGGGGTGTGGTGTGTTCTATGATTTTGTTTGTTTGTTTGTTTGTTAATTTTTAGATGCAGAGCAGCTTCTGAACATGGTATTTAAAAGTGTGCTGGTCTAGGGAGAAATATTTTTAAAGTTTTATAGTACTAAAAGTGCTGGAAAAGACTTTTTATGGAGTTGTATTGAAGTTGTTACTGGGTTTTTTTTAAACTTTATTTTTTCTTCT
Organism: Mesoclemmys tuberculata; assembly: GCA_007922155.1. Classification (NCBI taxonomy): domain Eukaryota; kingdom Metazoa; phylum Chordata; order Testudines; family Chelidae; genus Mesoclemmys; species Mesoclemmys tuberculata. Next base: position 33,722,047 of record ML675610.1, read on the forward strand.
GTGATGTCAAATGGCCGAGTACCTAAGATGTCAAGACTAAACAACTCTGTACTTGTTCTTCCTATAGTGTCTCTTCTTTGTCTTTCCTTTTCCCTGTCTCCGCTCCAACTTCAGCTTGTTCTCTCCTATCCGGATCATTCTTGTAGGTATTTCCAACTGTACAGAAATCTTCAATCAGTGTGTGTGCTCTACACAAGTATGGCTCCCTTTTGTATCTTTCTGAGATATAAACTGCTGTTTGGGTCCTTGCACCTCTTTCCTCAAGAAGAGCACAGAGAACCCTCCCCTTAACTCCAAATGTCTGTATATAAATAGTTGGGTTTGTGATGACTGGGGGAACCACATGGTAAAGTGACTCCTGGCTGTGAAGGTTGCAGACCTCTTAAGTCTGTCTAGATGTCTCATGTGCAGTGCTGAGGAGGAGCTGGTGATCCTGGTACATGTAGCTACCAGTGATCTAGGGAAAGGTAGGAGGGAGGTCCTGGAGGCCAAATTTAGTCTGCTAGTTAGGAGATTATAGTCCAAGATTTCTATGGCAGCATTTCAGAGAATGCTGCCAGTTCAATGTGCAGGGCCAGTTACAGGCAGAACTACAGGGTCTTAATGTGTGGCTAAGATCATGATGTTGGCAGTAGGGTTTTGGATTTATTAGGAACTGGGGAAACTCATTTGGGAAAGGAGGAGCTTATACAAGAAGGATGAGCTCCATCTAAAAAGAACCAGGTTGTTGGCATGTAAAATTGAAAAGGTCTTTGAAAAGTTCTTAAACTAAGGGCTAGGGGAAAGCTGAGAGGTGCAGAGGAGCACATGCTTCAGACAAACATCTGAGAGAGGAGGGTCTATTAAAATGGATGTTTTATATCCTAGTGAAGAGCAAAAGATCAAAGTTGATGATAAAGTAGAGATAGGAACTGAAGAGAAACAGTCAAACAGACCCATTCAGTTACATCACATGAAGGCAGACAAATTTTAGGTGTTTGGATACAAATGCTAGAAGTCTAAATATTACTGTGGATGAACTTGTTTGGTATTAAATGAGGATATCAATATAATGGGCCTCAGAAATTTGGTGGGACAATGATAATCAGTGGAACATGGTAATGCCAGGGTATAAAGTACATAGGCATGACAGTAGGTTGCACTGGTGGAGGAATGGCAATATGTATGAAAGAAAGCAGTCATGTATTGTTAATAAATTCCATGCTTCAACAAAAAGAATATAGCAGTAGGAATACACTACTGACCAGGAAGGTGATTATGAAATGCTCAGGGAGGTTAGAGAGGCTACAAAAACAGAAAACCCAGTAATAATGAGGGATTTCCACAATCCTCATATTGACTGACTGAATATGCCACCTCAAGATGGGATGCAGAGAGAATTTCTAGACATCCCAGCCCCCATAAACAATTGCTGCTTGGAGCAGGTAGTTCTGGAACCCACAAAAGAAGCAACTCTTGACTTAGTCCTAAGTGGTGCACAGGACCTGGACCAAGAGGTGAATTAGCTGAATTGCTCAGTAATAACAATCATAGTGTAATTAAATTAAACATCCTTGTAGGGGGGAGAACTTTGGGTTTCCTCAGTGTATCACTTAACCTGAAAAAGGGGAACTGTATAAACATGAGGAAGCTAGTTAAATGGGAAATTAAAAGGAATAGTCACAAGTGAAATGCCTGCAAGCTGCATGGAAACTAATCAAAAACACCATAATAGAGGCTCAAACTAAATGTATACCTCTAATAATGAAAAAAAGTAAGAGGACCAAAACATGCCACCATGACTAAAAGACAGTAAGAGGGGACTAGAGGCAAAAAGGCATCCTCTTAAAAAATTGGAAGTCAAATCCTAGCAGAGAAAATAGAAAGGAGCATAAACTCTAAGTCAAGTATAATTATATGCTCTTCAAATTCTTTTTTGGCTTGCCTAGCAAAAAAATTTGCTGTTAGTTTTTTGTCTCTCTTAAGCACATCAGAAGCAGGAAGTCTGCCAAGCAATCAGTGGGGCCACTTGGAAGATCAAAGTGCTGAAGGGGCATTCAAAGAAGACAAGGCCATTGCAGAGAAGCTAAATGAATTCTTTGCATTGGTCATCACTGTAGAGAATGTGGGACAAATCTGAGGAACTGTTCCAGATTGAGGTTAATAGAACAGGTTCTGGAACAAATTGATCAATTAAACAGTAACAAGACACCAGGACCAGATGGTATCCACCGAAGAGTTCTGAAGGAACTCAAATATGAAATTGCCAAACTACTAACTGTGATATGTAACCTATTGCTTAAATCAGCCTTTGTATCAGATGACTGGCGGGTAGCTAATATAACATTGGCCTTTTTAATTTTTAAGGCTCTGGAGACTATCCTGGCAATTACAGGCTGGTAAACCTAACTTCACTATCAGGCAAATTAGTTGAAACTAGTAAGGAACAGATGCTCAGATACAAAGATGAACATGATTTGTTGGAATAGTCAACATGACTTTTATAAAGGGAAATCATGCCCCATTAATCTATTATGATTCTTTAAGAAGGGTCAGCGAGCATGTGGACAAGGTTGAGCCAGCTGATATTGTGTACTTGGATTTTCAGATAACCACACCAAAGACTCTTACCCTATAACTCTTTATTCTACTTTAGAGGGAAGGTCCTCTCATGGACCAGTAACTGGTAAAAGCTTAGGAAACAGAGGTGGGAATAACCAGTCAGTTTTCACAATGGAAGGAGGTCCCCCCAGGATCTGTAAGGGAGCCAGTGCTGTTCAACATATTCATAAATGATCTGGAAAAGGGGGTAAACATTGAGATGGAAAAATTTGAAGATGATACAAAATTACTCAAAGTAGTTCAAGTCCAATGCAGATCGTGAAAAGTTACAAAGGAATCTCTCAAGACCAGGTGACTGGACGATGACACTGGCAAAAGAAATTGTGTTAAGTGCAAAGTAACGCCCATTGGAAAACAACCCCAACTAAATAGCTATCATTTTGTTTGTAACCACTCAAGATCTTCCTTGGAGATACCTATTTTTCAGAGTTCTCTGAAAACATCCACTCAATGTGCAGCGGCAGTCAAAGTGAACAATGTTAAGAACCATTAAGAAAAGGATACGTAACACTGGACAACAGATTTTGCTTCCTGAATACTTTTGGGTGTATCTTATGGATTTTGGGCTGCTGATTACAAAAATCACCATGAAATTTCTCTCGTATACCATTTTTTGAAATCGCCTATATTTGTAGTTTCAATTCATAATTTAATTATTAAAATGTTGCCTACAATGTAAGCTGAAAAGTTTTCTATCTTGTGCCCAAGCATGCCTAGGCATGCACTGACGCTGCACCTAGTGCAGGCCACGCAACATGCAGTGGGAATGCTAAGGCTTGGGCAGGGCGGATGCTGGCAGGACAGGTTTTAGAAAGGCTATAAAAGCATTTCTCACACACACCGTTGTATGCATTGCATTTATATCAGTTTGCATTCATGTTGATGCATGTGATCTATGCACATAGCATATTGTGTGTACTCACAATAATAAAGCAATTGTATTTTCAGGAGGATTCATGATAGCAAAATGTCTTGCCAATGTCGCAACAGCCGCGATACATTGTTACATCTGTGGCAGATACATGCTTAAACTCAAAGACGGAGCATGATTGCACGTATTAAAAAAGCATATGACCTCTACTTTGGCTGTAAAATTGGTGATCAGGACAAAGCCTGGGCTCCTCACATTTGTTGCACAACATGCGCTATCGATCTTAGAGCTTGGCTCAGAGGTACTTGGAAGTCAATGCTGTTCCAATGATATGGTGTGAGCAGAAGGATCATGTGACACTGTTACTTCTGTCTGACCAAGGTGTCTGGGTTCTCTGTTAAAAACAAAAAATCCATTGAATATCCCAATCTCCCTTCAGCCATGAGACCTGTGCCGCATGACGACAGGCTTCCAGTACCGAAGCCACCAGAGACATGGAGCCTAGAGGAGGCAGATGAAGATGCCATGATGCATGAGCCAGGATTGGAAAACGACACTGATCCAGATTTTGAACCATTTAGGTCGAGTGAGCCTCCTCTGATAACTCAATCTGAGATAAATGACCTGGTCAGGGACTTGGGTTTGTCAAAGGCAAAAGCAGAATTACTGGGTTCAAGACTGCAAGGATGGGGTCTGCTGTCACCAGGCACGAATATTTCTGTCTTTTGCAGCCTCCAAGAAGATTTGACACACTTCTTTGGTCAGGTTGATAATCTGTGTTTCTGCACTGACACTGATGGGCTGTTCACTGCTTTGGGTTGCCAGCAAGACCCACAACAACGGCGTCTTTTTATTGATTCATCAGTGTTAGGCCTGAAAGCTGTGTTGTTGCACAACAACAATGTCCACCCTTCAATACCAATCAGCTATGCAGTACACATGAAAGAAACCTGTGGAAATATGGAAGTTCTGTTGAAACATATACAGTCCAGCAACTACAACTGGAACATCTGTGGTGATCTGAAAGTAGTCGTGCTGCTACTAGAATGCAGCTCCGATACACCAAGTATTGTTTCATTTGCGAATGGAACAGCTGTTCTAAAGGGTCTCTTTACGTTAAAAGGACTGGCCACACTGTAAGCAGTTGGTTCCAGGGCAGGAAAGTGTGGCACATAAACCACTTGTAGACCTGACACAGATATTTTTGCCTCCTCTTCACATAAAACTCGGACTGATGAAAAATTTTGTGAAAGCACTGAACAAGTAAGGTGAAGAATTACAATTTTTGAGACTGATGTTTCCCAGAATAACTAATGCCAAGATTAAGGAAGGCATTTTTGTTGGTCCACAAATCAAATAGGTCATCAATGACCGGCAGTTCGAAGAACTTCTTGTAGGGCTGGAGAAAATCTCATGGAAGGCATTCAAGGATGTTGAAAATTTTCTTGGCAACTACAGAGCACCAAACTACATGCAGCTGGTTGACAGCCTGCTTCAAACAGAAAACCACAAAGTGCAACATGTCACTAAAGATTCATTCTCTGCATTCTGCATTCCCTGCAAATCTTGGTGCAGTCAGTGACGAGCATGGTGAAAGGTTTCACTAGGACATTGCGATCATGGAAAAATGGTATCAGGGCAACTGGAATCCATCAATGCTGGCTGATTGTTGTTGAACACTTAAACAAGACGTCTCAGACACTGAGTACAAATGAAAATCATCAACAAAACATTTTTAGCTGTGAACTATTGCAAAGCATCAGCACCGTTATGTGATTAAACACATTACATTCAATAAGTCAGTTTCTTGTTTCTCCAAATTCCTATGTGATAGAAGTAGTCTGAAATTATATTTGTGTTCAGCTTCAAGTGGTCTAGCATAATTAAAAAAAATTTGAGGAAGCAACACTTTTTTTTGAAAAAATTTGTCCAGTGTAATAAGACAGTAAATATTATAATGCCACTACATAAATCTGTGGTATGCCTACATCTTGACTACTGCATGTAGTTCTGGTGGTCCCATCTTAAAAAAAAAAAAAGAGAGAATTAATAAAGGTACAGAGAAGTCAGCAAAAATTATTAGGGGTATTGAACAGCTTCTATTTGAGGAGAGAGTAAAAACGGACTGGTCAGTTTAAAAAAAAAAAAGAACTAAGGAGGGATATGATAGAGGTCTATTAAATCTTGAATGGTCTGGAGAAAGTGAATAGGGAAGTGTTATCTACCCCTTCATAACACAAGAATGAGGGACCTTGCAATGAAAGTAATAGGCAGCAAGTTCAAAACAAGTGTGTAAGGGGACACTTCTTCACACAAGCACAGTCGCCCCATTTAACTTGTTGCCTGGGGATGTTGTGCTGCTAAAAGTTTAACAGGGTTCAAATAAGAATTAGATAGCTGTTACACTTCACATTTGTCACTTTTTATAAAATGAAACAAGATGTATGCACCACATCAAGCTGCCTTCCATCTCTCAATAGCCGTTATCTGGTGCAGTTGTTGCTGCTTATTTCAAAGGTCTTCTCACTTTCTAGAACCAGTAAAGTAGTAAGGTGTTCTGCTGTCCCAAGAACTCCATGTTTTAGTCACTCTGGAGATTGTCTGGATCTTCTAGAATTCCTTCCCTGGCTAATCCAATGTTATGCAGCCTGACTGACACCTAAATCCACTACCAGCTAAAAACTTTTCTGGTACCTCCTGTGTAATTGCTGGTTGGTCAGTACTCTCTAGACTTGGGTCTACAGCACCAGGATAACCAGATGTGTAGGGAGGAGATTTTTATGGTGATGGATCGCTGTATCGTGGGGGATCGCTATCCGAAAATCACAGAAGCATAGAGGTGGAAGAGATCTCAAGATGTCACATGTCCATTCTCCCCCTTCTGAGGTGCACCCTCCTCACCCCCAATACTGAGGCATGACTGAGAATCTACAATGGCTAGGTGTGTTTGGTGTGACCACTACTACTTAGTCTTGTCCTGATAGAATCATAGACACGTAGAGCTGGAAGTAACCTTGAGAGGCCATCTAGCCTCTACCCCTGTGCTGAGGCAGGGGCAAGTGTAGCTAGACCATCCCTGACATGTCTAACCTCCTCCTCCCATCCCTCTGTTGTCCCCCTCTTGTTCTATACTTAAGGGTAGATTCATAAAAGGAGTTAGGTGCCTAAATCCCAGAATTGGGACCTCCAATTCCTGTACACAGCCATCAGAGTGCAATGTCCAGGCTCTGTAACCAGAGGATGGCCTCTCTACCAAGGGAAGCTAGGCATTGTGAGCCACCCTCTAGGTGTCTGCAACACTGCCCCCCAGTCACAAGGTAGGGAGGAAACCAGGCCAAACTGGTGCATAGTTGCAACAACTCTGGAGGAGCTAGTGAATAACTTTTTGAGCCTGGTCCAGGATCTACCATCAAGTAGACAAGTAGCCAGGTGCAGCAATGGATTCCTGCATTTACTTAGTATGTTACTCTTCTTTCTCCCCTCGTTGCTTTCACTCTGGAAGGACATAATTTTCAGCTCCTTGGTAGTTCTGATAGTCATGCATGGTGAAGTGCCAGTAACACTTTTTTTTGTTCAAAAGCGTGTGAGCTGCCATAGCAAAGGTGTGTTGAAAGATCACTCCAGTCTGCAGGAGTGGGATTCATCCCTGGATAGGAGCAGACCTTCAAGTTGGCAGTGTGTGTCTGTTTGAAATTGAGGCATTAGTCAACTGGAGACATAATAGGTTGGTTTAACCTATTGCAGCTCTCTGGGTGGGCTTAATAGCAATGGCATCATGTCCAGTCTGGTGTAGGTATGTGTGTGTGTTAGCACATACAGACTGGATGTTGCTATATAATTCAAGCAACTACTAATATGAGTGGCTGAAGTCAGCTCTGTGTTGACAAACTGAGTGTGGCAGCTGTGACCGCAGAACAATGTTTACCTGCAGCAAATAGAAAGGCCAATACAGATGTCTGAGGTTCCTGATAGCTTTCATATCAAGGTGTAACAGGAAGAGATTCATTTACAAGTGAGGCTTTTATGTCTGGCTACAGTTGGGTTTCACTTCCAAGTGTGACAACTGGATGGTTCAACATGGGTTGATTGACAAGGTGATTGTTTAGATGGAAAGTAGTTGTTCTATCCTGGTTTCATTAACCACTCACTTCCAGCAAAGAAGACTAAATTTCAGAGTGCCCATGTCTTGACTAAGATCCTTCTCAATCCTGTGGAAGTCCTTTCCAGTGTCAGCAATATACATACTTCTTGGCCTCCCTTTCAAAACAGTCATATACATTTTTATTGGGGGGAAAAAAGGGAGACAAAACTAACCCTGTTGGAAGGTCATTGCAGAGACATTTAAAGCACCTGATTTTTCTCTTCCGTTTGCAAGATGAAATTTCCATTGCTAATCCCTTCTTTAATGAACCACGTCATCAACCTTGTGGAAGGAAAAGATGGAGTCTATTTTCAGGGGATTCAGTCTGTAGAAATGTCTGACAAAGCATGAGATGAAATGTGCCTTTCTAGCAGATGTTTAGTTTTATAATGTGTAGCAATAATAAGAGTTATAGGGCCTAGGGCGCCAGTAAGTACAGAATGAGGAGAAAGACCTTGCACTTAGATTGGGGGAGTTAAAATTGGAAGACTCAGGAATTCATTAGATAAGAAGTTTTCAGTAAGCATTGCCATGAAAACTGAAACAAATAGACTTGTTTGTGTAAGACTATATAAGCTTTTAGAAATGTATACTTAAGGTCACCTCTGGCTATCGGGCCACCTCCTTACATAAGAAAATAAACTTTGACTTTGCTAACCTACTGTCTGGCTTATTTGGACCATCCACTGGGCAACAGATGTGTAAGTAAGGACCACTGAGTTTTTGGGTTTCCCAACAACCTATAGGGGATAACTTGTAGCAGCTTGGCAGGTGGCCTAGTGTGCCACATAGTGTCATGGTGAAGCCCTTACTGAACTCCCTAACTTTCTTTCCCAACTCAAATGCATTTTCTTTGTCTTGAGCCAGACAGAATACCTGAATTTAAATGCATCATCCCCTCAATCCAGCCTCAGTGTAAAGCAATTTAGGATTTGCTACCTCAATAATCCACATCAGGGCTAGTTTCTCCATCAGTTTGTAGATGATACCCAGCAGAAAAATTGGTCACTCTTTGGGCCTGTCAGAGTTTCACTGGCTTGGGAACGGCTGCAGCCTTTGCTCCATGCCAGACTTTCGGGATGCTGCAGTCTTACGTACAATGCTTCAATTTTTTTGAATCAGCCAACCTTGGTGACTGGTCCAGAATGAGAGCTGAACTCATTATGGATGTTATCTAGACCAGGAACCTTGTTGTATAGCCAAGTCAAGTTCTTCATCGGTAAAAGGAGCCGTAAGGTTCATGCCCATGCTCCAAGCCTGATAACTCTCAGTAACCACCATTTTAACTGCACGGCACAATTGAAAACTTTCTCCTTTAGGAGTTCAGCCACTGGCCACCAGCTGAGATGTGATGGAGTTTGTTGTGACTGGTTATTCTTTCTTGCCCAGAATCTCTGATCAGTCTTTTAACAGTTTGCCAGAGTCTGTGACTGGAATGTATGAAATTAAATTTGGAAACAGTTTTTCTGTCATTCTTTCTTGGTTTTATCTAGAAAGTGTGGGGGGGGGGAAGGGGAAGATTGCTAACAGAGGTGTTTGAGAAAAGTAGAGAGTTAAATTCCTGCTGTTGCACCAGACTACCATCCAGAAATGAACCATTGACAAGCTCATGAGTATAGATTTCTTCTGCAATGGCCCGAACTTTATCACAGAAAGCATGATAGACTGCACTGATGTTCCAAATATATGGTTCTGCATCTTTACTGCCAAGAGACTTGAACTCTGATTGGAACAGATAGCATCTTGCTTTCTGGAATTTCACCAAGGTTTCCAGAGGCCACTTACTGTTGGCATTCGCTTTGTCAATGCTGGAATCAAGGAACTATATCAAGCACTTTACACTCTATGACCACAAGAGTGTCTTGTTCAGTTGTGTGGATTTTTTTGTTCTCTTTTTAAGAAGTCAGGAGGAGAACAACCTATGGTCCATCTTTTGCTCTGAAAAGTGGGTGGCTGCTTAGGATCACATAGAAGCTGCAGTTTGACTGTCAATGCCCACTTCTCTAACTTGATCTGGATAGAGCAAAGCATCAGTGGGAATGGTGTGAAAGTAAAATTGCCACAACAGACTGAAGGCCTTGGGAAAGTGGTTAGGACAGGAGTTGGCAGGCTTAGAGACACCTGAGTCAGGTGCTTAGCTTCTATAGCTTGCCTTTCTATGACATCATTTAGACCTGATGATGACACTTGACTTGCTAGAATGTCTTCATGTAGGGTGCCATCCTGTATCCTTTATTATGGAGGTGAAACAACAGCAAAATCAAGAATTGATATTGTGTTTCAGTAATAGTTTTGCTTCAGGAAACTCATTCTGTATGCTTAGTGGTCTTCCTCTACTGGAAGAGGATATCCATCTTAGAGTCCTTCAATATTGAGAGCTCGACCCCCTGTGCTAAAGTGTGCGGTGCTGATCCTGAAAGGGATCCCGTTGGAGGACTCCTTCAGTCTATATTTGTATTTTTGCTTTTTAAGAGAATTAGTTGTGATTTTTTTTGCTTTTTTGTCTATTTAACTTATCTTTTTGTTACTGAGGGAGCTGCCATGTGACAGCAGTATATAGCCACATTAAGACCAGCCCCAGGGGGGGACATGGGCGGGCGCATGCGCACGCACTGCTGCCAAACCCTGTAGGCATCTGAAGTCACTGAGCACCTAACTCTTTGCAATAAAAACTTTCCTAGGTCCCTATGTCCCTGACTCTGGGCATGCACACTGCTGCCTCCTTGTGGGCATCCAGTTGCCTAAGCCCCATGTGATGCACAAACTAGGGGAAGATAAGTGTTCCTAACTCACTTGTGGGGTCCATTCCCATGTGACCTGTGACTCCCATAGGTGAGTTTACACAAAATGATTGGGAGGCAGGGCAAAGACATTCCTCCTAACTCTCAGCCCAGTAGTCAGGGTACTCAGATGGGGTTGTGGGAGAACCCAGCTCAAGTTCCCCATCTATCTGAGCAGGAGAATGAATCTGAACAGGGATCTGACCCTTCTCAGGTGAGTGCCATAGCTAATAGACTGAGCTATTCTGATGTTAAGCTCCCTTGGTATAAACTGTTGCACGGTGGATAAATAACTTAGTTATTGGAGTAGGATGACTGGATTCTGGGGGCCTGTCTACACTTTACTTTAAAGTTGACTTTTGATTTCTATTCTCATCCAGCCACCGCAGTAATAGTTGGTCAGGCACGTCCACACCTCGCTGATTGTGCCAGAGTGCGTCCTCACTAGTAGCACTTGCACTGATGCCCAGAGCAGTGCATTGTGGGTAGCTATCCCACAGTGCTACTAGTCAAGGGGTTTTGGGAAGGGTTTGCAATGTCTCATGGGACCAAAACCTTGTCACAGGGGAATGGGAACATGGCTTTGACCTCCCATAATATAGTTTGCTCCCTCCCCTCCCTCTTTCCCATGATTTGTTTGCTGTTGAAATCAGACTATTTCACACCTTTTTTTCCCTCCCAAAAGCCTGGCTCAGCTGCACATATGCCATACCCAAGAAGCATGGACTCTGCTCAGCTGTGCACTCTTGTTGTGAGCATTACAAACACCTTGTGCCTTATCCTGCAGTATTTCCAGAACCAAGATAGGACCTGCTGTGCAGAACATTGCGATGTCCTTCAAGCAACCTTGCTGCAAGCCATAGAATGAAACCATTCCTAGTTGCACTGGTATCGTGCAGTAGCTGAACATGAAGTACCATTTCTGGCCCTAGGAAACACACACGGACTGGTGGGATTGCATCGTTATGCAGCTATGGGATGATGAGCAGTGGCTGCAGAACTCTAGAATGTGGAAGACCACTTTCCAGGAACTTTGAGCAGATCTTTCCTCAGCCCTGAAGGGCAGCAACACTAAAATGAGGGCAGATCTGACAGTGGAGAAATGAGTGGCAATCAGTGTGGAAGCTTGCAATGCCAGACTGCTACAAGTCAGCGGAGAATCAATTCAGGGTTGGTAAATCCACCATGGGGCCTGTTGTGATCCAACAGGCTATTGAGCAACATGCAGGAGTTGATCAGAGTCACCACTCTCCTTAGCAGAACATATGAGATGGTTTGGCCATGATAGGGTTCCCTAACTGTGGTGGGGCAATAGATGGTGCACACATGCCTATTTTGGTACCAGACCACCTTGCCAAAGAGTACATAAATCGAAAGGGATACTTTTCAATGATGTTGCAAGCACTTGTGGATCACAGAGGGCGTTTCATGGCTATCAGCATAGGATGGTCAGGAAAGGTGCATGACACATACATCTCCAGGAACACAGGTCTCATCAGAAAGCTGCAATCAGGAACTTTCTTTCCTGATCGTAAAATAACCATTGATGTTGAGATGCCTGTAGTGATGCTAGGAGACCCAACACCCCCTTGACTCATGAAGCTGTACACCAGCCCCCTGGACAGTAGTGAGGAGCAGTTCAACAATAGGCTGAGCAAGTGAAGAATGATGGTGGAATGTGCTTTTGGGTGTTTATAGGGTCGCTGGCAGTTTGCTAACTAAATTAGACCTCCATGGAAAGTAATGTCCCCATTGTTATCGCTGTGTGCTCCATAATATCTGCGAGGTAAAGGGAGAGAAGTTTGCTGCAGGGATGGAACATGGAGGCAGAGAGGCTGCCAGTCTATTTTGAGCAGCCAGATTTCAGGGTGATAAAAAGAGCCCAGCGAGGAGCTTTGTGTCTCTGAGAGGCTTTGAAATTATTTCAAATCATTATTAATCCTTTCAGTAATGAGCCATAGTAATGTATGCTGCTTATGCCATCCCCTCTGTTGCATCCGTTTCACTGCACCTCCCCTCCCCCAAACCCTGATGCTTGGAATATATAGAGTAGTTCATTCTTGAAATCTTGTGTGTTTTGGGATTTTGGTTTGTTTTTTTTTAAACTACACAAACATAAATTATTTTCCTGTTCTTTCACTCTCTTGGGCAAATAGTGTGATTAAAATTGGGTGTGGAAAAACAAATGCAGTTTGTCTTGTCATCCAAAGGTCTTCAGATGGCCACCTTTAGTTCTTAGTACTCTTCCCCGGTGTTGAGTGAAAGAGAGACTGCAATTTCCCATCCCACCTCCTGAAACATTTGGGGAAAGGGATTGGGAATGGGGCCATGCTTGCAGGCCCATCTGCAGGGGCTATAGAGGTAGTCTAGCCTCAAGCTCTCTTTCTTGAAGCTCAACCAGACAGCTCAACATATCTGACTGGTCCTTCAGATCTCATCCTGGGTGCCACACTCATGCTTCTGGCCTGCTTTCCATGTCACATTTTTCAGACAATGAAATACTCCAGGCTTGTAGCATGTTCATTACCTTGTTGAACATGTCAGTAGGAGTTCCTTTTCCACCTTCTAATGGTGCTGACTTCTGTTTTTGTTGGTGGGTGCTCCTTTCCATCCCTTCTCCTGAGGTGCCCCCTGCCTGCTCTTTTCTGCCCCCTCTGGCCTTACAAGCAAGAGATGGGACAGATGGGATGGAGAGGAATGAGCACGGGGGATGGGGGAGAGGAGAAGGGAGCCTCGAGGGAAGGGGTGGAGCAGGGGCAGGAAGAGGCTGAGTGGGAGCAGGGCCTCAGGGTGGACTGCAGGTAGTGCCCTGGTCTGGGCACCAATGGGGCGTCTCAGGAGCTTTGCCAATGGCACTTCAAAAGTGGTGGGCTGGTATGCCTCTAAATGGAGGTGTGCTGCATCTTATTTCTTGTCCCATTTGGGGAGGCTTAACATCCCCAAGCCTCTTATGCTTGCTGCTTATGCTGTGGCTTTTGGGTGCTGAGCACCCCCTTTTTGGGGGGATGCTTGAACCCTGGAGCACCCAGGGAGTTGAAGTCTATCTGCAGGTGTGGAGGATAAACTGAAGGCCAAGCTTTCCACTGTAAGGCATGCAAAGCACAAGGCAAATATTGTCCTTGCACTAGACCCCAGAGTATGCACGGCTGCTACTTAAAAATCACTCCCCTTATTACAGTACAAGCCAGAATGTAATCAGAATCCCTAGCTATTCAATAAACTGGTTTGCTGTTCCAGCCAGGGTGAGTATGGCTCAGTGGCATGTGCAATAGGACTTGTGCTGAAATTTGTGGGCAACCGGGGTTGGAAGCACAGATGCGCTGGTGGACAATGTCCCCTCCCCTTAACAACATGGACATTGCTTTGAGATTTGGGACAAGTGTTAAGCCCCCCAAATTCCGGTCTTTGTCTGAGGCACCTTGGGTGTGAGTTTATGGACATGATAAACTTAAGGTCCCCACACCATTTTCCTTAATGCTGCTCGTGGTAGTCTCTCTGGGCTTGCGGATTCTGAGGTAAATGTCAATCCCTGTTAGCCAAACCACCGGCACGTTAGAGAAACCTATGGTTGAGGGAACTGGAAATCACCATGGGTGTGGGATCATATGCTCTATTGTTTGCTGTATGAGCACTTGTAATGAAAACGTTCTCCATCTCCCTTAGGTAGTCCTATGATATCCATCTCCTGAGGATAATAGAGGTGGTAAAGGAGCAGATGCTGCAAACATCTGGTGCAGAGCTGGTTCTTATGCTGTGTACTGCAATGATGCCAGCAGAATTAACACTGGAGTGATGTGGGAAAGTGTCCTCCTTAAGGCAGCTCTCCCCAAAGACCTCCTGCAAAGGATTGCAGAGTACCTCTTCAGAAGTTTCCTGGAGATCTCTATGGAGGATTCATATATAGTCTTAGCCTGGATGTCCTCTAGCAATGTCTATGCTGACAGCGGCAAAGTTGCTGCCGTTAGATCGACTTATCTGGATCGACTGAGCGGTCAGTGAAGACCCGCTCAGTCGATCCAGAAGTCAACGTTATTAATCCACCTCCACAAGTGGTGCAGCACTGTGTTGACAGGAACACGGTTCCCATCAATACAGTGCAGTGACGATGGCGCACAGAAGAGAAGCACAGCAGTCGATGGGAGTTATGCAAGTTCTTTGCGTGTTTTGCGTAACTTCTGTTGACTGCCGCCAAATCATAGAAGAAAGTGTAGACCAAGCCCCAGTCTGCGTTGCTAGGTCAGCTACTGGGAAGCAGATACCCACTTCACATCACATTTTCTTCATCTTAAATATAAACCATAAGACCAAGTGACCCCTACAGTTTGATTGGAATTGCATACGCACTAGAAGTGCCTTCCCCAGCATCACGGTTGGCCACCATGCTGTCTCTGCGACTGGCTGGACTGCTCCAGGGTTAAAAATAGCCCCTGGCTCTCAGGGAGGATGGATCCCTCACTCGCCTGTCTCCCATTCTCCTCCTCCTCATCCAGACTAACCTCATCGCTATTGCCTGCGGTGGCCCAGGACTCAGACTCCTGGGAGGTATCCATGCTGTGTCTGTGGGTGGTGGTGGGGTCACTGCTGAGAACTGCCTGCAGCTCATTGTAGAAGTGGCATGTCTGTGGTGCAGAACCACAGTGACTGTTCACCTCCCTTGTCTTCTGCTACACCTGCTGAAGTTCTTTGACTTCCGCATGGCACTGCTGCATGTCCCTGGTGTACCTTCTCCCCCATGCCTCGCACAATCTCTTCATAGATGTCTAGGTTTCTCTGGTTGGATCGGAGCTCTGCCTGCACAGACTCTTCTCCCCACAGACCAGTGAGATTCGTCTCCTGTGTACTCCAGTCTGGGGCACTGAGTTGCCATGATCAGCTGGGCTGGGAGCTCTCCATGCTGATCAAACAGGAAATGAGAATTCAAAAGTGCCTGAGGCTTTAAGTGGGGATGGGGCTTTCTCCTGAGTACCTAGCTGTGGTGCAGCAGAATTGAAAACTATCTCCAGAGCAGTCACAGTGAAGCATGGTGGGACACCACCTGGATGCCAATTCAATTGGCTTAATCAACACTACCATTCTATCAACCCATCAGCATTGAGTTAAGTGCTATGCCTCTCGCAGAGGAGGAGTAATTAAGTCAATGTTACAGGTGAATTAAGTTGGCGTAAGGGACCTTGTATTGTAGATGCACTCATTGTTAGGTCAACATAAGGTAGCTTTCATCGACCTAAATTTGTAGGGTAGACCAGCATGGGTGTCTTACCTCCTAAGTGAGTGCTCTAACCACCTAGCTCCAGCGTCATGCTCATGCTTGTTCTCTCTGCCTCTGGCCTAATGACTTTCATTGTCTTATCCACAGTTCAACAGCTTTGATAGGAGATGCTAAGGGAGCCTTAGCCCATATCAGAATATCCCAGAGGCTAGGCCACACAACCGAGAGGTGGTAGGTCTTTGTTCAGTTCCCTTCTCTTCAAGAATAAGAATCTAAGAATGGTTTGACCAATAGGGTCAATGGTCTATCTAGCCCGTTAACCTGTCTTCCAACCATGGCTGGAAAGTTGGAAGATGGGGGACCAAGGGCCTCCAGCATCCCAGCTTAGTGCTCTAACCAATGGGCTAAAATTTAGAAAGGAAGTATTTGCCTCCGCTTTCCCCTAAACCATCAGCTTCTTGCAAAAACAGCATAGGTTTTGCCAAGAGAGGGTTGGCAGCTAAGAATCCAAGCAAGAAGAGGTACCTCCCTGAAAGGGGCAAGGTTTAGTATACCCCTCGACTTGGCACCTTTCATTGGCTAGTTTAGGCGAGGCACCACCTAATTTTCTGGCTTTTGTGAATCTCTTTCTAAGCTGCCTATCTCTCTGCATTCATCGTATAGGACTGTAGGTGCCTAACTCAAGCTTTGTGAATCCCAATGATTTTCTAGGTGCCTAAAAGTCATGTGGTGGTGATCAGCATTGCTACACTTAGATTCTTTTGTGAATCTAGCCCTTAATTTTTGGGGCATGGGCTGTCTTTTCATTGTATGTATATGTGCTATCTAGCAAAATGGGGCTTAATTCCTAACTGGAGCCTCTTGATGCTACTGCAATATGTTCCAATGGATAAGAAATTGATTAGAAATGAGATTATAACCAGAGTTGCACAATGTTATTTTGATATCAGGTCTTCAAGCTGAAAAGACTTTTTTTAACCTGTCTGTAATACAAATTCATACAAGGGGTTGCTGTGGCTAGAAACAAATGCTTCACCCTCACTAGAATGTAAATTTGAGCAGAAGAGAACAGGCAAACCACATTACTCATGTGCATAGGAATAGCTCTTATTCTGCAAATTGTTTTTTTTAAATCTAAAATTCATTGAGTATCCTATTCATTGAGTTTATTAACAATGTAGCGAAGATTATATAATGTTTCTTTCCCCAGAGACTTGAATTTCCTTTTAATACCAGAGCCTCCTATAATGTTTAGGATTGATTCTAGGCTGAGGCCTAATTCTGCAAACACTAAGCATATGCTTTACATCAGGTGTGGGAGTAGCTCGATTGAATTCAGTAGGACAATTCACATGTTTAAAGTGATCAGGGCCTAAATAGATCCTGAGCCTAAATTTAATAATGGAGTGAACTATATTTACTCCAAACCATGAAAAATGTGCATTTGCACCTGTGCAGTATTTTGGATGTATTGAGCACATTTTTATCAATGCTCTAAGTGAAGCAAGGATGCATCACACGCTGACTGACTTAGCTCCATTTTGAGCATTTTCAAAGGCATAAAGGAGGATTAGGAAACCAATTACCACAGAAATTCAATGGGAGTAACACACCTAATTCTGCTTTGTGACATTGCGGAAAAAAAACTCCCTCGTGTTCATTTCCTAAAGTCATCAGTGACTGCACAATAAGGTGATTAGAGGGCTCATGTAGGTGCTAATGGCCCTCACAGCTATGAAGCAGAACTGATAAAAGTCAGGGTTTTTTTAAAAGGAAATTTTGTGCTTTAAAAAAAACAACCTCCATTTAAAATATTAATTCTGGATTATATAAACCTGAAAACTTTCTGGTTTTGATAAAAATGTTTTGAGTTTTTGGTTTTCAGTTATTTCAACTGAGAATTGTTTCTAGCTCTACTTCAAAACATCTTTTCTGTGCAAGAGCGCGGGCACGCGCTAGGAAAGTCACTGGGGAAGCCACTAGGCATACAATATACATGTGGGTCAGAGGGACAGGGGAGCCCTAGCGAGAAGTTGGAGGGGAAGGGTTAAGCAGAAGAAGGCATAGCCTTCCTTCATACTCTGATGCTGTAACATCAGGTGTCTGAAGAAATGGAGGTGAGACTATACTGACTAAAAATTCACAAGTTGTTCATGTGCCCACACCCCTCACAGAGCAGTGCCTGGCTCCCCTAAAGCTTTCAACAGGTAGCACTACCCACCAAAGAACTGTTTGTTTAAATCATGTTCCCCTAAACAGATCTATCTCAAACTGCAGCCACCTATAACCCAGCCAATGAAGGAGGAATAGCCTAGCATATACATGCTAATCAATATGTAACGTATGTAGCATGTAAATTTTTTTTCCTGCCCCGCTTGTAAGATGAACAAGGAAAGGGGCCCTGGTGTGGACTCTAGTAGTTGTCCCAGCAAGCCATTCTCTGCATAAATTGCTGACTGCAGGTTGTGGGTTTCCCTCCACCCTGCTCCCGGGACTTGCACCTGTTTTTGGCCATGTCTGCTGTAACTTTTTCTTTTCCTATGTATTGCACTACACTGTAGTGACAGAATTCAGATGTTACTAAACATACTATTGGATTATGCAGTGTTTATACTCATCCTGAGTGCTGTATTAGAGCTAACCAAACAATTCTTGGTGGGAAAATGTACCCAATGCATTTAGCCTCTTCTTTACTTTCAGAATACCTGCTACCAAATTCCAATGACTTCATGATTATTTGTTTTAATATATGCAACAAATGCTTCCTTTTGGGAGGGGGCTCCAGGGATTTCTCTTGAAGACTTTGCTACATGTATATAATATTAAGAAGCGGAGCTTTATTGGATATTGCAACTTGTCACATAAGTTCATGCCATTGTGTCTGTTGCTTGACTGGGAAAGTGCTGTTCTCTTACAATGGGGAGAAGGGCAGGAAGCCTCTGTGGATTTCCTTCCTTGGTGAGAAGCATCGGATTTCAAGAAGCAGCAGCAAACAGAATTTAGGTGTTACTTTTTTTGGTGGATTTTTGTGTGTGTGCGCGCCCTAGAAGATATTTAAAAGACCTGTTTTGCATAATATTTTTAAAAAATTAGGTCACTAAGACTTATTGGCTCATTGTGGAGACACAAAATTAAACTCTGCAAAGATATTAGGTGCAAAAATATGGTCTCATTCTTGTCTGACTTGTTTAATTACCTCTGTGCAAGGGCCCTGGCCAAGGGGTTTTGAAAACCTTATCCCTCCTGTACAAGCACTTCGCCTTCCCCCCACATCCCACATAGAACAGAGCATGTATGCAGGAAATATCTGAGAATCCGTGGAATTAGAACAACTTACATGAGGTGAGGATCCGCCTCAAGCGTTTTAAAATTCATTCTTTAATAAATGTTTATGAAAGCTGCACCGAAAAGGCAGAAGTACAACTGGATCTAACTGCTTTTTATATATCCATAGGAAAATCGGTTGTGAAATTCACTCAGCTATACAATTTAAGATACTTTCTTCCTCTGTTTCTTTATTTTATGATGTGATGGTGCCTGTAGGCCACAACTGAAAAAAGCCCCACTGTGCTTGGTGCTGTATAGATACATAGCAAGAGACTGTTCCTATCTCACAGAGTTTACCTTCTAAATGGAGAATATAGACAAGGGGGGGGGAAGGGAAGCAAAGGCATCGAGAGGTAAAGTGACTTTGCCAGGGTCATACAGCAGGTCCATGGCGCAGCCATAAATAGAATCCAGGTCTTTTAACTCCCAGTCCAGTGCCTTATCAATGTGTGCCAGTGTATGGCCATAGCGTATACCTCGGTTACCATGTTTGGAAAGCCCATGGTGGATGATTTGCAGGAAAAGTACCTTCTATTTGCTGTTCCCGGGAAGTTTTATGTTTTTCTTTTTTATAGTTTTAAATACCCATCAAACAGTTAAACTGAGATTCTTTGGGGACAAGCAGAAACAGAGTAGAAGAAAAGGTTGCATGCTTAAAGCTTGTCTATCACATTGCTTTTAAAATAAAAAGCTGAGCTATTACATGCAGCCATCTTAACTTTTTAAAACACTTCTTTTACTTTTAGATCTTTTTTTTAAAAATGTAAGATGAGCGAGACTTAGTTGGTATTGTAATGTAAATGGATGAGAAAAGGTTGGCCTCCAAAAGTCAAAATAAGGTGAGCGTCTTTTAATGAATGGAAGGTTGCCTCCTTAATGAATGACTCATGCAGGTGTTCTGGATTTCCCTTGCCATGCCTACCGTGGAAACTCTCCCACAGCACGGTTAGACTGGCCATTGACACAACCTTATATGCTTCAGCATCGTCTACATTTCCCTCGTTTACAGTGAGAGCAAGAGACATTCTAAAACTGTTCACAGACAAATTAATCTGGCCCTCAGAATTTATCATAGAATTGCTATAGGGGATCACAGATGAAGTCCAGTTGGTCGTCTCTCTCGCATTGTGGCCAACACCAGATGCTGCTGGAGAAGGTGCAAGAAACCATAAAGCAGACAATTTATGGAATAACCCCTCCCATCTGTTAGAGCTTGGCTTGTGCCCTGAAATACTAAGCTATAGGGCCCTTCCAAACTCTTCAAATCCTTACTAATACACCCCTGGATGTTCTCATTATCCATATAAATCACAGGTGACTGAGTGGAAAAAATTGTATTTCTGTAAATGATAAACAAGTTGGGAAAGTCCAGAAGGCAGGATCTAAATGAAACAACCGGCTGTCCTCCCAATAGACTAGAAAAAAAATTGTAGTGACTGGAGAGGAGAATGTTTTATGTTCCAATAAGTCTAATATTTGCTGAAACATATAATGTATAGTAATAGGATGGAGGCATGGAGCAGCTACTCCATTTACAGAGGCAAAAGGAAAGTGCATTTACAAGGGATTTAAAAAAAAAAGATATATTTTTGTTAGGTTTCATGACAATAGAAATTATTGCAGTACTCTGGATTGTGCCACTGTCCATTGGATGAAAGTTCATTATGGCAATATCGCTACTGTATTTATTATTACTGGGAACAGACAAATCAATGATGAAAACAGCTGCGAGGCACATTCTCAAAAGTTTTGCTAAAAAAGAGTGCTGTCGTCCTTGAAGTTTCTAAGATTGGCTAATGGTAAAATATGGGAGAAGTGATAAAGTTACTACATTCGTCAGTCATCTACCCCAAAACATTTGCAACTGATTATATCTTTCCAGAGCTGGCCCAGAGTTGTGAGGTTCCTTGTAAGCAACTTGCTGTTTATGTGCCAAGTGGAAGAAAACTAGAAGGTACTTCTGAAAAATGTGCTCCAAAAATTACTTTATTAGAACAAAAATGGAGAGTGGTAGTCCAATGGGTTTTGACTAGTAATAAACTATCCAAGGAAGGCCACAAGATTGCAATCTTAAAATTGCAAAAAGTCTTTTACTGTTTACTGATTGCTGTTAGAATAGATTGGGATTGTTTCTTCCTGTTCTTGTTGAAATATTTATCATGAGAATGAGGTGCCAGAATCTGAAAGTCTATCCTAGGAGAGAAAATAATCAGCGTGTGTTGCAAAAGGAGACACAAATGGTGGTCTTTGAGGCAGTCCCTCATCTTCCTCCTTTGTCCCTTTTGGGATTTCTGTCTGGAATGTTTGTGGTTTGCTGCCCTGTACAGTGGATGTCACCCGTCTTTGCTGGTCCTGCTGTTGCTCTTTTTCCAGAATGCCAGATTTCCATTCGGGTTCCGTATCACAAGCACTCTCACTCCACCGTGGCCTATTAGCACTGGCAGTAGTGGCAAAGCCTGGTCTCCATAGACACCAGCCAGGACTTTAAGATGATGCTCAGAGCTATGACTATTTTCCTAGTTTCTCTAAGGAGTTTGTGTCTTATTTGTAGAAGTCAGGAATTAGATGTACTAAAATCTTCTTGTATGAATAAGAAGAGTCAATGTTTGTTTCATAGGTTCTAGTAAACTAACACCTGCCTTTGCTTTTTGGTCACCCGAAATCCTAGCTGTATTTATTAAGCCACTTTCTGTAAGGATTCTTAGGGCCTTGTTTTAAGTTTATTTTATCCTTTGTTTTTCTCAGTTAGATTTCTTTCTTTGTAAAGCATGTATGTTTCATTAGTTTAATTTGCTAAACCTGTGTTTGGGGAGGGGAAGAGGGAGAGGTACAAAGTTCGTCTGCCTTAACAGTGACCAGGACCTATATTTTTGTGTGTGTGTTTGTTTGTATACAGGCATAGACTCACTGCTACTTTTGAAACTAAATCTTTGGTATGTGCATAGTTTATTTCTCAGCTTACCAAGCTTCCAATTTCTTTGAAATTTTGACACTACTTCTAAATCAAGCTTCTCATTTAGTTTTTCATCATTCCTGTCATACTTGGATCAGTTCTGTATTTGAATAGTTGCACTAGCTGCCAGTGAGCTGAGAAATGCATTTAACATCTTGTGGGTATGCTAACCTATAACATTTTAACAACTTCAACACCAAAACTAGTGAGATTTGATCCAAATTCACAAACCACCTCATACCTTAGGCTCTTCTTTAGACTTCTTCATTCACCACTTCCGAATGCATTTGCCAAGCATCGTGATTTTGCTCGTCTAACCCCATTTGACAAAATCTTTACCTACAGTTATGCTACAGATCTTGTTGATAGTTTTTAAAACACTTTTCAATAACTTATTTTCAGAAAGAACAAAATAAAACTGTAAGACAGAAAAACATGGGAGGAAATGCAGAGGACAAAGAAGGAAACTTGAACAGGGAGAAAGGGAATTAGTACTGCAGTGACATCAAGCAAATTCAAACCCAAGCAGGTGGGGTCCTCCTCAAGACACAGAGCTTCCATGAAGCTAAGCATTTGGACTCTTCAGAATTATATCTGAAACCCTTTGTGGCCCCCAACTGCTTTTTGTAAGAATAGGGTTTTGCTCAGGGAAATGTTGTACATTTTTTTTAACCTTTCTCCCGTTGTCATATGAAAATAAAGAATCGATGACTAATACTGGATACAGAACTTTATACAAATGATGGAAAATTATCCTTTTCCTCCTTTCACTATATAGAGCTTCTACTTGGAACAATCCCTGCCCCATCCTGCATGGCTTCTTGCTGTGGGTTTGAATAAATATAATACATATGTCCTCACACCCATGCTTGTACAGCATCCTGTATCCCAGTTGGCTGCTGCAGTTCGGTGGGGGTGGGGAGGTCATTTGGAAAGGTCTGGCTGTGGATATGTAGGTCCATATGCATGTTGGTCTGATTTTCTTACTGCTCTAAACATGTTGAATGGATTTCATCCAATGACAGTGGAAAAAACTATATTTCTTTAAAGTTGAGACATGGTATGCACATTGTCTTGGCTTGGGATAGTGAATTCCATGAATATCAACATTTAGTTCTACTGGGTTAATCAGGGTTTCCTATTACTACAAACCATCTGGCAATCACTGATACGTGTACTTCTTTCTTGACGTAAATGAAAAACCCTAGTCAGTTGTCAATTTTTTTCCTTGTTGACTTCATTAAGAAGAGTTAATATTAGGCAGAAAATGCTGTTCCACATTTTTTTCCTGGTGAAAGGTAATATTATATTATCTGGTTTACAGGTGATCTTAAGGGGAGAGGAGGGAAAAAAGTTGGCCCCTTTCTTGCTTCTCTGATGTATTTAAAAAAAAGGCCTGAGGGGCAGGGGAAATCCTGATTTATTTTTACCTTCAAAATATCAGGAATGTCAAACTTGCCTCTTTGCTGGAGGTCTCATTTGGAGGAACCAGAGAGATTGACTAGGAGCTTCAGTGCAGGAGAAGAAATGTGGAATCTTTCTTCCAGATTTTTATCTGGAATTGGAGTTTTAATGCTAACAACCCATCTAGATTTTTAATTTAATTGCCGTTTGACACATGACTACCTCAGAACACAAAGGATTCATGTTAATTTTTTAGATTTAGATTTGGTATTTTAAAGAATTTTGTCATAAAAGCCATACAATATCATCTCATTGGCTGCTGCTTTTTTGAACCAGAACTTTCCTCCGTTTCAGGGTAATGGTGTGGCTAATGAGATACAAAGGCTTTCACCGCCCCAGTTTAATACTGAACTATTTCATAGTTATGCAATGGCCTGGGCCGAAGGAGTTTGGTGGCCTCAGATTCTCTGCCTTCCCCAGATCTGAAGAAGAGCTTTGTGTAAAGCTTGTCCCTTCCACCAATAGAAGTTGGACCAAAGAAGACCTGGTCTTGCCATCATAACAGGTGTTTTTTAGCAGCTTCTCAGGAGCAAGGCAAAAGACTGATCAGGCAATTCAGCCACACAGTCTAAGGCTGGAAATGACCTTTTGGCTGATGTACCCTATTTCCAGCCCCAGTGCAGGTTTGTCATCAATGGTAACCTCTTGTATTTTAGTTTATTCTAGTCTACTTTTTGTACAACTATAGCATTACCTTGGCAAATTATTCCATTATTTAGCTGACCTTATTAAAATGCTTAGTTTCTAATTTACATTCTCTTTTTAAATTTATTTAATTCCAAACCATAACTTTTTAGTACCGTTTGTCCTGATTCTTCTCCCACTGAACCAGTTTCAAAACTTTCACTGACTACAAGGGAATTAGGCTCTTTAAACTGTACCAGCTTTTTTCCTAGAGCAGTGCACTATGGAAAAGGGGTGAGGTCCAAGAAGAGATTCATGAAACCCAGGTGTCACATTTTGGGGTGCAATCCAGAGCAGCAAGAGATGGTCTCTCTGCCTGCCCTGTTACCATGGGTGCCTTAAAATGCCATTCTTCTGTAGCTCCACATTTGTCTGAATGAATGTATTTGTGTCGTACTCCTCAAGGGTAGATTATAGTATTTTTCATCTTTATTGTATGTAGGCTATATAGACTTTTTCCTTTCTGTTCTTCACTTTCAATACCCATCAGTTCCAGTGCAAGAAGGAGGTTTGGAATGTGAGGCAATCGTTCTTACTAATATGATTAGAAAACCCTTTGTACTAGCAGCGTTCTTGTTTTATTTACAGTGTACTTAACTGAATTAACAAGTTTTATTTTCATGCAAGATACTATCACCATGTAAGGGAGTAATTTACTATGAAATCTTTATTACTCCTTGTTATATTAATCTTGTAATTTAACTTTTTTTTAAAATTTGAGTTGCATTTATACCATGCACCTATTTTATTTTGTTTTTATTTTTTTCTTTAGTCATGGTCTTAAGTGACTTGAGACTGAAGGGATTAATGAAGTATTCCCCAAATCATAAAGCAAATCACAGCATACCAAATAATTTCTCCTTTGAGACTGGTGCCAAACATCTTCTGTGGTGTTCCAGTGAAATAGGACACTTACAGCCAGTGGCTAGTAAAGTCAGCAAAAAAAGAAAGTGACTGTGACCAAACTCTTACTTTCAGAGCATAGCTGGAATTTCAGCCTCTCTGTACAAGCCTTTGCCATTACAATTTATTAGATGTTTTATGTAGTAGATTTTATTGAATGATTTAGGTAGTCTTGACTTGATCTTTTCCAAATGTGTGCAAAAGTATTCTGCTACATGCTAAAGTGTTTTTTATATTATCACTTTTTCATGTAACCAAATCTCTGAAATCTAGATAAAGTTACCCAAATGCTGCATGTACTATTTTACTTTCAGAATTAATTTGAAAAGCCATGTAGAATCTCACCTCTATAGCTGTTTCCAGTACATTTTGTATTATAAATGAGGGTGTCTTATGTTCATCAGCTCTGCAAGCCGGAAGACATATGTCTGCCATCAGGAAGACAAGGGGGTATTGAAGCCACCAACCTGACTAAGAACTATTAAGCTCCTGGGAGTTTGAAGGTTAGGATAAAAGGAAATAGAGAATATTAAAGATGCAGGAACCACATTTTCCAGAGCATATCTTGATCCCATTGTGTATTGATCTGTAGTTCTGGATTTCATCAAATGTAATACCTAATCTTCAACACAAATGGGGACAGCTTGAACTAACTACTCCACTAAAACCAGTGTGTTGCTTTCTTTTAGGATTACAGTATGTATGGTATGATTTCGTTAAAAGTGTGTGTGTGTGTGTGTGTGTATACAAAGGATTTATTCTATTTCAGTGACTTCTTTTTTTTGTCATCTGAATTGTAAACCTCATTTTGAAGAGAGATTAGTATTTTTTTTAAATCACTTTTGCAATAATTCTCCGAGGCATACAGTTTCAATTAGGAGACACAGAATCCCTTCTGGGACCCATGTAGATCTTCGAGAGCAGCCAGCACTAGATTAATGGATGCAAAAGAATGCTGCCTCAAAAGATGGGAATTTGGTGATTTATGTGTATATACACATATTTTGAATCATTTAGCTAAAGTTAACTCCTAAATCATAACAAGGTTACAACCAAGTTTAAATCTAGATTTTAGGCTTCTTTTTAGTTTTGTTGTGCTTTTTAACACGTGTTAAAGAACCGAATAAACTTGCACGTGTACATAGGCAACATGATGCACAAACCCCTCGTATGAATTTAGTACCACGTAACACTTAAAGAAAGCAAACTAAACTATCCCAAGAATTAATGCACTTTCCTCCAGTCCATTTTTTTAAAGAGAGTCTTCCTGTTATTGCCAGGATCACTCATAAACCTATAAATATAACCGATCAAATACCAATTATTTGAAATTGCAGACTGCTGTGATATCCATTAAACTGTTTTCTTGGCTATCACCACTGCTGTCCAGTTCTTTCTATTAAATGTACCTATAAGCAACTAGAAAGATAGCCTTATAGCTAAAGATTAAGTTTATAAGGGAGAATCCGTATCTGCTGTTAGAGATTTGATTGAGTTAGATTCAAAGCTGGAACAGGCCTCTTGTTCAGTTCCTGTTCAAATGTGCTTGAATTTTTATGAGAAGAGCTATTCTCATGAGATGTTTGGCCTAAGGTGGTAGAAGCCTAACAAGAACACTTAATCTTATGAGAGTGCTGCCATTTGGGGCGAAAATCTTGAAAGAAATTTTATATCTTCTCACTCTAATTTTGAATCTGTCCCTAAATTGAACCCTGAAGCATACTCTACTTCTAAATTCAGATTCAGACACTACCTCCATAGTCTCTCTGAGATGAGTTTACCTGACAGCTGAAAACTTGGGTCTTGTTTCTCCACTGTCACTTAATTGAATTCATTGGGAGTTACACCAATCTTATGCTGGTATAATGCAGTGGAGAGTCGGACATGTTTTGTTTCCAACTCAGTACAGTTGGATTGATCTAATATGCATCATTGGACTAGCATTCAAACACTAGTTAAATCTCTTCAATAAAATTCCATTTTAATGCATGGTATTTCCCCCTTCTCCTCCCCAGGTTTAACTTCTGCATAGCTAATATGGTCAGCAGTCACTCATCTATAGTCTGATTTTTTTATCAATTTCTGGTGAAGGCTGGAGGAGCTAAGTAGATAATGGCACTGGACTGGGACTTGGGAAATGAGTTTGTTGTGCAAAAAGAGCACTCGGGCCCCTTTTAAGGGGAAAAGACAGTATGCCACATTTATTAACAGATACTAAATCAATAACTATCTTAAACCCATGTGTACACACACACACACACACACACACAAACGCGCTCGCCCAAACACACCAGAAAATGTTCTGAGGTTGTATAGCTACCCGTCCTTATCGTGGCTTAAGATCACAGCTTGAGTCCGTTGCTGGAGTTTGTGGCTCGTGGCAGCTATGTGGCCAGGGAAGCTGGGCACGAGGAGAGCGGGGTCTTTGTCGGGCGTGCACCGATGCTCTTCTTTGATGGTCTGCAGAACAGTTTCTCTCCCCCAAAGCCTTGCAATTTCACCCAGTCTTTTATAGGTTTTTTACTTCAGTTCAAACTTAGGAGTTTTGCTGAGTCATGTCACTTCTTTGTGTCCGTTGCTTGCTGGACAATAGCAAAGGTGACTTTCAGCTCATTCTTGGTGTCTTGATTAAGTTTGCTCTTTTGTTTTCTGGGGTGGATTCTTCTTTTGCTTTTAGGGATGTTTTCGCACTCTTCAGCCATTAGGGTGGGTGCCACACTTCATCAGGACAAGCTGGCAGTTTGGGTTTGGTTCACACATACATACACCCTCCATTCATACCTTGTTCAGATAAGATTACCTATTCATCTAAAAGTTTAGAAAGAGTTTTGTACATGATGGAGTACATTTGGTCAAAATGGGGTTTTACATTTACAATATGGAGTGTGGCTGAGAGGAGTTCAACTATTACAGACAGAATTGTGAGATGGTGATTATACATTCTGGGTAAGAAGGATTGAAAACAACTTTAATAATAATAATTAAAATAAAAGACACACTTATTACCTAAGGACAGATAAGTATAAATTTATACAGCAAAGCAGGCTGGGAGCGAATGGCTCCGAGGAAACGACACAGCCTTTGCACCCAAACATGAGAGACAAAAGGACAGCGGTTGGAGCCCAGGCTCTCCAATACTTAACTAAAGAACAGGGAGATTCCCTCAATTAGCAACAAAGTTGAAAAAAGCATCAGATGAAGATTGACACAAATAAAGCTGTTAACTAATTAAAACTATATAGAGAGTTAACTATATATATATATATAAATAAATACACTATATATAAATAAACTATATATATAAATGAAGATTGACACAAATAAGGGTATGAATGAATCTAGGGGGTTGCCATGAATGAATTTACAGGACCACAAATGAATCTACATGGTTACAGCTCCATTCCTACAAGTTCAATTCCCAGCTCTCCTTCAGGCTTCCTCTGAGAAACTGGGCAAATCATTTATTTACTTTGTTCTTTATCTGTAAAATGGGGATGATATTTCCCTACCTCATATTCACGGTGTAGGGATAAATGAATGTTTCTGAGGACAGATTAGATGGTGATGGATCAGTAAAAGTACCTACATAGATGATATTTCTCATTAGATTATCATTACTGTTTGCAGCGTTGTAGTCGTGTTGATCCCAGGCTATTAGAGAAACAAGGTAGGTAGAGTAATATCTTTTACTGGACCGATTTCTGAAGAGTTCGATGCTTGCCTCTTTCACCAACAGAAGTTGGTCCAATAAAAAAATATTACCTCACCCACCTTGTCTCTCTTACCCTATTTGACAGAAAAAAAGAATTGCAAAGATTTCCTTCACAAAAAACTTCCTCATGCTTTTTTTATAAAAGTCTCAATTTTTTATTTTATTCATGGTGGTATGTCCTCATCTCTACATTATCACCACTGATAAAAGTATCAACTCTGCTAAAACATTTATAGCTCCGCTTCCTTGACTTCACATAAATCTCTCTTAAAATTATATGGAAAAAAGGTCAGCTGGGGGGTGGGGGGTGCACAGAGCATTATTTCTGTAATGAAGACTACTATGTTAAGCTGTGTTAGGGGGAAAGTAATCTTATCCACTTAGCAAGTGTTGCTATCTTGGGTGGAGTTTAGGGCTTCGAACCAGAGGAATTAATTATTTGCAATCAGTGAGGAAAGACAAATAGTAATAATGGCCTCAAGCTGCATCATGGAAAGTTGTTATATATTATGGAAAAACTTAATAGGAATACTGAAATTGCCACACTGTCAGAACAGTGGTTTAGCTAGTTTGGCAAGTGTCTCAGGCAGTGGTCAGCACATGATACTTTAGAAGAAAGTGTACACCTTCTTTCACCTCATGATGAAGTACCATCGTTATTCAGTTACATACCCATGGGGAAGATGATTCTTCCTCTCCTCAGGCAGCTATTGATTGCTACAGATCCTGAAACACAAGGATTGATATTAGAGTTGGTGGAAAAATTTTATAACTGAACAATTCTCAACTGGAGAATGTTGACTTGACAAAACGTAACCATTTTGTGGGAATGCATCAAGTTAATCAAAAACGTTTTGTTTACCTAAGGTCAAAGTGCTTTGTTTGGACTTTTACATCATTATAGAAGTCAAAATTAAGAACTTTAATAAGACTGTTTTCAATATTTTTTAAAGGTTTTGGAAATTTTTTTGTGGAAAACTTCAAAATGTTGTCTCTTTATTCTCATCCAGCACGGAAAGAAACTTCAAAATGTTGGAATTTCCCATGGAAAGAAATTCCAGGTTTTGATGAGCTCTTGTTGATATCCCTTGGCTATCACTGTGGATGATAGTCTTATTATCCATATAAACGTCCAATCTTTGTTTGAATGATAATGGTGGTGTTTAAATTGGAAGCTTTTGGGTAAGTTTTTAGTCATGTGCCACTATTTTGTCCTTTCTAACACCCATGTGCCACCACCAATATGTACTATTGGTGTCTGCAGAGTGTTTTTATTTCCCCCCCCCCCATAAGCGTATTTCCAAATACGCATGCATGCATATTTTTAAAAAGGACATGGATGGTGAATGGCTGGTAATAGGATCTAGAATCTTCTATTTCTAGGTCATTGGTTCACATATGGCTTAGGTTAGCACTGGTGACTGAATATTATCATCATCTGATGGTAGTTCAATGACTACAGTGAGTCGAAGGCTTCAGTCCAATGCATAGTGTGCAGCTGTTCGCATCCTAAAATCCACCGTCAGAACACACAGTAGTCTTGTGGGCAGTCTGAGTAGGATGGCTGGGAAATGAATGTCGAGAAAGACAAAGCTACCTGTCACTTCTAGAATTGGCCCCTCCTGACCAGAGGCAGCGTAGTCTGAAGAAGCTTAAACTGCTGTGGCCAGTGTTGTAATTTTTCTGAGGCTGAAGCAAGGACTTCAGTTTCCAGCACTGATACCGTTTCATGAGTGCTAAACTCATCTCTACTATTTGTTACCAGTAGCACCTAATATACTAAATGCAGTACAAACACAAGTCCTTCCCCAAAGAGCACGTAATCTAAAAAGGTAAAAAGAGACAAAGATGGAGGCTGGGGGGGAGGGGAGTGCAACATACAAGTAAAGTGATCAAGGGGTGGTTGACCATGTCTTGATGATGTCCTGTCTTAGTAATGTATATTGTATGAGTTGGATTTTGTGTAGATTTTTCTCTAGTTAATTAACCCATAACCTTGCCCCAATCAGCCAATTAGTTTCTTCAAGTTCTTATGGCAGAAATGGATATTCAGGAAGGATTGAAGGCAGAGAGGATAGTAGCTTTGAAGACTCACTCAGGATTGTCATTCCATGTACAGAAGTGGCCTGGAAGAAAACATGAAATAGCTGTGAGAGATACAGCACTGCCCAGGCAAGCAGGCAGTGGCATAGCTGTGAGGAGAGGGGTGAGGCCCATAAGAGATGAGGTTCAAGCATAGGGATCAAGATAAGTTTGAAGATAAGGACAAGAATCTTAACTGGATGAAATGGAGGAGAGAGGAAACAATGGAGGGACTCAGAGTGGGGGTGACAGGGTCAGCTTGACAAGCCTGGAAGACAGGTTGGATGTGGTGTTGGCTATCATGATAAAAATGGAAGAAATTGCGAGGAATGTAAGAGATGACCTCTACAGGTTTACTCCTGGTCCCACTGAAATAATGGCACAACTTCCATTGATTTGAATGGTTGTAGGAGCTGTGGCCCTACATTTCCTGAATCAATTGACTATCCCTGTAGCCTTTGAGGAACTCCACAGTCCAATTCCAATTGTACCTCAGAACATGTACCACTATTTGCCTTATAGGTAAGCTAATTATGTCATTTTCCGAAACTCACATCTTAAATAAAATATTGTTATAGAAATGGAGACACTGTGTTTCTTCCATTGATGTTGAATTTTGCCTTGTTTTTTAAGTTTTGTGTTTAAATTTGTAGCACATAGTTTTTAATGTTTAAAAATGTATTTTAGTGCTGCCCTTTACAGTAAGTTCAGCTGACGTTTTTGAGCAATAGTAACATATTGGTGGTGTTTCTACATGTCTAACATTAAAGTACATTGTTTGATTCTTAGAGCAATTGAGATTTGCAACCTAAATTAAATGATGCTCTAATTAATTGTTACACTCCTAGCAAGTCCAGAAGGCAGGCAGAATGACATTAAGGGCCAAAGGATTTAATCCATAAAGCCAATTCTAGTCAAAGTGAGCAGTTAGCTGAAAATGGCTTTAGTTTCATTTTTCAATTACTCCTTGGTAACAAATATACATGGGGCATATGAATCATAGAATCGTAGGACTGGAAGGAACCTCAAGAGGTCATCTAGTCCAGTCCCCTGTGCTTGTGGCAAGACTAAGTATTACCTTGTATACAAGTTAATATAACATGATTTATAGAGGCCTGGCCTGTTTTTTTGCTGATGGAAAAGTCACTGTTATGATACCGAAGCATGACAATGCACAGAAGTTCAGAAAATTTTTGAAAGTATGTAGTCCTCGATCCTATATGTTGGTTCTGGTAATCCAAACCCCTGTGCTCCCATAAGGCCCCAACTGAAGGCAGTGAGGCTCCCCAAGGGCCTGGGCCTCAGGAAGCAGCTTGCAGGATCAGGGCTTTAGAGTCAGATGCTCAAAAGCATCCAGCTTCCACTTAGGCACCTAAAATAAAGTGGGCAAATGTTAAAGACTGCTGAGTACCTAGCAGCTCTCTGAATGGGAGCTATTAGTGAAATATGCTTTGAGCTTTAGAGCTTGTGGGGCTTTTTGTTGTCTGATTTATTTATTTTTTAAATCAGACTACAACATGTAGTTTTACTCAAAAACATCATTATTCATACATACAACTCATGACAATTTTAAAAGAAGGGGGGGAACATTAGTCTTGGTGACTTGAGTAACTGCTGCCGAACTTAAAAAACCCAAGAGAGTTGTTTCTTTTTTCTTAAAATAAGACTTAAATCAATGTTTGTGGGTGGGGGGCTTCCTTGTAATTTTGAAATTAGGAAGATAGGAACATTTTGTGCCGTTAAAAGCCCTGATCCTGCAACCACAGAGCTGGCCAACTTCTTCAGAAGGAGTTGAGTGGGAAGGGAATAAGCTTCACCTCTTAAGAGTATAACAGATTGCACTCAGCCTGGGAACCCAAGAGGCCCTCTGAGATCCTATGGTAAGCTTAATTTGAAGTAACCATGCTAGGATCCTTTTTAAGGTCTGGTTTCAGACTTTGAAGAATATATCAGTCTTCTGATGAGATGAGAATAGCACCTGCCTCCACAAAATTCTATTGATGAATAGCAGCTTTGACAGTTTGCTCCATCCACTTATAGGCAGCTCTCCTCTTCTTGGAGTCCATGCATATTTCATGGGTGATATGTCCCAGTAGCATCCCTCAATCTCCTTGCTATGATGTTGTGGTTTCTACTGGCTTCCATTTCCTTCCAGAAGTAAAGTATATCTTCAGCTGTCTTGTAGCTCTGCTTCCAGGGGATCAGAAGTAAGAGTAGCTGCCAACTTGAGGCACCTCTCCTTTTCAGTTGATAGGTACAATTTTAACATTTAAAATACTGAAAACATTTGGCACAATAAATCAGCATTCACTTTCATTGTCTTGCTAAATTTCAGTAGTTGGTGGGTTTGGGCTTCTCAGATCCTGCCTTTGAACATTTCTGGATCAGGTGCGGGAAGTTGAGGGCACTAGATATATACATCAGAGGGTAACTTTGGAAGAAAATGAATATTTTCCTTTCAAGATCTTCAATAATGCCTTTGTACATGCTTTATCTTCTACATGGGTCAACCTACTTCTTGGTCATTTTATTTTGCGGGGGCGTAGTTTCATCTCTAAGTTCATTAATACTTTTATATCATTTGTTTTCTAAATGTATCATATGAGAATTGACCTCAGATACGTCTCTAAAAAGGTTGTTAATATTTTCTGAAGTTCTTTCAAATTTCCCTTTCAGATAGTGGTTCATTGCTGTTAGGTCTGAAGCTGGGCTCTGAAGATGCTTCAGTTTTTAGTGCCTGCTTAGATGAGGCATCTGGCTTGGGTTTTTTGTAATCTCCCACCCAAACCCCCTTGAATTTATCTTTAATTATTGACATTCTATTCAAGCATTTACTTGTAGCTCTTATGACAAAAAATTCCTGACAATCAATCTCTCTCTTCCCTCCCTCCCCTCATCCCTCCAAAATGAAAAGGTGAATGATGAATAAGGAGGTCAGTAATTCAGCAGCCATTACTTTTTTAGGGATACCACATGACCTCAGTTGTGCTGTACTTAAATTAAACAAGGAGGATGGACCAAGGCAGTCTTCCAACCTAAAACTGCCCATTTTTTTATCTCACCCACTTTCTTTTTTATAATCTTTTTAATATCTCTTCACCTTGAATGGAAATGTGTTAACTACTTAAGGAACAGATTGTTTAACATCTTTTTTTTTTTTTTTTAGCTGTGACACTGAGTACATTTTCCAGACCTGAAGAAGAGCTCTCTGTAAGCTCAAAAGCTTGTGTCTCTCATTAACAGAAATTGGTCCAATAGAAAAGAGATTCTAATACCTTTGGAATGACACAGCTACAACAACATTGCATGCAACGTTTGTTTATAAAATCTTTCCAATATCTAATTAAAAAAAAGAGCCACAATCCAATCACTCTTCCCCAGTATCCGTATCAGTAAAAGTAATTGGAGAAAATGGGAGAAGGCGAGACCACTTCATCAAGCCTATTTACTTTAAAGATACCATGAACAGCTGCACAACCATACGTGGTCCTTCTGTGTGAATTGAATGGTCATTGGCTACCTTTGTCTCTTCTTCCCCTTTTTCTCTTTTACCCTTAAATATTTATATTTTGGTTTATATTTCTCTTGTTCATTGTACCAGAACATAAAGGGTGAACTTAACCCTCCTGGACCCAGGAATGTGACCTAGGAATCCCAGGATATCTCAAACTAATACAGCACTTAGAAACACTAAGCCATCTCCTTGTAATTTAGATCTTGTATAATTAAATACACATTTTCCAAAACATATCACCAAGGTCACAAGCTTAAAAAAAAAAAGCATGGCTTCTTCTCCTTGTTCCACCCCCTTGTAGTAGTTGGGGGAAGATGGACTTTTGATTAAAACACACGACAAGGAATCTAAAGACTTGGGTTTTCTTCCTGATTTGGCCACATTCCCTTTGATTTTTGGACATGTCACTTTGGCCTCATCCCTGCAAGCACATGAGCGTGTGCATGTAATTTTCATCATGTGAGCAGTCCCAGCTATGTCTTTGAGACTAAGCGTGTGTGACGTCCTATATATGCTTAAATATTTGTAGGACTGTGGCCTTAATCTCTCTCTCTCTCTGACAAATGTGGATAATACTTCCCTACATCATGTGTGAGCTGTGAAGCTACATTGAGTAATTCTTTGCAAAGTGATTTAAGGTCCTTAGATGGAAGATGCTATAGAACAATATTTATCAACCTTTTTGATACCAAGGACCGGCTTCCTTTACAGTTGCAGAGATCTGGGGAACTGGTGCCAGGCCATGGACCAATGGCCAAGAAACACTGCTACAGAAGTATTAAATACTGTAAGCGTAGGGTATGTTTATGTTTACCGAGGGCTTGAGCATCCACACTCACTGGTGACCCTCAGTTTACAATTGCTGGGTTTGGAACCCAAACCTGGGCCTCCAGCATCCACGCTGCAGTATGCAGACCTGAGTCAAACCGCCATATTCCAGGCATCCTAGCACGTTCCCTAACAGTGGATACCAGGGTTTGTGGTGCAATGTGGGAGAACTTAACAGGAGGGATGGACAGGAAGTCACAGGAAGTTGTCACAGCCCACCAAGATCCCAACACATCCCTGCATGCTCCCAGCAACCACAGCCAGCAACGTCTGAAGTTACCATTTGAAGAGTTTGCTTTGCTTGCCCTTTCACTCCTGTTTCAGCAAATGGGGGGAACACCCATAAGAGGCTGCGGGAAGGTCCAGCAGCATTTTCTGCCCTATCAAAGGCACCTGACAGAGAAGGATGATACAGACATAGAAGTCTTATACTGGCTGCTGCTGCTCGCAACCCTCAGAATAGTCACTGATGTCCTTTAGGTAGACTGGCACTTATGGAGCCAGGGCCAAAAGCACAGACCAGGGCAACCCCATCGTCATGTAGACCTGGGATGACCAGCAGTGGCTACAGAATTTTTGCATGAAGAAAGCTATCCTTTTTGGAGCTTTGTGAGCAGCTTGTCCCAGCCCTCCAGCATCAGGACAGACACAAATGAGGGTGGACATACAGCTCCAGAAGTAGGTTGCTGTAATCATCTGCAAGCTGGTTACACCAGGCTGCTACAGGTCCATTAGTAACTAGTTCAATGTTGTAAAATCCACTGCGGGTAAAGTGGTCACAGAGGTTTTGGAGGCAATCGGGCATGTGGTTTGCCCAAAGATAGTGGGCATAAAGTAACTGCTGGTTTTGAGAGAGGTGGGGTTTCCCAACTGTGCCAAGGCTATCAGTGATTCATATGCCCATGCTTTGCCCTCCACAAAGACGGTCAGTAAGGCAGGGGAAAGTGAGAAGGGAGAGGTGAAGGGCACACCCCACGTACTCGGGTGGGTTCGGCTCATGGTGTTCATGAAATCTGCACTGTTTTCCCAAACCAATGCTGTGTTACTTCCTTTTATCAAAAGGTTTACTTCCTACACTCCCCCTCTCGCAGGCACAGAGTCTAAGTATTGCCCTTTGGGGCACCCAGGGGGAGTGTGTGATTTCCCAGGTGACTGGGTGGAGGCTCGAGCCGGTTTGGTGGTGTATCATTGACAGGAGCCTCTAGATATAGAACCAGGCCCTTTGCTGCTGCTGGCTCTGCCTGGCAGAAGGGTTACAATTACGCTCTCAGCAGGTGCAGAATGGTGGTTGGGTGTGTCTGGCAGACTGAAATCCCACCCGTGCTGTCTGCAGACCTGTTTGGATTCTTGTGTTGTCATGACAGTGGCTTGCTGTGATGTCACAATCTTTGGGAAGCCTTTGAATAGTAATGGATAGCTGAACCAGCACATTCAGACAAAGTGCCCCTACCACAGCTGGGGCAGGATGCACCCAGTCAACACATTAGGGACGCTGTATGATCCCACATTATGGACTTGCCTAGATCAACTGAAAAGGGAGAATAGTGCGTATCCAGCACTTGGTCAAACTCCTCATAAAAGGGGCAGGATGATGGTGAGTTCTCAGAGATGCAGCTCTCATCCCTGGCTTTCAGGTAGTCCCGTCTTGAGTCACTTAATCCACTTAATCCACTTAATTCACCAGTCTGGTGAATCCCCAACGTTTCCAGGCTCTTTGCTGTTTCCTACCAGGTGTATGCGTGGTCATTCCTGGAATCTTGCTGAAGTCCAAATCTTTGCTCACCTTGCATCGAAGATTAACCAAAATTTGGCTGTGCTCCCATGACCAGCTAGCAGCACACTTGGCAAAGGACTTCTTCAGGCTGGTGGCCATGACGAATGCAGGAGAAGATTCACTCTGCTTGCAGCTCAAAGGGTCAGAATAAAATGGAAGGCTTAAATGCTGAGCAGCTGTAATTGAACCAGGGAGCTGATTCACTTTCCTGAAGGCTGACTGGCCAATCTTGGAATAGAGAGGACAAAAAACACTGGCCCATGGGATTGTGGGATAGCATTGGCGATTGTCAGGACCCAAGTCAGGGGGCCCAGACCTGAGCTGCATCCACACTGCAAAAGGATGGAGATTTGACCCAAGTACCCACCAGGTCTTGGGCTCAAACCCCCTACCCTATGTGGTCCTGGTGCCCAAGCCTGAGCTGGACAGAACTGTGTGTCAGTGTAAGGGGGTTTGGCTCAAGCTTGAGTCTGAGACTGGGTTTACACTGCAGTGTAGACAAACCACAGAGCTCTCTCCTTTTCTTACAGAACTCCTTCATTTGATAGGCCAGTGCAAAATCATTGAGCTTCATTCGCCCTCCTTATCTCCCAACTACAAAATTTCACCCTCTTACCCCTCCCCCCTGCACAAAGATAGATGTTTGTTTAACTGAGGTCCTCTCTTGCCTTGGTATCTGAAGAATTCCCCATTGATTCCCATTTTCCTTAGATCATAATGAGAACTCAAAGTCAGGCTTTTCCATCTGCGGGCCGTTTCCTGCTTTCGCTCCACAGCGCCTGCTGGCACAGACAGAACCTCTGCTGCTGCAAGAGAGTGCAGCTGATGTGATACTTGATCACAGCAAGGAATAAGGTTGCCTGCAGCCAGCACTTCTATATAGCAAATTTAAAGGCTTCCTGCAAACAGTCTTTCCAGCCACCCACTCTCAGGATTTTCTTAATCTATCTCATTTTATAGAGGCTTTTTTTTATGGCATATTAGCACATATGCCTGCCTGCTCTCTCCCTCCAGATTTGACTTCCCACACAGTCTCTCCATTGTAGGCATATCTCTGTTGTAGGGTGAGATTTTTCAAAAACACTCAGGCTTGGCCTTGTTCTGCTCTCATTGAAATCAATGGTAGAACGTTCTCTGGGTAAAATGCTGGCTACCCCAAAGTCCATGGGAATTTTGCCACTGACCTCAGTGGAGCCAGAATTTCACCCTCTGACTTGAATGGGTGCGGAGTTAATTCAACTGTGAGTAATTCCGAAAACCCCACCTGCAGTTTTTAGGAATGCTAGGGAGAGTAGTGTTAACCCCCTCACTGCTAAGCACTGGATAAAAGCCATACAACCATCACATGAACACAGTTTTTCTGAAGTAACAGAATGATGTCATGCAGATCATGATTTACTATAGATCACTGAAAGAGGGACCAGAAGCCTTTTGCACATCTTCCACTTTCTATCTGCATTACAGGACCTTTGCAAATCAGTTTGTTTGCTTGTGGTTGGTTGGTTTGTTTTTGTTTTTAAATCCTACATACTCTACAACCATACTTTGTAGTTACTGGTTTATATTCAGGTTATCTGGAGGGAGGAAATGGTGAATTGCATTTTGTTTTGGTTGTATCAAAAGATGGTAGTTTAAACCTATAAACCAGATTTAAAATTGAAGATTCATGCAGATTTTTCCTTGGTGTAAAATTCAAGTTTTGTTTTTAAATTGCAATAAGAAAGTGGTTTTAATTTTAGTTACAGACGAAGCTTAAAAATCACCCAGTCTAGAGCAAAACCCATCTCTGGAGTGCACAGCCTGAGGTAAATTGATACATTCATTCCCAGTGCAGACTCCTTCTTCTACACTGATTACTAGTCTCCACTAACAGTGTTTGCAGGACAGATTATCCATTCTCCTCTTCTATAAGAGATACTGTTCAAAGAGCTTGGAACACAGCTGCCTCTTTACAGGCTTTAGGTAGTTTTCAAAAGAACAAGGATCATGTGACTGGGGATGTATGCCTCCCCAATAGAAAATCTAAATTAATCTTCATAGAAAAGGGTGAGTCTTGTTTGGATCTATCAGAAAAGGAGAGCACTTGTAGGTGAAATCTTCTTAAGACCAAAGTGAAACTTTCAAGGAATCCTGTGAAAATGCTGGGCTGCAAGACTTCCTGGGCATTGCAAACAAAAGAAATTAGCTTTCTGGATAAAAGGTTCCTGGTTTAAATTTAAAAGTTTTCAGTATGAGAGGCAGTGCACTGCCAAAAGTTTGAACTGGCTGAGAATTTAACCTCCTAATCTTTCTATCTAGTTACTGCACTGCTCGCCTTCCTTTTCTTGTAGTGCTCCTCTCCTTTCTTTCCTTTCCTTTCCCATCCCAATGGGGAGCATGACACAGAATACCCATTTGCTACATCCCATTTGGAAAATAAGCGATCAACCTAAACTTTATCATTTGTTCCATAAGCAACGTTTAAATGTCAGATATCTGAATTATTTTCCCGTGTCTTTTTTATTCTCATCCTATTAATTTCCAGTAAGACACTTTGACCCAGATTCTGATCTCACTTGCTCCAGTGTAATCAGGAATAATTCCATTGAAATCAAAGAAGTTATACTGTTGTGAAACTGGTATTTAAAGGAAAACAGAATGAGCCCACTGACGTTGGTGCATGTGCTATTGCCCTGGCTGTGTCTGGTAGAAAATAAACAAGCGTGTGCAGTACCGGGACACTATCGTGTGTATCAGTACTGGGTGGATTATAGTAAATGTGTTTCTTAACACGAGTCTTGTTGGTTCCTGGATCTTTCTGCTCTACACAGCTCAGTAGACTGCTACATGACCTAAATGCAATGGGAAGAAAGGCAAAACACGAAAGCCAGCTGTAGGCAGAGGGGGCACTGAAGATGCTGTGCGTAGTGGCATGTAAGGTGTAAATCCAACCCGGCTTACAAATATACTTCTGAAGAGCAGTGGGTTTGTTTTTGTTTTGTGTTTTTTTTTGGTGTGGAATGACACCACATTAGATATGTTTACTAAGAGCAGATACCCCCATGCCTTCCCAACAGGGCTTGATACCCCCTCCCCTGCATATATCCATTTAATCCTCCTCACTGGCCTTTACTATTATCCCTCTCCCATGCCTACCAATTGCCCAGCATGGCACCAAACCTGTGAAGTAACTACCATCTTCTGCAACATGCTATCTCCCTTCAATGATTTTGGTGGGAACTGAGCATGCTCACCACATCACAGGCTATTGCCCTATTAAAAATGCAGCCACATGCATTTGGGAGAATGAACGGATAGCTTGGCAGAGGCCAGCATCTTTGAGGTTCATTTTAATAAAGCTTCATGGGGGAGAAAATGCTCAATCTTGCATAAGACTACAAAAGGTAGAGAGCTGCGCCCCTCATTATTTGATAGCTGCATTAATAGTTAGTTCTGATATGTGCTAGCCAGCGCATTACGACTCAGCATAGTAGTGGAACCCTATTGGCTCTGTACGCTCCTATTTGAACTGTGTAAGGAAGGTGGTGTGTTTTGGGTTTTTTAATATCTGCAGGTCTTGCAAGGTTGGATAGGCTATTAAGCCAAAATAACCACAGACTTTCAGGGTAAGGGCTAGTGTAAATTATCTACATAAAATCACAAGTGTGATTAGCTTCTAGCTGTGGGAAAGTCAGTCCTTTATCCCATTGGAAAAGGGGAATTTTCCTTTGGTACAAAGCATCCTCTTCTAGCCCTCTTGGTCAGCTGTATTGGACCTTAAACCTATCATGGTTGCAAGACTGAGCAGCGCCAGTCCTGGGCTAATACGCAGCGTGACTCTGAAAGATAATTCTACTTATGAAAAGAGACAATGTTTTTTGTGGCTGTTGCTGTTGTTAGGTGTTTGCTGTCCAGAAGGTGCTAAAAAGGAGTTAGTAATCCTGGTAGTGATAGGTTAGTGGGCAAAGTGCAGTTAAGGTGGGTCTGCTGTTTACCACACCACTGCCTGTGCAGAGCATGAACACTTAAGCATAACTGGGATTAAATCATATCTAGGAACATGTACATCTGTGTGCCTAAATAAATAATTCAGGTCACGTATGTGTACATTTCCTGTCAAGATAACCATAGGTTTGAAAAATCTATTTCATAATGTTTCCCACATATATCACTGTACAAGCGCATACAATGAAAAGTACGCAGAAGCTGTTTTCCACAATGCTGTTTTGATTCCTTGAGCAAGTCGTTGGCAACAAGGCAAACAGCAGCATTTGTGATGTCAGAGGGTGTCTTAGATTAGTGTGCAAATTCCCGTGGGGTATTTTTCCATGTTTTCATTTTGCACGTCAACGGACACTGTGCAAAAACAGCTGCATGCCTGCGTCACTTACGCTTTGTCTTGAATGATGTGTAAAATAT
Organism: Mesoclemmys tuberculata; assembly: GCA_007922155.1. Taxonomy (NCBI): domain Eukaryota; kingdom Metazoa; phylum Chordata; order Testudines; family Chelidae; genus Mesoclemmys; species Mesoclemmys tuberculata. The sequence goes on from ML675610.1 coordinate 33,763,288, forward strand.
GCAACCCAACCCTTCTGAAAAAAAATCCCCAAGATGCAATCTCACATAGTCCCCTTCTCTCCCCCATGGAAGGGTATCTCTCTTTTTAGGGAGCCTGGCCTAATATATGATATTATGGAGTCAACCCCTTTGCAATAGTAGTGGTCTTTTCCTTCACTGTGGAGGCTGAGAACTCCCAACTGCTTGTTGTAGGTGCTTCTTAAAGCCCAGTAGGTAGGTTGTAAGAGAGAACTTCCCAGTATACAGCTATATGTAATATGCTTTCCATTTTCCCATGCTTAACTCAGTTAAATGAGCCAAATGAATATCTTGCTCTGCCTTTTACAAATAGGACTACATATGTGTAATCACTTTGTATGAATGACCAGATGAATTTGATTGTAAAGTTTATTCTGACATCCCTTTTTCTCTCTCTTTCATAGTCAGGAAGAAATCTGGATAGATTTTTAAATCTGGACTCCAGGTTTTGCGCTATCTAGAATGTTCTTCCTTGAGCAAAATAGAGCAGAAAAATTTTTTAAATGTCCTAAAATTCCTGAGGTCTGCTTTATAGTATCCTCTACTCTCCCTGCCACTCTCTAAAAGTGCTTCCTTCTCCAGTCCATCCTCCTCATAAAGAAATTCAAGTCCCAATGCTTTTATTCAGACACTCCTGCTGTTTACAACACCTAGGTCATCCAGTTAGGGTCTGAAAATATACCATATGACTTGTGTGACCAATCACTAGGTGTAAGTACTCATACCAGATACTTCACAACCCATGAGATAACATCTGTTAATTTATTCAAAGAGCAATTGTAAACAGTGAATACATCGGTAAGTTTCTCCATTTTTACCACTTCAGCAATTTTTAAATTAGTACTGTGGAAATGTCAGGCTGGGAAAATTTTGTTCAGACTCTTGTTCTTCTATTATGTGCTCGTCAACAAACTGAAAATTGCTGGCCTTATCCACTGAGCTTCCAATCGAACAGATAGGGACCTGTCCTTTTCAATTTTGAAGGAAGAAATGGCATTATGGGAATCTAATTTTGCTATTGACTCTAGTGGTGGCAGAGTTTAAATGCTGAGCTTTTTTGAAAATTCACCTCCTTTCATTTTGACCATCAAACAAAACAGCAGAATTTCTGCTGAAGAAACATAGGATCTCTGATAATACTGTAGATTAGGAGCCCAGTGTTTTTCCCCCCATTGAATTCACTAGGAGTTCTGGTAATGACTCTAATGGGACCATGATCAGCCATAAATTATCAGGAATGAGAGATTAACAGTTGCATTACCTCTATCTATTGATCAAAGATATGAGAAAAAAAAACATAGCTTGCTTATTAAAATATCTTCTGGAAGGAATTTCAGAATACATTTAATAATTCAACTATATTCAGCTAGTAAACTTTTACAAGACAAAAAAAATGAAATGCTTCACTTAAAAAATATTTAACAAAGAATAGCTTTCTAATTAAATTCAAATGTTGGGGTCATAAAGGTATGACCCATTACAGTTTTTAAGAAATACTATTTCCTGTCATCTTCCTTTTTTAATGTTTACTAGCTTTTTCAGACACAGAAATTTCCAATCTATTTAGGACTGGATTAAGGTATACAATCTCCTTCATTGGGTCTCAGTCTCTTCTTACACCCGTTTTATAAAGATGAATCTCCACTGAATTCAGTGTAGCTACTCCTGATTTGCATCAACGTAAACGAGAGGAGAATCTGGGTCTATACAGAGAACACAGCAAGACAGATGACCTAACCCTCATGCTAACAAGTATTGAAAACTTCATTAGCGCTGCCTGCAAGGAGAGTGGAAAGGAAAAGGTAAAGAAACGATAGGCGGGAAAGAAGAAAGTAAAGGAAACATTAAAAAAGAAAATCTTTAAATTTCTTCAGAGTCAAAGTCATCAAGTGTACATGTTGGTCCAGATTCATGCCTGCAGTAATTCCAGTGGAGATATATCAAAGATGAATTTGGTCCTCTCTGTAGAGTTCAATAAAATCGATTTACCACCCTCAGCTGGGTAAGCTGACAGGTAAACCGCCAGTTTGTACCACTCTAACGCTGACACATTCACAAAGAAGCCTGACAAAATAGTCAGCATAGGTTATAATTTTTTCATGTTTCCAGGTAAATGGACAAGTAATTGAAGCCATAAAAGGTGATGCTTAGAAGAAGAAAAGTTTTGTTAATCTTATTTTCCTCAATCTGGCTAAAGATGAAAACTGGAGACAAGGAGAATTAATTGCTTTTTGCTAGTCGTGTCTCACGTATACTATAAATTCAATGGTTGGTTTTAATGGTCATCCCATCCACAAATAAATCAGAAATTGGCAGCATATCCTCCTCATACAAGGATATTTAATTCTGTTATAGTTTTTTAATTTCAGTATGCATGTTTTCCCAAGCGCATGCAGCTTTTTTTTTTTTTTTTTTCCTAATTTTGCTTTAGTGACATGGAAAGCTGCACCCCATATCTCCGTGGAAGACTGAATAATCAAGTTCTTATATTTACAAATATGTACTGGTATATGCAGTTCAGAGTGATGCTGAGGTTGGTGAATTAGAACAAATAGTGTAGTACTGAGAAATAGGTAGGTTGATTACAGTTGATATACAGTTTGTTTTGTTCCATTCCAATTCAAACAAATGAGTGGCAGCCAGGAAATAGTTCTGTCAGGTAGAGAAGGGTGGAGGTAGTTTTCTGTAAGAAATTAATATGAAATCACCCTCAACTCAACATCAAGTCAACCTGTAGCTCAGAACCAGGCAGAATCAGAACTTCACCAATTTTCTGTCACATTCAACTTCCCATTCTTTTACTTTTGCTGCTTATGTTACTATAGCTACTTCATTGCTGACACATGTATCTACATGAAGCCCTACATGGAATTATAGATCTATAGGAATTTCAATGTGAAACAATTATTTTTTCCAGTAGGTGTCCTTAATGTAGAAATTACCTATTAGTCTTTTCTTCATCTGTTATACAGTTTCTGGTTTAGTCATCCCTACTCTCATTTCCCTACAGCATCCAGAAGAGTGACTGTTTTTTTTCTTTTTCTTTTATTACGCTATGTTTACCATTATGTGTCTATGGGAGTTCCTTGGTTTGTTTACTAAAGAAATTACTGGGACAAACCCAAATTGGAAAAATTCTACTCATCTTTTTAGTCAAGAATTTCTGGCTTTCAGGTTTTTATCAATCAATATTTTCCAACAGGTAAATATTCTTCCTGTGAAATCATGTTTCATCCACCTCAGATATTTTAAGAAGTTTTATTTTCCTGAAAAGAAAAAGCAAATGTGCTATTTAGGTCCCAATGTAGCAACATCTGTAGGAACATGCTGAAGTGCTGAATGAGTCCCAATGCAGTGTTTAAAGTTCACCATGTGTTTAAATTCTTTGCTTTACTACTACTTGGTTGAAGGAAAAATTATCCTATAACCTTAGGTAAAAGCTTTATATCTATATTTATTTATAAAATAATCATAGATGTTGGTTTCACAGTACACTGCCTTTTTAGTCACCATTCTAAACTGCAACTATAGTACAGCCTTGGCCTCTATATTCTGAACTGAAAGGACAAACCAACGTGCAGACTAATTGAGGCTTTCCACTAACTTAAATGTGAATTCCTGCCTGCTTTTTTGTTTGAAGATAGTTTTGTGGTATCTATCTGAAAAGAGAGATCTCTCATCATCCTTTCATTTCTTGGCTGATGAAACAGTCATGTGGTAAAAGTCAGCTGATAACCAGCTGGTAACTCCTGGCTATAAACCAAATGGTGCCCTATGCCAGAAGCATTTTTGGTGCCCCTGCTCCATTTGTTAAACTTTTGAATACCTTATTTTTATTGTAGTTGTAGCCTATTTCCTGACTTTGATGCATGATTTGCATGCATGATTTATCCCTGTCACATAAGATGATAAATTTGCACGTTCGCATCTGTAAATCCTTCATGCCCTACATAAGCATCTAATAAGCTTACATTTTCCCATTAGTTTGCCCCTTGCTGCAAACTAGATTGCAATGCAGCTTTTCACTTCCTATACTGAGTTCCTGAGGCTTCTGTGGGAGCATCTTTTATTTTCTGTGGCAGAAAATGGATAATAGGAGGGGAGAGCAAAACTCTGTTCCGCAGTCTTAGAAAGTCATCAAGCATTAAACATCTTAATATGTGTTAAGCATGGCAAAAGAAGTAATGATATTTCTTTTATATTGTTTCGGAGATGGGGTACAATAGATATCTGTGGCATTTCATTAAATATGTCCTTTCTTAGTTGCTACTTACACTGTTCAAGTCTGAAAACACAAATATACTGTCACCATTTTACAATAAAGCAAGATTCACAATATCACAGGTGGGCTTTCACTGAGCTTTACTTCATTCTTACGTCTCACTGACTGACTGGCGATGCTTCACCCCTTATATAGCTGGGAAAGCATGACTGACAACAGTCTAGGAGGTTCGAGGAAAATGTAATTCTCAAAGTTTGGATGGTTCCACCAGATTCTACAAAGATCCAGAACATTCTAGGAGCTCAGTGGAAAATGAATCCACATATGAAATACCTGAAACAACAAAAACAGCACCCTGTACCTAGCACCCCCTAAACCCTGCAGTTGACTGGGTCACCTGTCCCTAAATCCAGCCCTGTCTTGTGGTATAAGGATTCAAAGATGAGACACAGCTACCGACCCACAGCAAAAATCTGAGGGCAGTTATCAATATCAGGCCCACTCGTGCAAAGTGCTGAGCACCCTCCAAATCCCGTGCCTGTGTACACTGGCACAACTCCATTAAGGTTAACTTCTTTCATTCTAACATATATAACATGAGCTAACTGAGGTCAATGAACCAGCTGTGAACTTGCACGCTCCCTACCCCCAACGTTTTAAATGGGAGTTAAGGGCATGTAGCATCTTGTAGGTCTGGGCCCATGTTTGGGACATCCTACTGCAATGTTTTCACTTCTTTGCTGTTTGGGTAACTTCCTGCTCAAATGCCAAGAAGAAAGAGCAGGCATGAGAAACTACATGATCAATGAACATAGAAGGAAAGCACTATTTTTAATGCAAACAACTAACTGAATTCTGGGCCTGTGTTCTGACTCAACTTAAGCATCTCTTTTGAAATCCTGAGTACTCTCACAGCTCAGGTTTTGGATAGTTATATGATGAAAGCTCGATGATGGACAAGTGAAGACAGCAACTGAAAATTTCAAAGCTTATTGAGAAGGGTGGAGAATTGTTTTTCTTAGGCAAAAGCCACCTGAACAGCACCAACTGTGGCATAAAACCCATTTCTGATCTGGCCTGTACCTGAGCAGCAAAAAAAACTGGTACATTAACACATTAACACAACACGTGTAACTCAGCCCGTTCATGCACGCTACAAAAAACTTTCAACAAATAAAGAAAATTTCTAACAATGGCTCTGCCTGCTGCAGCAGGCTTGGCTCACTGTTCAGCAAAGCCAGGTTTTTTAAATTATTTTTTTAAATGAAGGATTTCCCCTTTTTGACACTGTTTGAACAGATGGCTGCACTTCTGGATACCAAATTTGTTTGTCACATAGTGAAAAGATTTTTAAACAACAGAATTGCACATTTTTAAAGTAATGTCTTAGTGGTCAGAAAGAGCATAGGACAGGCCAGCCCAGATCAATGGTAATTCCAATATTTTGTGTGCCAATGGCCGTTGCTGGGTATTTCAGAGGCAGATGTTAAACCCCATAATGCACTTAATTGTGCAACATTATAAAGCTATTCCATCTCCCAGAGCATAAGAATGGACAGTCCTCTTCGCATAGCTAGTGTAATGGCAAATGTCCTTTTAAAACAAATACTAAAATCCAAACAATACAAATACTATTCAGTTCTTGTGTAGTACACTCCAGCTGTAAATCACAAAGTAAAGCAAGAACCACTGTCTCCACTTTACCAGTAAGGAAACAGAAGCACAGAGAAGTGACTTGCTTAAAGCACAGCTCTGGCAGAGCTGGGGAGAAAATCCAGGCATCTTGACTCTAGTGCATTTCCTTTGCTCATTAATTTTGTAATCTGGGCAAAAAGAAGCTTACTAAAATATCTTTATAGATCCAGGTTTCTTATTTTCTGATACTTGGCCCTGGTTCAGCAATATGTAGTCATATGCCTAACTTTCAGTATATGAGTCACACTGGGACTTTTTTTGTGTGCTTAAAGCTAAGCATGCGCTTAACTAACGTGCTGAATCATGACCTAGAAATTTAGGGCCCATTTCAAAATTGTTCATCACCATCAGGCCTTCACCAATTTTAATCCCTTAGCATCTGTTCTGTTATTTTACTGGGTAAATTAGATTTATGATAATTGTCAGGAACATGCCTTTTAAAACATCACCACTACCTCTGCTTTTGTCCAGTTTCTCAATACCTTACCCAGATGTCCATGGCTTTTCAGAAAAGATTTTCGGTGGCACAGTAAATTCATTAGCTGATTTACTCAGTATCTTCATACAGAAGCAGCTGCAGGTGCAGCTTAAGCAAGAAGTAAGGAAAATAGGGCCCAGCCATGGCCCCTCTCCCACACATCCAGCACGTGCCAGACCCAGAATTGTGCTGGGGAGACCCCTTCTGGGGGCACTAGGACCTCATGCCTATATGCAGGGTTTACGGTTTGGTTCAATGCTTGCAGCACCTCCACTATACAAAATGTTTCAGTACCCCTGCTTCTGATCTGCTCTGTTCCCCTTAACCATCTCCCTTCCCTTGCTTTCCATTTAGCTAATCCCCCCTCAATCCTTCCTGGGTTCCCCCCCCCAAAAAAGTGGCATTGATATAACATTTGCTGCCATCACATTGTTCATTCTGCTTGTACATTAAATCCCTTTCTCCCATCCTGTGTCCGTCTCGTCGATTTAGATGTTCAGTTTTTCAGGGCAGGGACTCTCTTATTCTGATTGCACAGTGGGGCTGCAATTTTAATTGGTTCCAAGGAGGATGACCAGATAGCAAGTGTGAAAAATCGGGACACTTTTTTTTTTCCCAAGGGTGGGAGGTGGGATGGCTGCGTATATAAGACAAAGCTCCTAATATCGGGAGGTTTAGTCACTGTAGTCTTTAGTCACTATTTTAATAAACAGGATAAATATCAATATCATCTTAATCAACTGAGCTGCATATGTTCACATTTTCTGAGTAGTTCTTCCTTGTTCTTTTTCAACAGTTATAATTACAGGATCTTCCTACCTACCTAATTGTTCAAATTTCTTTATATACTTGAAGACATTTAAAGAATGAGTGTCTTAGCTGTTGCTGATTCATAAATTTATCCCCTTCCTCTCATTTTATGAATGAACCTTTCTTGCCATTACATTTTTTTCCCTAGGAGAAGGACAAATGGAGAAAAAGAAAATAGGGCAAGCATATTGTTGATATGGTGTGCTATAGTTTAATCAGTACAAGTCTGTTGATCTTCCTGTGTTAGGGAGTTGTTCTCTGTGCCACTTTCTTTTGTTTAGGGAGTTCCCAGAGAAAATCCATGAAGGGGTCCACAAGTTTGGTTCTGCAAGCTCTCCTGTTCAACATGCACATGAAATCCCATGACAGGTAGATGGTCTCTCGGCACAATGCTTCCAAAATGTGGATGTCACCCCTCCCCTTTCATTTGATCGAGGCACTGTATTTGAGGCATTTACTCTAGGTATAACCACAACTGAAATCTGGTCAAGAGAGAGGAAGTACTTAGGGCACCAGGCTAGGACGTAAGGGACCTGAGTTCAATTTCCTGCTCTGCCACAGAGTGCCTGTGTGATGCTGGCTCAAGTCATCTCTGTTCATTAATTCCTCAGCTGTGAAATGGGGGTAACAGCACTGCCTCCCTCACAGGGGTGTTGTGAGGATAACTACATTAAAAATTATGAGGTGCCCAGATGCTGTGGTGATGGGGGCCGTGTAAGAATCTTAGATAGATGTAGACTAACTAGCTGAGACTGAGCCTAGATAACACTGATATAATTCTAGTAGGTTGGGAGAAACAACCAAAAGAAAGAAGAGATGCAAGCTAAAATCCTGCTCCAGTGATGTCAATGGGAGTTTTGCCTTGACTTCATTGAGAGCTCATCTTATCTGCCCTCTCAATCTAAGACTTTCCTTAAAAAGCCTGGTTCACATCAGATTTAGGGTTCTCTATAACAACTTCCCAGACAAGCCTGATCAGCAGGCAAAGCCATACCTTGGCCTGACGAATCTTATTGGTAGTGATGTGCGATAAATAAACGAACAAAGCCAGCTTGACTTTCAGAGCTGGAGTTCTCAGCATTGGCAGTTAAGAAACACACATATTCTCACTTGTAAACAGTTGATGAGAAGGTCACTGAAAACCAGCACAGAGCCCAATAATACCATTTATTTTACATTGTCACTGTGGGTTTTGTCTGCGGTAGGCTGCCCCTCTTTTGCATGATACCATGGCATTTGAGATGAGATGAGGCACCCAAATTAACACAGTTACATGTTTAGGGGCCTATATGCAAGTAATTCTCAATTAAAGGCTAGACACTAGAATTCACTCCTCACTTGATCCAACAGAGCCTGAATTTTGTTGACTTTCACATTTGGTTTCTGAGGGAGCACACATTCATTATCTCCCTACAAGGGCTATCTCTTTCCTCATGTTTTTTTCCTGAGGTCATCTTTGTTGGCAGTCTAAGCAGAAAGAGAACAAGCATATCAGCCATCGACACAGAGCTCCGTTCATAGGTGGATCTTCTGGGTTGGTTATATTGATAGTGTCATTTCAGGAAAGCCTGGACTGACTGCCTTTGCTGTTCCAGTGCTGTAGACAGAGAACATCTGTTTCCAGGGCAATCAATCTGACCCCTTTATTGAGATCTACATTCATTTACTTTTTCAATTTAAATGGAAAACAATGAGGTAAAAATGACAAAATTTGTTTCTAGAATCTCTCCTCTAACAGAGCAGTGGCTAAGAACTGCAAAGTACCTTGCAGTTGAGATGAGCTTGGCAAAGCTTGGGTAGGCAAATAACCTTTTTTTGAATCACCTGGGCCACCCTTTTGAATCACCTGCTGTGAATGTTTTACAGACCGTAACAGCCCTCGATTTAGTCTTGCCTGCAGGATGCCCACACAAGCCCAGCAACCGGATGTCAGGGGTGGGGGGGTGGGAACCTGCTAATTGGTAAAGTCCGGTCTAGTCTCTGGCTACCAGTTGGCAGACAGAACAGCATTGTCTCCTGAAAATGAAAATTGCGTTTTAATGAGGGCTTCTCAGGAGAATACTCTACCATGCTAAAGTTCTATCTTGAGGGGGTGGGGAAATGACCATATGAAGTACAATGTGCCTCCAAATTTGCTGCAACCCATCTACCACCCAGAAAGCCTCAGCTACCATTGGAAAAGTATACACTTACCACACTACTTCACTGATTTGTGGGTTTTTTTAAACTAACCCCTATGTATCTCATTATCTCACTATCTATGACAAAGAAAACCGTGTGCTAAATTAGCCACTTCACAAGTGTACTGCAAATCTCCTTTGCTGAAATATGATGTGATCCACTGTATCTTCATGCTATGTGTTAATACAATTTAAAGCACTCTAGTATATTAACTAGAATGGAATATATAGTTGTAGTATTTAAATTCCCTTTTTCTAACTAAAAAGGAACAAATAATGCAAACATTGTGTGCCTGACTCACATTTTTATAACAGGGTAGTAAGAAAATACTTGCTACCTGAGCTATTTCAGTAAGTCAGTGAAGCAAGCAATCCAACATGTGGGTTACATTAAAGTCAGAGCTGATCTTAGTTTTCTAACACACACTAAACAGCAATGTGCAGGAGGCTCAGGTTTAATAAAACTAAAACTTTCGGTGGTGCATACAGCCAATAAAGATTTAAGCATCCTGTGCCTGATCAGCATACTAATTGCTGCATTAATAAATCCTGGGCTGTTTTGAAAGGCAAATAAAATTATTGTAGAAACCTTTAAGAGCATTTACTTAGAAAAGTTAGCCTACATGTACCTGTGATAATATGTGTGTGAATGTAGAATATCAGCAAGAATACCAATTCGTTCCTTTTGATGTCATGTATATACCTGTTTAGTATTTATCAATTCTGTGCAAGCAGTACGTTGCCATGGCTGATTTAAGTTATTCTGCCCTAGCTTTTTTGGACACAACCTCTCTGACAAGATAATCATGCTGCTTCTGCTGCCAGTATTAATACAACTTATTCCTCATTTGCACCTCTGAACCTAATGAGACACATCATATAACAAATGGGTAACCAACATAGATGCTGAACAAAACAGTCTAATCATCAAGAATACATTCAGACCACAACCACAAGCAAAGGGAGAAAAAGACCATGGCCCCAGCATAGGAAATAAGCTCTGACAGGCCCATAGCGGCTGCGTGCAAAATTTAGTAGGAGGCCGTGGGTATAGAAGGTCCCTGAGGGTGCAGCATGTGAAAGTGTGAGCAGAGCTGGTCCTGGGTCTATATGAACTGTTACCTCTGACTGCTGAGGCTGTTTCATAGAATCATAGAATATTAGAGTCAGAAGGGACCTCAGGAGATCATCTAGTCCAACCCCCTGCACAAAACAGGACTAACCTCAGCTAAATCATCTCAGCCAGGGCTTTGTCAAGTCTCTGCTTAAAAACCTCTAAAGATGGCGATTCCACCACCTCCCCAGGTAACCCATTCCAGTGCTTCACCACCTCCTAGTGAAAAACCTTTTCCTAATATCCAACCTAGACCACCCCCACAGCAACTTGAGACCATTGCTCCTTGTTCTGTCATCTACTACCACTGAGAACAGCCTAGCTACTATCAAATCCCCTTCATTCTTCTCTTTTGCAGATTAAACAAACCTAGTTCCCTCAGCCTCTCTTCATAAATCTTGTGCTCCAGACCCCTAATCATTTTTGTTGCTCTCCACTGGACTCTCTCCAACTTGTCCACATCTTTTTTGTAGTGGGGGGACCAAAACTGGACACAATACTCCAAATGCGGCCTCACCAATGCCGAATAGAGGGGAATAATCACTTTCCTCCATCTGCTGGTAATGCTTCTACTAATGCAGCCCAATATGCCGTTAGCCTTCTTGGCAACCAGGGCACACTGTTGACTCATATCCAGCTTCTTATCCATTATAACTCCCAGGTGCTTTTCTGTCGAACTGCTGCCTAGTTCATTGGTTCCCAGTCTGTAGCAGTGCATGGGATTCTTCCATCCTAAGTGCAGGACTTTGCACTTGTCCTTGTTGAACCTCATCAGATTTCTTTTGGCCCAATCCTCCAATTTGTCTAGATCACTCTGTATCCCCACCTTCCAGGGTATCTACCACTCCCCCTAGCTTAGTGTCATCTGCAGACTTGCTGAGGGTGCAATCTACCCCATCCTCCAGATCATTAATGAAGATGTTGAATAAAACCGGCCCAGAACTGACCCCTGGGGCACTCTGCTTGTGACCCGCTGCCCATTAGACATGGAGCCATTGATCACTACCCGTTGAGCCTGATGATCTAGCCAGTTCTCTATCCATTTTATAGTCCATTCATCCAACCCATACTTATTTGACTTGCTGATAAGAATACTGTGGAAGACCGTATCAAAAGCTTTGCTAAAGTCAAGGTATAGCATGTCCACCACTTTCCCCTCATCCACAGAGCCAGTCACCTCTTCATAGAAGGCAATCAGGTTTCACGCAGTCTCTTCTCCAAATGACAGGTAGAAGCCTTTTGTTCTTTTTTTCTCCTTCCCATTCTTTATCTTTGCATCCTAATGGCTCCTCTAGCTTTTCAGCAGGGTGGGAAGGACACTTATCCTGCATAGAGGGACACTTCGCAGCAGTAGCAGCAACCATAGTTCTAGACAAGCTGGAAGGTGGGCAGGGGAAAAAGAAGATGAGTCCTTAGAGTTTCCTGAGGCAAGAAGCGCTCTCTGCATGTCCAAGGAACTTTTGAAATATAAACACCTTCCTGACATTTTGAATATAAACTCTTCCTACTCTTTCCCCTTGTTTCAAATAGGAACTAGTTTTCAGAGTGTAAGGATATATTGCATTGTTCATTCCTTCCCAAATAAAAATTCCCAAATTGGAATTTTTTAATGACGGGTAAGATGAATGAATCGTACCCTAGTAGCAATGAATCATGCCAGGCTGTGTATTAGTCAGCCAGTGGTACACTTCTCAGGCAACTGAAAGTGCTCCTTCATGGGGCATTGAACGTGCACAAAAGGGTCATTGAAACCAATGGGAGACTTTGGTTTCCCCGTTGGTTCACTGATCTGCCCCCTATTGTTGGTCCTTGGCATATTAGTACAATTGCTGTTTGTGGCAGCTTGAGGGCAGCCATGCTTTTGCAGCACATTTAAAGACAGATGGGGAGACTAGGGTAGATAATGGACTCTTCAGTCTGGCAGACAAAGGTATAACAAGATCTAGTGGCTGCCAATTGAAGCTAGGCAAATTCAGACTGGAAGGGAGGTGTAGGTTTTGAACAGCGAGGGCAATTAACCATTGGAACAATTTACCAAGGGTCGTGGTGGATTCTCCATCACTGGCAATCTTTTAAAGCAAGATTGGATGTTGTCGCTAAAAAATCTGCTCTGGTTCAAATCGGAATTGTTCTGGGGAAGTTCTATGGCCTTTGCTAAGCAGACAATCACAGGGGTCCCTTAGGACTTTGGAGTGTATGAAGCTAAGGGTATGTCTGCACTGCATTAAACACCCCCGGTGCTGAAACTTAGAGCCTAGGTCAGCTGAGACAGGTTTGTGAGACTTGGGCGACAGGGCTAAAAATTGCAGCATAGACATTTCGAGCTTGGTCTGGAGCCTGGGTTTTGAGACCCTGGCTCATTATTGGGTCTGAGAGCCCAAGCTCCAGCCCAAACCCGAATGTCAGCACTGCAATATGATAGCCTCACAGCCCAAGCCCTGAGAACCTGAGTTAGCTGACCCAGGCCAGCCACAGCCCTGCCCCAGGTCTTTTATCTCAGTGTGGATGTTCCCTAAGTTCCAACGGTGGGGAGAGCTTCCTCTGCCTGAGAGAGACCCTCATCTTTAGCACCACATCATGCCAGACATCTCTTCCTTCTTCTTACCTTACATGAGACGAAAGCCCTATGCACGGAGAGGGGAATGAGATGTCAGAAGCGAGTATGGGAACCAACCTTGGATACTCTCTCCTATCCCTGGGGATTCTTCTCAAATCAGTCTGCTGCTGCTAAGAAATCTGCCTATTACAACTGGCAAATATGTTTTTTAACATTTCAAAGAGCAATTTGTTAAAATTTTAATTCTTGATTGGGGGAAAAAAGGGATTGACAATTTTCCCACCCTAATTGACAAATTTCCCACCCTTGTGCATTTTTTGATAGCTCTAATGCATGTTGTTGGAATTAGTGAATCTCAGAAAAGAATAAGGGGAGATAGCAGACTCAAGGCATTCCACTGGAAAAAGGATAAAGACTCTATGACTTCAACAAATGCAAAGTAACCCCAGCAATTAGCTACAAACAACAGGTTATAGAAAAATGTACCCAGCATATAGAAGAGATTCAAAACAGTTCAACCAAGTTCCAGTTAGGAAAATGTACCTTTGCCATTCATCATAAAGTAAACACGGAACCTGCAAAACCAATTAACACAGAAAAAACAAAACCCTGAAGGGGAGATGAAAGAAGTTCCCCTGCCTCATACATGCCTGACAAGAAACCAGCTAAGCAAAACAATCTGCACCCCATGTGCCAGAAGCACTCATTGGCCTGGGAAAAGTGCCATTTCCAAATGAAAGTCAGTAAAAGATGGAATGAAACCCACACAAGAAAGGCTGCCTTGAGAATAACACTTCAAAATTCCACAGACTAAACAATAATGGAGTATTAAAGCATGTCTACATGGCCCGCAGTTCAGAGGCTGGGGGGTGTGAACTACAGTATGTTTAGCATTCTGCACTGTACCTACCCCAAGGAAGCCCTGCAGATGTGAACTAAATTTGTGCCTGCCTGGTCTACCCAGGGCACTTACAGCACAGCACATGCTGAGCCCTGAAAGTCACACCCCCATAGACTGAATGTGTAGATAGGCCCTTCAGGGAAAAATGATATTGTGTTTAAGGGACTGGACTGGGCCTCAGAAAATCTAAGTTCAGTTCTCTGTTGTACCATAGACCTCCCCCCCCCCCGCATGTGAGCTTGTCAATCTCTGTGCCTCAGTTTCTGAGGTGCAAAATGGCAATGACTCCCTTTTACTGCCCTTTGTCTTGTTTGTTTAGACTGAGGTCTGTGGGGTAGGGACTGTCTCTACAGTGCCTAGAACACCAATGCCACTATCTCAGCTACTGCCTTTCTGCACCACTATCATATAAATAATATTTATTATTTAAATTACTGTAGCACCTAAGAGCCCTAGTCATGGACCAGGACCCCATTGTGCTCAGCACTGTACAAATGTAGAACAAAAAGACAATCCCTGCCCCAAAGAGTTTACAATCTAACAGCACAGCTGGAAAAAGAAAGTTACCTGTGTACGATACAGAATAGGTATCCGTTCATATGCCCACAGTGACATCTTTGTATTCCTGATGTGACTGACCTGCACATCTGTATGCATTGTCTAAGAAAACCTTCACCATCACACACTCGTCTTCTATACTCTTCACAGAAAACATATAATGATGAATACTCATTTGAAAGCTCACAAAAGAACAGACTGTACCACTTCTTGATCCAGAGGGAAGCACTTGGTATTTGCAGTGCAGTAGGGGATACTTTTCAGAATCTTTCTCTTGGCTTCTTAAGAAAGAGCCTTCAAAATTTTCTGAAAAAAATTCTAAACAGCGTTAAGTTCTATTCATTGTCACTAGAGCTCTTTGAACTATTTTATTGAATGGGGCTTCACGTTGGGTTTCAAGTACTTTGAGCAGGAACCGTATCAGCCTATGAGTCTGTACAATGCCTAGCACAATGGTCCCCAATCCTGACTCGGGACTTTGGTTGCTACCCTGATATAAATAATCAGCCCAAAATTTGGGCTAGGTTCACTGCATTTGTTGCATGTTTTCTGGAACCCAGGTCAAAGTTCAAGCAAACGTGGGCCAAATTGTGGTTTGGGGTGAAAAACAAGATGTCAGCTGAATTTATGCTTGATCTTTTGGATTCACTTGAATCCCAAACTCAAAGCAAAACACTGGGTTCAAGACCCCATGTAATCCAAAACCAATGTCATAATGATCACCTTTGACTCAAAAACATTGAGTCTCACTCAGCTCATGCAGTCTCATGAGAGGCTCACTCGTTGTATTTTATGCTTCCGTTTCTGGGCTTGCCAAAACCTAGAAGTGCAAAGTTGTGCACACCCTGCCAGAGTGGGAAGGGAAGAGAAGATAATGTTTTTAAAACCTGAAAAGTCTCTCAAGTTTCAGTTTGTTTGGAATAAATGTTCAGGTTGGGTCTTGTTTTATCTGAATACATACATACTGCCTACTAAAAATAAGGATCAGTTACCGCCCTACTAAAAACAAGGATCAGTTACTTTTGAGCATGCTTTTATAGTTTGCATTTATAATATCTCACACACTCAAAAAAACAAATGCAGGATTTGGGGAAGTTTCCAAAATTTAAACCCAGCTGTTTCTACAGGACCTCTGACAGAAGATGGAACATGCTTACTGCTTTTGCCAGCTTTAACTACTGTAAACCTCTATAAAGGAAAACAAGGAATCATTGATGGCCAATTAAAAATGTGCTAGGTTGAAATAAGGATCCTGTCTAGTCCATGGAACTTGAATAATCTGTATACTACAAAAATGGCACATTGTTAGGGTCTTTTTCTGGTTAAGTCCATTACAAACATTGAGGAAAAAACAATATATCGTACTACAGTGTGGGAATATATTTTAATTTTCAGATACTAACAGTTTTATGAACAAAGCATAAAAACCAGCCAAACAACATAAAAGCTATTTAAAAACCTACAACTGGCAGCATCTAAGGATTAACATTGTTGCCTCTCTCCTTCATATTTCAGTGACTGTTCTATGACACATTGGGCTAGATTCTCAACTAGTGTAAATTGACATAGTTCCATTGACTTCAATGGAGTTACAACAATTTATGCAAGTTGGGGATCTGGTCCATTGTCTTAAGACTGTGATAATTTAGGGCCAAATTTTTCTCTGTTACAACAATGTAATTCCCTTGAACTCACTGGGGTACTATTGGTATGACTGAAAGCAGAAACAGGCCCATCGTATTTTTTAAAATATCCTCGTGGGGTGGTTATAGGAAAATTTAAGAAACCTGTCGTGTGGTGTAAGGAGATTCGTCCTGTAACATTGTGATACTCTGCCAACTAGAAATATATGGTGGTGATCTCTAAATAAAGTGTATGGAAA
Source organism: Mesoclemmys tuberculata (assembly GCA_007922155.1). Classification (NCBI taxonomy): domain Eukaryota; kingdom Metazoa; phylum Chordata; order Testudines; family Chelidae; genus Mesoclemmys; species Mesoclemmys tuberculata. The sequence continues at coordinate 33,779,703 of ML675610.1, forward strand.
TGATTTGTAAACTTGTTCAATTTTTCTAAATACTGATTCTTTTTCCTGCATGAATTATAGAAGTAGCCACCTTTGTCAGGAAGTTACCAAGTGGTGGGGAACTCCAATTACGTGTGAGGATGAAAACTATATTATTGCTGACCAGTAATACATAATAGGCTCCACTTTTGGAAGTCATAGCCCTTGCTATATAAATGTGGGCCGTTTTTTCTGTAGATAGGGTACACTTTTTGGGACTAGACTAGTGACAATAAGAGAGCGAGAGAGAGAAAACCAGAATTGTGTGGCTCAGCTATATTGGTAAGAAATATTAAAGCCCCCACATGTCAGTAAGAGCGTCCCCATCACCACCGATATAACATGCCTAATTCTTGGCTGTCATGACAGCCTCCAAAACATGGAGTATTCTTTGAACTACAGCCAATTTCATTGTCTTGCACATCATTCTGAAACAGAAGCGTTGCTTTATAGTGTTCACGCTTTGCGTGTCTATTGTACATTTATATATAAAATGCACTTATAATTCAGTTACTTAAACTGAAAACAAAACACAGTGGAAAGTGCCAGAGCTTTCTGTTTGGGGTTGATACTTAAAGCACTGAATTTCATTCATAATATAGTATAGAAAGGCTAGCAGTCTTGGCGTGCCTCTCTCTGGGAAATCTTTCATAGATGAACATTTTCCTCAGCCTTACTTCATAATGTGTGAGTGAAATACAGTGCACAATAGACTGATAGATCTGTTAAAAGAAGCCTTTGTCAGAAACTCCCATGTGCTTGTCCTGCTTCTTTAGTATTAAGCCCTAGCAGAAATGCAATGTGAATTTACAGTGAGTAGGACAAATGCAGCTTGGCATAAGTAGCTGCAGGTCTATATACGTGTACCCTGATGGGACATGAGTGCTAGCTGAATTTCTACTCCACAAAGGATCACCTGTTGAAATAAAATACAAAAAAGAGAATAGTTCTGTGTGGTTATCCTTAGCAGCAACAAGCAGGAAAGACCACATACAGATACAAATTTGTTATGTATGTTTTAAATGAAAATAGAAGAGAGCATTTCATTCCACTCATAAGCCCCAAGGAGAGTTGGCTAACTGTTGAAAACCAAGTCTTTTTTTTAAACTGAAGATTGTGTGTTCTGGAGTTTGCTGCACCTAGCACTCAAATGCTATATAATTGGGTTGACTAACTGGCAACCATGTTTCCAAATATTGCTGAGCCTTAAAAAAGGATTCCATTTGTTTGGTTCTAAAGGGGGCATATGTTTGGGAAGGTGTTTTTTGGAAATCAATTGGCTTATTACTTGTTATTACCTAACAATTGCCATCTGCTCCACTTTTTTCTCATTGGCATTCAGAACTATGTACAAAAATAAACAATAAAGATGGAAAATAGAGAGAAGTCAGTGAGGAGGCTTAAAATAATGCTTGCTGAACTATGCTGTGGATTTTCTCTACAAAATTTTCTTCTAAGTAACCAACTCAAAATCATGCAGCCTGTGTGTGATATGTTCTACATGTTGATCAGCACTGTGTTCACACATACAATACAGTTGTCCCAACAGGGTGCACCAGTATGTGAATTTATTCTCATTAGCTCACCAACCAGAAGCCAAATTTTGTGAGGGTAATGGATGCCCACCATTGTTTCACAGAGTATATGTTTTTCAAATCCCTTTGAACTAATTCTAATATCAACCCTTATCTATATAGACTAATTGTTTGAACCAGACCCAGTGTTTTCATTCCTTCCCCAGCTATAAATTAATATCAGATTCTTCAAAATTCACCACAACAGGCACCTAAACTGATTTACCTAGAATTAGACAGGCAGCTCTTAGTAAGGCAGAATCAAGTAGTGGCCAAGTGTATGAAGGCAAGTCTTTAACATCTTAATTCTAAATCTGAATATATAGTCTCACTCTCTATGTGTGCGCATGCCTCTGGCCAGCCAGGTGGTTTGGGTGGGAGTTTGAACATCTTGCCCTTCTCTCATTTACCAAGGGATTCCATAGATAACAGCAGCAAAGAATGTGGAGATGGCAGCTTTTTAGTAATTGGAAGTCCAACGGGCAGATTTTCAAACAATTCTGCTATCCAATTCCCATAAATCTAAGTATTACCGACTAGTGAGAGCAACTTCTCTTTGTGGCAGGATACCCTGCAAAGTGCCCACTGCGTAGTCAGTGCTCCCATAAAAACCCAGGAAATCTGAGAATAAAGACTTTTCTTTTATATCAATGAGAGTTAATAGCCAAAATTTTCTAAACCTGAATACCTAAACTTATGTACTTAGCTCTGTAGTTAGGCACCTACATATCTGGACTGATTTTCAGAGGGGCTGAGCATTGAAGTCATATGCATAAATATGGATTTCAAAGCTTAACTTTAAGCATCCAAATTTGGAACACTTTTTTTGCCTATTTGTGTCAATTCCTTGTGCATCAGTGGAAGGACATGACCAGTTTTCTTTTAATCTTAAAAAGAATAGAAAAACAGTATAAAATTCTCATGCCTCTGTTTGAACAGTACGCTTAATGTACCACAAATCAGACCTTGCAAAGAGATGTCGAATATGTATTTATCTTCATAATTTAGATACCCATTGGCTAGAATGTCTTCTCAGACAAGCCATTTTGATGCTTACAAGATTAGAGAGAAATAGTTAGAGAGAGAGAGAGTGGGTGGGTTTGTGTCAGAAGAAAGTTGACGCAGGCTCTACATTTACAAATTCATTGCATGTTAAATTACAGAGCCTTCATATATATCTATAGTAAAGCCAGGCATTTGAATTTACTTTGCATATCAATACTTAAAATTGAAAATGTTTTTTCTTCTCATCATGCCTTGGGGTATATTTTTCTAGGGAAAAAAGCAAAATGATCTTTAAAAGTGACTGGTTGTCAGTGATCCCTTGAAGTTTGAGGATGATTGTGTTCCTGTAAAATGATAGGCAGTTATTACTGTTGAATCCCCAGGTGACTAATGAGACCGATATGGGATCCCCAGATCTTGTCACAATTGGGGCAGACATTTCCCAAGAGAAGAGGCAGATCTGCAATGCATTCTTTCCTCTCTTCCCATTTCTCTATTTCCTGTCACCACCATTGGATCTCAAAATACTGGAATCCTTGCCACAAAATCCTTTTCCATTCTAGTCGGTCAAGGGCTTGGGTTTCCCATGAATTTATGTCAGTATTACACGTCTTCATGTTGACTTTGAAGGTGTATTTGAAACACTTTTTTTGCCTGCCTCTTGTTTGTTGGCCATGGCTCAGTTGTGAGAACATGACCTGCTTCAAGAGTTGATTTTCTGGCATTCAAAGAACATGACCAGCAAATGGAGTTGGTGGTAAATGATCATAGTTTCAGTGCTGTAGGTTTTGCTCAGAGCAGTAATGTTGGTGCATTGGTCATCTGCCAAAACTTCTTTGGCTCCATAGCAGCAAAAGAAAGGATCCCTTCTCTAGCAACCTAAATCTTCCTGAGGGCAAACTCAGGTGACTGTCAGTATGGTTTTCACAATGAAGCTTGTGGCAAAGATGCCAGGCATCTCACTGAGTAAAACTTTGAATAATTGTAAAGAGGCCTTGGAGATGTTCTGGTTTTGAAGGTCAGCTATAGGAGAGAGTCTGCGGGTTTCATGGTTCCTATCTTCCACCCCCAAAAATTATGTTAGTGGAGAAAAATGTCCCTGGGATATTTTAGGGAAGGGCAAAAAGCTCCTCCCCACCCAACAGTAACTGACGTAGGGTGTTCCTCCCAAACACCTTGGAGAGAGAATGGATTAAATACTCTGTGGCAAAGGAAGATGCCTTCCTACCTGCTTTTTTTTTAGTGTTTATTTAGGTAAGTTGCATTGGTTTTGTTTTTTGTAATGCCAAGGCTGGAATATCTTTCACATTCTTGGTGGTTCCTGAAGTGTGTTCTGGGAGCATAGAAATGAACCAAATGTATAGAATGTGGGAGCTCATTTCCATAGGTTCTTCTCCTCTAGACAGTTCTGCAATGCAACTCAGTGGAGCTTTTATTAGAAATGAGGGTTTCTATGTCAAGTCAACCTTTTTCTTGGATAGTCCTCACTGACTCATAGACTTTAAGGTCAGAAGGGAACATCATGATCATCTCATCTGACCTTCTGCACATTGTGGCCACAGAACCTCACCCACTCCTGAAATTAGACCCCTAACCTCTGGCTGAGTTACTGAAGTCCTCAAGTCATGGTTTAAAGACTTTAAGTTACAGATAATTCACCATTTTCACTAGAATGAGAGTTCTGTGGCACCTTAAGTTAAATTTACACTAGTTTAAACCTGCAAGTGACCCAGGCCCCATGCTGCTGAGGAAGGTGAAAAACCTCCAGGATCTCTGCCAATCTGACCCAGGGAAAAATTCCTTCCTGACCCCACATATGGTGATCCCTGTTCCTGAGCCAGCCTCTGCAGGCTACTGGAACTTCGCGGATTACACAAGCTAAAGCTATATTGTTCTGGGTTAGGGTGTGTTTAAAAGAGATAGGGCGCGGGTTTGCATGATGGCTTGAAACAAAGAAGAAAAAATGTATTTCCACACACAAAATGTGCTCTGCAGTTAGGAAGCTTGATGACTGAGTGCTACTATGCAGCATGTTAGCATTTTATGAAAGAAAGCAACTGACCATTCCTATTGCAGGGTTAATATGAATGCTCCTAAATACAGCAAGATGAGACAGTTGGAGATTTACAGAGGTTAGGTACAGGGGAAAAACAGATTTCTGTAAGGAAGACCAGAGAAAATATATAACAGTATGATTGAGCTCCATGACTCTAGAGGGGTTTATAACTCAGTAAGAGGGAAGATGTCCAAAGCAGAACACAAATCAGCAAGGACAGAGTTCTAATGCAACATTCCAAAATGAATTATATTTTCCAGAGATGATATAAATAAAATAGTATTGCATGTATGGCATCTATTCAGTCAGTGCAGCTTCTTTCATTTATTTAATAAAATATTACAAAACAAACATAGTATTTAACCTATCATAGAACAGTCCCATATCTAATCTTTGTAAAGCTGATGCCATATGGGCTGTGCAAACAAAAAAAAAAAGTAATTCTACAATAAGCAAAACAGGAAATTGAAGGTTGATAATGATGAAACTGATATCCAACGGGTAATCTGATAGTGAAGTCACTAAACCTTTGCTACTCTATACATTTTATTTCCTGGGACTTGTTTTGTGTTTTCATAAGATTTGTTGGATAAGCTGCTCCTAAGCTTTTTAACCAGGAATCATCATTCTGATTAGCTACTATAAAATAAATAAGATGTTAAAAGTGCATTCTAGGAGTAGAAAAATGGTGTATGCTTGTATTGTAGTGTCAGCATTTACTTACAAACTTGTCTGTTGTTCAGCTAACAGTCTGAGTGAGGAGGAAGAAGGTTAAGCAGTGAATGTTCTTTACCAGGACTGCTTAGTAACCAGCATGGAATTGCCTCACTGGAAGCTTTTTATTGGCCTAGTCTACTTCATTAGAAATGAATAATCATTTTACCAAAATCGCTCCGAAAGAACTTGGGGGTAGGGGAAAGGAAAGACTCAATGTAATATTCAAATTAGGTGAAATTCACCCCGTGTAGTGAGCTAGCACAAGTTGTATGCACCACTTAATTCCTTTTGTTTCTTCAAAACGGATATTGAGTGGCATTTATGTGGTTCATAAGCCTTGTGATGGCTTTTCAAACATTGTTAAATACTGAATGTACTTGCTACCTACTATGATAGCCACATCTTCGGATCCCAGATTTAGTTTGTTTACATTTTAAGTTGTTACAGAACAGCAATCCATGAAATATGAGCCAGGTCCTTGGCTGGTATAATTCAGCTCTGTTGCCTTCCATGAAATAACGCTTATTTAGACCAATGGAGTTTCTGCCTCTAATCTTCAGAAAAAACTGGTCAAGTGATTCCCCGAGCACTATGCAGATTTTTTTTTTTTAAATATAATAAGGCAATGTTAAAAAGTTAAAGCTGGAGAGAATGGGAGGAAATCAATGGGCCTATTCATGTGTTTCAATTTAAGTATGTAAGTGCTTTGCTAGGTCAGGGCCTAACACCCTTGCAATGAAAGTCTACCAGATAAAAAACCCAGAAGACTGTAGACACAATTGCTGTGATATTTTATCACTGTTTGAAACATTTCTGTCTCCCCAAGGTATCTGAAAGTACGCAATGAACGCAGGAAGTAGTGCTGTAAGGATCTGAGGGCCTGATCCAAAGCCCATTGAAGTCAGTAGACGTCTTTCCGTTAGCTTCAGTAAACTTTAGATCAGGACCCTATTCAGAACACTTAGAATAGGACAATTCTGTTTGAGGGAGCTTTCAGAAAAAAGGGTAAGGGAGATTTTAACCTTCTCATTGAAACCTGTGAGAAAATCCTCCATAGATGAGAGAGATACTTTTTAAAGGAAAGAAGAATCAGACCCATAAACCTCTGGGAAGAAATAGGATCTCAATTACATGCATGCAATTCCGCTGAAGTCAGTAGAATTGCATCCACTTACATCAGGTCAAAATTTGGCCCTGCTGTTCGAAATAGCTAATGAATAAGACCTTGGTTCTCATCTTGTTATTCTTCTAGTATAATAGATATTGCTGTTCTTGAAAAGAGCATCTATTTAAAAACAAAAATGAGATGCCTTCAGAATTTCTCCTGCTTCACCAAACAATTCGTATGCGTTATCTATTATGTAATGTCCCATACTGTGCATATCAGTTCAGTAAAGCGGGGATTTACAGAGATCCAAGGTTATGCCTGTGTTTGTCAGTGTTTCACAATAAATGCTTTGTTTGCCTTTCAAAGAGGAGTTGGTAAGTACAGACGAATGTCAATGGGCTTACATACCATCTACCCCTCACACTCAGCATGACACTTCCAGGGGAGCGCCCAGAGGTGTGAGACACCTTGCTATCACCGGCCCTTAATTTAAGGAAACTTTGTGCCTGTCAGGGGGTCAGCTATCCAACTCCACCAGCCACAGGCAACACAAGCACTCTACACGAGGCCTCTGCAGGCCCCACTGTGTCTCTAGGGGTTAGCAATAAGCCATTGTGGCTTTAAGGGTTAGCAATAAGCACGCTCCAGGCCTTGAGCCCTCCGAGTGTCTCCCTGGAGTGTCCAGCCCCTATTCTGCTGGATACTCACAGTTTCCAAAGAAGCAGTAAACTCCAGTTTACTGGTTCCACTTCAGATTGCTGCTTTGCTTAACACATAGCACTTAGCTATGTTTATAGTGCAAACCAGTAAAAGTTTATTTAACAAAGAACAAAGATTCAAGCAATAGCAAGTGGAAGTATTGGAAACAAATTGTTATATATAAAATAAAATTGTAACACACACGTCTAGAACCTAGACTTCCCTAACTAGATACTTTCATGTCTCATAGGGCAATGTTTACCCCAAGTCCTTCCAGGGCTTTACAGCAAGGCTTGGCTGTGATCTTTCATTCATGAGACATTGTCGGTTTGCCTCTTAGGTGAAAGATCCCAGATGCCTACTTTCGCCCCCCGATATATCAGAACAATCCATTGTCCTTATTCATAACCAGGATACCCCCCCACTGGTTGATTTTTCTTATGTATTCCTTCTTTGTGGATATTTCAATCTCTTAATCAGTGTCTGGCTCAATATGCAAATAGGCATACATGGTAAAGCATAGATGTCAAACTCAGGCCCGCGGGCCAAATCTGGCCTGCAGTGTAATTATATTTGGCCCGCAAGAAAATACCAAATGTCTACTAGAGCTGGCCCGCCGGTAGACAGCGCATGCACTGATTTCACATGTTTATAGTATTAAGCTTTGCTTGTTCCAGATTCAATGTTTAAGCAAAACTTAAGTTTGTTTCCATATGAAAAGGTTCATCGTTATATTTGATGAGAAGGAAAAACTTCCTCAATTGTAGACGTTTTTTCAATAAATATCAAGGTTGGCCCGCGGCTTTGTCCAAGTTTTTAATTTTGGCCCACTGTGTATTTGAGTTTGACATCCCTGTGGTAAAGCATCAATACACAACAACCAGACAGGGAGATACAGGCCTGTTACCTTCTGCTTGAAAGGAATCAGTCCAAGACCTGTCACCTCCTGGATAGCAGGCCTTAAGAACATAATTTTCAGTATAGACACAGCCCCTTAAATATTATCTGTACATACATTTTGCAGTTATTAGGATGGCTAGTGGGCTACTGACTCTTGGCTGGCTCACATCCACCCCCAGTGAATTATTATGCATATACCCAACCCAGAGGATCCCTGTGAAACCTCAGGTGCCCACTGCCAGTTAGCATGAAAGAGGTTCCTGGGTCGCATCCTCCCAATATCCAGAATTCCTCAATATCATAGCTTATCACTCCAAAATCACAGCCAAGACCTGGTGTTGCCATTTATGTCAAACAGTTCCTCAGAAGTACATGATGTTGATGGAGGGCATGGCATTAGGCTGTGTCATGCATTGTCGAGGCTCTCCGCATTCATATTTGGGGTCATTCCTCAGCTTCCACTTAGTCATGTTGTCACCAGCCTTTGCCACCCCAGCTCTTGCTCAATTTGCAGTACACCAATATTTTCATTCAAGGTCAGTACCTGGGGGAAGTTGTTCTGAAAGAGACCATCAGAATTTCTTACCATTTGGTTACTCTGTAGCCTTCTACACTGGGATTTTGGGGTAGGGAATTTTCAGAAGCAAAGTTCTTTCTGGACTTCAGCCTCTGAAGTGGTAGTATGTGCTCAAGCAGTGCATGTCTCAGATCACACACCTGGTTTTACCTCCTTTCTTCTGAAGGCAAGGTGCCTCACTGACGGTGGTGCAATCCCAGTGCGGTAATATAGCAGACAGTGTGGGAGTCTGTTTCAAAGTCCCTGTGATGATCCAACAGGTTTAATTAAGTTCAGTATCATATTTGTGGGCATTGGCTCAAGCATGACCCCACTAGGGCACACTACTCCGCAACTGAATAACACAAGACAAGACAGGTTGCTCGGTATGTTTTGGAGTCAGCTCCCCATTTTGCATTGGCCAGCTTGTGGAGTACATAATTCCTGGAGCTCACTTTCTCTTTCAGGTTCTTAATATGCTCTTCATATTTTTGGGTTCAGTCTAATGTGACCCCAAGGTATACTGGATGTTGATAGCGCTCAAGGATTGTATAGTGTACTATACTAACATTCAAGTCTAAACTTATTTTCAGGCACTGTAACTAGATTGTGTATCAAATACCAGATCTCTAGTATGTCTTAACTTGAGAGTTAGCTGGGGCCCCAGCCTCCTTTCTGTCCACACAGAAAAACTTCTTACCCAGAATTTATCCCAGGCTACCAGACACAACATAGGATATAGGCTTGAGTTCTGGTTTCCCTTCAGCTGCAGCTGGCAACCCACCTGCTATGCAGTGAGAATGATGCCTTATCAAGCCCCACTACTATTAGTCCTCCAATGCTATCCCACAATTCCATCTGGGCTATATTATCTTATCTGTCTCCTCCCTTTCTCCACTCTAAGTCACCTATACTGACTCAGCATTTTAGCCCCATGTTTGCCTGATCCATGTCTGCTGCACTTCTACAGCATTTGACCGAGATGCTGTCCAAGAAAGTGCACTGTTGTATGTAAACCGAATTCCTAAATGACATTCTCATTAAAAGTTCTTTCTGCCAGATGCTCTTTGTGCTCACTTTCAGAACTTATCTGCATTAATGTGTCACTCCACTCAGAAGTTATTTACATGACATATTGGCCTCACATGCCTGCCACAGACAGCAGCTCCACGCTAGGTGACAGAGAGAGAGAGAGAGCATGCACCCGGTAAATGAATTCACAGAGCAGCCCAGTTTAATGCAGTACCTAAAAACCACGGGATATGCCACTAGAAATCCATTTCAGCACATGGGCGGGTACAGCACCAGTGTGGGTGAGGTTACGTGGGTCTAGCACTGAGGATGTTTCACCCATGGTAGACTAGCCCAGGGTAACTCTGCAGTCAAGACATAACCTGCTGAGGCAAGGTTTCTTATGTCTTCCTTGCTTGGTCATAAATGCTGTTTTATGTCATGAGGTGTTAAAAGAGCCAGTCAGAGAAGAAAAATGTCATGTTTGTTTGCATGTGCCAATAGCACACACACAAACATGACATTTATTTCCTTCTCTGGCTGGCTCTTTGTACCAAAAAGCCCTATTGTAACAAAGCCCTATTTGCTGAATGATTTTTAAAGGCCAACTTGTGAACTTTTTCTTTCTGAACTCCTATCATCTTTCCTTTCTCTACGCAACAACAAAAATGTATTGGAAGCATGTATAGAAGAAATCTGAAGCACTTCCTTCTCCAATGTGATAGGAGAAAATAGAACATGTCCTGCATGCTCATGAAGTCACAAGGCCCTGATTCTCTGCTCCCTTGCACTTTGCGCAGTCAGTTACACTAGGGGAGTGTAAAGTCCTACCAAGGGTGTAAGTGAGTGGAGAATTCTGACTTGGTAGCGTTTACACCCAGCAATGACTACACAAGGTGTAAGCCAGTGCAGAATCAGGCCCAGACTTTTTTTCTTTTTTCTTCGCACGATTCTGCTTTAATCTCCTCTCCTGGTTTCACAGGAGAGCCCTTTCACTGGTGCTGACTGCAAGATGGAATAATACGGAAGTCTGGCCTGACTTATTTTCAGATCCTGTAACTAATTTGGGTATCAAACTTCAGATGTTTAGTTTTCAGATTCCAGGCTGCTCCCTACTCCTGAAAGACAGGAGTATTTGGGCTCTTGCTCTTCTCTAATATTAATTACTACTTTTTTCATGGTAGGTATTGGAAACTCATGGTGATAATATCATAAGACGTGGTAACCATAATAAATCAAGATGTTTCGTATCAACCACCCGTAATTTTTGGGAACATTTCATGACCTCTTGGGTCTTTTCAGCCTTTTCCCATCTCAGTAATAATAATTAATAATGCTTCTCATGTTCAAAACAGCTCAGTTACAAATACTGAACTGAATCATATACACTTTACTCAGACAAGTAGTCCAGCTGAAGTCAATGGGACTACTTGTGTGAATAAGGCAAGCAGGACTAAGGCAAGTATGTCTAATGACATGGTTTTTCTGGCTGCTTTCATGTTTCTGAATTTTTTAATGTTTCAGGGGTAGCCTTGCTAACATCTTTTCTGTCCTACTTTTTCGTGTCCTGATGGTTTAATGCTGGGGCCACAACTCTGACTTTACTGCTGTGGTCCTTACAATGCGTACACAGCACTGTTGTTTCTACTATTGTGTTGTTTTTGCTTTCTATGGGCTTTTCTTTCACAAAAATAAAAGTTCAAGGTTGGGTTCAAATAAAAATGAGGAGTTGTATTATCATGATGTTAAATATGGCTTTGCAGACAACATAGACAGGGTAGCAGCTCCAGCAGGTTCACTCATAACCTGCTGCCAATATGTTCAACATGACTGTCTCTGTCTAAACTGGTTGCAAAGTCATGTATAACATCATGTTAGTTAACACAGCTTCTCAAGGTCGTTTTCTACCATGCCCTGGTTTTCTAGTGATGACAAACCCTAAGGACAAAATCCATCTGTGTGCAAGTAAATTTCTCCCTAATAACCAGCTGTGTAATCCTGCTGGCTCTTTTCTTAAGACTCAGTAAAGCTTCTACAATTATTTACATTCACATTCCCCCAGCCACTAACTCATTGCACCTGCTTGCTTGCCATTCACTCGTACATACATGCCCACCCTCTCCCTTCTATAATATTAAAAAATCCAAGGCTGTTGGACATCATGGACATTTTTTTTAAATATGTGAAAACCATCCATGAAATCCATGACTAATATCTAGCTTTATTTATCATTTGGTTGAGATGAATGGCATCTTAAAAGGTCATACTATATACAATAGCTTTTATAGGCATAGGATAGTTATTTTCTGAGCTTTTTTATTCATGACTTTTTGCCCTTTTTTCTGGATTGACAAGTGACAGCTTCACATTCTGGACCTTTAAATATATATTTACAGTAGTCTAAGAAATTTGTCCATAATCAAAGGAGCCATGGCTTGCCAACACATCTTCAGAATATTACTGAGTAACTCATTACAATGTTAATAGCTTCTGTCAGGAGTTATTGATCCTGATGTCAACTATTCTCAGAATAATAAATACAGCTGATTTTTATTATATCCGTGGAGCATGCTGAGGGATCAATATTCAAGTGGAATAATCAGATGTGCTTGAGTGGAATAATCAGCATCCTATATGTGAATCAGAACTGAATAAAGACAGATTTCCAGATGCATGAACATAATTTATTGTTGTACAGAGTAATAAGCAATATGGGAACAAAATAAACAGAATTAGGTAGTGAAGTAAATAACATTTTTACTAGATGACTTTTGACAAACTTCAGCTTGTTGTCAGTAGTTAAGTAGGTCATTAGAGAAAAATAATTAGAGCAGATATTAAACTATTTTTAGCCAAGAGAAGATAATACTTATTAGGTTGACGGCATGACTGACCTTGCTGTGGTTCACATCCTGGGTTATGAGAATTAACTAATGGACAAATCTTGGTCTTATTCCATTTCAATGGAACCAAGTTTTAGCCCCAAATATATCTCCCCATAGACAAATTTCCTTGGTTGTTTATGGAACTGTACAAGAGGCCCACAGATACAACAAAGGAGACATGAGGGAAAAGCATCTTCTTTTCAAGCAAGATTCCTCGTAACCTCAGAAAGCCTTCCTTTTAGCTGGAATGTTTTAGATCAAGGGTGAAATCCTGCCCCCATTTATGTCTCTTGTAAAATTCTTATTGATTTCACTAGGGTCAGGATTTGTCCTTACGGTCAGCATGAACTAAATGGATATGAAAAGAAATCTGTCTTGGTGCTTTCTATATCATTTAAGATACCTAGGACTTCATGGAGTTTTCTACTTTTCACTCCTCCCTGGAAAAAGGAGGGAAATGATCAGGAGTTGTTATTAGTTTGGAACACTTCATTATCTAGTGAAAAGAAGTATTGAAAACTATCCCACTGTGTAGGAAAGATAGGAAGTATAGCAAGAGACCACCCTGGTTTAAGCAGGAGATCCCCAATGATCAAAAACTCAAAAAAGAATCCTACAAAAAGTGGAAACTAGGCCAAATTACAAAGGATGAATATAAACAAAATAACACAAGTATGTAGGGACAAGATTAGAAAAGCCAAGGCACAAAACAAGATTAAACTCGCTAGAGACATAAAGGGTAACAAGAAAACATTCTGAAAATATATTAGAAGCAAGAGGAAGACCAAGGACTGTGTAGGCCTGTTACAATTAGGGGAGAAAAACAAAACCAGAAAATATGGAAATGGCAGAATTGCTAAATGTTCTTTTTGTTTCACTTTTCACCGAAAAGATTAATAGTGATTGGACACCTAATACAGTGAATGCCAGTGAAAATGAGATAGGTTATGAGACTAAAATAGGGAAGGAACAAGTTAAAAATTACTTAGACAAGTTAGATATCTTCAAATCACCGCGGTCTGATGAAATACATTCTAGAATACTCAAGGAGCTGACTAAGGAGATATCTGAGCCACTAGCAATTACCTTTAAAAAAGTCATGGAAGACGGGAGAGATTTCAGAGGTCTGGAAAAGGGCAGATACAGTGCCAATCTATAAACAGGGAAATAAGGATAACCTGGGGAATTATGGACCAGTCAGCTTAACTTCACTACCCAGAAAAGATAATGGAGCAAATAATTAAGCAATCAACTTGCAAACGCTTAGAAGATAATCAGATGATAAGAACCAGTCAGCATGGATTTGTCAAGAACAAATCATGTCAAACCAGTCTGATAGCTTTCTTTGACAGGGTAACAAGCTTTGTGGATGGGTGGGGGAGGGAAGCGGTAGATGTAATATAGCTTGACTTTACTATGGCTTTGATACTGTCTCGCATGACCTTCTCATAAACAAACTAGGGAAATATAACCTATGTGATGCTACTATAAGGTAGGTGCATAACTGATTGGAAAACTGTTCCCAGAGAGTAGTTATCAGTGATTCACAATCAAGCTGGAAGGGCATATAGAATGGAGTCCTGCAGGGATCAATTCTGGGTCCAGTTCTGTTCAAGAGCTTTGTAAGCCAGGTCTGAACGAGCTCTTCCTTGACATCTAGTAATGAGCTGGGGAAGGATGTAGGAATAAAATTGTAAGCCTGTAGAATCTGTTTGTAATATTTGAACTCCCCTCAGCCATACTCCATATTGTAAATGTAAAACTCCAGTTTGACCAAATGTATTCCATCTTGTACAAAACTCTTTCTAAACTTTTAGATGAATAGGTACTGTTATCTGAACAAGGTATGAATAGGTAATGTTATCTGAACAAGGTAGGAATGGAAGGTGTATGTATGTATGAACCAGACCCAAACTGCCAGCTTGTTCTGATGAAGTGTGGTGTCCACCCTAATGGCTGAAGTGTGAACACATCCCTAAAAAGCAAAACAAGAATCCACCTCAGAAAACAAAAGAGCAAACTTAATCAAAACACCAGGAACGAGCTGAAAGTCACGTCTGCTATTGTCCAGCAAGCAACGGACACAGAGAAGCGATGTGACTCAGCAAAACTCCTAAGCTTAAACTGAAGTCAAAAGGTTATAAAAGACTGGGTGAGATTCGAGGCTTTTGCGGGGAGAGAGAAACTGTTCTGCAGACCATCAAAGAAGAGCGTTGGTGTGCGCCCGACAAAGACCCCGCTCTCCTCGTGCTCAGCTTCCTGGCCAGGTAGCTGCCATGAGCCACAAACTCCAGCAACGAACCCAAGCTGCGATCTCAAGCCACGATAAGGACTGGTAGCTATACAACCTCAGAACATTTCCTGGTGTGTTTGGGCGCGTGTGTGTTTGTGTGTGTGTGTGTGTGCATAGATTTAAGATAGTTATTGAGTGCGTGCACATAGGTTTAAGATAATTATTGATTTAGTATCTGTTAATAAATGTGGCATACTGCCTTTTCCCCTTAAAAGGATCTCGAGTGCTCTTTTTAGCACAACAAGAAGACTTCAGGAGCTGACCTTCTTAGCATGGGCATGCCCACCCTGCCTAGGCGCTCAGCATCATGGGGCTGCTTTGCCCAAATGATCACTTTTGGCTGGTGTTGAATCACAGATCACTTTGCTGTTGGGGGTGGGGGTACTAACAGATTGTTATCCTTGTTGTGTGAATCAAGGACAGCAGAACTGTGCTTGTCGTGCCCTGATTGAGTGACTTACCCTCAACTAAATTGCGCTAGCTAGGCTGGGGGCCTGGGTGCTAAAGCGCAGTGTAGTTGAGAGAGAGTGAGGACAGGTATTTGTATCTAGTGGTATGGGCCCTGCCTAAGAGTCCCAGACACCATCTGACCCTTCCTCTCTCCACTGTGTAGTAACAGAGTTGATTAAAATTAAATTGAAAGTCTTGTTGCAGATCAACAGAGCTGAAATCACTGATAACCAGATCTAAGCATTAGACGTGCTTTGGGACAGTATCTCTGATGCAAGAGACTGCCCAGTCTGTATTAGCATGACTCTCCCTCACTAAAAGCTGAAATCATTGAGAGCTGTGGTAAGTGGTGGGACCTCAAGACATTCCAGAGTGGTGAGTGGCCAGCAGAGCAGAGATGGATGGCCACCTCAGCTAGCTATGAGTTCAGCTTTCAGTAATAATCAGGGAAAAGCAATGTAGATGCATTGTCCTGGCATCCGCAGGCCTCAGAAGTTGCTGTGATTCCCATAGTGTGCCATCCGCCTCAGTGAACTATATTGTGTTGGACCAATCTCCATTGCTCATGCTCAATGTGGCCAACTGGCAAGAAGTCCAACTGCAAGATACTTCATAATGCACTCCATGCAAAAAGCAAGTGGTGAAACCCAGCTGCAATTATTCCATCTAATCCTGAGGGTAAACTATTAATGAGAGAATGGAGCAAACTAATTTACAGAGACTGCAGACCCTTTACAAAAGCAGCAAACACAACTAGTGCTACCAAAAGAGTATAAGGCCCTAGCCATGCGGGCCCTGCATGATGATTTTGGACATTTGGGAATGGAGAGAACCTTGAAAATTATTCATAGTAAGTTCTTTTGGCCCCAGATGGCTGAGTATGTTTGCAGGAAATATGAAACATGCACTTGATGTGTTCAAAGGAGAAAACTGCCCACTAGAGCTGCGTATCTGAAGAATATCACCAGCAACAAGCTTTTGGAGCTGGTATGCATTGACTTCTTGTCTTCAGACATGGACAGGAGGAATGTTGGGAACATTTTAGTAGTGACTGGCCATTTTACACAGTATGCACAAACCACTCATGACTAGAGGGCACCACCATTACTCGAGTACTGTGGGAGAAATATTTTTCAGTGTATGGATTCCCAGCTCTGAAACACTCTTACCAGGGACAGGACTTTGGAAGTCATCTTCTGAAGGAGGTGCTGAGAATGGCAGGAATTAAAAAGTCTGGAACAACATCTTACCACCCACAAGGTGACCCTCAGCCAGAGAGGTTTAACCAAACTCTGTTGGATATGCTGGGGACTTTATGTCCAGAGCAGAAGACAAGCTGGAGCCAGCATGTTGTGTTTGTGGTGCATGCCTACAATGTCACAAAGAACAATGCTACAAGAGTCACCCCATATCTCTTGATGTTTGGGTGAGAACCAAGATTACCCATAGACTTGTGCTTCGGTGTATCAGAGGATGGAGATAGCTATGAGACGCATCAGCGGTATGTCTCCCGACTAAGAGAAAAGCTGCCGGACGCTTATCGCTTAGCTACATCTGCAGTTCGCAAAAACTCAGACTAGCAAACATCGGTATGATGTTAGAGTGTTTTTGCAGGAGCTCCTGCTGGGTACAAGTACCACACAGTACTCCAGTTGAGGCCTAATCAGTGCAGAGTAGCGCAGAAGAATTACTTCTCGTGTCTTGCTTACAACACTCTTGCTAATACATCCCAGAATGATGTTTGCTTTTTTTGCAACAGTGTTACACTGTTGACTTATATTTAGCTTGTACTCCACTATGACCCACACAACCCTTTCTGCAGTACTTCTTCCTATGCAGCCATTTCCCATTTTGTACGTGTGCAGCTGATTGTTCCTTCCTAAATGGAGTATTGTGTCCAGTTCTGGGTGCCACATGTCAGGAAACATGGACAAATTGGAGAAAGTCCAGAGGAAAGTAACAAAAGCTATTAAAGGTCTAGAAAACATGACCTATGAGGGAAGATTGAAAAAACTGGGTTTGTCTAGTCTGCAGAAGAGAAGACTGAGAGGGGGGACATAACAGTTTTCAAGTACATAAAAGGTAGTTACTAGGAGGAGGGAGAAAAATTGTTCTTGTTAACCTTTGAAGAGAAGACAAGCAGCAATGGGCTTAAATTGCAGGAAGGGCAGTTTAGAGATTAGGAAAATCAGGGTACTTAAGCACTGAACTAAATTGCCTTGGGAGGTTGTGAAATCTCCATCATTGGAGAGTTTTAAGAGCAGGTTAGACAGACACCTGTCAGGGACAGTCTAGATAAAACTTAGTCCTGCCATAAACGCATGGAACTACACTAGATTATCTTGTGAGGTCCCTTCCAGCCCTACAATTCTATGATTGTACAGTAAGGGTGATACAGTCTAATGTGTCAGGGCAAATTTGTGATGTCCTTCTAACTCAAATGGGCCCTATTACCAGCATACAGGAGTCCTCAGTTAACTGATTCACCATAGTGGCTACCATGCCACAACCCTCCCTTGGACTGGCACGGAGGGCATGGCTCAGCTCCAGCTCAAGCCTGAATGTCTACAGAGCTGTTTTTAGTGCTGTAGCGTGAGCCCCAATCTGTAGACCTGGGCTCTGAGACTCACTGCCACAGGTTTTAAAATGCAACTTGGACATACCCTAAGATATGATGAAGGCTCTCCTTAGCCCTTGGGGCCCATGGCAGCCAATGAAAATCTGCTCTGTTTTGTGCTTGAAGTCCAGACAGGCCCATAGAGATGCACCAACTGAAGGATTGCAAGAGTGGCTTAATGTCATCTTTGCATCTTTCCTCACTTGCACTGTGTGCTCCTTAACCAGTCGCCAGGATTTTAATCCATTGGATTCAGTTGCTGTGTCACTTCCCCATTGTACTGTCATCTTCTACTGCTGTCCCTTACTATGCTTTGTCTGGTTGCAGCATTTACAAAACTAATATTCTTGCTCATCTTCCAGTATTAATTTAAAGAGATAGCAGAAAAAGTGAAGAGTGAGTGGGGAAAGAAGAAAGAGGGAAAGAAGATGGGGAGACACATAGGAATATAAGAATGGCATAAGAAGGAACACAATGGGAAGAGAACAGTCAGAGAGGAAAGCAGACATTAAGGAAAAGGCAAGGGAAAAAGAACTTGAGCAAAGAGAATGATTAAAATACACTTGGCAAAATTTCTTAAAACATACTGAGAGAAACTCTCTTATAATCAGATACACCCCTTCCATATACTCAATAGTTATATTGTTAACTTATTTGATTTAAATGTGTGCTTGTTATATTTGTTGCTAGTACAGAATCATTTTTGTCAGATTAATATACATAATAGCACTATGAATCTAGCAAAATATCCAGATATCATCACATACCTAATAAGTTTCCTTCTGTTATCGTACCTGACAGACACTATAATGTGAAAAATGCAACCTGATGATATAATTTGTGATATTTTTCAACACTGACATGAGTGCTGAGTTTCACTCACACTTTTCTTGTGACAATTGCCAATAAATCCTGACTGGAACTATTTGCATTCCTGCAAAAGGGCTTTGGCAACAGCTGTGAGGGTACAGACAAGAAACACTATTTGAGATATATGCCAAACAGTTTGTGTTTCTGAAACCTGCCTGAATTCTTCTCAAATTGAATAATGTTACTCATATGTACATAAATCATCATCTGAATTTATTTAACCCAACATAACGCTTTGTAGTAAGGCCTTTTATCCTGCAAACACTTTTAAGCATGTGAGTAACTTTACACTCGTGAGTATTCCCATAGGGCTACATGTGCAAAGTTACTTGCTTATGTGTTGCAAGATCAAGGCCAAAGTGATTTGGGATTTGCATTATAATTTATTAGGTACTATTGCTAAATAGAGAGAAAATACCATATGCCCAATTTTGACCTTAGCAGATGAAGTAGGAAATGTACTTTTGGAACGAAAATCTCTCTTCTTGAAATGTCGATGTGCCACTGCTATGGAATTGTGGGGAGAAAAAGAATAGTCAGGCAACTGCTAATGTTAATGTGATATGAAGTCCTCACTTCCAAGCAACCATTTCAAATCAAATCTGAGCCCTGACTCAGGCTAACTTCTCTAACTTTAATCATGTGAGTAGCTGCAGAAGTCCATGCATGTTGTTCAACATCTTTCTGCACTGGGGCCTAGGTCACTAGTGACTGAAAGTCATTTCTCCCCTTTTATGTACTCAGGGGTCTGGTGAATTGTCTCAGCCCAGTTCTTAACATGCAGGCATCTGCTTCACAAATTGAAACACTTAAATCTCGGCCAAAAAAGTAATTTAGAAAACTGGGTAAAATGAGATGGAGGATTTGTGCAAGGAGTCTCTGCTCTACTTTCTGGCACCAAGACCAGAAGATGTTACATGTATGTTAGATGTAACAGGAACCACCCCTGTGTCAGGTCTAAGGTGTCTTTGGACCCATTATCCTGTCACTGGGATCATTCAAATTTTCTGTATTTTTAATTTTAATTTTTATTGATAGTATAAAACATACTGGATCTTTCAAGACTTACTTTGAAGGCCTATAACAATATGCCTTTGTGTACTAAATTTAAAAATAAATTGTTCTAGATGTTTATATATATTTATAACTATTTATCACATGGTCACAGTCCACATTTTGCACTTTCATTTTTAAAATGCTTTGTCGGAACTAGAATTAGTTGTTTTTTGTTGTGTTTGAGAAATACAGAGATCAGATGTGGCCAATTACTCTGCTTCTGCCTAACGATGTGCAGCATAATTATCTCCATTCCTTATCTTGTGTGTGTGTGAGAGAGAAAGAAACAGAGAGAAAGTTTTTGTAACCTTAAAGAGAAAATGTCACTACAAAAAATATTTAAGTAATGCCTGGGGCAGTCACATTACTAAAAAGAATCTATGAAAATGAGTCTGCTTTTTATGCCAGGGAACTTAGAGAATTCTCACAGTGTATCCTAAACATCCATTTATGTGCTTTTTTTAATATAGATTTTTCCCCTCTATGTAACACTGACTATTGTATGTGATCAAGGCACAGGCTATTGGGAAACCTGAGCATTATTCTAGTTTGCCAGAGACTTCCTGTGTGATTGTGGGCAATTTCATAGATTTAAAATCAGAAGGAACCATTTACCTCAATAAAGACTTTTAGTGATTAACTAAAATCCCCCATTAACTTAACATTTTAATTGAATAGAACTATCAATTTTATTGAATGTAATCTGCCTGGCTTCAGGACCACCCTAAACTGTATCCTGTTCAACTTGCATCAGCTTTCATTTAAAGCCTTGGATGGATTTTTAAAAGGCTACTTTGTTTGTTCCAAAGTCCTGGTCAGGAACACAGAGGGAGTCTCTCCAAGGCATTACGTATACAGTTCTTTAAGGTAGGTACACTACTCTCACATATGTCAGATGACATGGTCCTGCTACTCTGAACAGTTTACAATCTAGGACCCTGATCCAGCAATTGGCTCCATGTGGACAGGCCCTTGGACCCATGTGGAGCCTGACTGACTTCAACAGGTTTCATTGCAAGCGTATGAATTTGCCCATCTAGTTCCTCTTTCAGAATCCTGGCCTAATTTAGACATACAGCCTGTAATTTAGACTCCCTGTGTTCTGAATAATGAAAAAAAATTCAAATATGAAGGTATAACATAATATAAAAAGAATCCCTTCTTATATGATAAGTGCAAATTATCTTAATGCTTATTAGAGGACACATGTATAAACTTTGCTAACATAAGATTTGTGCAGGCTTAACAATGAATATATGTAAACAACAAATGTCATTGATGAATTTAAAGATGACCATTCCAGAACCCAGATTGCCTGGACTCATTACTTAAATTCAGCTTCACATCCAGCAAATGTTTCCAGAGTACGTTTTAGAAATGTTATGCCAGGAAGATTTCATGACTACTGCAATCATGCAACACAATAAAAGCCAGAACACTACTAGAATATTCCCTAGTTTAACATTGCAAGAATATGGGTTTTTGCATCCCATTAGTTAAAAGTTTCTCAGAAGATTCCATGTTTGGAAGTTAATAAAAAGGCAGGGTTTTGTTTGTTTTAGTTTTGAATGGTATCCAACTGGATAGGATGTCGAAGTGATAGAAGGAAGGTAAATTGGGTGGGGAGATGATAGAAATGTTACTTAATGTTAAAGTCTTTTTCTTAGGAGGACATTTTCTGGGGTGTATAGAGAATAAAGGTTTACATGGAAAGATGGCTGAAACTTGAGAATCCGCACACTAGTGAGGACATTGTCACTGAGCTGAACAGAGTGCAGAACATCAACAGCGTGGATGACACTGAGGCCTGGTCTACACTGGTCGCGGATTTCAGCAGCATTCAACAGGCAATACACGAGCTACATACAGTAACTTGCATATCTCCCATTGACTCCCTAACGTTTACTTACAGTGTCTCCACTGCGCTGCGCTGATGGGAAATACCCTCCCGCAGCACTACACTTCTTGCCGGGGTGAATTAACAGAGTCGACTTCTGGGTTCGATTGAGTGAGTCTTCTCTGCCGCTCAGTCGAATCCACAAAATCGATCCTGCACTGCTGGCGGTGCTGCTGGCTGTGTAGACATACACAGCGTCCTTGAAAACACCTGAACCCTGTGCCTCTTACCTTACATCCAAAGCACAGAGAGGCAGAAAACTAATGCATGCTCTGTGAAAGGATGTGTCCATAAAAAGCACAACCAAATAATTCCTTTACATACAGGTGAATTAGCCTTTTCCATTTGCAACAACATGATGGACTTAGCAATAGACAATACTAATTTGTTTTTGTAATTTGATCATTGGTGGGATGGATGGTGTAGGAGGTACCAGATGAGTTACTGACCCAATGCTTGGAGACATATATTTGATTTCTCCCTCTCTTCCTGTCCTCTTAATTTTTATAGCAAGACAAAACCCAAGTTAGAAAAGCTGATTGGTTCAGTTTACCAGCTATTCCATAAAAAGTAGTAAATGACATTTTAATGTTTGATATGTTGCATTCCTTCATAAGGCAACAGTAATTGAATACACATGAAACCCTGGTGCACTGTGTGACCCTGGAGTGTGCCACACACCTGGAAGCAGTGAAGTTCAATTAATGTGTCATTGCTACTAATGGCTACTAGTGAGAGCCTCCAGCCAGTTGCCACACTAGAGGAAGCAATAATCTTTTTATTTAGACAGATAATAATATATAGTAAACACCAAAAATCCATTGTTTACATGTTACGATGTTCTGGATCAACAGTTAAAATCTTGTTTTCTCAGGAACTTGCCTTTTTATTAAATAACTTGTTTAATTTATCCATACACTTTGTTTGTCTAGCTTCATGTGGAAAAATTTACAGATACTAAAATGAAATCAGCAGAGAGTCATTAGTAGGCTAAATCAAATAGCACTGAGACAAAGGTTCATGTAATAAAAAATAGGACATAAATCACACACTCACACAGAAAAGCATAAGGTAAAATGACCTGAAGTGTCTGATTTAACTTGGCAAAACCCAGGAAATTCAGAGTGAAGGGCCAAAACACCATCTTTAACTTGCCTTCCTGCTAAAATCAAGTTATAGAGTTTTTGGTGGCTGGTTGGTCTGTTTTTGTTCATTTTGGCATGGAGACAATCTGATCATTTTTTCTTTCCATTTTATTTACAAAAAGAGATTAAAAATACTCTCTTACCTTAGCTTTACTAATCTGTTAACTATCATTGCTCTTTTATCTGGCCAATACGGTCAGTCAGTTCTCCAGCTGATCCTTTTAGCCAGACACAGTGACTCTCAGGCCTTGTCTACACTGGCAATGGAGGTTGACATAATGCCGCTTACGTTGACACCCTAAAGTATGCATCTCCACTGGCACGTAAATTCCGTTGATCTAAATTGTGGTAAAAGACAACCTAATAAAACCACTTCCGCAAGTGGCGTAGCGCTGAAGTCGAATTCCACGGGTCGCATTCGTGTCAGCATAGGCAGAGCGCAGTGTAAATCCACACCATTGGCCCCTGAGAGGTATCCCATAATGCTCTGTTGTGACCGCTCTGGACAATCGTGCTCTGCTGTAACATGGCCACGTACACAGGAAATAGCTCCTCCCCTCAACCCCAGGAAATTTTGAATTTCCATTTCCAGTTTGGACAGTGTGGAGAGAGCTTTGTAGCTGAACCGCTCATGGGGACTGCATGGCCCAAACACACTCCAGCTTGGAGTCGACCAGAGGTCTTGGATCTCATCAGTCTGTGGGGTGATGACTCTGTTCTGGCTCAGCTCCAAGCCAGCAAAAGTAGATATCTACGAGTCAATGCCTCACGGCATGTTGGAGAAGGGGCACAACAGGGACGCGCAGCAGAGCCGCGTTAAGATCAAAGAGCTGAGGCAAGATTATCAGAAAACTAGGGAACCTAACAGCCATTCTGGCTCCTCGCCCAAAACATGCCACTTTTACGAGGAGCTGCATGTGATTCTCAGCAGTGACCCCACCACTCAGCATCAATATATCCGAAGAATCCCAGTCCAGAACGAATGAGGAGGACTCTGTGGATGAGGAGGATGAGGATGAGGAGAGCAGGGTGCAGGAGAGAGGCGTATCCATTCTCCCTAACACTCAGGTCCTGTTGGTTACCCCGGAGCAGCCCTGTCGCACACAGGACAGCGGGACTGATCAAGATGCCAGGAAGGGCACATGTGGTGAATGTGTGTGGCAAATGTAATTTTTGCGGTTATATCCCCAGTCCACCTTCTTAAAAGGAGTTTGTGTTTTTGAGGGGATGGGCTTCCTGGGTGTTGCCAAATTTTATTGTAACAAACTATTTATGTGCAGAGGTATGCTCCAAGAAACCTCTGTGGATATCTCAAGAAAAATTTCATGTAGGTAATCTGTAATCCTTTGCTGAAGATTTCTGGGGAGGGCAGCCTTATTTCTTCCGCCACAGTAAGAGACTTCACCCCGCCACTCTGCTATTAAATGAGCAGACAACATCGCAGAACACAACATAGCAGCGTAAGGGCCAGGCCTGTACCCCAATGCTTGCAGAAAATCTTCCCTTTCTGCCCTGCATTACCCTCAGGAGACTGATATCACACATGGTCACCTGAGGAAGATGGCACAAGTTGAAAATACCCAACCAAAACAGTCACTCTGTGTTATTCCTCTGCCATGGCCAGTGTCCCTGGGCACCTCCCCAAGACAATTCCTAGTACTGGTATTGTTGCTATGGGCGTTATGGGTCAGGACACTAGTTGCCCTATGTTTTCTGCTGCTACACTTCAGCCACAGCATCTTCTAATCTTTTTTGCCCACCTCCTCCCAAACTGGTCCTTGAGATGTTACAGGGAAGCCCGATGCTCCCTCTCCTTGCTCAAGTGTAGATTGTGGATTTTAGTGCTAATTAAACCTCTCCATAATAGATGCAAGGCCCCCTTGCTTACCATGTCTGGAACGCCACTCCAACCCATCCGCTACTTACAGATTGGAATGTGGGTCTGGCTTAGCCTGAACATGAAGGGGAGTTCTTTTTAGATTGTAACATTTCTTTTACTACTTTGGGTCAGCTAACAATGGCAACTTTGTGCTTTGCTTTTCTTACAGTTGACACTTCGGCCTTCAGCCCACCTTGCAGAACTTCTGTTGAAAGACTTTCCCAGATTAGGAAGTGGGGAAAAAAATAATAGGATGACATGTTTAGTGAACTAATGAATGCCTCTCTGGCTGCTGACACAGAGCTCAGAGCCTGGAGGATGTCCTTGTCTGAAAAACTAGACATGGACATGGAACACAGAAGATCATAGAAACAGGAGCGTGATATGCAACAGGAGATGTTGCGTATTATGAGGGACCAGTCCAACATGCTGAGGCGTCTGGTAGGAAGAGCAGCAGCATGACAGACTCCCTCTGCAGCCCCTCCAAAACACTCCGCCACCTACTGCTCTGTTATCAGTCCCTACCTCAAGCACTCTAGGAGGAGACTGAGCAGGGTGTAGTTTGTGCTACACTCTACACCGGTGGAGGTGAGCAGAAAGATGCAACGGCCCCTTTAAGAACTACACACAACCACAGTTGCTTGCACAGTGACACTTTACAATGTTAAGTTATCCTCCTTTCCCGCCATTGAAATGGGTCACAAATAAAACTTTGCAGCTTTAAAAAACATCTTTCTTTACTCATTCATAGCTTGGGCAGGGAAAGAAGTGGAGGGGGGCTGCTGGTGTTAGGGTGGGGGATGGGAAAGAGGCAGGTACAGCAGAGACATACATTACTGAGATTCATTGCAAAACCGGTTTTTCAATGCTTTCCATAGGCAAAGCACTCCACAGTTGGCTCTGAGCATAGCGCTGGAATCTGGCTGCTCAAAATTTGCAGCCAGCCTTTCAGTCTCCATGGCCTAACCCTGGGGGAATTTTTCTCCCTTCATTGCACACAAATTATGGAGCACACAGCATGCAAATATAATTGAGGGGATGTTCTTTTCACTGATGTCAAGCCTAGTGAGTAGACATCTCCATCTGGCCTTTAAATGCCCAAATGCACATTCCACCACCATTCTGTACTTGCTGAGCTGTTATTGAAATGCTCCTTGTTGCTGTCCAGGTGCCCAGTGTACAGCTTCATTAGCCAAGGAAGCAAGGGGTAGGCAGGATCCCACAGGATCACTACTGGCATTTCAACATCCCCAATATTTATTTTTTGATCAGGGAAGAAAGTGCCCAACTGCATCTTATTGAATGGACCAGAGTTCCTAAAGATGCATGCTTCATGCACCTTTCCTGACCAGCCCCCACTGATGTCAGTAAAACGTCCCTTGTGATCCACAAAGGCCTGCAACACCACTGAGAAGTATCCCTTCCAGTTTATGTACTCTGTGGCAAGGTGGTCAGGTGCTAGGATAGGGTTATGCATGCCATCTATTGCCCGCCCCCCAGTTTGGGAAGCCCACTGTGGCAAACCTGTCCACTATGTCCTGCACATTTCCCAAAGTCACTATCCTTTATAGCAGAAGTCTCTTAATGTCCCTGCACACTTGCATCACACAGCTGGATTTACCGACTCCAAATTGATTCCCAACTAACTGGTGGCACTCTGGGGTTGCCAGCTTCCACAGAGCGATGGCCACTCGCTTCTCCACTGTCAGAGCTGGTCTCAAGCGAGTATTCACGTGCTTCAGGGCTGGGGCCAACTCCATGCAAAGTTCAAAGAAAGTGGCCTTTTGCATTTGAAAGTTCTGCAGCCACTGCTCATCATCCCACACCTTCATAACGATGCGATCCCACCAGTCTGTGCTTGTTTCCCAGGACCAGAACCGGCGCTCCACGGACAGAAGATGATGCATGACAGCCTGCAGCAAAGAGGAATTGTTTCACTCCATGGCTTGTAGCAGGGCGGCCTCCGTAACATCACTATTTTCCACGCTGCGGCGCCTGTCTCACCTTTGAAAATACTGCAGGAGAAGCTGTGAGGTATTTGTGATGCTCACAATGATAGTGCAGAGCTGAGTGGGCTCCATGCCTCTCCGGCAACAGCGTGCGCGTGGCATAGAAAAACGGCACAAAAAGGCTTTTGCAGTTTGTTTGGGACAAGAAGGGAGGGGGAGGAAACATGTTGGATCATGGGAGGATGACAAGCTTCCTAAAAGCCTCTACAGCTAGTTGCACTGTGGGACAGCTACCCACAGTGCACTGCTTTGAACGTCGACCCACGCATGGCGAGTGGGGACGCAAGAGCCTGACGCAAGGAGCGTGGTGTGATCCCGCTCCTGCGACTTCTACAATTCGATGGGTGAAAGTCCCTTTAAAGTAAATTGACTTCACTCTGCAGTGTAAACATACCCTGTCGGTCTCCATTTCCCTCATGCTTTGCTTTTCCTTCCCTCCACTCTCCTCAAACTCAGTTTAATTTCTGTTCTAGCCCCAAGATCCCTTATACTTTTGGAATCTGACTACAAAGTCCTTCACGGGATCTCAGGGAGGCCAGTAGTTCGCTTTGCCAAGAGAGTAGGCACAGCAATTTTATTAATTACATAAACACCCAGCTCAATCTGACACCGTCTCTGGTTCTAGAAGTATTTCTAGTTCACACTGGAGATGCTCAGAGGGTTAAAGGAATTAGCATAGTCACTCCGATACTAACACTACTTCTCTGCACAGTCCGATTCTTGCAATCTATGCAGGGTAAACTGCTGTCTCCAAATCC
The DNA here is from genome assembly GCA_007922155.1 of Mesoclemmys tuberculata. Taxonomy (NCBI): domain Eukaryota; kingdom Metazoa; phylum Chordata; order Testudines; family Chelidae; genus Mesoclemmys; species Mesoclemmys tuberculata. Next base: position 33,807,206 of record ML675610.1, read on the forward strand.
CACACAATCTAGTGTTTCCCTTGGAGAATTCTTAGAATGCAGAAAGTTTAAAAAAGAAACAGAAGATAACAGAGAGAGGAAAATAAAAGGAAAGGGAAAGAAGAGAAAATTAGTCCTGTTCTCTTATTTTCTGGTCCTAAAGAAGAAATTAATTGTAATGCAAGAAATTTCTGCTTGTGGTTTCGCTAATCAGTCTGGTAACTACCATGGGAGATACCCAGGCCCTGGGATTAATCAATGGAATCATGGAACTTTCCAAGGTAGAGTTCAAGTGTCTCCTGGAGATGATTATTTGTGAACTGGCACTGATAAGGTGACATAAGACATCACTGTGGGATGAACATTGTCTCAGATAAGGATCACTTAAAAAAAATGCAATGCTCAGATTAACAGTCCTGGATACTTGAGCCCTCTGTTCTCTAGATGAGGCCAAAATTCCAGTAAGGATAATTCAGTTCCTAACGCCATTTTAATCCAACCCCTGCAAAGTTCAGGATCAATTTTGGTTGAGGATTTCAAATAAACAAGTCTGGTTTTCTCTGGTTTTACTATGCACAGAACAAGTACAGCATGGAGACTGGCAGTGAAAGCTTTGCACACAGTCCCACCAGGTTGCCTGCACCTGGTAGGAGCAAATTAAGAGCAGAGTGTAGGTTGGTTTCCATTCCCATTTTCTCCTCTGACCTTCCTTCTGAGATTATACACAAGGTTTTTGTTAACTGTTTATTCAGTAAAGGTTGCCATTTTCTTTCTCTTTTTTGGATACCTTAAGATAAGCAGCAATATACTCCATATGGAAGTACAATTTAGAACCACTCCAAACTAGAAGCTAGTATAGAATGCAGCAGTTTCCAGGTGGAGGACACAACAGCTACGCTCTGTGATTTGCAGCTGCTGCCACCTTGTTTCTACATGACACTAAAGGGTTTCACTAAAGCCAGGGCCACGCAGATAGTTGGGGGGCTCAGGGCCAAATATGAAACTGAGGCCCCACCATCCTTTAAAAAAAAACAGTGTGCAAAAGCATTGAGGGGGAGCCTTCGGTTGGAGGGGGAGGGGAGCTGGAGAGCAAGCCCACCCTGCATGTACCCCACAGGGACAGCTCCTCCCTTTCAGGAGTGGGCCCAACTCCCTGCTCCAGTCATTGTAACCTGGCGCATGGGGTCACACACTGCCAAACCTGAGTGGTGCTATGACTCGTGTGCCACATCACAACACCGCTCGCTCCATCATGATGGAGGGTTGGCTGGGCCAAACCAGGGTCACGCTGCAAACTAGTGACTCTCAGATGACATACTTCATTCTCTTTTAGCAGGAAGAGAAGTGAGGAAACACCATACATTTTTTTTTAAAGGCGTTCCTACTAATTCTTCCGTTGTGGTATGTGTAGTTTCCCTTCCCTCCTGCCCCAGGGGAAAACCTTTCTTAACCCAGGATTTTAGGGGATTACCTACAGGAAGTAAGAAGCATCCAGCTTTGGAGCAAAGCAAAGGATCATTGGAGCTGACAATCCTGTTTCTAGCCTACCTATTGCAGAGAGTTACCAAATATGGGTGGTTGGTATCTTGTACCAGGGTGCAGCATGACTGCCCATTGACTACAGGGGTAATTTAAGGAATGCTAGTGGGCTATTCCATAGGATACTGCTAATGACAACAGAACAGAACCATCCACGCATAGATGTCTCTGGCTTTCCAGGGACTGAAGGCTGGATCATGTGTGCATAACCCTATTGCCTTCAGTCGGGTAAGGGACTGCAGGGCTGGCCTTTATGAAGGCTCCTGCTTTTACCACTCCCTGCAAATGCATTTAAACTTCCTGATTTGTAGAGCCAAGGAGACATTCTATGCTGGCTTTCTACGGCTAGGGCTGCTCTTGATGGGGTCTCCAGGACTCTGTCCATGGAAACCAACCCAGGACTCAATCCATAGAGATGCAGCCTAGAACATAGCAATCCCACCCGTCTCTGGGCACAAAAGTGGAGCTGTGGCAAGAGTGATGCTGTAGCCATCTGAGTCTGGCTGCAGGAGCTCACTAGCAGTAGTCAGGCAGCAAGAGGCAGGGGCAAGCCCCTCTCAGATAGGGATCCTCCTCCATCTTTCTCCCAGCCAGGACCGGCCAAAGCTTGGCTCCAGCCAGACAAAATGCTAGAAGCAGTTAAGAGCACATGTGAAAATTAGGGCATTACATCATTTGCATGAAAAAAATAACTAGATGGCTGAACCTTCAGGGCACTATCTTAACGTGGTAATTGTTGTGTAGTTCACTCTACATCATGTACAAGGTTGATTTGAGAATGAATTGAGAGCATGTGTATGACTCTGACTAAATGGGTCATGTCGCCATCTAGTGGCTGGTCCACATAGAAGATAAGAGTCTACTGCTGCTACCAGCTTAAAAGGTGCTTTTGTGGTGAGAGAACTAAAGGTCACCAGGGGGTTAGAACCAGATCCTTAGCACCAAAATTAAACATTGGGCCCTTCAACTTAAGTAGACACCCTATTAGTAGGTAGGAATAGTAGACTGTTATCCAGTGTGTGGACCAGACATTACATAGGATCTAAAGCACTTAACCAAGATGTTACATATCCACAGGATGGATGCATAGTTTTAAAATTCTGTATGTTTCTCATATTAATTGGAACTAAGTATGTGATTCTAGTTCAAACCATGTTGAGGCTGCTACAGTTATTCTGTCATTCCTGCTTGGCTGTGCGACCTCTTTGATCCTTGTGGGATCAAAAAAAAATAGTGGGGGAGGATAAAAAAAAATGGAAAGTCATTTTCTGGAAGGGAGCATGCACTGTTGTCTGACTTTTAATCCCTTGATCCAAATTTAAGCCCTTACACCAATATTTCCTATTTATGTGAACTTAAAATGGTCAGGAAATACTTAGTTTAATGTGGTTCATCATCGTATTTTAAACCTATTTTTCATCAACAGCAGTAACAATTACCTAGTAGTCCTGGGGTGGAATATCAGATTCATTCATCCTCTTTCACAACCCCCTTGTTCTACATCCATTGCAGAGTGCAAAGAGTGAAAATGGGGCCACAACAGTGGTTCCAGGTGTTCTCTGAGTTCAGAAGCACATGACTGCTGTAGAAAATGCTGAATTTTGCTGGAAAGTTGCACACCTCATAAGGGCTATCCAGAGGAGCTTGTAATTGCCATGAATCATACAGCCTACGTTCAAAGAGTTTAGAACTTTAGAGGTTATAACACATGGGACTCAGGCTGGCTAAAACCTCTGCAGGTTAGGCTGGCAGCATTTATAACATCTGTGAGGCCTCATATGTGGTTCTTCCCAGCTTCAGATGCAAGCTGACTCTTACTTCCATTTTGTGAAGTTTCATAAAGACTATAAGCATAGCTAACAGAGTGGACAACTCTCAGGAGCATCACTGATGAAATGCAGGTGATGAAATACAAGGAAAATCTATTCAGCTCTTATACTCAGATAAAAGTATTTTCCACTTTAAAAATCCAAAGACATTCACAGGCAAAGATTCATTGAGAAAATTAAGTAAGAGGATATACTGCCCTGTAAAAAAATAATATTAAAATGTGATGGGTTTTTAAGATAAAAGCTAAAAAGGTAAAGGTGTCCGGAGGCGCTAAGGAGCCCCTTGTTAAAGGTCTGCCACCAAATTGTATGCAAGGTTGGGATGATGGGGTTTGCCCCTGCCTCTAATGGGGTCAGCCCCTGTCTGGATACTGCTAAGTCACCTCTGTCAGAGATGACATATCCCCAAAGCTCATACAAAGAGCAATTTTTTGCCTTCAAAATGCATCAGATTTCTCCAAGTGTAAAGGTATTTTTCAAAAATCCCCTCAGAAGATATACTCTGTCCTGAACCCCACTACAGATTCTACACACACTCCTATGCAAACACACCATTTCAAATGGCACACATTTATTTTATCAGTAGTCTGTATATTTTCCAGATCAGTTAATTATAAAACTATGTTCCTTTGCAAAGCAGTGCTGCCTCCACCTTGTTTGTAATTATGAGAGAGCACTTTTTAAAATGAGCATACAAATGAGTAAATTCCATGCACCCTGGGGCCTCCAGGTTATCACAGATAAGTGCGTTGGGAGTGGTGATCTGTCGGAGCCCTTTGTTAAAAACGGCAGCACATCACTGGCTGGAAGCTCAGAGTGTTGTAGTTAAAGGCTTTAACTCCAAACTCAGCACTGCAGAGTGTTGTAGTTAAAGGCTTTAACTCCAAACTCAGCACTGCCTTCTATTCTCTACCCACCTTCCTCCCATAGGATGGAGATTTTCACCAGTGAACACAGAAATTAAGTCTGTCCCGTTATTTTAATTCCAGTCATTATTTAAAATTGTTAATTTCTTTCTGCTAGCACCCGTAATGCAATAGGTGCTTTCCAAACATATTACAAGGCATGATTCCCCACCCCACGAGTTTACAGACTAAGGTTCTGATTCCGCATACACAATGATGTAAGTGAGCTTTATGTAAGTGAATAGTCCCAGTTTCATCAATGGGTGTACGAGTGCATAATTGCAGGAACAGTGCCTAAAACACATACAGACAATTTTAGAGGGCAATGTCTTCTCAACCTTAATTTGGTCCTAACAGAGTGTTTTGCCTTGGCTTCCTTACTCAGTCAGGAGTCAATGGACTCCAGAAGCTGCCAATAAAGTGTGGATGTCTTTAAAATCTTAACTCTGATGGTGGCAAAAGGTATCCTATGTAATAGCCACTAATGGAAGCAATAATAAGAAATATAACATCTGCTGCATTAAGAGTAGCTGAACTTTCAGGTACGTTTACAGAATATCCAGCAATTCAGATATAAAACCCTGACTGCCATGAGTTTGTTGTGGATAGTTAGCTACTGATACATGTAAATGTGGGGCATACATGCTCAGAAGGCTTTTAAAATATTTCAGTATGAGTGCACTTGGTTGTGTGGTTATTAGGTTTCCGCAGAGTACCAGAAGGATATCTTCTTTGAAATCTAGCTGCTAGTGCAGAGAGCCATGATGATCTGAGAATAAGGCTGAGGTGTGGTCAAAGCACATGACTGGAATGAGGAGTAGAACCCCGAGGTCCTCACTCTGCCACACGCCTTGGGAAAGACATCTGGGGTGATTCCATTACGCCCTTGCAAAGCCTGAGTCAGTGAGCTTGAAGAAAGTGAAGCACAGAAGGCCTGGAGGCTGAAATTCACTCCCCTCAAACCTCGGCGGGGGGAGGAGAGGGGGAGTGAGTGAGGCTGCTGAACACCAGCCTCCCCACCAGGACTGCTATTCCCGGATAGACTGGAGTCACTGCCTCAGACCCTCAGTGGCAGTTCAACGAGCTCTGAGCTTTTGGATCCTTCCCTAACCCATCCCCATTTAGGCCTTCCCCATCAGCTCAAACAGGACCCCATCAGGGAGACAGACCCTCTCTTATAACTGCCGTCCAGTCTATGTGGGCGTACCCATGTGGGAATACTATTGTGCCTGTGTAGAGTCCAGGTGAAGCCAATGGAGTTCCACATGGGGCATAGGGGTCTGTTCACCTAAGTAGGGTTCCATGGGGCTGCAGGAATCAACCGCTGCAGGTCTGATTGCAGAATATGGGTCTAGAGGCAACTTTACTAGACCCTGCACTTCCCCCGCTGCCCTGGACAAAAGTGTCCCAGCAACACATTGTTCTTTGGTTAAATTGCTGTGTCTATGCAGGATTATGTACTTGTTAAAAAAAGAAAAAAAGCCAAGTTAGTTATTATAGGATGTGCTATGACATGCTCAGTAGATACATTTAAAAAAATTAATCAGGCTGTTGTAACAGCCTCTAAAAGTACATTTGCAAACTGGAACGCACAGAATTACCTATGAATGTGCTTGCAATATGGTAAAAGATTATAAAATCATGTATAAACAGCAATTTCTATTCATCATTTCTAAATCATGAAGAAAGTATTTAGAAATGTTACTTTAAAATATTACCAAAGATCCTAGGACAATCATTTTATAACATATCTAATGCCAGGCAGCATAAAATACCGCACCCCCCAGAAAGAGTTTGCTCCAATCCTTTATATTCCTTAAAGATTCATTATTCATCCACACTAGATTAGTCACACTATTCATACAAGTTGAGGGTCACTGAGAACTAGCTCAAGTCACTGAACATAGCTAAAAAAACACTTTCATAATGTTCAGAGGATTTCAGACAAATGAAACAAAAATACTCCAGTGTATGCTTTTCAAACTAGGTTTTTCTATTTCTACAGCATGGATATTTCCTCTCTGTGATTGATATATTGCTTCTCATGTTCCCAAGGAAGACTTTCACCTTTTAAACTATCTACTGTAGCTAAAAGAAATATTGCTGTGCAGTCTATATCAGCAGTTACAAATGTTTGCTCATGATAATTAATATTAATAATAATATTTAAAAAAACCAAAAAAACCAGAAACAACTGGTGGATTTTGTCCCACAAACATCAGCAGTCGATGTGTATATAACTTATACATACTTTTTTTGTAAATGTCATCCATTTGCATTAATCCATCAACAATGGCAGCTCCTCCAGTGGAATAGCATGTAGATCACACTCAGTGCAGAAACATAAATAAATTGATTAGTTCTAAAAAAGGTCCCCTTTATTTTTTTTAAACAGGAGGGATTTTCTAGTCAATTACCTTAAGTAGCCTTTAACAAATACTAAAAATGCCACATGTGCAATGAGAGAGAGCACTGATTTCTCTTTCCCTCTGTTCCCAGCAGAAATGGAGCCCACATCCCAGCTGACTATTTCCAGGTTTATGCTCAGTACAAATAATGTTCTCTGCAGTTACCAAATGATGTACGAAGCATCCGGTGGAGGCCAGACAATAGCAGTAATATAGACTCAACAAAAGAGCTGAAAATGATCCAGTGCAACCTTGGGCCTCCATCCTGCCAAGACTTACACAGGTGCTTGTTCACATACTGCATGTAGTTGCAGTCCCCTCATTCCGGCACCATCATGTAACGCATCTCAATTGCTCATGGTACATTTTTAATTAAATTTATTGTCTATATTCGTTGCCTTATTTTAAGCTACTGAGTTCAAGTAGCACACTAGGCTGTCGATCCTGCAGCCCATACTCACCTAATCATCTTCAATAGCACGGACAACCCCACTGACTGTCATTGAGATCATGATGCAAATGACAATTCTGCTGGTTCAAAACACAGCCTGAGGAATCTGTTTTTATTAGTTTGCAAGGGGTTATTTATTTTTATGTTTTTGTACCCCTGAGAGCAGTAGCTATCAGCACAAGTGACTATTTGTCAAGAGGTTGCAGGATCTGGCCCTAGTTCTTGAGCTAATATGCTGAAAACATTTAAACATCGATCAACTTGGCTCACTTGAGTAATTCCACAGTACTTCTAATATGATAGTCACCGTTAGCTGAGCCTCACAGACCCAAATTAACAATTTGCATCATGGTTACCTCGAAAGAACTGTGCTCTTTCCCAGACTCCAGATGCTTTAAGGTTGTGTTTATAATTAGAAAAATGAGTAACTGCTGCCCTTAGACATACACAAAGGTATAAGAATGTTAAATCTAAGGTCTTGATCCTGAAAAGAATCATACACGTGCTTAATGTTACATTGTGTGTATGCATTGTGTATAGTCACGTTGTCTTCAGCAGGATTGCTCAGAGGGTGTACAATTAGGCATGTGGCTAAATCTTGGCAGGATTGTAGCCTTACACTGAAAGGTCTCCGTCTTTGTTTTAATGGGCACAAACTCCCACTTGTAATTAGGCTCTCCTACTGTACTCCACAGCCCTGTTTCTGCTGATCCTACCATTTCCCCCTCTTCCATCTGTGCAGATGCACTCTCTGATTCTATATCCACTCCCCAAAGCACATGGCGAGGCAAAGGGCAAGGTTTTCCAAGTTCAGAATTAATGCAGGTTCTTTGTGTCTAGCTTTGGTATCCAGAAACCACAGTGACTGGCATATCAGAAATACCATTGTTTAAAACCAGGGGTGTCACATACCCAGCCTGCTTGTTTGATTCATGGCACTCATGTGGCATATTCAAATTCTGCAGAATCTAGAGGCCACATTTCAAGAGCTCAGCTCCCATTAAGGCTCCATTGACCAGAGCACTCAAAAGCACATTCAAAAGCACTCAACACCACCATCACCCTGTAAGAGTTCTGAGCCGGAGTGAGGATCCTGTGTTGTCCTAATGGACCATAATTCATATTATAATTTGGGCCTCTTCACACAATGAGTGCACCCCTACTTTTGATCATTTCCTTTCTATGGGGTTGCAGAAAGGAGAAAAAGGGAGTGGCTCATATAGCCCAGCTGACATTTCCTCATTTTAGGCTTACCTTTACCTCCATAAATAGCAGGGGTGGCTCTCTTTTATTTGTTACATCTTTAGTAACTGGATCCTGACAGGAAGGTGATAGGCATTGTTATTTATACCATAGTAAAGGGCCCTAATGCTAAGGTGCCTTCTCTGTTCTATCTTGTTTTATTTTGTTTTTTTTGGGGGGGGTTGTTTGGGGGGGGGTTGAGTCTTTTTGTCTCACATTTGGACTGGAAAACTAAATAAACACCAAGTCCCTGATCTTGCAAAGATGTATGCATATTTGATTTCAACGATCAGCTTCAGGGACAAAGGCAGTTAATAGAAAGATTGCCCAGAGTTCTGCACCTTACTCTCACTCCTGGATAGTGATTAGACAACATCCCACAGCGATTTACAGCCCCAGTTCCTCAAAGGAGCCTACAGAGGGGTGGCCTAAAGGGAGCGCTGTGCTGATAGGAACAGAGGGAGCCTGTAAGCCACGACCTCACTTTCCCAAATGAGACGTTCTGTTTACTTTGTTGAATATGGACCAAGCCCCATTAAGATGCATTTAACTTCTTGCCTCATCTGCATCCGCTAAACGCTGGAGCCCTGTTTCCCCACTCCCCCCCATACCGCACGTGTTACACCGCTAAGAGGGGGAGTAAGAGAGGGAGGTGTCTTCGACGAAGTCCAGCGGGCTGCGGCTCAGACCCGCTCTCGGACCTGGCCGTGGGGAGCCGGGACGGGAGGCGGAAAGTCATTTGATTTCTTTAGCCGGCAGGCGCGAGTGCCTTGAGGGCTGCGCCAATACGCCAGCCCCACGCCCGCGGTTCAGGGGAGCGGCGTTAAAGCGAGAGCCGCCCGGGGCTGGAGTTCGCGCCCCCGGCCCTCCCGCCCGTGCCGTGCGCGTTACCACCGCGCCCGCCAGGCTGGCCGCTGTGGTCGTGCGGGCAGAGTTACCCCGCAAACCAGCACATGCGGGACCCGTCTCGGATGTTTCACTCCGCTGCCGGCTGGCCGCGGGCAGCCGCAATCGCCTCGTCCCGCGCTGCCCGTCCCCAGCAGGGCTACCTACCCCTCGGCTTCCCACGGCCCCCAGTCGCATCAGACGGCCCGTGGGAACGGGTCAGACGGGAATCGATTAACGCGGCGCTCCCCGGCGGGGACCTCGCCCCCCACGGCAGGGGACGGGACTCGGCCAATTTCTGTGCCGAGCGTTATGGAGAGCGCGCTTCGGAGGCGGCTGGGGGATGGGTCATTCCTGCAGGTCACAACCTGCCATCCCCAAACCATCGCTCAGCTCCTCTCCGGGCGTGCCCCGTTTACACTGCGGGCTGCTTGTAAAGAAGGCGTTTCAGATAAGTGACGTGTGTGAACAATTGCCCCCGTGACGCCTTCCAAGCGTTCAAGCCTTTTGCTTTCTGCGGATTTGACTGTCATCCTTGTGCCACTCCGGGCGTTGACACGAGACGTCCATTGATTCGGAGCAAAGGCGATTTTTGAAAAAAAATAAAAGCTGCGGAAACTTAAACGTTCGTCTTTTTATTTGTGGTTGTTGTTTTTTACAAAGCCAACGGCTTGCCTGAAAACGGGCTTTTAGGTGAGGTCAGAGCGAAGCCAAGAGCAATAGCTATGCCTCATTTCTCGCCTTCTTTTCATGCTATTATTGACTCCCAGGCATGGCATTTCTTAATAAACCGCAGAGAGGAAAAATGCCATTTCGGAAGAATTTTTTAGCAATGCCCAAAGTTTACCTGGGAGTTATTTTGCAGGTTGACTTTAGGAGACCAGTATTATTAGGGATCTGCCTTGATCAGTTTGGGCCACAATTTCAGAGAGGTACCTATGTTTTAATTTAGTCTGATTTGAGATTATATTTCAGACTTCTAATTAGCGGGCCCTTCTCCCAACCAAGATTCTTTGTTAATTATGTAATTTACTACCCGGTCGCTTTCCTTTGCTATCAGAAGGTTGATTTGGAATAATTAGTTATCATACCTGCTTTAGGGAAGAATACATAATTTTTATTTGCATCAAAAATATCGTGCTGGAAAATAGAAACAGTGGAACGTGTTCACGTCATGTCAGATACAACGTGCAATGCCTGTCGACCTGAATTTTTAGATACGTTTTTCTTGTCTTTGATAATTTTCTCTGAGACTTTTTTCCCATACTAATGCGGACAGATTCGGCTAGATTTTTCTCATGTCATTTCCAAATCCAGGCTTTGGTTTTGGTTTGACAGAGATAAACATCCGTGAAGTTCAGCTTTGGAGGGCGGAATTTCAATGACATTTTTAGAAGTTAACGCAACCCGAAAGCAGTTTTATAACCAATTGCAAACACGGTCCTCTTGTTTGCGCAGGATTTGTGCAAAGTGTGTCTCTATTACCTTGGGACATCGATTCCCAATAAAATAGAAAGATAAATATGAGAACGCTATACAGGCTCACACTTAGGTATTCACCTAGTTTCTGCATAACTATTTGATCTGGTTTCCTTTATACTGTGTGAAAGTGAAGGTCACATCTAATCCCAGTCTTTTCCCAGTTCCGGACAGTTTGCAGCTCTGAATCCTAAACCCTTTCCCATCCCAGCCATTGATATTATTACCAGTAGGAATCAGTTTTCACGAGGGTGATTGCTGAATAAAATATAGTGTGTGGGAAAAGTTGGCGTGGGATCTCAAATCACACGTAGACCATTGTCAAACTACGTTTATTGTCTCCGGGCCAATGCTAGCAAGAAAAGTTTGCTTTTTAGCATCCAAAGACCAAACACGTATTTTAAAATATGTAGGTGTTTGTTCGTGTTTTTACAAATAAAGATGCTAGATGGTTATGATTTTTCTTGTTCTTGTGCTGATAACCATAGTGGCTTATTTGTTAGATGATATTTTATGTCCCTGCATTGAGAAAATTATATAGGCAGCTCTTGTTCAGTTGACTAGATAGTGGGAAAAAAGAGATTTAATATATATAATTTCTTCAAGTTTGACTGAGGATTTGTGCTACTTTTTCTCCCCCTTTGTTTTTCTTTTCCAGGCACAAACCTATAAATGACCATCACATTAAAAGATGCCTGTGGTTTCCATGTTAACACACAAAATGCCAAAGGAAAACAAGTCCTTCGGGATGGGATTTATTCCTCCATCTCAGGAAACAATTTGAAATATATTCCACGAAAAAGTGACAAGGGTCCCCTTTGTTAAAAGCCTCGGCGAGCTAGATATAGATGCGTGTTTGGTAAAAAGATCAATCCGATGAGGAGCCCTCACATAAAAAGGAGCCTTGATTATCAAAGTTAGAAAAGCAAGGGAGCAATGTATTTACCTGAAACCAGGATCATACTGCGCAGGGATATAGCTTTTCTTGCTGTAGGAGGATAGTTGGAGATTAAAGAGCACAGTCTTCTACTAAACAACACTGGGCCATTGTAAGAAGGGTGATTTTCTTTGGCATATTCTGGCGTAAGAAGATAATTTAAAGAGGTGAAAAATAGCTTAAAGAAACACACACTCCAACGGGACAGGGCTCGTTAGAAGAATTATTTTTAAATACATTATTGTGTTTTACAAACAGGGAACCTGATAAATTAATATTTTTATCCTGACTATTTCTACGGAAATGTATTTTCACACGGTATCTAAACAACGATTAATAACTCAAAATCGGAACACAAATAAATCCCCAAACGTACAACATTGTCACCCTTTCGGCCAATCCTCTCTCTCTGACAAGAGGCAGGGAATTGCACATCCTTTCTTTAAGTTTTGGTTTTCTAATGACTGCTTTAAACCTGGAACTACGTAAAGCCGGACCTGCTGTCACTGCGGCAGGAGCAGGAATAACAATAATATAGTTGGGATAATCATGTAAAGATCTGCCCGTTGCTGCATTCTCTCTCTCTGATCTATGCGCTCTAAGGGAATACATTTCCGCAGAAGCTGAGCAGCATCCAGGCAAAGTGAAGGAGTTGTGGGCAACTGGGGCGGCAAATGAATCCGATGTTTTAGGGACACACACACACATCCGCTGCCTTTTTTCTTTCAGGTCACCCTTTCTTCCAGCCCTGATCAACTCTGAGTGTAGTGCGCTTTGAGGCTGGCTTTTGTGAGCCTGTCCGTTTTTCCCTCCTTGCAAAGGAACATGAATGAAGGAGGGTGTGATCTCCAGCTTTAAAGCAACGTACACTTCATGCAAGGAGCGTGTCCTTTTTAAGGAGAGTGTGTCTTCCCCGTGTGTGACAGTGGAGGCGAGCTGCGGTTACTGCTTTGTTGCTGTACTTTGGGGGAACTTCAGCAGTTCCTACCAGTCGCAATCACGTTCTCTCTCGCTTGTTCCTCGCTCAGTACTTTGCTTCTTAAATCACCTTCCAGGGTGACTCCTCGGAGGCCATCCCATAGCGTGGATCTAGGTGTTTGCGGGTTCACTCCTCCTTCACTTTACCTTCCTGGGGGGGTTATGGTAATACAAGGCAGATATTCCAGGAATTCCACCTTTTGTTTTTCTAAAGCTGAAATTGTGTCTGTCTGAAAATTCAAACGATGTTAATAGAGGGGCAGCATATTTCAACCCAGTGCCCTTAGACTGGCTAAAATATGGAGCCTGCTGGACTGTGGAATAGTTTTCCAGTGGACTTGGCTGGAGCGCCAGGATTTCAAAGCGGGCTTATAAACCATTGCCCTCCGCAAGGAACAATCCTGCACCGAGACAAGGACAGACGTTCACAGGCCGTTTCTGTCTGTAAATTGAGATTGTGGCAATAACAGGGCAGCGACACCCTCTCTTCTCGGTGCCCTGGACTTTCGAAGACCTTACCCCGAGGCACGGGAGAAATTCCACCGTTACTTTTATAATAATAGCAACCGGCTGTGCCAGCACCGCACAAAGCGACTTTGGGGTTTGCCATATAGCCCTGGCTGGTCGGTTTTGTGGGGGGGGACCCGTCTTCACAGCACAGAGTTATCCACACAGAGGATTAGAGCCAGCTCTTGCCAGCTGCTGAGCCGCCTCAGCTCACAAGTCAGTGGAGGCTGAGATCCCAGCACCTCGCAAGGTGAGGAGAACTGGGTTGAAGGACCGAATTTGGCAGTGATTAGAAAGGATCGGAATCCGGTAGCCTTCCCTTGGACTCGGGAAAGCCCTCGCCCCTGCCCTAGTTTGAGGCTCTGGGAACCTCGCTTGAACCCTGCTGCAGTCCGGAGCTTGTACATGATTGACACTGCCACGCTGCTGAGGTCTGGGGAAGAGATGCTGGGCGCTGCCCCGTGGGGAGGGAGGGGAGAGAGGAGTCTGGAGGCTAGAAGCCCCCGGGGCGCTGAGCGCGACAGAGCAGAGGATGGACAAGGCAGGAGTTCCCCGCCCGCCCCACGCTGGTGTTTTCTCTTCCGATCGCGCTGTCCCACACAACCAAGTTACATGTAGGGGAAGCGGCCACAGCGGCTGCTGGAGGACGCAGAGCAGCTGAAGGGCGACAGGCCCGCACTGTGCGCGCGTGGACCTGCATAACGCTGAGCGTTTACACGGTGTGCCTGCCTGGTACAGTCCGTCTCCAGGATGCGGCCGGCCGGAAGGCTCTTAATCCGGATCACTGAACTCCGGCCTAGGTTGGCAAACGGATTTTTAACCGCTGAAATTCTCCCCCTTTCTTTTTCGTTAACCTTCTTGAGCGAAGGAAAGCGCCACGGGGAGGTGCTGCTGTCAGTCCCCATCCATTCCCCCTCTATGAGTTGTTCGATCGCCAGCTAAACGGATTCCTATCGATGCCTTAACGTCCCGAAAGGAATCCTCGGCTCAGTGTGAGCCACTGCGGAGTGGGTGCGATGTGAGCACGAGTCCCAGGAGCGCCTACCCCTGAGCCCGATCCTGCATCCCATTGCCACGCACGCTGGGAGCTCTGCCAGGCCGCGGGTCTGGGGCCCACGCTTCGACGATGCTAGATGCAAATGTTTTCCACGGCAGCGCCCGCAGAAGTGGTGTGTGCGGGCAGCGGGGTTCTCTCCGCCTTGGGCCCCAGGGTTAGGCCGGGGCCTCCTTTGAGGTGGAATGTGTGTGTGTGTGTGTGCGTTATTCATCAGATCTTTGGGCGCTAATGACACTACCTTAGCGTGTTTGTACATCTGCGTGTGCGTGTCGTGTAGACGGTGTGAGATGAGAGAGACGCGAGCCCAGCCCAGGTCTGTCGGTCCTTCCGACCCCTTTCTCCCCCAGCCGCCTCCTGGCTGTCACGTTGCGGGGTAGCCCAAAGCCGCGGCTGTTAGACCGTCTCCCCCACTTTATTTGAAGCCGCGCCGTGTAAATGACACGTTCAAAAGGCAAGGGTTTGATGCCAGATTGCCGCAGAGATTGAGGATCTGTCTGCGTGTGTCTGTGTGCGGGGGGGGGGTGTAATATATGCTGAGCTAGGGGATCGGGACGATCCGCCTGGGACTGTTCCAACAAACCCTCCCCCTCCAGTCCCTCCCGTCGCATTTCAAGCGCTAATTGCGGTCCTTCCCTTGCGCCCCTGTGTTCGGGTCCTGCCGAAGGCGCTGCCCTGGCGGACACGTCACTGAGCACATTTATCCCCTCCCCTCTGGAGGCTCTGCTCGCTTTCTCCAGCCGTCACGAAAGAATTGACGGAAGGTTCCACTTCAGAGCGTCGGGCTGGCGCTGAAAAAGAGGAGGAGGCAGAAGGCGGAGGAATTAGTGTCTGCGTGCGTGGAGCGCGGAAGTCAGGGTCTGTGGGAGTGGGGAATTTGCTTCGGATCGGTGCCGCGCGGTGAGCTCGGAGAAGGCTGCCGGCTACGGGAAGGTGCATTAGCAAACCCTTATTTCTCCTGTAAGGCAGAGACGATCCTCTCTCCAGTCGCGTGTAAACGTGAAAGAGCTCTCGCTTCGCACCAGTTGTTTGCGGGGTTTGTTTTTTTTTAATACGTGTCAAATAAAAATACCTCTTCACATTGTAAAGCCTTCGGTAACCAATTGCCTTGGCCAGACCTTGGACTTGTTTGGATAGAGACAGCAGCGAAGTGGCGTTGGTCCGCAGGGAAAACGGATCCTTCCGTTTAGCTCTTTATGAGAACCGGATTCAGGACAGCGGCCGGAGCGGCGAGATCCGTTTTGCTGCCGCAGAACCCCCGTCCCCGAATCGCAGCGGAGAAGCGAAAGGGGCCGGTGTCAGGTAGAACGCAGGCCAGTTCTGCGCTTGTGGTCTAAACACACACACTCGATACACACGGGTACGGTGAAAGCATAGCTGTCCAACACGGGCGGCAAGACAAGCGGCCGCGCTCCTAGATCTGATTCAGAGGGAAATGTACGAAGGAAAAGCGAGCCTGTGATTTTAGAACAATCCCACCAGCAGCTCCCTCTGCGCCGGCTTTGACTTTCATTTAGTGGCTGGGCAGCCTGTCCAGTTTTCCTTACCCTCGGCACCTTGGGCTCTGGGACCAGATCACTTTTCGCTTCACTGGAAAGCCAACATCTTTTAACAAAATACAATAAAATAGCAGACAGCCCAGCGCTGCGATTTGCTGCCGAGCGGTTGCCTGAAGGTGTTTTTGAGAGGGGACAGAATTGCATAGCGGGAAACATCCGGCGAACAAAGAAAAAAGGGGGATCTGCTCCGTGTGAACGAGAAGATCCACTTCCAGCTGCTGCCACCACAGTCCTGGTCTGTGTAGGGCTTTCGGTCTCTGCTTTCCAAGGGCGAGACATTTGCTTTCCAGAGTCAGCCCAGAACGACTTCCCACCCTCGCAAGATTTCGGTGTTGGATTTGTGTGTGTGTGTTCTGCTCTTAAAGAGAAAATAATATTCACCGCACAGGCGAAGTCCATGCTCGCAGCAATCCGGAAGGATCGGGTCTAATATGCCAGTGCCATCCTCCTCATTGCCTTGCAATAGCCGCGATGAAGGAAAAGTCCAAGAATGCTGCGAAAACTAGAAGGGAAAAAGAAAATGGAGAATTCTACGAACTGGCCAAGTTACTGCCCCTGCCTTCAGCGATCACCTCGCAGCTGGACAAGGCCTCCATCATCCGCCTCACCACCAGCTACCTGAAAATGCGAGCTGTCTTCCCAGAAGGTAAATCCCGCGGCTGCTTCGGGCTCACCGGCCGCTCCTCCCAAAGCAGGGGCGACAGCGCACCTTGGGTGAAGCTTCTTAGCAGCTTCAAGGCTGCTTATAGAAGCCCGGGGCTCTGAATGTGCCCTGACAGCCGTTTAAATGGTTGCTGGCTACCCTTGAAGGAGCAGTGGCTGCTTAGAAATAGCCCCCCCCCCCACGCCCTTCGGCCCGTCTGTGTGAATTGTTCTTCCAATTGTTACCTGTGCTAAAGGTGCTAAGTAGCCGTGAGTTTAGTCGTATTAATCAGGTTTGGTTTAAATCTTAACTGACACCCAGGAGTTTGGAAGGGGAATATGTTTAGGTCTTATTGTGGTGCGCTGAGTCCGACAGAAGGGAAAGGGAAGAAGCAGAGTTCTCACCGATGAGTGTTAGGTTGCTTAGATCTTAGGAAAATTGTGCCAGGCTGACTACACACAAAGTAAAGGCCGCGCTGCGATTTTGTTTTCTTTCCTTCTGTGTGTGTGTGTGGGCGGGGGAGCGGTTGGCTGGGGGGCAAGTTCTTCTCCAAATTATTTTCCTAACTCAGGAGGCGATAATACAAAAGGCAGAGACAAGACCTAGGCCGAATGGGGGGAGGGCGTCCAGCCTAAAAACCGCAGGTCAGGCACTTCACTGTTGAGGCCTAGAAACCAGAATATTTGTGGATAATACCAGGGAGAAGTTTGTGTTTTATCTTCACTCTCACACTGGAGCGAGAAACGCTGAAGATTTGGGGGATGGGTCATGTGGAAAACAGGAGAGCACAAATTCCCATGAAACTCACTTGCAAGAGGTGTATATAGGCAAGAGGTGTATCTAGGCAGAGAACATTTGTAAAGAGTGGCATAGATTTCTGAGAAGAAATCTAACAAGAGGGCTACAAGAACGATAGATAGATAGATAGATAGATAGATAGATAGATAGATAGATAGATAGATAGAT
>ML675610.1:33834151-33945116 GCA_007922155.1 Mesoclemmys tuberculata
GGCCCTGCGGCTGTGGGCCCCGAGAACGGGCTAGCCCCGTCCGCCGTAGAGACGAGTCGCGTGGCACGTCAGCGGCTCCGGGCTCAGCCCTGCCGCCCGTCCTCACTGCCGGCCGGGGCATGGCGCCCCGCGCGCTTTGCAGCTCGGCTGTGACAGCAGGGCCACGCGGGAGGCTCCCCGCCTTCGGCGGCCTCCCTCCCTGGCGGGGTGTCGGAGAGCGCGGGCTCAGCAAGGGCTGCCGGGGAGCCGCGGGATTTAGCCCCGCAGAGCGCCCGTGCGCGGCGCGGCTAGCGGAGAGTTTTAAAACGGGACACCCAGGCTGCGCGGGTGAGGGCGGTGGGTCCTTCGCCTCCGTGGCAGCTGCTCCCTGGCAGCTCAAGTGTCTCGGGAAATCCCCCGGCGCTAGCACGGGCCGAGTTCAGAGCCAAGTCAGTCACTTCGCAGGGCTGGAAATAAAAGGGCATTTGAGGGTGCAGACACGGGTGGCTCCTTCAGCGGGCTCGGCTCCCCGGCCCGAGTCTAAACCCCAATGTCACGGTGCGGCGTTGATCCGCCGAAGTAAGTCGCGGAGAGAAAGGCTCTTGGTGTAAGGGTTTTCCAGCCAGGGTAACCCGGCTTTCTGCGCAGCAAAGTGAACCGGGACACGAGTGGCTCCCGGAGGGGAGGTTGCATGGCTTGTGCCCATCACCTAGTTTCTAACTGAGCTGTCGATTCTTTTCCAGGTTTGGGAGACGCCTGGGGACAGCCGAGCCGAATAGGGCCCTTGGATAATGTGGCTAAAGAGCTCGGATCGCATTTGCTTCAGGTAGAAGATGTTTTATTGGAGTAACTTTTATGCGGTGCATTGGGATCTTTTGTGTGTGCGTGTGAGATCGTCCCTCTCCCTTCCAGCCTGGTTGGTAGATTCAGGCTTTGTGAGGTCATTTTTCTAACACAACCTAGAGCCACGTTTTTCTTTCAGCTGTTCAGAGGGAAAGTTATTTTAATTTTCGCTCCTTGGTTTTTAGCAGTACCAACAAACTACTGCATTAATAAGAATGATTTGCCTGACAAGCCTGGCCACTCCATCAGTTAAAAATAACCTCCCACCCCCCCCCACTATGGAATCGCTTTTGGTACTACAAACGGCCCCTGGTGAATTGCAATGTGGATTGTATTTTCTATCAACAATACAGTCAGGGTGTTTTTGTAAATGGGAGATCATAGTTCTCCACAAGTTGCTCAGTGGGGAAAACCTTTAAAAGAGCGCATGGCTCCTGCAGCAGGAGGTGAACATCTGGATTAGATCTCCCATTTACATTAGCACCTGAAAATACAGTTGTTCCAAATCCCGTTGATCTGCTTTGGAATTCTTCTGCTCCCCATGGGGATGTCCCCACCAGCAGAAAATTCAGAGTGCAACAGTTTTGGGGGGAGGGCACCCAATCAGAGCTTTATGTTTGTAACCTGAATGCAGTAAGAATCCCTCCCCCCCTTTAAAGACATAGTAAACTGTAATTACTTAATGGTGGGTTTTATTGAGGAAGGTTAATTTCTAGTCACGTAGCTGTTTATAAATGTTTACTGGGTGGAGATTAAATCTAATCTCAGATCTGTGACTATTGAAAACTCTTTCAGAACATCATTCATAATGTAGTGCAGTGGCACTTGTTTCCGTAGTTCTCTGGGATTTTACAGGTGCAATCAGAGCAGAGAGTTTGTCAGTCTACTTTCCATGCTTTTCTATTGTATTAATTCGCTTTGTTTTTTCAGTTCGTGTCAATGTAGCCCCTAGAGGTTCAAGTCCCATTCTACTAGGCACTGCGTACATAATCTAAAAAGTAGGTCAAATTGATAATTCATGTGGCTGAGAGTTGAGGCTGTCAACTTCTAGTGCAGTGGGTTGTATCTCACTCTTGTCTTTCATTCCCACTGTTTTGAAGATAAGAGACAGTGAGGTGAATAATAAAGAACATAAGGAAAACCTAAAGTTTTAATATTGTACACTACAATTTTCGGAACATGGGCATTAATGGTAAAAGTTCCCCATTGGAGCAGTGGGAATAGTTTTTTCTGCACAAACCCAAAAAGCATTGGCAAGCTAAATAATTTTTTAAAACCAACTTACAATTGGTGTCTTCCTTTGCTTAAAAAGAGAAAACTATCTTTCATGAAAGGGTTTGAAACACATATTATTGATTTTAATAAAGTAAACATATTTATGCAAGATTCAGTGGTGGCTGTCCTGGAGATTTTCTCATCTAGCCCATTAAATGTGTGCTTTGAATTTTATTTCAGATAAAGTTAGTTGATCAGTTGGTTTGGAGCCATTGGTTTATTGCGAAAATTTGTATATATGCATATAATAAAACTCTTTATGAAACGCCTTTGCTTGTGCAGTAGCCACTTAATTTCTTAGTTATTTTACATTTTGTTTAGTATCAAAAGCAGTTAGGTAATATGTGCTAATTGCCTGTAATTGATTTATAAAATGGATTTTACTTCTAAATTATGAATGCTCAAAAATTGCGTTAAAGCAGAACAGTTACTGTCAGCTCTTTTTTAAAAATAGCACCTGGGCTGAAATTTTGCATGCCAAGTTTCAGCTCTAAGCAACAATTTTTCTAGCTGAGTTGGAAACCCTAACTATAAGAGCTTCTAATGGAAGAATTGACACAACTTTAACTATAAGACAGGAAACAGCAATTGCAAGTTGACAAAATGTTTAAAGTAAAATTTTATTTAAGGATGCAATGATTCCCTCCCTCTCCCCCCCCATTTTAATACATCTATAAACTTTTGTTTATTGTGGGGGAGGGAGGAAGAGTAAGCCAAAAAGTAATCTGGTTTCAATTACATGCTGTAAAAATAGTTAGGCCAGAGAATAATTTGGAATATTTTTTATTAGGGCTGCATTGTGTGCACCACTCTTACAGGATTTTATTGCTTTCCTCCTGGTTCAGTATCCTAAAATATGACTTAGTAAGTAGACAAGGCAGTTGTTTTATCTCTGTTCTTTAGACATTTATTTTTCAGTGATCTACATGTGAACAGATATTTGACAAGGATGTTTAAAAGTGATTAGTGATTTTAGATACCTCTGTTTTTCCTAAGCATTGGCCTTCTGAAAGATCAAGCCCTATTAAAATGTCTCAAGTTGGGCACCCAAAAATTGACACAACCAAAATCACTAGTTACTTTTGAAAATCTTGGCCATCTTTGTGCAGGTTTCATTTCTATCCTATCAGTCTTTGCTTTGTGGGATAATGAAATTCTCCAAACCTTTACTCACGTGAGTAATCATTACATTCAAGTTAGACCTCATGTGAGTAAGGATTAGCAGGATCAGGTCCCAAGTTTGCATTAAATATTACCATTAATTAAGGTTAATAGGTTGCGGTATTAGTGATGAATGACTGTAACATGTTACTTTCAGTCAGAAAAAGTTTCCCTTATGGTATGTTTCTTTCTTTAACTTTCATGGGCTTTTTCATCCCTGGCAAGTTCCAAATAGTAATGAAGAAGACACTCCTCTGTCCACATAAGCATGAATAAAAATATAGCAGAAGGAATGTAAAACATTGCTCAATTCTGCCCTTACATCACAAAAATGTATAGCACTGGATTTTCCCTTAGTACCACATAACTCAGGATTTGTGCTCAATATTAAAGTAATCTGAGTCAATAGGAGAATGTTAACTTAAAGTGCAGCAGAACTTCTGTAAAGGGATAATGAAGTTAACAAATTTGTGTGCATGTGTCATAGGGACAGTAGGGGTTAAATAGTTCTTTTCAATAATATATTTTCTGCTCCGGGATATACCCTTTAAAAATCTTTACTCTAAATTATTAATCTAAACGGTGTGATTTTTACCCGAAATATTTCTTTCTTACAGACATTGGATGGATTTGTTTTTGTGGTGGCATCTGATGGCAAAATAATGTATATCTCTGAAACTGCATCTGTTCATCTCGGTTTATCCCAGGTAGGAGTAACTTTCTGCTCATCTGTTAAATACTGATGTTGGATTGCAGGCAATGGTAATATCTTGCTCAATGTACAAGGCTTAGTTTTTTGCAGTGAGGTTTGAAGTTTCAATTTTGTTCTGATCTAAGATGGTTTCTCTTATGTAAGTAAAGCTGTTTACTTACAACTGCAGTGTGATTATCTCGCCTTATAACTTTTCTAGTCAATTACATTTTACTCCCTATTATCTTTAAGGTTAATAAATGTTTTTGCAAACTGGAGCTAGGTTCCGAGTTTGAGCCCGTCACTCAAGCCTATATAGCCTGCACGGTAATGCTAAACACGTCAGAAAAAAGTGAGGCCTTCCAGAAGTCCATACCTTTTGGATAATGTATGTTATACTGAGAGCTGCTATAAAACAGAGTCTATCATAATAGAGTGGGTGGGTGAGGTTCTGTGGCCTGGGGTGTGCAGGAGGTCAGACTAGATGGTCCCTTCTGTCCTTAAAGTCTAGGAATCAATGGAAAAAGGAAATCTGACATGGAATGTGAGTCCTATGGTAAATGTACTTTCGGAACAAAGATAAGGGGTGCAGATTTATGAGTGTTTACGTGGAATTCAGGGTAATTTTTCCAGATTTTTTTTCCAGGTCAATGGTCTTTTCAGTAAAGCATTTTATATTCTTGTAATGGAACTTATAAAACACAGTTTACTACTGTTCTGCACAAGAAATAGAACATGTTTGTTGTTTAAGACACTTCTAAATTTTTACTTTTTCAGGGTAGGCACAACAGCAGATAGAATTAGAAGTGTATTTATTGTAAAATGCAGGTTTCTATGCATTTGTTTGAAAACATATCCCACAAATTTGAGGACAAATACCTGATCCGAAGCTCACTGAAGTCCAATGGAAAAATTGTCTTTGATTCATTGGGCTCTGGATCAGCCTCACAAGGAACAAAACTTTTTATAGCGAGTCTTACATAGCATCTGCATCCCAAATGCTTTGCAGAATTGATAAAACAGAGAAAATTAATAGAAACGGGAGGAAGAGAAATGACGAGGTAAAGGTAAGGGAGGTATGATGTGTTTACAGATGAGATTTGAAGAGTCAATGAGACGAGGAGATACAGGAAGAAAACTGTTCCAAGATGGCAGGAGTTATGTGGTAGAGGTTAAAATGTTCATTAAAAGTCTCTGTAGTGATTAATACTGAAAAGAATTGAAGACTGTTTGGGTATATTTTTATAATAGTTACATTCAGAACTAGTAGCTAATAGAAAAACAAATCTAGAAAGCATGAAAAAGCAAATATATCATATGATGTCCTGAAAACATTCCTGCTAAACATGAAAGAAACTTCATTAACTATATTTCTGTAATCTCTGTTAGAAAAGTAATTTTTAGATTTTGACAATATTCAGGGTTCAGTGTGGACACTTCCTTTTTCTAACAACTTTTTAAATATATACAAGGAGAATTTTTAATTTAAGCCATTTGTTTATCAAGTCTGCTGTCATATATTTGTTGTTTTACAATTTTAAATGCATCTTTCAATTTCTTTTAAATAGTGCCTTTTCCTGAAATACTTTCCTAATAAGAGACTGTTTTCCACTCTGCATTTATAGCCTTTACTCAAAGCCTCTTTACTCATTCACCTATTAAAAAGATCCATCATAACCATATTGAAACTGATCCACTGATACCAAACAATTAACCTACAGCATTGGGTGCTCCACCAACCATCGCTGAAGTGTTTCTTCATCCTCTTATGTTTGTCATCTGTGTGAGGTAGTGTTGGTTACTCTGCTAAATGGTAGGCACTTTTCTGTTTAGATTAAGATTTTTTTTTGTTATATAAAAGTAGATGTCATTGGGATACATACATCCTAGTGAAATCAAAGAATCAGTGGGAGAATAAAATAATATGCCATATTCAGAAAGACTGTACTGAAGTTTACCCCTGTACAGGGGGCCACCACAAGGCCTGTGCACTACTTCAGGCTTGCATAAAGCCTTTAAAATAGGACATATGCTGGTCTTATGCATAGGGGTGAATTTCACCCGCTATTCTGAAGTACATCGTTATCCATTCTCACTGAAGTCCATTGGAGTTTTTCCTGAGGAAGGAGTGGGGCATTTGGCCCACAGAGTTTACTGAAGCAAGATTAACCAGCAAATTCGTGAATGCACTTCAGTAGCAAGATTGCTAAAGAAATGGGCTATTGCCTTGAACTCCCAGGAAAGCTGTAGAGCAAAGAGAATGTGGAGATGAGAAATCAGTGGTGGTGTTTAGGGAGTAGAAAACAGTGATTACTTTAAAAAACACCACTTCAGGTTTAGCAGACAACCCCAACAATTTCAGAGTATCTTTCTTTCTTTCTTTCTCAATTTTAATAGTAAAATAAAGTCACTGGTTTGGATATGGAATGATACATCACATTCTTTTATTTTTTTTTAAAACATAACCATCCTCTTGTCAACAGTAATTTCCTTTATCATGTAATTTCCGTTTTTGATTTTTCAAGGAACAGCTCACTTTTAAACACTGTAAACCTAGGACAGTCCTATAAGCTTCCCAGCATTTTATTTTTTAAAAGTACTTTGCTAAATGAGGTCTTGTTCCTGCTTCCCTTGAAGTCACTGGGTGTTTTGCCATTGACATCAGTAAGAGCAGGATTGATCCCTAGTAACACATTCTTCAAATTTCCCTTACCAAGTCATAATCCTACACTATATTTTCAACAAGAGCTCTTACATCTGAGTTTGGGCTCAGCTTGTCTTGGCTGGCACTCCGAGTGGTGATGATTTTAGATAATCTTTTAGAACGTTTATAAAAAGGCCTTTTTTATGAACCATTTCCCTTATAAAACTAGTCTACAAATCAATTTTCAGTTAGTGCAATTTGTTGAAACAGATAATTAAGCTAAATAAAAAAATACATTTAAAAAACACAAGATTTTCTTTGAGATCTGCTAGAGTAATCTGTATCTTCAGTTGATCCTGATTCTAGCTTCAGCAGAAAGAATAGTGAGTCACTTACACCTTCTGATTAGGCTTTTGGTAGCCAACACATTTAAGTATGTTTACAACTGTAAAAGCAACATTGAAGATATTTTCTTATCTTTTTCTTCCACTAATTCAGTCTTTTTAGACACAATTTACATGCAGGTATCAGAAGAAATAATTTTTAAAAGTCCTACTTTAATCCATGTTGTAGTCAGTTTTTTCAATAGGAACAGTAAATACTGAGGGCCAGACCCTCATCTGGTTTAAATTGGCATAGCTCCATTAAAGTCAGTGGAGCTACACTGACTGATTTATGCTAGCTGAGGATCTGACCCTATGTGTCCTTACTCCATGAATAATAAATGGAACAAATTCCCCAGTGAAACCCTTCTTAAAAATTGCTGGCACAGTATACCACCCATTACCATTTAAGTTCATATTATAATTTTACTTCATGATCCTTTTATTCGTGTGTTAACATTTTGAAGAGGAAAGATCTATAAATACACTCTTGCATATCCATGCATTTATGAGCACATCTAAGAGACACCATCACGTAGCACCATGCTGTGCTATCAACTCTGGCACAATCCCTTCTTGAAATCTGTGAGGATTTAAACTGAAAAATTGATGGTATGATATGGGCTATACAGTTTAAGTGCAGCTTGTATATGTGCACATGCTCACAGGTATACACATTACTGCCTACGTGACTTATAGACTGTAGGGAAAACCCTTTTAAAACAGAAGTAAAGGAAACAATTGTGGAAAATAGTTTTTGCAGTTTTGAAGGTCTGGGCTGGCAGCACTCTAAAATTTTTTGATTCCACCAGGGAGCCAAACTTATATTTGATTTTTGATAAATCTTGAAATATTTAACCAGAAACATCTGAACGTTCTAAAGTTCATTTTACTTCCATCCAGTAAGTATAATAATGGCAAAATATATAATTATTTTCTTCCAGTATCCATCTATTTAGCCCTCTGTTTATTATGAATCATTTCTTGGCAGAAAGAAAATATACAGCTGAGTTACACATAAAAAAGCTCTTAGTAGGAAACCAATGCAACTGGTAATAAGTAGGTATTTACAAATATTAAAATGCTATACCCAGGGTCTGGTTTTGTAGAAGTTTTATGGATTCAGCCATATAATTTATTTTTTTAGTTGTTAGTATTTTATTGCATATTTAAAAAACGCATATACAATATGCATAACAGGAGACAGGAGTCAGTTAAAATTATGCACAAACATTTTGGTTATTTTATGTAGCTCCTGATTTTTGAAGATAGTTTTAGGTTTTATTATTATTTAACAATCAACAGGTCAAATTTTATTGTCACATACATTTGTGCAACTGCATTGATTTCATTGGGGTTGCACATGCATAACAGAATAGAATTTATCTCTGTATGTATGTTCAGAAAAGCTAGTTATGTTATGATCGTATTGGTCTCTTCTGACCTCAGAGTCTGTGCGTCTATGAACTTTGAGAAATAAGCTATTTGATCTGAATCTCAGTGTAGGTAAAATGACGACTGTGGGCACAATTCTGAGTATCCTTCTGTGACTAGTCCTTGTTTGGGTGAGTAGTCCCATTTAAATCAAAGGATTACGTGCAACAGTAAGGGCTACTCATGTGAGGTAGGTTTTGCGGGAATGGACCCCATGCAAGGATTATGCTCAATTAATAAGGGTAAAGATGCAGGTCTTTTGGATTAACCTAATTGGTGTTTGTAATTCATTTTGCAGGGCAGGTGGAAGGAAGAATGCCTTTGTATCGGGGTTTGGGGGAGGGGAATAAGAGATCTGAGGGTATCCTTTCCATGAACATTTTATATAACTACATTCCGTTTGGTACAGTCTGATTCATTTCAAAGGCAAAAAGCTTGCTCTTCAGAAATATCGTTGTGAGCTAAGGATAAAAGCCATTTTTAGAGGGGATGGTTCCAGACAGAGGGTTAAACTCCAACTATGGACAGGAAAGTCCATAAACCCCCCTTTCAGTTTGATCATGCTCCTAAACTCAGCCTTTCTCCAAGGGTTTTTGCTTATTCTGTTTTCGTGAGAGTTTAGAACAATGCAAATCATAATGCCTTAAAAATGTTGTATTAGAGGGTTTTTTTTTTAATTCTACTTCTGTCTATAATCATAGACATGGCTATGGATAAATCTACTAATTTTGCCTGGTTTTGTTTCTTTTACAAAGAGTGAAAAAATATCACAAGTCACAAAAAGATTCACCCTTGTGTGCTTCCAATCCTTCCTCAGTCACTAAAGCCAAAATGTAAAGCAACAAATGGTGTTGCTGTCCCTACCTGTTATAATCCTGAAAAGGAACACATTTTTTCTTGTAGGGGAAATGATTCATGTGAACTAACATTGTTAATTTGATGTCTTTTGTTTTTCCTTCTGCAACTGAAAACTTCGTTTAAAAAATGTGCAAATATCTGGTTGTAATATGGAATGTGTACCAGGGATTTTGTTTTTTGGGAAGTGGGGGTTGGGAAGGGAGGGAGAGGTGGAAGGGAACAGTGGGGAATAGATGGCTAGAAAGAATTAGTTTGTATAGTGCTGGGAAGAGACATTCCATGAATAATGCAGAAAACGGAACTATGAGAGACATTTTCGGGAAAAGATTGCTTTGTGGGCTAGACAACTTCATTTATTCTAAAGAAAAGGCAACTCACACATCTTAGCAAATCAGTAGGATTGGCCCAGAAGAATAGGTTAAATTACTTCACCTCTCAGCTGTCTCTGATCTTTGGGGCCCAGTGCACATCAGGCCACAATGAACAATTGGGCAGCCTGACACTAATTTAAAACACAGGCTCAAAGTATTGGTTCTCTGCTTAAATCCATTACTGCATCTGTCTGGAGTCTTTTTGTTGATGCGTTTTTACATGTGCCAAATAAAGTTAGCAAAAAGGACATACAGCACATGCCAGTTAGAATGATGCTCCCAGTCTCTGTATTGTATTTATTATGTAGATGATATCCAGAATGGGGACAAAAACATGTGACAGAAACACATCTATGTGTGAACAGAGGTTCAGGGCAAGTGAGAAATAGGACTATGCTAGACTGAAGAAATTAAGGACAAATAAAACTTCTGCTGAGCTGGTGTGTTTTTTTTTTTATTCTGCATATTTACTTGAAGCAGGAAATACTGGATCCAAAGTCCATTGATATAAGTGGGAATATCTCCACTGAATTAAATGGGCTTGGGCTGGGCCCTAATAAGAATTTGAATTGTATTTTTGGAGGGTATTTACTGAAAAAAAAAAAGTAACAGGAAATATATCAATTTACTGGCTTGGTTGTTAAGGCTCAAATACAGACAGAACCTAGCTGATGGTTTCTGGAAACATGTAAAACTTTTAGTGTATGTGTGTCTGTGAGAAAAGTTTATGCAGCGTGTAGAGATTTTTTCCCCCCTCTTTGTGGGAAGCCAACATTTCTCATCTCTTCACTTGCCAGCTTTCTCCACTTGCATCAAATCTCATCTCTTCACTTGCCAGCTTTCTCCACTAGCAGCTCCCCTGTGTGCAGAGTAGCACCAGAAATTTCCACAAAACCCCTGAAGTGTTAATTTCCACTGAAGAAGGAATGATTCCGTTTAATAGGTATAATTTGGGACATGGTTTTTGTCCAGTAAAAACACACATAGTAAGAAATGGACCGTGTGCACAGTATACAGTTGTAGTATACATAGGTCACTGAAGAATGCTTTATATTATTAAAAGAAAAGCCATTTGTATTGGCTAATGTTTTATATGTTTCTTGACAGGTGGAGCTTACTGGCAATAGCATTTATGAGTATATACATCCTTCTGACCATGATGAGATGACAGCAGTGCTCACAGCACACCAGCCTCTTCATCCTCACCTCTTACAAGGTACTTCCCGGAGATTTGATCAAATTGCAGCTGAAAAGCAAAAAAGAAAGCTGCATTCAACATGGCAAACTTATGCATTATCCAGTAAAGCTTAGTGTACACAAAGGCGGAATGGGTACCAAATTGATGTTGTAGCTTGGCATTTTGGCTTGTAACAGCGTAGGTAATCAGCAGCAGTCGTAGATTTATTAGTACCATTCATCCCAAAGGGTCTTGGAGCATTTTATTGCAATTTTAATTCTTTCAATTTTAAACTGCTATTCAAACTTTACACGCTGATCATTTCATCCATCTCTGCTATGTAGTCACCTCTGAGGTAGAACATTACAGCTACATTATACAGTATTTTAGGAGAGGAAGTGGAGAATACACTAGCCAATAGAAAATATGAGGACATGTCTGAATGCAGTTGTTAAATTCAGCTATGGCATCAGACACCCTTTCCTTTATGAAGAATGCAATGGGTTCTTTAATAACCTCAAGCAGGAATGACTTAGGTTTGGTGTCTTACTGAGAAGAAAGCATCTCCAGGAACAGAATTTTTCCCCAACATCACACTAGGGTGATGATTCATTATCAACTCAGAGGGAAAGTGTCACCTAATGAATTGCTAGTGGTGCTTTTTGCAGCATGTGGAGGTGTAGTGGGGATCTCACGTGTATGTACTGACCTAGCATATTACTGCTTAGGGAAAAGTTTAGTAAGCAATTAGGAGTGTCAGGAGAAAAGGCAAAGCACTGTATTGATTATATGAAACAGACAGCTCATACTGGAAACACCTAGTCCACGCTGGGCATGCTTACAAACTTAATGTAACTATTAGCATCGTCCTTCACGTATTAACATTACATAATCTCATTAGCATAGCTACTGCCATGCTAATAATGTGATACCCATGTTTACACCATCCATTTTTAGCTAATTTACTTCTCCTGTGATGATACTTTGAACTATGAAATAACAGAACATTTCAGATTCATCATGTTCAATACATATTGACATATTTTTCAAAATCACTTAATCAATCAGGTACAACTTGTTTGAGTCCTGTCAGTATTGGATTGGTTTTCTCAGGACATGGTCACTAATAATATGGCTGGTTATGTTGCAGTTCTACTTAGAACTGGACCATTTTGCTTATAGATGTGTCTGTGAAATCTCTGCACCTGGGGGATCTTGACAATGACTCTGTCTGCAGAGACTCCACCAGAATGAACATAGGTCTTTGTGTACACTCATCTGTTCCTTGAGGAATCAAACTCTCACTATTCCCCCCCAGTGTATTGACAGGTAGCTGGGCTGTCTCAGGTATTTTAAGTAAATCTAAATAATTTCTCAAGTAGCTCTGGCTGTCCATTTTCGCAATATATCTGTGGGTGTAACTACACTAGCTGGCTTCCATTTGTAATTGCCCATTCTCAGGTGGACTAGCTGTCCAGCTATCAGCTAGACAGCGATGTTATATTTATGTCAAAATACAGTTTGCTTCATTTCTCTTTCCTCCAGTTGTAGTTGTACATTTGGTACTTGCTCAGGGCTTGAATAACCAAACTTCTATCAGAAGTGGTGTCTTTGCTTGTCTGACCATTTGCATAGGTTCTGGGAGAGCTAATCCTTCTTCTGGAGTACTTTCAGGAACTGACGTATATCTATCATGTTTAGATTTCATTAAGAGATTCTTCACTCTCTGAATAGCTCTTAGGGCAATGTGATATTCTGTGGCTATTTAGGTAAAGAAGTTGTGTTCAAATGAGGAGACCTTCACAAATTCTTGGAAACCATGGTGCATGGCTGGTATTTAGACCTCATGTATTCCATGTCCAGCTGTGATGATTTAGGGAATTTGCCTGTACAATTTATGAATTCTGGTTGATGGTATGATGTTAGTATTAGGAAAATTGTCAAGAAAATGATTAAAGTTGTATCATCTGTGTGGGTGTTGAATCCCCCATTTACTAACAGCGCGTCATTAACCTTAGTGACTGTACTCTGGACTGAATAATGGGTATACAAAGGAGGCTGAATGAAGCTTGTCTGGAAGGAGGGGTAAGTCGAGAGCGTGGAAAATCCCCAACAGGACAAAGGTGACAAAGCAGAACTTAAAAAGGATTCACTGAAGGGATTTTGGAAGGCTTCTGTAGGGACAGATAGTTTCGGGCCAGAGAGATGAAGAGAGAGTGTGGGTCGAGGAGGTCAAGTTTAACTGCAGGACCAACCAAGGACAGAGAAAGGGAGAAGGTTTCATGTTCCTGAAGAGAAGTCATGAGCTTAAGGGGGAGGATTGTGAACACCCAGAGAACTCTGCCTAAGCCTAAAGAATTCTCTGGAGTGGTGAAGGAAAACTGAGGCAGGAAAACGCATATAGGTGCGTAGATCTGTGTATTTCTTATGCTTCTAAATAAAGTGTGTGGTGTTTTAGGATCCTGTTCAAAGTGTTTGTTTGTTGGCTTTCACTATCTCATACCCCTCATGGGGTAAACTGTAAACCAAGCGGTTCACACGGTGGTGAAATTCTAGGATGAGCAAGAGCTGCTGGGGAAGTTTGAGGGGAGATGGCACTAGTTCCACGGGTGAGGCAACAGGACTGTGGCATTCCCAGGGTCAGACATGGAGGTCTACACCTGGAGTGCGTGCCAAGAGCACCAAAGCCAGGAACAATGCCTGAACTCTGCCCAACCCCAGCAAGCTAACAGCATGTGAGAGTAAGCATTTGGATTCCTTCGCAGCAGTCTGGTGAGAGCCGGACAGGGGGAGCTTGAGTCAATCTGTGGCACCTGCCAGCTTTATACGAACAGTCATTTGTCTGGTGAGCTTGTTGTGAAAGCTGCCTGAATTTAGAGCAGTGATCAATTAGGGAATAGATTAATGACAAATTCAAATATGTCCTCTCTTAGCACCATCAGGGTTTGGCTAGGGTTTCATGACTCTGTGGTTGTTTTGTTTGAGTCTGTCTGAAGCAATTACGTGTTGCACTGATACATTAATTAAAGAAGCTCTTATCTCAGTCCCGGACAGGGCTTCTGCTGTTCCTTGCCTACATTTTTCTAGACCAAGATGACGGGTATATGTTTTAGTCAGCATTTATTTTTGTAACGCTTCTGGAACAACCAGTCCCTCTCCTTATGTATATTGTCCTGCACACGACTTTCTTTCCAAAACAGCCTTGGGGTGAGGTCTCTTTCTGCTCTTTGGGCTATCCTTGTAAAATGTTAACTTCAATCTAGACACAACTAGTTCTGTGTGTTTCAGTGTGGAATTCTGCTGAGTTGTTTATAAATAGCACATAATATGACACATGCTTCATGGTGAGTTTTATACCTAGTTTCAGGTGGTGGGTGACCTCTTTATTGCTCTGCTAATGGCATCTGCTACGTGTAACTCCTTACCCACTTTATATTCCATATGAGATGTTGTAGCATTATATATTGGATTCCAGGTGGTGCCAAAGACAGAGTTTTTAAACAAACTTGCCAATGGTTGGTAATCAACTTCTAGATGTATATTCTTTCTTCTGTAATCTATAATGTATTAGTGGGGATTTAGATGAACAGTTGCCCATATTTTCTTTGGAATTTGGGCTTTTTTTCCCTCTCATGTTGCTTAGGGATCTTGATGCAAATACCTTTCTGCTGAAGGCATTACTCTAGTCCTTTAGGACAGTACTTGCCAAATGGTGGATCATGACCACAAGTGTGTTCATAGGAAGATTCTAGGTGGGTTGCCATGTCCAGGGCTGGATTAACCCATCCCTGGGCGTAGGCAAACATACACTTCTCCCCCTCAGGACAATTGGGCCAAACCAGTGGTGCTGTGACACTGCGCTAGGTCACAATGCCTGGAGTGGAGAGCTGGGCCCAGGCTCGTGAGACAGGAGCTGCTGGTGCGGGTTGGGATCACCTCCCAACAGCCTCCTGCCCCGCAGGGTTAGGGTTGCTAGGGCAGAGCAGAGGGTGGCTCACAAAAAAAATGTGTTCCACTAATGTGTTTATTTTACCTGAATTAGAAATTAAAACCACTTTTATCGGTTTGTCCCAGAGCTATTGTTGACTCTAAATTCAGTTTTAGTCATCTTCTGCCTTCTTTTCAAAGCTTGCTCAAGTTGTCAAGGTCTCATGTCCAAATAAAAACCTCCTCAGTATAACTTTGGAGAGATTTACAAAGTTTTAATCTGTGAAGTTACTTTTTGAAGTTGTCAAGGAGGAGAACTAGTTATGAATTTAAGTGATTGCCATATCGTACATCTAAAAGTCACTAACTTACAGCCTTCCTCATCTAACTTTACTTATCAAAATATATATCCCATATCTAATACTCAGAACATTATCCAGTGAAAACTTAATTTACCTGCCATATCAGCAAAGAAGCAAATATATTTGATGTGATGTAAATACAGCTATCAAAAGTAAGTACAGATATGTACTTTTCAGTTACAATTCTTAAACTAACTCAGGTTGTTCTTGCTCCACTGTCATCTCAGCTTTCTGTTCTTCTCAGACTGTGATCCTTTCCTTTCTTCATCTGCTTTTCATTGTCCTCAGCTCATCTTTCTAAACTCTCTCTCCTCCAGTAATTTACCAACCTCAGGATGATTTTCCAAAACACAAACACTATACTTAAAGACAACAGCCTTGCAGCTGTTGTGGCCTAGAAATCATATTGGCATGAATTTTATTTCTCAGCAAACATAAATGATGGATTGCATGACCTAAAGCCAAACATAGTGCAGACTTCTTTCCATGACACCTCAGTCCTGCAGTATTACCAACCCTAACCATTAAAAACTACAGTCTGGCATTCAAATAGTGAGAGCACCTTAACACTGAAGTTTAACACCCCTCCCCAAACATTTTGGGTTGTTTTATTTTGCTATTTTTTGAACCTTTAGGGTATACCTACGTCACTTTTTCAAGCCTTTCTCTGCAACCATGAGGATCAGAAACTTTCTTTTTAAAGTAAAGTTCAGATTCTCACATTATCACCCTGCTTCCAGGAGCTGGGGCTTTAAAAATAATGCTGAATATTGTGAGAGTTGACACCACTAGTCCTGCCTACCAAAATATTTGCAATTCCCCATCTGTACTCATCTATGTCCAGTAGTTCTTAAGTATGTGTTGCAGCTGTTATATGTAATGAATGATGGTAAGGAAGAGCAAGCCTTTGGTCCATGAAGCTAGAAAGCCATGACTTTGAAAAGGATTTAGTGGTCAGCATGGACAAGTAGTGTGCAACATGTACTCCCGCTGCAATGCTATGGCATAAAGGGCTAATGCACTCCTTGGATGTATAAACAGGGAGGTTATACTACCTCAGCATATATGGCAGTGGTGAGACTAATTCTGGAATACTACATACTGTTCTGGTGTCCACATTTTTAAAACTATGCTGGAAAATTGGAGAGTGCATAAAAGAGCCGCAAGAACAGTTCAGGAGTTAGAGAAGATGCCTTCCAGTGAGAGACTTACAGAGCTCAATCTGTTTAGTTTATGAAAAGAAGATTGAGAAGTGACTTGATTATGGTGTATAAGTGCCTTCACGGGGAGAAAATACCAAGTTCTGATGGGCTTTCTGTTCTAGTGGAGAAAAGAATAACAACCAAAAATAGCTGGAAGCTGAAGCC
The DNA here is from genome assembly GCA_007922155.1 of Mesoclemmys tuberculata. Taxonomy (NCBI): domain Eukaryota; kingdom Metazoa; phylum Chordata; order Testudines; family Chelidae; genus Mesoclemmys; species Mesoclemmys tuberculata. Next base: position 33,850,624 of record ML675610.1, read on the forward strand.
AGACAAATTCAAATTTGAAATTAGGCACAAATTTTCAACAGCGAGGGTGATTAATCATTGAAACACTACCCAGAGAAGTGGGGGATTCTCTATCCTTTGCTGTCTTCACATCAAGACTGGATGTCTCTCTGGAAGATACGCTTTAGCCAAACACAAGATAATTAGGGTTAACTCGATGAAATTTAGTGGTTTGCCATATATAGACACACTAGATGATCTAATGGTCCTTTCTATAATTAAATTCTATAAATTGTATGATCTGAGGGCCCTAGAAGGCAATCAGCTTTAACTTACAAAGTCTTTAGACCAGGGGTGTCCAAACTTTTTGACTCACGGGCCACAATGCGTTCTAAAATTTGAAAGAGGGGCCGGGCAAGGATCAGATGGATGGAATGTATTAAACTCCATTTATGTACACATTTATGTACACAGCACCCAACACACCGCACCCCAGCAGCCAGCACTTCAGACTACTCTCCGCCCTGAAATTGACTCGCCCTTGTCAATTTCGGTGGCGGAGCTGGAGAGTGGGGCTCACAGCACAGACTTTCCGCCGTGAAACTCACTCTCCGCTGTCAAATTCCGCGGCAGAGCTGCAGACTGGCAGGCACGATACCGCTGCGAACCGGTTGGATGTGCAGACTGCCTGGCCTGATTTTAAGAACCCTGGGACCTGTTCAGCGGGCCGGATTAAGAAGCATGAAGGGCCTTATATGGCCCGTGGGCCGTACTTTGGACATGCCTGCTTTAGAAATTTTCCTGGCATGGATAGCCTTAAAATGTAAATCAATATGCACCAATCTCTAGGACTGAGAGAAACAAACAGCTGGACTTCCTTTCTGGAGGTGGTGGTGGTAGGAGAATCTAAAGTGCTTTCTCACATACCCTTGCTTTAAGTTTGGGTCTCTCTCCATGAATCACTTCCCAAAAATCTTTAGGCCCCCTTTGTGCACAAGCCTGCACTCCGATGGACAGAATCAGTTATGTTTGTGTGGGGTGAGACAACAAAATATTCTTTTGAAGTCTTTTCCAAAACTGCCAGAGCTTGCTCTGCTCTGATCTCAAACTCCTCCTCTTGCTGACTAAGATAGAACTGGATTTGGCTCCCACCAGAATCCATCAACGCCACTCCAGTTATCATTTAGAACAAGATGGTCCTCTCCCAGCACTGTGGGCTGCTTTAGCAGTGTGCTCAGGCCCTGGCCAGTGGTGACCTGGGCATATGGGACTCAAACGTTCAGTTGTTGCGAGGATTATCACCACTGGTCCATTAGACTGGCTAATGTCATTCAACTTGAATACAATTCCAAACCTGCAGAGTGAAAGAAATTTTTTTTTTTGGTTTTGCTTTTTTACTATTATTTAGTGTATGATACAGCATTCCATGTATGAGTCAGACTTCACAAACCCATTTTCTAATACATATTAATTTATATAATGTTTCTGTACCCAAATGATATTAAACTAAACTGTATTTTATTGCTACATCCAAATCTCTGAGTTATGGGCCAGAGATATAAAACAGTAGCCTTTACCCTCTTGAAAATAGGAACTGGCCCTCTTGTTGCAAGATTGGTGTTCAAATAATTATTTGGCTTTATGGTGGTTTTACATTAAAGACCACATAAATAAAAAATCACAAAGTTGTTAATGAGTAGCTGGAATATATTCAAGCACATTGTAGAGAGTTCATTTTATAGCACAGATGCATAGGATAATGAGGCCGTATGAATAAATATGGGGAAAACAAGAAGCTCCTTGAATTGCAAGAGGAAAACCTGGAATTTAATAAAGTTTCAGATTTAAAAATAAACTGATAAGTCTGAAATTTGGGAATTTGGTAGGAATCCTAACTTGCAAAAATTATAAATGTTAAATATAAATGCCTCATTCAAATAACCTGGGCATACATATATAGAAAAAAGGTAAGTTCTTGATAATACTAATTACGGTTCTCTGATTAAGTTTGAACAGATATAAAAAACCGGACAAAGAAAGAAGAGTTTTCCCTAGACCGGAGACTATCAGTCAAAATGAATTTTACCTCAAATCAATTTTCTTTTCCACAATAATCTACCAATTTTCTACCAACAATCATCCCAGTTAAACATCTTGACGATTGGCACCCATGATAAACAAATCCATTTGGTGACACAAGAAGCCAAGAGTCAAATGGGCAATCCTTCAAAGACCTTGGCAAAAATGGGAACTAATTCTACCAAACGTTAAAATAATATTATCCAGCAAACCAAATTTGCTGTACTGGATAACCCAGAAGAGCGAGCAAGAATTAGATAGAGATAGAACAGGCACATAGTTCTACAATCAAGCGCCACATGGTTCATTGGATGAAGACAATCACTAGGCTGAAAATAATGTGTATATATAATAATATACAGTCACCCTTTTATGAGAGCAACAACAGAGGTATGAGAATACAAAAAATTAAGCCCAGACCCATCATTACCTCTAACGTCCATAGTACATAACACCAAATTCAACCCTAATGAATCTCAGGGAAACTTTAAAACCTGGGAGCATATTGGTATTACAAGGGTGGCAGCTAATCAGAGATGTTACATTCAGATAATTTGGAGAAAAAATAACAGCTTCCAAGAGATACCAAAGATCCATTGTACCAATATCTGCAATTGCAACGTTTTTCTACACACATCTTAAAGGTAAACCTGAACAGGAAATTGATAGACTCTGAAAAATTATCTGAAAAATTATCTGAAAAAAATTTTATCACTCCCGTGAAACACTAGGATCTACTTTCCACCTTCTATAATATTGTTTTCAGTTGTTGCTTAGAGGAAACACTTTTCATGAAGAGATGGAATGCAGACTTGGGCAAGGAAATTAAGGATGAATATTGGGAGAGTGTTTAGGACAGCAGTCCCAGTACCTCAATATGCATGTTCATAAAAGAAAACTGTGTTAAATTTCCCTAGCAATGGTATCTACTGCCTGTTAAATGCATCTGTGCTATAGGTATGGGCAAATGCTGAAATGAGTGTAATGGAGTGCACTGGTTTCTTCACATATGGTGGACCTGTCCAAAAATTCAGACACTTTGAAAAGAGGTTGGGAACTCTTTAAGGAGATGACAAGTGTTTTTGTGAATTCTCCCAAAAGTTCTGTGCTGCATAACAGACACAAAGCAATTATTACCCACTTGATAGTTTCAACAAGAATCATAATTGTAAGGTGGTTGGAAGAGATGTGACTCCTCTAAATCAATTGACTGGTCCCCAAAAGTATGGGAAATACTAGTATTAGAAAAGCTGACCCATCAAGTGCAAGTTCTACAAAGAAGAAGGGAAAAAAGGTATTTAAAAACTTGGTGGAATGTTCCGGAAAGAAAATCATCCCACACCATGAAACCTGAAATATTTTTATTTTTAATATTGAGGAAGGGAGAAATTGTTAAACTGCCACCTTACTAGCTTGCTACCACCTTACTGGACAGAAAGCCAGGCTATGTACTGGAACTATTTTGTACACAAAACTTATTCTCAATGGAATTGCGACGTTAGCGCTACAGAAATATTTCTGTTACAATTTACTGGCTGTTAATAAATACAATGTTGGAAAAAAGAAAGAAAAGGCTCCTTGAAGGAGGCATGTTGGTGAGTGACTGTTTGAGGTCTGGACACATATCTGAAGCTTAAGACCTTGCTTCTACTTCTACCAACGATCTTTAGAAAAGAACCTGTCATAAAAATTGCTGTTATTCATCCATCTGCATGTTTAGCTGGCCCCCGTCACCCTTCGTTCATTAGTGGTTATGAAGTTATCCTCAACATCCTGGTGAGAGAGAGGAAACTATCGTCCCTATTTTACAAACAAGGAAAAGAAGAAGAGTAAGTGGCTTGCTCAAACTTATTCAGGGAGCCAGTACCAGAGCCAGGAACTGAACTCAGATTCCCCCCTTCTCTTCCCCCCAAAATCCCATGCCTTAACCCCCAGATCATTCTTCCATCAGATAAATGCATACTGTATAGCTTCCTCCCAGCTACTTGTGCACGTGGTTATTTAAAACTTGATAGTAGATATGCCAGTTCATTAAACTATGTAGTGTTCCCATAAGAAACTAATTTGCATTAATAAGATAAACAGACAGTTACAATGTTTTGCCAGAATTTCAGTCTAATTTAATATTATTGGAGAAAAATGTCAAAATCCTAAATTGGCATTTTAAAAATATTATATTGTATATTAAAATCATAATTCTAAAATAATCCAGAGGGTGACATTTTGGCATGAAGTGACGGTAAATTGTAAAGAAATTTTTTGGCCCGCAGTTCAATGAACAGAAAAAACAGCTGATTTGGAAGGTTGATACTAAGTGATATTCAATATGTATTGCATTTTTTTCCTTTAAGCATAGCTCTAACATGAACAGTGCTTCCTTTTTCTGCAGAAGTTTTCTAGGATTTTTAAACAGAGTATAATGCAGAGAGTGAATGGTTTTTATGTAGCATCTGAGGCTAATGCCACTGCAAGTGTTAACTGGGTGACAGATGCACAAAAATAGAGAACAGCATTTGCAGTAAAGTCAAATTAAGACCGGGTGTTAGAACAATATATTAAGAAACTGATCCAAAGTCCATTGAAGTCAATGGAAAGACTTCATTTGATTTCAGTGGGCTTTGGATGAAGCCCTAAGGCTGGAAAGAAATCAGTGTGTTGAAACTTACATGAAAACAGTTTTCAAAGTACACCATTGAAGTACAGAGTGAGATTCCTCTGCTGCTTCTGTCACTTTCTGCCAAAATGGCAGCGTTCATAGCAGAAGGTCAGAACTATTGACTGTCTTTAGTTTAATTAGAACTGCCATAAGTATTTCTCAAAAAAAAAATTGCTATATGAGAACTTTTAAAAAATTAAAGAAAATATTTACGCATCTGAGCAGGGCTTAATTAAAAAAAAGTCAGTGCCAGTTTCCATTAAAAACATTTTGCTTAAAAACTTCTCATCAGAGGAGCCTTCATGTTAGAGTTCTGAATTAAGCGGCAACTTTGTAAAATGTCAAGACTCGCAAGTTTTGGCACTGTGACTGGAGCATTTACAGGGATTATAACAACATGAACTTTCTGATTAGTTTCTTATTCATTTGCTGCTTCCACGACCTTGATCCATGGTTCACCTGTTGTGTTTAGATCCTACCATATGGAGACTGACTTTGCAAATCCTGCCCTTGAAGCCAGCAGAGGCTAAGATGTGACTGCTCAAGGGAAAGACCTTTTATTTAAAGCTTGTAGGCCCAATGCCCCTCTGACATTCTGGGGTTCAATCAATGTTTGCCTTGTTACCCTGGGTGTCTTGTGACTGTGCAGCTTTGGTTCAGAGTTCTCACCTCAGTAGCTTGCCAGCAGCCCACAAGTCTCAACCTGGCTTTGCCCAACTTGGATACTCCTTGCAGGCTGATCTTAATAGGCGTAATTCACCCCAAAATCATTGTTCTGCAGGGTCCAGTCCCTCTCCCCAGACCCTCACAAGAAAAAGCTTTAGGTTTGCTGACTTTACAGAGACAGTGTAACATTCCAGTCTGTCAGCTTACTGGAATCACATGCTTTACTGAGTTTTCCCAGCACTGATAATTTATAATGATAGCAAAACAAATATATTAACAAAAGAGGATGGATGAAGTCAGTGGTTCTCAAACTATTAACCATTGTGGGCAGCATATGCAGCTCTATGGGCTATATGGCCTGCATCCATACAATCTCTATACTACCTGTATGGCCCTGAGGATGGGCCACAGTTTTTTGCTGATTGGGCCGTAAGTGGGCTGTGGGTTGAGAACCACTGGATTAAGTGATATCAAGTAAAAAAGGAATACAGGTAGAGATGGTTACATGCAAATAAAATCGAACATGTTCATCTAAAAGTCTAAAACTTAGTCTAGCAAGATACAGTCTTTGTTCAAGATGGGTTCTCTCTCACCCAGTCTCCTTTCCAGAATTTTACTGGCTGGCTTGACCAAGACCCATCACAGAAACCAAACTGAGCTGCAGTCACCAGACACCCAGGGTTACAATCCCTTGATGGCCTGAGTGAACCCCAAAATATCAGAGCCCCTAACTCTTCTAACCTTTATAACAAATCACAACAATCGGCCTCCTTGGCAAAGACAACTGATCATGAATGGGGACAAAGATGTGTCACAGCCATGTTCTTCTATTGTCTTCTTTCCCTAAAAATAACAATGACAATACAATGTTTGATATAAATGGCTGAAATACCATGCAAATAGGTATGTTAAATTGTCAGAGTAAACATTATGGGTGATTTTTTGAAACCTCTGTTAATAATTAAACTACCGTGGGCTTATGCTTTCAGAGTATGAAATAGAGAGATCCTTTTTTCTCCGGATGAAGTGTGTCTTGGCCAAGAGGAATGCAGGGTTGACATGTAGCGGCTACAAGGTAACGTGCTGAAGCCTTTCCATGTTCACAGGGTAGTACGTTTTATTATAGGAGTAGCTGTAAAGCAAAGTCTGCCACTGAAAAGAGTCAGAGGGTACATTTTAAAAATGCCACGGCTGGAAGTGGATTTTCTTATTTATTCTTCTGAAGCTATGGCCAGATAGTGAGACCCAAGCTCATATTGAATCATACCTAACTCCACAAGAAGTGCCATTGATTCAAATGAGATTATTCTCTGTACTGTTCAGTATGACTAAGGGTATCAGAATATGACCCAGGTGCCTGCAGATCTCAGTTCAGGATTGAAGTCTACCACATTCTCAGGTTTATTTATCAAACTCTTAGCATACATTGTTTTAATAGCTACTGCACTTGAACATGGGTGATGGTAAATGCTGTAATCCTATACTACCACATGCCAATCAGCTTTACTTTGTGCATTTATTCTCCCACAAACTAAACAATATATAAACAGCAGCAGAGAAAGGCACCACACAGAGAGTTCTCCTGAAGAGAAATGAGCTATTCAACAGCAAAAGAAAGAACACCTCAGAGGGACTTGCTGTTCTTTTAGAATTTTTCCGAGATGCATTTATCTACCCTGTTAAATTCGAAGAGTTATTCCTGACAGTGTAGCCCTGGCTGCTCAACTGCCCTGCAGTGTAGGTTCTTCTAGCCCATAATTTATACTGAAACCGTTTTTAATAATCTGAGTAGTTGTGTGCCATTTTCTCCCTGGATGCACTATTACATGATTATAGTGTGTATTGTTCAGAGATGGGATTTTCTAGAGCTCTCAGCATTGCCCTAACTCTGCTCTCATCAAAGTCAGTGACTTCAAAGCTAGGCCAATGCTTAGTACTTCAGAAAGTACCACCTGAATAGCCTAAATGTCAGGGAATGAGGAGCTCTGCTGGGAGATTTTAAGTAAGTCTTTTTATCACTGGGTCAATATTGGCTACCATATTAATTAATGGTTGAATGGGGAGCCTTAAGAGGAATCTATTTCTAGCTATATACATTGTGGGTTGCCAAGGATTGCTTAGGGCAGTGGACACTCTCCTTTTTATTGGAAGAATGCACATGTCAAAACAAAATATCTTGAAAAACTGAGGGATATATAGAATGTTTTTGATACTTGCTACTTGTGCAGCTTCCCGAAGTGTGCATACCAAATAGTAGCATTTGGAAGCTAACAATGTTTGTGTTCTTCAAAAGAATTTCTAATAATTTGCTTTGGCCTTTGTTGCCCCAAATCATTATTTACCCCTTCTTACAGCCTAATAGCTACATTTTAACATTAGATACATGCATGCAACTCTCATGGATGGCAACTGGAATTACGCACATCTGTGCGAGGCTAGAGTTTGGCCACAAGACATTGGCATTGTTAATTTGCCAACAAGGATCACCTTATTCTAACTGGAAAGGAGCAGCACTTTGAATGTGTCTAAATATATAGTTAATCATTTATAAATAGGGCTACATTCATAAGTCTCTTTTTAAAATGTATCTGTTTTTCATCATAATGAAGAACAAATTCATTAGAAGTAGTTTTGATATATCAAACTGGCTGTTAAAGCATGGGTTGGAATATGTACATCTGTTGCCTGATTAAATCATCATTAAAGGCAAATTCCAGTTTGTTTGGTTAACGCACAATAACTCTCACTGTATCTACGTTAAATGTATGTTAGAGAACCTTAATTTAAAGCATTAACTGGAGAGCAATCCATATGGCACCAGGGCCCTGGCAGTTTAACACCAGATTGCTATGTACTGTTGGCAGTAATACAAGCACACAGCATGACTTCGTCTCTATTTACAAATAAGACACTTAGGAGTCTTAAACTATCCAGCCAGACAAATGGAGTCACTAAGAGGAATTGTTTGTGCCACCATTGAAATAAATGCAGTGAAGACTGAGGAATAGATGCTGTCAAGATGCTCTTTTGACTTGTAAGATCTCTTCCTTTACCTTCAAGTATTTACTTTGCTTTCTTTCCATGCCAGGTGATCCACTGCAGTGGCTATTTGAAGATACGGCAGTATATGCTGGACATGTCCTTGTATGATTCCTGTTACCAAATTGTAGGACTGGTGGCTGTGGGTCAGTCTTTACCTCCCAGTGCAATCACTGAGATCAAGCTTCACAGTAACATGTTCATGTTTAGAGCAAGTCTGGACTTAAAACTTATATTCCTAGATTCCAGGTAAGCTAAATTATTTGGTTTCCATCATGCAGCATTTGGAAGTTAAATTTTCTCAAATTATAGGGGTTTCTAAAAACACCAGTTTTTACGTGTATTTTAACTCCGACATCATCAATTAAAATTGAACTTAATAGTATGTGGAACTTTCAAAATGATTAGAAAAGAAAGCAATGTTTTACCTTTAATATCAAACCTATGGAACCTGTATCTAACTTCTATAGTTATTTGTGTTATGGTAGTCCAGAGGCTGAGGCCTTATTGGGCTAGGCAGTGTACAAACCTAGTAAGACTCTTCACATCCTGAAGAGTTTACAATCTTAACAGGCAGGACAGAAAAAACATGAGAGAATGGAAGCATTATTATGCTTATTTTACAGGTAGAGACTGAGGCACAGAGCAATTAGGTGACTTGCCCAAGGTTACATAGGAAGTCTGTGGCAGAGCGGGGAACTGAACCCAGACTCCCAAGTCCTAGTTCAGTGCCTTAGCCATGAGACCAACCTGCCTGTCTGATTTCCCTAACCTTGCCCACAGTATTGGCTTATGAAAAGATATGAGTGACAATTAAGTCAAATGGCCATTTAAAAAAAAAACCCAGATTATATGAAAACTCTTCTGAAAAATAACAACTGTTGGTACAGCTTGCAAGATTGCCTGAATTTATGGGAAATAGGCAATAGAGCCATCTTAGCATACTTTGTGAATACAACACATGTGGATGCCTGAAGGAACTCCCACACGGGCAAAAGAAACACAAATCAGAGCTCAAAGAGACTCATGAGGTCACTAGTTCATCTCTTTTCAACACATAATTATGCTTTACAATAAAATTGGACCACACAAATCATCAAAGTATAGATGTCCCAAGGGAAGAACCTTCCATCAAATTTCCAGACAGTTTAATAGGTTTGACTACTGACAGGCAGATAATTCTTTAAAAACCCCACATTAGTAGGAGTGTGGAACAAGATTTGACCTACTTTGTCATTTCCATGACATGCTGGAGTTTCAAGTAAAAGAAATGACATTCTTATATAATGGTAAAAAACAGTCTATGTCCAGTACATTGAATTGCTCTGCAAAACTTCTCCAAACATTCAAAAGCATGCTCCCTTTCCAGGCTTAGATTAATGAGGCCTAATGCTGAAATGCAAGTTATAAGTTGTTTTAGGACTTATTTCTTTTTTTTTGGCATGGTTTATGCAATACAGCAAATATTCCTGAACACTGAAGGCTGGTCTACACTGCCATGTTAGGTCAGCTTAACTACAATTGCCCAGGGCTGTGAAAATGTCATGCTTTGAGCAATCTAGTTAAGTAACTTAAGCCCTTGTGTAGACATTGTCAGGTTGACAGAATAATTCTTTCCTCTAGCTACCGCCTCTTGGATTTACTCCACTGATGGAAGAATCCCTTTCATCACTGTAGTATGTGTCTGTACTGCACTGCTGCAACTGTGCTGCGGTAGCATTTCTAGTGTAGATATTGCATGAGGCTAAACAATATGCCTCTAGATTGCAGAACTAAAGTAGGACAAGGAGGTGGTGCTCTAATGGGATCTTAAGAGGTCTTCTACTCCAGTTCCCTGCACTCAAGGCAGGACTAAGTATTATTTAGACCATCCCTGACTGATGTTTGTCTAACCTGCTCTTAAAAACCTCCACTGATGGACATACTACAACCTCCCCAGCCAATTAATTCCAGTGCTTAACTACCTTGACAGTTAGGAATGTCCAGCCTAAACCACCCTTGCTGCAATTTAAGCCCACTGTTTCTTGTCCTATCCTCAGAGGTTAACAAGAACAATTTTTCTCCCTCTTCCTTGTAACAATATTTTATGTACTTGAAAACTATTATCATGTTCCCCTTTCAGTCTTCTCTTCTCCAATTTTTTCAGTCTTCCCCCATAAATCATGTTTTCTAAACCTTTAATCATTTTGTTGCTCTCCTCTGGACTTGTTCCAGTTTATCCACATCTTTCCTGAAATGTGGCGCCCAGAAAGGGACACAGTACTCCAGCTGAGGCCTTATCAGCACGGAGTAGAGTCGAGCAGAAGAATTATTTTTCATCCTGTGATTCTAAGTGGAGTTGCCTAGAGGCATAAGAGTCTTCATAAGAGATCGTCTGTCCAGGAGGCACTGATAGGAGCACAGTGAACAAAAGGTCCTGTTATACCATTGAAAAAGATACAGGCAGCACTGTCCTCAAGCTTGCTAGAAAGCAGAGGAATGGAGTCCTGTCCCTGGCCCATAACGGTGAACTTCTGGAGTATCAAGCATGGTCAGCCCCTTCCCTTAGCACTCCCCAGCCGAGCCATCCAAATGATCCTTACCTCCTGTAGGAGTGTATTAGAGATGGCACCCTCTCCTATCTCTATTGCACTCACACAGGAAAGGGCATAATGAGGCCCTAAATGGTAAGAGGAGAAGACAACTAAATAGATCTGCCTGTAGGAGAAACAGTTTAAAAAGTCCTTCAGCACAACGTGAAACATGCAGGATTTCGTATACCCAGATAGTCAAAATAGACCGTTAATTCCTGCTCACAAAAGTGATCTGTGGCTGCTGCTTTACTGTATGCATCCATTCATTCCCACAATTGCAAGGAACACTGGAGGGGAGATTTGATCATTTTGGCCAGCTCAGTTCCCCTCATCACACACTCACAGCCCCTTTCACATCCCAAGATGGCTACTCACGGTGTCTGGAGAAGACATAAACAAGGCTGCAAAGTTCAGATCCAGAATCCAACTTTTCCAAAGTCTGGGTGTGTCCAGGTCAGTTTGACCATGCTAGGGGTAGCTGCAAAGTTAGGTACAGATCCAGCATCTGGAGATCTTCAGATCCTGAAGATATGAGCCCATCTTCAATCTTGGTATGAGCCCATCTTCAATCATTAGTTAAGCAAGAAAGCCGCATGAAATCACTTTCTTCATTTTAATTGCACTGAGCTCTGAGTGACCGATGTAAATGAGATCTGAACAGGGCTTAAGGTGCAATGGTTCAGTTGCAGTTCAGTGTGCCAATGTGTCACAATTACAGGGTGAACTTTGTCTTAGATCCCATTTAATCATTCTCGAGTGCACCCCTTAGTTGACAAGCCTGGCTTCCTGCACCTCACCCTGGGTGGAACCCTGTGGTCCAACCACCATTAGATGGGTCTCTAGGACTGCAGCCCCACTGTTTCTCAGCTTCGTTAATGTGATAGATAGGCCCAGCTGAGTTTGGCACCTCTTAGCCCTTTCACTACTGAAACCGGTGACCAGAGAGTAGATTAAAATTTCTCAGATGATGCCATCAGAACATAAGAATGGTCCATCTAGCCCAGTATCCTGCTTTCTGATAGTGGCCAGTGCCAGATGCTTCAGAGGAAATGAACAGAATAGGGCAAATTTCAAATGATCCATCCTGTTGTCAACTCCCAGTTTCTGGCAGCTGAAGGTTTAAGAATACCCAGAGCATGGGGTTGTGTCCCTGACCATCTCATCTAATAGCCATTTATGGACCTATCCTCCATGAATTTATCTAATTCTTTGTTGAATCCAATTATACTTTTGGCCTTCACAACATCCCATGGCAATGAGTTCCACAGGTTGACTCTGTGGAACTTCTCTGTGAAGAATTTCTTCCTTGTGTTTGTTTTAAAACTGCTGCTTATTAATTTCATCAGTTGATTCCTGCATGAAGGGATTATGTGAAAGAGTAAATAACATTTCCCTATTAATTTTCTCCATACCATTCATTATTTTACAGACCTCGCCATTCATGATTTTCTTGAATGCTGTCGTGTCCTTCCTCAGTCTGTTGTCTAAACTGAACGGTCCCAGTTTCTTTAATCTCTCCTCGTATGGAAGCTGTCCCTTATCATTTTTATTGCCCTTCACTGCATAAAATATCTTCTTCAAGATGGGGTGACCAGAATTGCACACAGTATTCAGGGTGTGGACGTACCACGGATTTATGTAATGGCATTATGATATTCTGTTTTATCATCTATCCTTTTGTGAATGGCTCCTACCGTTGTTAGCTTTTTGATTGCTGCTGCACACTGAGCAGATGTTTTCAGACAACTATCCACAGGGACTTCAAGGTCTCTTTCTTGAGTGAAAACAGCTAATTTAGACCCATCGTGTTGTGTGGATGGTTGGGATTAATTGGTATTATTTATGCATTCTCCAAAAGGACAAAGCATGTAGAGCAAAGCGTAAAACCAGTTGAAAGCCTATACGTCTAGGTCTGGTGGCCCCCTCTCCCCATCTCCTACTGGGAGAAACAGACTGTCATGATCACAGTGGGTCTCTTTTTCTTTGTCAGCCTGCCATCTTTCACTGGTATCTTGGGGCAGCCCCTGGCCACTTACTCAACTCCCACTCTTTTCTAGGCCCAGAGTCCGCTAATAGATTAGTGTTCCCTTTCGCCTCTCCTGAGCCTTGCAAAACAGCTGTGCCGTCAGAGTAGGGGCTGAGTAGTGTCCTCTTCCTAGCTATAAACCCGGGTACTGTTTTTGTTGGGATGCTCCTTATGTAGGCCATTGGTTTCCCTTTTCTGCTTGGTTCTCTTAACAGCCTTTGTTGATCCAATTCCACAGCAAGTAACCCATCAAGCAACCGCACACACAGGTATACATCATCTTTATGAGAAATAAAATAAACATTTGTCTATAGCCCCACTATGCACATGGCAGAATTTGGATCCTGAGTTTTGTGAACCAAGAAGGAGAGCCGTGGAGGCCACATCCAACGCCTTCCCCAGTTCCTTCCCACAACACACACATCTTGCAGAGAGGGGAAACTTCACCTTTTCTCTCAAGTGACACCTCCAGCTAATGCCAGGGTGCCAAGCAGTACCTTTTTCCTCCAACTGATGTGTCAGTATAAAAGTAAATGTAAAGACCTGCTGCTCTGCAGGGTCACACAATGAATGAAGCCCCAAGGGAAGAGAAAGCAAAATGCATAACCACAACGTGGAGTTCAGGTTATTTGCAAAACCCGATTACACTGTGTCACACCTCTTGTATTCATTTTACAAGATTGCTGTGTTATCTTGAAACTGAGTGCAGTACCTCTGCTGTCAGAGATGGAGAATGACCACGGGAGGGCAAATGGCTCTAACACATAGATAAACAAACAAAACTAATTTTGGTTAAATTCCTTGGCGTAATTTAGAGTATATTTTGCTATCAGGTAGCAGGGAGAGGAAAGTGCACTTCATAGTCTAATCCCTCGTGTATTGTTTGGGACTATGCCTATAAGGGCTTACTACTAAATTTCTTGCACCTTCCTTGAAGTGGCTGATACTCGCCACGGTCAGCATACTGGACTAGATGGATCTTTGCTCTGATTCAGCAGGACAGTTCTTCCATGTTTTGTATTCACTACCTCATTCCCAGTCTAACTGCAGTGGTTGTGCTTAACTTCATTCCACTGACTTCCCATTCTATTGCTCTTAATGTTAAGAGACTTTTTGCCTAATGTCTAACTTCAGCTTTCCATTTCCTTCCTTCGCTTCCAGCTATTGCCATTGTTCCTTATCCTCCCATCTTCCAAGATGGAATAATCTTTTGCCTTCCTTTAGACTGTTAGCTTGCATTTATTTATAGACTGTGATCACGCCACTGTAGACTGATTATTCCTGCTGTGCTCATACGTCTGCAAAGGAAAATGAAAATTTTTCAGTAGTGTTTTGGTTTTTTTTAAAGTTACTTTACAGTTCTATGAACAGCTCATCAGCTGGATCTTTGTTCAGAGAATCATTCATGTCAGTAGCTCCAAGGTTGCTATTAATAAGATAAACTAAGTAAAAATCTAATGTTGAAATAAGTGAACAGTTCTTGACTATATGTGGGTGCTGCACTCTATTATGTGGGAGTTTTAATTTCCTGTAAAGATGATGGTTCTCTGTTTCCGCACCAACATGTTTTCCCTACATGCTTTTAACACTGGTTTGGTTGGCAAAATCAGTATCTCCAGAGATGTTGCTTATCAATCAGCCTTCCTCTTCCAGGGTGACTGATTTAACGGGATATGAGCCTCAAGACTTGATAGAGAAGACCCTCTACCACCATGTCCATGGATGCGATGTATTCCATTTACGATATGCTCACCATCTCTGTGAGTAATTGGCCTTAAGTGATTGGATCAAACTTTCAGCTTATTAAGTAGAGTCAGGAGTTCTGCAGATAACAGACACTGTGGTGCAAGGAAAGGGCCAGATTCTTAAGCCTTCAGCATCCATCATTGAGACCAGATTTTCAGAAGTACTCAGCTCCCATTCAGATAGCAAATACGTGGCCTGACTTTCAAATAAGATCACCACCAACATGCTGTTCTTTTCAAAATATATTTTGCCACTTATTTTGCTGTCCAAGTGGGAATAGAGCTGTTTCGAAAGTCTGGCCCTGATTGTTGGTGCTGAATTCTTTTGAAAAAAATCTGTCTCTTAGTCTGAAAAAAATCGTGCAACAGTTCCTTGGTTTCTTGCAAGTATATTGGTATTAATCAGTGTGTGTTTGAAGTGTCCTGTATAGAACAAAAAAATTCTGAGATGCATGTTCCTTAGTAGCATGTGAATGAGTTCAGAAAGGAGAGCGTCAGGAGAGAGGGATTGATGTTTAGTAATCACCATTGGTTCCCCTCTTGGCAATCACCTCTTCAAACATCTGGATTTAGTTTATTCAGTGAAGTATTCACACAGTAGCATACATATTCCAGAAGCAAATTGGGGGAATAGAAGATTTGTCTGATACGGCTCAGACTTCCAGAGCTCAACTCTCATTAAACAAACAAACAAATTGAAAGAAAGTACAAAAGAAACCAAAACCATTGCTAATGAATTGGTTTCTAGCTTGCTACCATTGGCTTAAAGCAACCAGAAGGAAACCATCCTTGACCAGCTCTGAAAAAGAGTCAATCCCTTACATTACCATGTAATGTTAATGAAGTTCTGGTGTGTATATATAAAGAGCTATATAGGAAGATGATCTTCCTGTACTTGGAACAAGTCAATGGTGAATGACTGAACTTCAAATTCTATTGACTGCAGTGGGAGTTATGCACAAGCAGAAATTGACCCTAAATATTTTGTCATTTGCCAAAGAATTAATGGAAGCTCAGACCTGTTAAATCACACCGTTTCCTAGTGGCTCTTATTTTTAGTTTCCTTTTAGGAAAGAGACCAAAAATTGCTTATATCCTTATTCCCCTTCTTTGGCATCTGATTGCTTACCTACATAAGCCAGTGCTCATTTTTTTCCTCCGATATTACTTGAGAGAGCTATGACAAATAGTATAAAGAATTCTAATGAAGTCATGATCATCTTTTGAAAAACGGTATCTCAACTTTACAACACAGTCATGGACATCAGGACTCATGTTAGCAATGGAAGGCAATAGCTGATACATTGGTTCAGTGTTGTAAATAGGATCTGAGTGGAGTTGTATAAACGGAGATATGAGTAAGCTACTTAATTAAAAATATTGATCTGGATGCTATAAATGTACTATAAAAAGATAAAACATTACAAGGTTTAGAAACAGAAGAAATATGAGAGAGACAGACATAAGTTAAAAGGTATGGAAGACTTAAAGTAACCAAGAGTAAAGAAGAGAAAGAAAAAGTCAGAATACTTGCGGAACAATAAGAACAGTAAAAAAGCCTGGTCTGAATAGAGAGTAATAAGAATTATTAAAACAGATGTACAAACTTCTCTGTTCCTCTCGAGAGCACTCTTATAACTCCCCCCACCATCCATCAGCAAACATCTGACAGGTATGAACAGTAAAAGGTTGGCAGGTCTGAATGTATACAATTTAGCATTCTATGAAACAATCTGATTATTAATTGTCACCTGGTGTTACTCTAGAGTGAAAAACCTTACACTTGATTAGAGAATTAAAAATCAAAACCCTACACTGAAACAAGTAATTGCTCTTCCAAAATAAAATAAAAACCTGTAAGACAAGAATTGCAGAAAGCAGTAAAGGAACCAGTAAAACTAAAATGTGAGTACTTTGCTGAAGATGTGCTGATATAAAAATAGTTACGTGTTTTAAACATTTGATAGCTTCCAGTTTAAGAAAAAACTGTTGACATTTCACAGAGTGTATTTACTTCTACAATGCCTTTAGTGCACAGAGCATCACTCAACTGCTGGGTCCCTGCCTTAGGTGTTTATGGTCTACAAAACAAGACAAGTGAAGCTGTTTGAATACAAACAAGATACTCTTTACCTCAGCTGTGTCTTTTCTCTTCAGCCTGCTTCTTTTGTAGAGGGGGTTCAGTTCACAAAGATGTTATGCTCCCATTGTTTCTGCTTCATAAATTGCTGCCAACTTGTAGAGGAGCTGGATCTCTGTGCCAGGGCAGACATAGTACAAGCCCCAGCTGCTGGCATTTCCTAGCTACATAGCTGCTCCTTGGAAGGGAACCAGTATAATAGAGGAGGCGCAAGTTAAACTCTGTACCCCTTTGAGTCTGTCTCCTCCCACACTAATGCTCAGGACTTTCAGTAAAGCACCTTGGTCTCTGAGGTGGCTAGAGAGATTCAAAAGGCTGCTATTCTGTCAGGGCACCACCCACTGATGACACACTTGTAGGGAATCCTGTGAATTGGCAAGTGGTGTGACCTGGTGAAGCTAAGACAATTACTGCTGCAAGTGTAGGATTGAAAGGTCAGTTTCTCTGTAGTTGTGGCCTGGAGCACAGGCTTGTGAGTGCTGCATTCCAGTGAAACCTATGGAGCTTTTTAAAATAGCCATGTATGACAGACCAAATTGGCCAGCTCATCTCAGCCAATCTTTTGAGCCTGCACACCCAACCAGGCAGGGAACACAACAGAGAGGCAGCCATTCTCAAATGGTAGAAGAAAGTTTCAAATCAAAAACAGCCAAGAGTAAAAAAGCTGCTGAATCACAACCAACTGATTGGAATGAGGGTCACTTGGGCCCGCATAAGTTGCCTTGGTAATAGACACTTCTCTCACAGAAAGACATCCCCGAGGTTTCTCAGTCAGCAGGTGACAGGGCAATTTAATGCAGGGTCAACAGCAAACAGACCTATCATTCTGTATTAGACTCGTGGCCACTGTCCTTTTTCCAATAACATGCTTTCCTCAAAGACTACCAAAAAGAAGAGCATAGGGGAGACACTGCTTATATATAATTAGGAAGTGAAGCTGGAATACTATACTGTAGTTCTCAGTTCTTTTGCAACCTCTAAAACATTGTTTTAACAGAGGATCTAAAACAGGAATTAGGAAAATGATGAGGTGACTGAAAAAACAAGGGTGGAGCCCTGAACAACTCCTGCTGTACAAATAAGAACTCTGCTGGGATACTCAGAACAGAAGGTGCTCTACTAGTGTTAAATTTATGCTTTGGGAGACTAAATCCCTAGATAATTTGAATTCAGGATAAGAGAAACCTGAAAATTAGACTAAAGGTATGACGACATTTTGAGCTGGGAATGAGATTCCCAGTTTGAGGAGCCATACCTGTGCTAGCTCTGATCAAGCTAGTGCACTAAATATAGCATAGCTGTGGGGATGTGAGTGACAGGAAGGGCTAGCTGCCCTGAGTACATGCTTAGTGTTTCTGTAGGGCATGCACTCAGTGCAGCAAGCCCCTCCTGTTGCTATGACTACATTTTATTTAACACGTTAGCTTGATGAAAGTTAGCATGAGTATGTCTCCTTGAGCTGCGATTCAGTCCCCCAGCTGGAAGTGTAGACAATACCCTAAGGTAAAGGAATTTATTTCTGGAAATCTTAGAGCTCACTGAAAAGCTCTCTCAGAAGATCAAGGCTAAAACGAGAGTGCCATTTGTGAGGCTTTGGAGTCTTTAGAGTATAGATAAGCATGATGCACAGAGATTTAACTGGACAACTCTGCTTAGTAACATCAAAGATGTAGATTAGCATTAATCAGAATTGTGACACTAAGTCTTAAAAGAGCAAAATGAAGATGGGCTCCTTCGTTTTGTCCAAGACTTTAACCTTTGAATTACTGTATTGAGCTTGTGGTTAATATATATTTTAGAGAAATAGGACAGCTGAACATGGTATAAAAAGGTCAGACAACTAAAACAGAACTCTGAGATAAAAGAAGTGAACAGCTTGGCATCTGCCATGATGGATTTCTGATCACTGTCTCAAAGGATGCTACATTTACATAGGCATTTTCAGAATGTGTCTATTAGTGGAGGAGGAGATGGCTCCATAGCCAGGAAGACCTTGCAAGAGTTATTTTTTAGGGGATTTCCCGAGGAACTGAGGCAAGAGTGATTGGATTTGAAGAAAAGTTCAGAAAAGTTACCACCTGTGTAAATGGATATGAGAGGATGCTCATGTGAGATGACCCACATACTGCAGATATAAGCATACTGACATTTTAGGGAGGTGGTACCAAGAACAAATGTTCTAATCTTTCCATGACACATTTAACCCAAAGTTCTAGCTCAAGCGTAGTATGTACTCTCTCTTACCAAGTATTTACAACATGCACATCACTCCTGTGGCACCTCAACACTATCAGAATTACAAAAACGTAATTACTCCAAAGACTGAAAACCCGTGTCAACTACCATCGGGTGCTCTTCTATTCCATCCCTACTGATATCTTCACCAAAATGACCCTTTGTGAATATAACTAATCAGATGAGCCCAAAAGTTATATTTCAAGTGGTCATTTTCTTCACTACCACTGATTTAAAGCAGAAAATTATTGCTTGTCTGGGCCACTTACTGATTTGATCCTGCATTGAAAAATCAATCTAGTTTCATTTTGGGAGCTTTACCATCCAGCTCAGTGGAATGCAGAATCAGGTTGTATGAGAGGAAGACAGAATCTCTTTTTCTTCATAGGGTATCATACGAACCTACAGCAAGTTGCTGCTATTCGCTAAACCTTCCCTTATGAGCGTTTGAGGATCATATACCGACATTTTTCTCAACTTAAAATAGATATTTGGTTATGTGGAAAAGGAGTGAAGTGGAGCTTCCCTGTAAAGCCTTCAGGGTCATGCAAGAATATTTAAGGGATGGAGTTATTCCCTTGCTGTGAAATATTAGTTAAATGCCTGGCACCAGACTAGAGAGATCTGTGGAGAAGGGGGCCAGACTAAACATTTGGAGGTTGTCCCCAGCTCCAGTTTTGCCCCTTCACAGAGAAACCAAAGAGAGTGTTTAGAGGATTTACACCAAGTAAAAACGCTCCAAGAATTGATTACTGTAGTTGTTTGAGCCTGCTTTTTATTTTTATGTTGAAAAAAAGAACAAAAGAACTGTATTTTAAATTAGTCATATTAAAAAAAATAAGCCCAGTCTTCAAAATAAAAAAGCTTACTTTCCAGAGGGGAAAAAGAAATGCAGCCAAAAATACATTACAAGTGCTCTTTCGTGTTTCAATCCATCAGTCAATTGCAAATGTTTCCAAATACTTTGGTAAAATAAAAAGTAAAAACAGTTCTCTCTCTGTTTCCAAATATTTTTGGATACTTCTACTTATCAGAACTTTCTTAATGGGAGTGGGTGGTTTTTGGATACTTCTACTTATCAGAACTCCAATGGGAGTGGGTGGTTATTACACTTCCATAATTCACTATTTTGTTAGAGTATGAATGCAGAATAAATGGAGGGATGGAGGAGAGATGAAGGTAAATAATCTGTAATAAGGTATTTGTAGGTAATACTGAAAAACACTGAGAAACTATATAGAGGAGTGGTATCTTTGCAAGGAAGTTAATCGTTTATAGAGGGCAAGTTTCCTTGGTTTGCCTCTTTACAAATAAATCACTGTGGGAGCTGGTCACAGGGTCAAGCAATGTGAAAAACTCTTTGCATTATGTTCACAGTGTTGGTGAAAGGCCAAGTCACGACCAAGTACTATCGGCTACTGTCCAAGCACGGAGGCTGGGTTTGGGTACAGAGCTATGCTACCATTGTGCATAACAGCCGTTCATCACGGCCTCACTGCATAGTGAGTGTCAATTATGTCCTTACGTAAGTCAACATATTTTGTACCATTAAACACATTTATCAGTACTTCATGGATTAGTAATTCAATCCTTTATCCAAGTTTATTGTGTTAATCTCTTCTGGTATCATTTTGTATATACAAACTACAGCCATTTATCATTCCCCACCACCTCCCTCTTTTACTTACAGTAAGTGACTGCATAAGCGGCATATTGGGTAAAATGAGTTTTTATCCTTTCTGATTACATTGACACACTGTTACCTTGCATCCTGAAGGATTCCAAAGGCCTTGTGGTGAACATGTCACATTATTGGTAATTATTTCGGTTACAGTGAAGCCTAGAGGCTGTGCTTGAGATCAGAGCCCCTGTGTGCTCAGTTTCTGCCCTGAAGAATTTGAGTCTAACTAGACAAGTCAGACAAAGGGTGGGAGAAAGGAAATATTTTTACATTTTACAGGCAAGAAACAGAGAAATTAAGAGACAGAGAAATTAAGTCCCTTGCCTAAGGTCTCTCACATGTTTTTTTTGTATTTGCAAGTAACTGCCACAAAGCCTGCGCGTGGCAGTGGGCAGAATTTATTTCTATGGTATTTTATCAGACAGAAATCACTCCTAGTTACAGAATGAAAGAGAAAAGGTTTTGTATGGTTATTTTTTCAACTGCCTGCTATAAAATGTTCACTGAAAACAGTATAATTCCATGTGAAGTTCAATCTTTATACCGTATGCTTTTATACTGCTAATTTTCAGCTCTCCTGCTACACCTTCTCACTTTCCTCCACTGAAATTTTTGGTAAGACCAAAAGGAATGGATTTAAAAAAAATCAGAACTGTGGCAATAAATGGAAAAGCAAACCAACATACCAAAGAACAGCACAGAAGTCCCACAGTTTAGTCTTAAAGATTCTTATTTTTTATACAAAATTATCTATAAAATACTGTTTAAAATCTGCTGTAACTATTGAACAGATAAATCTAAGAAAATATAGACGTCTCAGTGAAATTCAGTACTGCAGGGTGATTCTGTAGCTTGGCTGTAGCATATCACATTGGCAGAATGACTTGGGTTCCCTGTCCTCTCCTCAGTGTCAGTATTCAAATGTGTCATGGAAAAAATGAACTAATGCTTGAGGAGGATGCTGAACTGATCTTTGCCCTGCTGTTAGATCAGCTGCACGTGGGCACTGTCTGTGGTCCCCAAGGCAAAGTGCCACAAGGTTGGCCAAAAAAAAAAAAAAAGTTCAGAGAGGTTAAGTTCAGATATTAGAGATGTTTAATACCAAGGTTCTAACCCTGTTCCTGATGGAATTTTTGCAGTCCACTTCCATGGGAATAAGATCAGGCCTTGTGACTCATCTTCCTCTCTCAAGTTCCTCACCCACCACTACAGACCAGATGAATATTCTGGATGGATAGTAATGAAAACATTGTGAAGCTAAACACATTTTCAAATATATTTTTCCTTTGTGCAGTGCATTAAAGTATTTAACCTATCCCAATGATTCTTTTACAGAGATATTGAGTACAAGGAACTTCAGTTATCACTGGGCCAGGTTACCATTTCTAAGGCACAATTTTCATGCAGAAACTCACTGGCTACCTCACAAGAAACAAGGAAAGTAGCAAAACCGAAAAGTAATAAAATGAAGGCTAAACTCAGAACAACTCCTTACCCGCAACAGGTAATGCATTCAGTAATACCCAACTACCAAGTAAACAGCCTGTTTGTGTTTGGTCATCATGAGCTTTATTTGCTGATAGATTGAGTATTATATGCTGCCATAAAAATTTCCTTGAAATTCAAAGTTAACTTGAGGCTTGTCTTTTCCTGGGGGCACGAGAATGCCATCTTTTGTAAATAACACAGTGGAAATGGAGAAGATACAGCATGGGGGAAGGAAAGGCTTCGCGATTATCAGGTTATCAGTCGGAAGTCAAAAGCTTTTGGATTTTAGGTATTCAGATTCGTAAGAAAAACGAGTAAAAAAACCCAAGTACGTTAACACATTGAACAAAAACTTTTACTATCCAAAATTATTATTTAACATTAGGATGATTTAGGTTGTGGTGAAATTATTTTTCTGTTACATCAAAATAGTCTTGCTCCTATCTTTATTCAGTGACATAAATACTTTATTATATTTACATAGCACCTTACATCCTGAAGGATCTCCAGAGAGTTGCAAACCTGCCTTTGAAATGCAACCATCTCTTTAAAGCATTCTTCACACAATGTCCTAAACTGTCTCCAGTTAAAAACGGGGGAAATTTTAGATAGACACAATTATCCAAGAAAGATTTCTGGCTGAGCATTAGGATAAATGTCCTAACTCTGTGAAAAGTCGCATGGGATTTTTAATGAAAAGTGGTCAGAAACCTTGTTTTACATCAGATCCACTGATACAGTGCCTTTGTGGGGGACATTTACTCATTACTGTCTTAAAAGGAAGAATGCCATCTGCTGAATCATCAACACCACTTTCTGCATTACCAATTTTCCATGCAGCTTTCTAATCCAAGTATTGACCTGCCACAACCCTACTTAGATTATGAGATTTAATGAGATCACAGTTCAAGGTGGTATGGCTGGAGGCTACTACACTGGTGTGTCATACGGATACATTTCAACACTTCTCTTTATTTTTCAGCAGTACAGTTCATTCCAAACAGACAAACTGGAATGTGGCCAGGTTGGAAGCTGGAGATCTAGCCCTACAGCAAATGCTGGCACCATCCAAGAACAGACCTTCCATTCAGAAAACAGTGAACTTTTATATGCCCCCTCATATAGTTTGCCTTTCTCTTACCATTATGGACACTTCCCTGTAGATTCTCATGTCTTCAATAGTAAAAAACAAATGCTGCCTTCTAAATTTGGGCAGTCTCAAGGATCACCTTGTGAAGTGGCTCGCTTTTTCTTGAGTACGCTGCAGACAAGTGGAGAACGCCAGTGGCACTACGCCAACCCTTTAGTACCTACCAGCCAGTCGCCGTCTAAAAATCTTCCTGATCAACCAATGAACATTGCACGTCATAATCTTGCACAAAGTTATGAAGGTAGGTGTTATCTTAAAAAAAATAAGCTGCATAGCATTTGGAAGTTGTTTTGAATGTGTATTTTTAAAATATGAAATACGGTATCTTTACTAAACACAGAAAAATATGTACTTATTTTTAAAGTATTTGCCTTACATTTACTATAATTAATATAATCATATTAGTATATATTATATTAGTATAATTAAGTGTTTTTAGGATTGAAGTCAATGGGAAATTATCTTGCTTACTAATTTTCTTCAGACGTCTTCCCTGATGGGAGCTGTATCATCTCTCCACACGGATGGGGCAGCTCAAACACTTTGAAAGGAACACAGGGGATGTTGGCCTCTTCCACTAGGCAACCCACAGGAAAAGTACTTACAAAGCTTTAGGAAATGTTAAATATAAATAAATTAAGTAGAAAATTCAGTTCAATCCTTGTGTGAATTAGGTTTTAAATATCTCTCTGCTCAATGTTTACACCACTATGAAGCTGTAATGGGAGCCTGCAGTAGTAAGATGGATGAACTGAAAAGCACTAGGTAGGACTGATTAGCTGAGACATTACCGGAAGAAAGGAAGTTTTCCATTCTTCTGTGGAATGTTTCTTCTGATGGGGAGTAGTGAGAAAAAAAGATGGGGAAGGACAGGTAGGATCAAAAGCTTTACAGATCCCAAGGACATCACAGGATTTAAACAGTTGGGGACCACTGACTTGCTCCTGAAGGAGGTGTGTGCAGATGCTTGAAGATGGATCTTACTATGCCTGACAAAATTGGGTATCAAGTAACATCTGAGGCCTTTCACATTTCTTCCATGGAGGCCAAAGCAATCTCTGGCCTGGATATTGCCAAACTTTTCAGTGAATGAGCCTTGATGACTTTGTATATCTGGATTCCTTAGACTTTACATGTTTCCAGTCTACAACTACAAATCCATCTGGCACCTGAAGCTTAAGAAGACTTTTTACCTTTGTATTTTGGGTGAAAAGAAACAAGAATGAAGGTTTAATGTATTGCTTCGTTCAATTTAAATATATTTTCTGAGCACTGTGGTCAAAGGTGTGCCAGACTCTAATGAATATTGTTGATTTGCATAAGAAGACAAGAGCACATTTTCTTAACTGGTGTGAAAAGGAGTATTTATTTCCAAAAAAATCTGAGATATCCTAGGAACTATTTTGTCCTTGTGAAAGATCCAACAGAGCTCCTTGTAGACAAAAAATGTACACTCTGAGGCATTAAATCAGAGACTTAAGGATAAACCTTCATGCAAGAAATGAAGAGAAGCTGGTATCTTAGCAGAAAAAATTCTTAAATGCCTAGAATAGACTTATGTGGTAAGATAAGAGAAACAGATTATCCTAGGAGTACTGAAATCAGCTAAGGTTTCCCTCTCTGCTTCTAAGTCATTAGGTGAAGGGAGATAGGATTGTGATATAGAAGACTGAGAATGTCCACTCTTTGCTGGAGAAGAAGGGGTATAACGATGGATGTTTATATTAGGTGTGAAAGCCATGGCCTTTTTGAGCAATTGACATCATTTTTGCTTCCTCCCCCCCTTTTTTTTATTTGCTCTGTTTTTGGACATTAGAGGGATGGGGAAATGAGTACAGAACAGACTCTGGCTACCACGTTTGCTAGAGCGAAAGGGTCTCATATTGAAATTGAACATGACTACAGACAACTATATTGCCTTTGAAAGATTGGTATGTGCAGATGTGATTCTAATAAGTATATGCCAGTCAAGAAGAGTACAAAAAATGTTGTTGTGGCTGTCAAGGAAAGGAAGGATACCCATCTGTAACTTTGAGTTTCTTATGCACATATTGCTATCCTTCAGTTTCATAACGTATTCACACTTCCTGCCGTCTTTTTCATAATGAAGAGAATGGAATTTAGACCTGTGACAGGGTGCTGGTTAACCAAAAGCTGAGCCTGTCCTCTGTCACATGAGGAGCTGATTGAGTAAGCCTGCACTTACTGAGCCAAAAGGAAGCAGCTGCTGGGCTTGTTAGCCATGGCTATAAAAGGCTCACAGGAAGGAAGTGCAGGGGAGAAAAAGCCAGAAAGGGAGAAGCCACAGAGGAGGGAGGAGAGTGAGCTCCCCTCAGTTTGGGGCTGAGACTGCGAGGCCCCTGAGGCCGGTAAGCCGGATTGTTTGTGCATAGAATGTGGTGGGCAAATAAATTGCAGTGGTGGGAGCACAAAGCCAAGATCTGACTGGTTTGTGGGCGCAGAGGAGCTGAGCAGCAGGAGGGCCCTGCGCAAACCTGCTACAAGACCCAAAAATTTCTCTGGTTCTGAAATGGATTGTATGGCGTAAGACAAAAAATGTGAGATCTCTCTTGAAGAAAGAAATTTTTAAAAATGTTTTAAAGAAAGCTTGGAAATTGAACACTAGATGAAAAATGCTTTTGGAAAGTGAATCTATTCTGGGACATTTGCTGCTAGTGAAATTGCACCATTTAGGAATAAAATGGGAAAAACATCCCTTTAAGCTTAGGCCAGGTCAGAGATCATTCATGTCTCTCAGAGTTTCTGGTAGTTAGGAGTAGAGCCTCCTGAGGACACTGGGGATTTTATTTCTACCCTTTGTTTCAGAATTTGTCTCCTCCACAGCCAGAATCAGACCTGTTGCTACTGGCAAACAGGAGGTCTGGATCCCTGGAAGCAACCCCTTCCTTAGTTTTGCATGGAATGGGAAGGAAAGTTGTGTCTGATCTTGCCCACACTATCAGCTACTGTTTTTTCCTTTGCTTCATTGGACTGGTGAGAACAAGTCAACTTTTACGCAGAGAGGATCTGTTTAGAGTCATTAACTGCACTAAAAGGAAAGCCAAATATGATATCTGGCAACAGGGTTTGAGGCCACTGCCTGTGGTAAAGCACATTACTTCCATAGAGGCATATGCCAAAAAGCCTGTGAGCTGAAGATACGTTTTTCAGTATGACTTCTATTTTGTTTTGGCAATAGCTGAGATTTTAAAGTCATCAGACCAAGCCATCAAAGCTCTGAAAAAGTATGTAGCACACAAAACTGTTTACAGATCAGATGACGCTGTCTCAGAATCTTGTCTTAAGGCTTCTTTAACTTTCCTTTTGACTGGGAAAGGAGAGAGGAAGAAATCCCGTCAGAGAACCTAACTCTCTCTCCAGCCAGGGAGAATCTCTTTGCAGTACTTGATATGTAAAGAGCCAACTGGGACAGAAAATTCCCACCCTAACCAGATTCTGTTATCCACCCCAGTGTGCTGAAACTCAAGTAGCCTGAAAAATATCAAGAGCTACACAACCTGTGAAACAGATCCATGCCCCTCTTGGATAGTAAAAACCAGTGAACATCTATGACTACTACTAATGGAAATATAGTCAATATCTTCTTCAAAAAAGCACATGTGCCAAACCCTTTGACAAATGCAATCCTCAAGAAGTCAACACTTATTTCTGAAGGTTTCTCCAACTATTGTTTCATCTCCAGCCTGCAGTTCCTGCAGAAAAATTGAGGAAGTAATAACCACCAAGCTCCAACAAGATGTGACATCAGACAGCATCTTAGATGCCTCACAACCGAGATTCAGACGAGGGCACAGCGCAGATACGGCTCTAGTGGCACTAAAAGATGATCCCCTCATGGCTATTGACACAGATGAGATCTCTATGCTCATGTTTTGGACACAGCGTACCACATAGTACTAACTGGCCTATGTCACACAGCAGAGAGTAGCTGACCTAATACTACAGTGCCTCCACTCATTCTTCTCTAGCAGAACTCAGGGAGTGGTGAGGGAACTGCTCCTCCTTTCCAGTGGCCCTCTCCTGCAGGCATCCATACTGATTTTCTTCAATGCCTACATGAGACCACTGGGAGAGAAAGTGAGATTCCATAGGCTCAGCTGCCAAGAGTATGCTGATTGGAGAGACAAGGTGCATGAGGTAGATAGTTTCACTGTCATCAGCATACGTCTCATTCTCAACTGATGCAATCATTGATGCCACTAAAATGTCAAGAATGCCTAGAGGAAGTAAGCTCTTAGATGAAGAGTAGCTGGCTCAAGCTGAACCCAGGCAAAACCAAAGTGATTTTGGTCAGAAACGGGAAATACTTTGAAGAATTGGCCAAGATGTTGTCTGTGCCTTTCACTGAAGACTACAGCCCCCATTTGTCAAAGTAGTGTGAAGCATCAGGATCCCATTTAAATTCTTGCTTAGCTTGGATGACCAGGCAGTATCAATTTCCAAAGCTGCCGCCTTTCACCTCCAGTTTGTGAGGAAACGTCATCCCTTCCTCCTGGATGAGGACCTGGGCACAGTAATGCATTCATCTGTCACCTTCACTGTCTGAAGTTGCACGTGAAGATGATGCACAGGCTCTGGCTGGTATAGAATGTGGCTGCCCACCTGCTCCATGGCTCAGGTCATGATGAGCATGTGAGACCTGTGCTCACGTCCCTCTACTGGCTCCCAGTTGGCTTCCAATAACAGCTTAAGGTCTTGTTCCTAATATTCAAACCCATTAATAGAGTGAGCCATCACTCTACATCAAGATCTAATTTCAATCTGTGAGCCACCATAACAGCTGTACTTCTCTGAGACAATGAAGATCACAAAGCCTAGGATGAAGCATGTGAGAGGAACTGACTATGGAACAATCTTCAAGAGGAGATCAGGCAAATCCAGAGTCTGATCATCTTTAGGAAAAGTCGCAAAACCCTCCTGTCACAGGGAGAACGGGGTTCTTTAGGAGGGAACTTGTCCAGCCCACCTGTGCCTCATAACAGCCTCCTGATGGCGTCTGATAGAGTGTGCAGGTGTTTCGGATTTCTGTAAAGAGCCAGTGGGGAGCAGGACATGGAAGCAGCAGCTATGGCAGAGAAGAGCCATGGCGAGCAGGAGATCCTGACTGGGAGAAGGCTGTGAGCTGAAGGCTGAGCTCCGGCTGGGCGTGGCAGCTCTGTGAAGAGCAGACTAGGACAGAAGAGGAGCTCGGGTAGAAGATGCTGGAGCTGAGAATGAACTTGTGTTGTGGGGACAGATTTTATTTTGGGACATGGAGGAGAGTTTCTGTTCTTAAACCAGCTGCAGGCAGGGCTGTGGTGTCAAGTCACAAGAAAGACGGTGTGGAGTGATTAAGGGCCAAGAGGAGGAGTCAGGACACCACAGCCTGCACATTCTTTTTGAGAGCCTTTCCATCAGAAGTCATGCTCAATTTGATCGCCCCTGGTGAAAAGTTCCAGAGGGGTAGCCATGTTAGTCTGTATACAGCAAAAACGAGAGTCCTGTAGCACTTTAAAGACTAACACAGTTCTGCAAATTTAACCCACTTCAGGTTGCAACTCACGAAAGCTTATGCCTGCAGAAATGTGTTAGTTTTTAAAGTGCTACAGGACTCTTGTTTTTGATCACCCCTGTAATTACCGAATTTATCCTACCCTGTTCTGGTTTCCCCCCCGCCCATCCCACCCCCCCCCAAAAAAACCCAACCTTCAAGCAGAGTTTTGGCTTCATAAAAAGAGAAGTGCCAGAGCCTCCCATGAAGTCTCCTGCGAACTCTGCTATTGATTTTACATGGAAGGTGCTCGATATTATAGTGATGGGCAGCAGTATGAAAGCAACTGATGTCCAAAATTTATTTAAAGAAGGCATCCCTTAGTGCCCCAAAGTTTTAGAGACTGAATTTTGCCCTCACTTGGAAACTTGCAGTCAGATCTTAAAACATCTATGAAAGGGGGAAACAGAGGTTGTATCTGATGTCATCTTAGAGGAGAGCCCCACCCCTGATTTTGGTTTCCTCAAGCTAGGGCAGAGCAGGCTGGACACTAACGTAACGATATCCTTTGTCTTCATGGTCTCAACTGAGGCAGGTGGGAACATTTTCCCCCCATAATTCTCTCTCAAGCTGTGCTCCCTCAGTTTCTGCAAATTTCCCTTTCTCAGTAGAGGAGAAAAGGGAATAAAAACATACATTTCTGACCTCTTAGTGGCTTTTGACTAATTAGCCTTTTTTTCTTAATCCCTTGGGTTTTCTGGGGGGAAGATAAAGACATCCATATACTAATGTAAGTTGTTGGGAGTGGGGCTGATCCCATTTTCCTTTGCCTGGGAACTCAAGGCAGGAACTACTCATTAGAATATAAGAAATCGGTACCATAGTCATAATTCCCAATGTACTATCCTGAGGTAATTGGTCCCCTAAAAAAGAAGCACCTTTTTAACCCATAGGATGCAACTGAAGACTCTTTGCTGCCAAGGTGGCTGCATCTAATTTGTTGGTGACCTGCCGCACATTCCTTCAGGTGGAAATGATCACTGGGTCTATGTACACACTGACGGCAGCAAATTTACCACCATCAGATCAATTTTTCCAGTTCGATTGAGCAGCAGTGAAGACACACACAATTGATCCGGAAGTCAATCTAATAAAGCCACCTTCTCAAAAAGCATTGCTCTGCATTGGCAGCACTCTAAAGGGAAGTTACAATGTCGACAGGAGTTAGGCAAACTATTTAGTTTGTGTAACTCCTGTCAACTGCTGCTGAGTTTTGCCAGCAGTGTGGACCAGGCCTGAGAGAAGTCAGAGTCTGTGTGGCTTGGGATGGTTCCAGGTTCCTTTCCTTCCAGTGCTGCATGTTCTGCAATGTGACGACTGAGGACAACTGTGCCTTTCAGCTTCAGAGCCTTTTCTGCCGGTAGAATGAGACTCTGCGAGTTGTGCATACTGAGAATAAAATATCTGGCTGCTGGTGTTTCTTGTATATTAGTCACTATCTGGATTTTTCTGTTCTGCTCCACCATCTCAAGGTGGGACTGTGTTCCCTGTGTGGGGAAAAAGTTCCCCTGAGAGGAACAGAAAGAGAAGGAGGAAAAAGTGCTCACAACTGCTGCCATTTTAAAAAGGGACAATGTTTAAAACAAGAACAGTTAATGCTGGAACGCAGCATGGCCATTCTTAAAGTTGGAGGCAAGGTGCTTCTGCCAGTCTTCCCCATGTTCCTCTCAAATCACTTGAGTTGCACCCAGTCTGTGAGGAAAGAGTGCAACCACTCAGTGAGGATTAGAGGAGACACAATGCAGAATTGACCAGATTCACGCTTGCTAGTGTTGGTTGTTGTGAACAGAGCAAGTACAAGGGCCTTTCTGCAAAGCCTTTGTGACCTTCTCTTGTAAGGCCCAATGTTAATTGTGGAACATCCTCTGTCCCAAATTGTCTGCCACGCCAGAAGGAGAACTCAGTCCCACTGGGGGACGAGAGAGTTGACAGGAAATGTGTAAATTAATGCCGTGATTCCCAGCCATTGTAAAGCAGCTTCTACTCCACACAATTCAACCTTGGAGAACAAGCAATAAATCTCTCACAGGCATTTCATTGTGCGTCTGATGGGGTTGGGAGTCCTGCAGCTGCGAGGATGACAGCATTAGCTGAACCAGTTCTGGTGTAAACTACTTCCTGTGGCAACATGGTGCTCTGTGTCTGCTTTCAACCACTAAATTTCCCACTGGAGGGCATCCCATGAGAAGCCTCCACTCAGGTGTACTTGGACTTCTGCAGCAAAGACCCTGGGCTAACTCTAGCCTAGTTCCAAAAAATATCCTGAGACTGAGCAAACAAAACAAAAGCTAGTGTATACGTGACCAGTGTTTTGTGTTCTGCTGCTCCAAAGCCCCATAAACGTGGTGACAGCCTCGAAGTTGTCCTACAAAGAGGAAGTAAACTAAACAGTCAGATTTAGCTTTAGATTAAATCCATACTCCATAAATAGGAAAGGCCACAAATTAATAGCAAACTATAGCTGTTAATAATAGAATTCAATAGACTACTTACAAAACAAAAATACAGGACTTGGTTCTTTTAATTCTTATACTGGCTAATCCCCAGGTCTTTAAAATTGAGTGCTTAAGTTGGGGGAGTTGGTCTTGTCTGGACAAAAGGAGGAGGCAGGTAAAGGAAATGGGGCTTCTGCTAATAGAGGAGAATAGGGACAGAAGCTAACCTGTGCTCCAAACTGCAGTAAATAGGGCAGGTATATTGCATCTTAGGGTCTATCTACACAGGAAAATTTACTGGCATAACTATACCAGTGTATTGCTTCCAACCAACGTAACCCAAACTGCAAAAAGACACTCATGTTCCAGAATAAGAGTATCCACACAAAAAGTTCTATTACAACTCTTAATAGTAGTACAACTATTGCTGTATAGTTATGCCAGTAAATTTCCATGGGTAGATGAGCCTTTAGTGTTATAAGAAGTAAACACTGCTTTCACTTGTGAACTAAGGTGTCATTTTGTCTCTTAACAAAGTGTTGTACTGTTTAGGGTGAAATTTATACAAAAACTAAAAATATTTGAAAGTTAGTTTTTGATAGATAAGTAAAAGGATAAACTAAGTCCAGCATTCTGGATCAAATTCTATTAGTTATGTGCTGCAACTCCCACTGAAATCCATGGAGATCGTGTGTAGTTGATGGCTTCACTGTCTGCAGCAGTAAATATTTTAGTGGCAGAGATGTCAGCAATCACTACAGGGTGAAACCTACCCAAGGACATGTCTACACAACAGCTGGCAGCGTGCTTCCCAACACGGGTTGACAGACACAAGCTTGCTGTGTTTGAGCTGGTGTGCTAAAAAGAGCCATGTAGCTGGGGGCCACAGAGGCAGCTGCTTGGGCTAGCTACCTGACTACCAACCCAACTTGACCTTTAGGGTACATACACAGGTGGCGACTCCGAGCTATACTGCTATTTTTAATGTGCTAGCTCAAAAGCAAACCTAGCACATCTGTTTACCCACACAGGGAAGCACATCCCAGCTGCAGTGTAGATGCTGTAACATGTTGGGTAACATTTTTGAAGAGCCCAAATTCCTTTTTCAAAAGTCAATTAGGAGCCTAAGTTATACTTACTTTTACTGAGACTTAGCCTGAGTGCCTAAATTACTTGAAAATGAGACTTAGGCATACCTACATTTTTTATTTAACCTTTAATATCAAACATTCAAATAACATCTGTTTCTCGGCACTGCGTGTAGAGAGCTCAGATTGTTACTAATCAGAAACTGCATTTTATATTCTGGCTGAATATTGCATAACTTTAGTCAGCTAGGATAGGAATAAAACAGATAGCTGCTTGCTTCTCCCATGATCTGTAGGCAAAATGGCACGAAACAGAAAGGCAGCGTGAAACAAAGAAAACAATTCATACTATTAAGTAATGTATTCTTAAATCCCTAAAGAGAGTACGCTTATTGAGAAGAAATGCAGCAGACATTTTTGTATTTCAGAGAGAGGGGCTGGAACCAAAATCCCACATTCAAATATTCTTGAAGACTGGGATACCTCGGATCCAGATATGACCTTTGCATCTCAGGCTCATCTATGATTTAATATTCTGAATATGATAATATTCTGATCTTTAATATTCTGAACAAGTTTTTGGACTGGTTTTGATAGAGCATAAGTATAATATGACCCTTGTTATGTGGCATTTCTACTGCCCTGCTACAGGTATTTTTAATGTCTATTGCTACATTTCATTTCAGGGAAATACATTAAAAATGTACAAAGCCAATGTAACATGATGTAAGTCTAGATCCATTTGTATATGGCCCCTTTAAGAGTTTAAGTAATTCCCCCCCCCCCCCAAAAAAAAACTGGCAACAAGAATAAAGCCGTCTGACTCTTAATTTAATACATAATAAAAATGTAACATTTATTTTGGGGGATAGATTTTGAACCTTTGACAAAGAGGTTTCAAAAGTATAGAGTTTTGATAACAAATCAATATCCCCTTTCCAAATGTTTAAGTCCGTGTTAAATTTCCTGATTTGATCATTTCAATTTACAGCCACACAGACAAACAGTGAAAAGTTTATCGAATCATGCAATTAAAACATTTTCCCAATTGAAAAATTACACTGTAGAGCAACTAAAGGGCCAATTGCCTTTCACGCTTTCCATATCTGTTTCTGTTTTTTCAATACAGTGAAAGGGTCTGATTCGAAGCCATTGAAGTCAGTGAGTTTTGGATTAAGCCCAAATTTAGCTGATATTAATGTTAAATCATAAAAAATGAGTCAACACAACTCATAATATATAAGCTCCAATTTTCAGCAATTAATATACTCTTTATTTTCCCTAAAAGTGCCCATACCAAACAGAAGATACAACCTTGATGCTACATCGGACAGCTTTACAAGCTGTGCAACATCCATGCCAAACAGCAGATACAAAGAAGAGATTTACAACTCCAGCATCACGAAACCCAACAAAATGGAAAGCAGGATACATCCATCTCATCATTTCATTAAAGAAGAAAACAAGTTAGCCTTCAGCAGAGACTTACAAGAAAAAATGTGTGTCAATGAAAAGTCTTTTTCAAACTCTGTAGCTAATTCCTTGTTGCCAAAATCAGAATGTTTCCAGTCTAAAGCTATTGGACAATTAAGTCATCTCCTGCCAGTGCCAACAGTATATGAACAAACAAGGAGAATATGTATGAAAGAACCAAAATACGGGCATATTAACCATCATGCTACAAATCTGGATGAACTAGACAATGATGACAGAATGACAGTAAAGCTCGATCATGACTCTGAAAATGAACACATGATGGATACAAGAACTACTGGACAAGTCCCTTTTGTATTTCTGAACTACCACCACATTTTAGCCAAACATGGTACATTTCAAGCCTCCTCATGTACAGCAACAGGACATGTAGCAGAAAATTATGGATACACTTCTGAAGAGGTAAACACATTTATTTACAAAAACCAAAGTCCATCATCAGCTTCTTCTCCAGAAACCCACAAGGAGACTGCACTACCGCATTATATTGGAACTTCTGTAATAATAGCCAATGGGAGGTGACGATAATAGAAATGTACTTCTTAATTAACAACAAAACCAAACTGTAAGGATTTCTAAAACGCACGGGAAAACATGGTTACATTTACTGAGCATAGCAGAAGGTCAATAAGGGACAAACCTGTATATGTTCTTGGCAAGCCATGCGTAATAGTACCTTTAAGGTCAGAAAAACACACATCTAATGTCAGTGCTTCATTGTTACAGATTAATTTCTGGTGTATGTTCTGCCAGTAAGAAGCCATATAAAGATCATATTTTTGTTGTTTTACAGTATGTAACAAAATTAAACGGTAAGTGTGATATGGCCAGAATTATACAGAGGCAATTTCTTTTTTCTTTTTTAAAAAAACAGGACTCCAAAATATATTCAAGACATTACCATTAATATAAACCATAAATTTTAGTTTAAATGTTCTATTACAAACACTATGAAATATTAGAGCAATTTTCCATCCATGTTGTAAACAATCTGACAAACGGACACTGTTGAAAAAATGGTAATTAATCCTAAGTATTCATGACATAATTGCATGAACTAACCACAAATCACATGGTCTTGGAATGCTTACTAATGATTTTAACAGTCTAAAACAAAGTTTGATAATTCTAGCTTTATGATATATTTTAACATGGTGTCAAGAATTCACAGCTTGTTGCTCTCATGCTGTATTCCAGAGGGATAAATACTGTGTCACACTAGTAGACACAATACATATTAAAAAGTTATTGAGCTTGTCATAGCAAGATTGGCACAATGTGAGATCATGCTGCAAGCACTGAAGATTACTCCCAATAAAAAATACTGTGATAAGAAATAACTTTTTGAAGTGTGAACCACTGGATATACTGGGATAGTGCATTTTTTCAAACAAATATTCAAAAGACCATCCTGATAGGAACACTGGAAATTTCTTCTTATAAACAGCCACGGAAATAGTGAAAAGAATTCAGTGAAACTTTACAAGCTTGGTTCAAAACATGTTGACAAGTTCTGAAGTTTTGAAAAAGTTCAAGTTTGAAGTAACTGGACTTTCTCAAGGTTGAATCTCCTTGTCGACCCAAGGTCAAGATTCATGTTTAACAGATTATCTCACACCACAAAAAACTTTAATGGACAGATGGACAAGTTATACAAAGCAGTTTGAGTACAGTTTTGGTTGGAGCGGAACATTTCAACAGCTCTCATGATTAGATACAATAAACTATCCAGCAAAAAGCATTTACGATTAGCAGAAAATCCCCATCTACTTAGTTTTGTTCAGTATTTCAATAAAGTACCAATTATTTTTTTTTACCTCTCCCTACAGTGTACAAATCAGGAAAGAAGGAGACATGTTTTTATGTATGTTCTACTGAGAATAGACATGATCAGCACACACCATCTCCATTGCCTCCCCAAAAATTCTTTAGGTCTTGATAAAATGACGAACGACTCCCTAAAATAATACAAACGTTAACTAGTACAAACATTGGAGTCAGATGGTATTTTATAGGAAGGCTGCATTGTAGACTTGAGTCAGCAATATCTAACTTTATTTTTTAGTTCCATTCAAGGCTAGATTACATTATAAAAGCTTTTATCTGCCACAGCTAAATCTAAATGTCTTATGCTCTGTAGCAGTATCTCTAAAGAAATTACTCACATGGCTAGTGCAATATGGAAAAACATGCTCATGGATTATTACACCTTGTTAAAGACTAATATGTTAGAGGTTGAAATAAAATGTATACATTTTTAATTAATAAAGCATTTTCTGTATTTCATAAACACAATTCATTCACCTGCCTAGGTTTTTATGAATATTTATGGTTATAATAAGTAAACAGAAATGCTTTAAAGACATGTTTAAAAACAATTTTCAGTATTTTTACTGCCTTCCTATTAAAAGGTTAATAACATTGAAAGAACCTTATTTTGCAATTCAACTGATGCATTGTACTGGCAAGTTTACAGTTAACTGAACATTTAATTTGCTTAAATCCTTTTTTCTTGCCCATGCATACTTTCACAACAATGCTCAACAAAAATATTTACTAATAGCTACTAGAATTTTGATGCTTTTACAAAAATGTTCACTACAAGTGCACTCTGTGCTTCTCTAAAGATAGAGAGGGGTCAGGTCTAAAGGAATTTTACAAGTGAATTTTATTATCAGTATTGATATGATTAGATAAAAGTGCTTTGTTCTCATTGTTTAATTGACCTCCCAAACTAGTGTCACTAATGTATGTAGCCAACTTAATTCCTGAAAGAGTACAATTATGCCAAGACTTGTGTGTTAATTTTTTAATATTAAAAATGTCCTGCAATGATAAAACTGACATTGTCTACATTGTTAAGAAGAAACCTGAGGCACAGCTTGTTCATACTACATTTTGCTATATATACCACTAGCAGGGTGTGCTGCACACCAAATCAGTCTAGTGTATTTTCTGTTCTCGAGTGGGTCTTCATTATGAAAACATGATTTCAAAAAGATCCAAGTCTGGCTGTTGGTTTTTTTGTTTGTTTTTTGTTTAAAGAAAAAAAAGTGACGTTTTTCAGTAAAACACCACAGAAGTATTTTCCAGCATCTACCTTGTCATTCACACGTTGGGGCTGTATTCAATGAATACGCATTATGGAGGTGTTCCATCATTCTCCTGCAGATGTTTTATAGTACATGAGGTTCCGATTCATAGAGGTTTATAGTTAGGAAATAGAGAATCAATTATGCATTCACATATGATAATGTGGATTATGTTTCAGAACATATATTTGTGACTAAAAAACAAAGGTGCAATATTTCCCCTGGCCACCTCAAAAAAGACATACTTATTGCATATTCACATCTGGAACATGAATGAACAATTCTATAAAGTACGAGGTCACAATATACTTGTAGACAGTTAAACTACAGATGTTCACTGCGCATAACTCAGTGCAGTATAGGGTGCAAGAATTGATGGTTGTTTTTTTTTAATATTAGGAAAAATATTCCATGTCAGTGGAGTGTGAATCAGAATATACTAGGGGAAAAAACATTTAATTTCCCTTCTCTCTACCTTGTTCATTTGAGCCAGAAATACCTTCATTGTGCAACTCTACAGGCTTTTTCACTTGTTAGCGGGTTCCTGGCATAGCAAGGAGACTATGTAAAGAGAAATACAAAATTTTAATGAAGAACAAATTGGAAACACAAATCACTTATTGGTGTCTCAAAGTTTGTATGCTATTAGCAGCAATATCACAACACATGGAAGTGAAGTAATGGACTTTTCTATTGAATAAATCCCTGAAGTTTCTAAAGTTATTCAGTGGATTTACTCATTCTAAACACAGTCATACGCACAACATACAGGATAGAAAATATAGCTCACACACAAAACAGATGCTATTTTTATGAAAGAATGGGATATCTGCTGGAATATTGGTAGTTGTCTGAAATTCACAAAATGTGACAGTAAATGTATTTTTTTCAACCCATCTCAGTTATTTCTCAGAACAAATGTGTTTGAGTCCACTTTTTTCCTGGAACATTACTTTTTTTTTTAATATGATGCAAAAATGAACTATTTGGCAACTGTATGTGAAAATTAAATAAAAACACAAACAAATTAATGCTCAGAATTATATGTATTCCCTAAAAATAATGCATATTTTGCTTATTTATTATATAAAATAAAACTGTTACAATATTAATAAATACAATAGCCAAAGCTGTAATGGGTTTGATTTTTTTTTTTTAACTATAAGCCTAAGATATCATTAAGATTCTGTCAGGGGTATTTTTAATAAAAGTCATGGTCAGGTCACAGGCAATAAAAATTCATGGAAGCCCACAACCTGTCTTTGCCTTTCACTAAAAATACCCTAGGGGAGGAGGAACAAACACCACTGCTGGGGCTTGCGGCACTCCAACCCCGCCGCTGCTTCTGTGGCAGGGGCTGACCCAGACCCAGGGGTTGCTGGTCTGGGGTACCGGGACTGGCTGCAGGTCAGCAATTCAGCAGCCCTGGGGATGGCTGCCAGTCAGCTGTTCCAGCAGCGGCTGCTCTGGCAGCCCCGGGGCTCCCGGGAAGTCATGGGATCCATGACCTCCGTGACAGAATCATATCCTTAGGTATCATTAAGAAAGACACACAATGAGACATATACAAAAACATCTCCATCATAGTTCCCCAACTAGTTTCAGAGCAGAAAATTTTCAAATTACTAAGGTCCTGTGGCCAAATCAAAAAGAGCAAAATATCTTTAACCATCTTCCCCGCAACACTGTCCCCGTACCAAAAAACCCCAAAACATTTTCTTACCTGCACTTGTTGAGCTGCAGGATAAAGATTTAAACATTTTTCAGCACGATTTATAGATAGTAGCCCTCGACGTATATTATACTTACAGGATGTATACTTAAAAATGCACCAAAGGCTAATAAAACAGCGTAACAGGAGTGAGGTTTGCTCAGATCTTGAACTCTTAATTCTAAATACCTGATTAATTTTAAAAACTCTAGAAATGGCATCAGTTTTGTCTGGATACAACTGACTGTTTCACCCTTTCCAAAGAGACAGACAGAAAGATGCCCCTCTTTCCCCCTCAGCAGAAGTTTTGATATCAATAAACAATCTCTACTGATATTTTTCACATACAATGAGGAGTTTTATAACTGAGTCCAGGAGAAAAAGCTCAAATTGCAAGAAATACGGGTACCATTATGAAATATATTTTAAAGCAATTCATCAAGAAAATAGTTTGAGATGTGACATCAGCCTCAAAATGAAATAGGTGTTTTACTACTCTGGACATTTTAATGACATTACACATTTTCAGTGTGATACTTCCGGATTTTGGGATGGCTGACTTTCTGCCTTTGCCCATACATATTTCTATGCTTTATTTGTCTATTTTATATAGGGATTTATTTTTTACAAAAAAGTAGCTGTCATACAAAAATTCCATGACTTTTCTGGGGCCATGTCTGGCACAAAAACAATGAGATTAACCGTTCCCCATACACCTTAAGATGAGTGTGGTATAAAAAGGCTTTCTTGACAGTAACAGCTGCTAGTCAGAATGACCTTATTCAGCTGTTAATTTTACAAAGAAAATTCCTGTTTTATTTGGTACATCTGAAACAAAAGTCAGGTTTATGACAAATACTTCATCTAACTCAAGGCTGTTCTTCCCCTCTCTCAAGACAATAGGCAGACTTGTACACACAAGAACAAGGCATTAAAAAGCATAAAGGTAAAAGTATTCCCACGTGATCCACTTGGGCTCTTGACATGTCCACACTTCATTGATTTTCATTTACAAAAAGGAAATTAAATTATAACCTTTTTCCAGTGTAGAAATGTCCAGAATAGCATTACAGATTAAAACATAAACAAAACATGTTTTTCATATGGGAACCCTCCCCAGAAATCCAAAAAGCGATGATAGCAGCTATGAAAGACTGTTGGAATTTTATTAAAGAAATGTATCTGCCTGCTCTGCAGGTCCAGTGACATTTCAGCTAAGTGAAGTTTTACAGACTCAGCTCTTCCCACAAGAAGGAGTACATTTCTTCCTCTTCCTCTTTTTTTTGGACCTGTCCCTGGTACTGGGCTAATGTGCCAAAGTTCAGGCACATGGGTCTTTGTGTGGGTAGCTGAAGGAAAAGAGGTGATGCCTCTGTAAGGGCTCCCTTACAGCGTGTGGGGAGAAAGGGGAAGTTTACAGGTATGGACAGGATGGGTTGAAGCAGCTGGGGCCAGGTTACTGCATTGCCCTTCCTGCTGACCGAAAGAGAGTGTGGGTAATTATACCCAGGCATCCCTAGCAATCTATGTGGGCAAACCTATATTCCCTTGCAGAGTCCCAAAGAAGTCCATGATACCCCATGTAGGCATACAGGTCAGCACCAGTACATCTATGAAGAGCACATTTTGGATCTAGATATTGATCCAAACTTTCTCCATGTTTTAGGGTGTTTGAATCCAGGCTTTTGATTCAATTCCTGACAGAGATCAGGGCAGGCCACCAGCTTCAAATCTGGACCCAAATCTGAGTGTATTTAAATCGGGATGGCACTTCAGTTTTATCTCTGTTATGAACTTTATGATTTCATACAGAAATTTCCAGAATTATTGTTGCTATCTAGCTCACGACAGTAGGGGCCGTATGTTGTCACCTTTAAAACATCAGTCACACTCAAACAGGGATGTGCACAGGAATAAAAATGTGGCCGCTTTTGGAGGGGAGCTTCCTGTGCCCACCACGGCTGGAGGAGCTGGCTTCCCACCTCTATCCTACAGCCAGAGAAGGTGGCTCTTCCACACAGCCCATGGCCCAGCGGCGGGAGGAGCTGGCTCCTCTCACCCAAAGAGCTGGCTCTCCCCCGGCTGCCATCCTGCCCCAACCTGGAACAGGAGGTGCTTGCTCTCCTGACCCCGGCTCCAGAGGAGTTTTGTGCACCCGCCAGTTGGGGGGACTGTGCCCCGGCTTGCCGCTCCTTGTGCATGCCCCTGCACTCAGATCAGTTCTGCTCTGAGGGGAAAAAAAAAGGTATAGCCCTAAGCATGTTAATTTTGCTTTACAAAAAGGCTGCCTGACTGTGACTGCCTCACTGATCGTGACAGTCAGATTTCATATTCAGGACCGCAGCACAAACAGCAGGTTTTAGAATTAATTTAGCTATCCAAGAATCAGACTGGGAATGTACTGCTCTGTGTTAAGAAAAGGCTTCCATGATGAAATAAACCAGACCAAGAAGATCGAAGAGCATTGCTGAATTTTCTTTTCACTACTGACAGCTGGGGATGCTGGCAAGGAGTAAAGAGCAATATCAAAATTCTGCCTTCTGTAATTGACAAGTAGCAACATGCATCATTCATAAACTGTATGAACGAAAGATAGAGAAGAGAAGGAGAAACCTATTAGGATAAAAAGAGAAGCTGCGAACACATCGCAAGAGTTTCTCACAGTATTTAAATTTAGTAGCTCAAACTTAAATGTGAGTATTAAAATAAGCAGTAATGATGAATATATCTGTGAGTCAGTAGTCAAAAGTTTCCAGTCCAAAGTAGTTTAAAAGTAAACTTCCCCCCAACCAAGATCTAATGGGGGGAAGGGGAAAGTTGAGTATTAAATAAGTCATTCAGCCTTTATTTAATCTCTGTTGTGTTAGGTCTATCATTTTTTGGTGTGCAGTTCTGTCTAATGTAAGAAACTGGCTATTGTGGAAGGCAGAAAGCGACAGAGAGAGACTGACATGGAGGTAAAAATCCTCACTTTAAATACACAGAAAACTTAATGGCCAGCAATTTACTGACAAAGTATCCAAACCCCAATATGTAAGGATCACTCTAGTCTACCATTACAGGCCAACTCCTTTAAGATTGCTTGGATTTCTAATTGAGCCACTCTTCTTAAATCTTCTGGTTATTTATGAAGTGAACTTTAACCCACAGATCCCACTTCTGGCTAGAAGATAGGAGTGCATTTGTGGGAACCAATCTGGTTGAGCCAAGCTTCCTAGGGGCAGGGTGTAATAATAACCAATGGCAGCCCACATTAGGAGACGTAGCTGTCCATGGCCAGTCACACCTGATATATATTGATGTGTGGGGATTGGCTTGAGGTCACTGCTCAGGTGACCAGGCTGGAAATGGAAATTTCACTGGTCCAGGAGAAGAGCCTGAGAGCACCTCCATGCAGCTGGGAACTCAAGTTCAGCTTCTCACTCATGCCTTCCAGTCACATACTGTTTTATCTGCTGTATCTGACCCAGCAGTTAAAGAAGATTGCAGGCTGGACAGCAGGGCACTTTCAAGTAATCAGTTAAATCCCTTGAGTTTGATTATTAACATCACAAGAGGAGGCTTGCTTCGGGAAATAGTATGAAAGTACAACAAAAGAGATTTTAGATGGATAGTTGCAACAGAAATCTCCTCACTGTGCCTTTTTCACTGGAGTCGTTGCTAGCAGAGACCTTAAGAGCAAGGTTTCCGACTCTTGTTTCATCATTTGGGTGGGATTCACTTTTCAGGGATTGAGTGAAGTATAGTTAACACTGATACCCATTTTTGGGCTGAGGATTTTATGGTCAATAGCATAGGGAATGACAACTAAGTGATTCACTAATCGCATCTGTGGTGGGCAATTCTTGTGGAGGTTTAAGAGCTCTTGAAAGAAAGACCATGATACAAGAAGGCATGGAATGATTTACTAAGATCCTAAAATAACTAATGGGCTAAGAAAAGCAGATTATCTTGCGGGTTATAAATGAACCTAGTTCACAGGCACTGCTGGTGGGGGATGTTCAAGCATAAGGTACCACAAGAGAGGTGCAGAGGGCTTACAGGCCAGAGATCCAGTTACAGGATCATGAAGGAATATAGAAGCCCACAAGAAGCAGAACCAAATCAGCAAAGTTGCTTATTATTTCTAAAGGGTAGGAGGGCTAATAATCTAAGTATACAGTGAGGTCTTAAGCTAGAAAAACTTGCGGCATTCCTGCCACTTTCCCTTAGGGAGGTGTGCTGAGTTCTTTCAGAAGTGTCTTCCATAACTAACATAAGCAGAACTCATTTATTTAAAATTTCAAAGTAAGTAATTTAAACATTTTACTGC
The DNA here is from genome assembly GCA_007922155.1 of Mesoclemmys tuberculata. NCBI lineage: Eukaryota > Metazoa > Chordata > Testudines > Chelidae > Mesoclemmys > Mesoclemmys tuberculata. The sequence continues at coordinate 33,893,743 of ML675610.1, forward strand.
TTATACTCAAAGCAAAGCCACAATGAAAAATACATTATGCAGACATCCATTTTTAAAAACAAATATATGCAATCTTTTTAGTTTCTTAAATGTGTTGAATTAATGATGAGCTTAACATGATAAAACATCTTTTGAAAATACCTCCCTAATGTAAATGCTACTAACAAAGAATATCATACCTTGAGCCATTTGTTTTAATAGAGTATTAGTGAAAGATTACAGCAATGCTTACTTTTGCAGGAACTTTCAACTAAGCTATCCATGTCAAGAAGAAGAAACTAGAGATTGGTAAAAAACTGATTTCTCCTAATCAAAGACTACCTCTCAACCCTATACTTAAAAATATGCAACATGAAAAATGCACAGAAAATACTAACTGGTCCTTATGACTACTGGCTAGAAAACACAGCAAAAATGAAATAATAATTCAAAATGCACTATGTAGCTTATACATTTAGTGCTTCTATACTTCAGCTCCAAATCATTCTAGTTTGATATATTGTGTATAGCCAAGTTCAGCTGCTAGGTGCTGAATACTGAACAGTCCTCTTAGAGCAGCCTTTTCACCAATTCCAAGGTCTATTGCTGCTTTGAAATTATAAGGTTTTTCAGCATGTCAAATGAGTTGCCATCTGGGTGCACAGACTCTACACCTTTGCCTTCCTCATAAACTTGAAGGAATCCACAATCATCTATTCCAACTATCCAGGCTAATGGGCCCTCATCACTCCAGAGACGGACCTGCTTACCACTACAAAAAAAAAAAAAAAAGAGAGAGAGAGAGAGAGAGAGAGCACCAGTTAATCACTTAGAAATAAAGTTGAGCACATCATAAAAATAACTGATTATATTAGCTACATGTGACCTTTTTTCTCCTTTGAAATGGAACAATGCCTAAAATTCACGAGAGCTTGTTGTGGATTTTATATCAGTTATAAAAATAATTCAACACGGATGACTAACAAAAAGCAATCATGATAAACAGTATAGGGAGAGCATCGAGTCTCTTCTATTAAAGATAGTGTTATTCCTCATTTCTCTGAATCTCTAGAAATAATAATGATCTTCAGTAGCACTCCCTTATTTTCTCCTGAGACCCCTTTTGTAGAACCTTTTACAATATGATTTTTGATAACCATTAGTACAGCACATCTTCAAGATAAGCAAAATAAATAGCTATATAACCCTAAATATTCTCATTGTTTTGGGAGATGATACATGCAAGATGCCTGACAAAGTTTTGAAATAAATGCCAATATATTAATATTTTTTATCTATGCTATTCTAACACCAATATAAATACTGAAAATCTGCTCCTAAGTAAATCATGAATAAGTCAGTTCTGCTGTAAAAGGCAATCTAGTGGAACATTTACAATGGAAGGCAAGACATCTATGAGTTATTCCTAATTTTCTAAAGGGAGAGTTTAGGAAAAGATTAATAGAAGAGACAGCTATACTTACGCATGTATCCAATATTTATAATACAAAGGAAGAACTCCATTAGGTCCTTTCTCCTGAAACGTGTCTATCAGTCTTTCCAGCACAGTTACACTCCTAGCAATCAGGTAGTCTATTGTCAAGGACCTTAGTTTTGTCACATTTTTCTTATTGTAGTCCATGATGAGATCATTGATGCATATGGTGGGATTGCTATTATTCACATTAAATCCACAACCTGAGGAAGAAAAATCAAGGGTGCGGAGTAGGAAATGTTGATTTATTTATTTGCAAAAGTAAATTATTTCTTATCATATAACAAACGTGTTTGCACTTTGTTCAATGATTTGGTGCAAATTTTTCTAAAGGTTTTCATAAAGGATTTTTCCATCACTACTGTTTTTCATCAATTTCTTGCATTCCCCAATCCACGTATGCTGCTAATTACCAGAGCCTAGCTAACATTTATGTTTCATCCTCCCTTAAACTTCTTTCTGCCAGTAAATGTCAGTTTAAACAGCACTAACACAGTCCCATCATGAAACTGCCAACCTACCAAACTCATAACTTGTGACTAAAGAGAAGATTTAGGAACAAGAAAAGTGCTAGCTGTCCTGTCTAGATTTCCAACAACAAACCGAAACTCCCCTAAATTGTTGACAGCCAGCTACCAAACTATCTGGAAGCAGATAATGAACCACAATATGAAACTAAGTTTTATCTAGCAGCCTAGCACGTGACTAAGAGCCTCTTCTATTTACTACAGTTAACTGATTTCACATTCTGAAAACTCAGCCTTTTTCTTCAGCTCACAAATCAGCAATTGGTTTTCTGGGAAAAGCCCTGAAGAGAGTCAGACTTTCAGAATTAGACACCAGATAGGTCAATCTATTTTGCCATAATATCCTTTTAAAGCCTCAAGTTTCTCACTGAGATCTCTCCAGTTAGGATAATGTTGGCAAAAAGCCATTCTTATTATATGGCTCTTGGGCACCTTTCTTGCAGCCTCCTGAAACAGGCTTTGAAAGATGTAAAGAAAACTTTGTATTAACTATTTATTTTCTTCTCCCTCCCCCCAAATTCCTATATAATGTGGATTTTAGGCCAGACTTGTCGCTTGGATTCAAGAGTAAACTGCCTTCTTCTGTAGGAAGCTATAGGTTATATTATTTTATAAACTTGATACTAATGATACCATGAAAATATAGAATTAATTCACCCAGAATTACCTGGAGAGAGAAGAATCTCTTTAAGTAACTTGGTTACTTTTATTTTTAATAACTAGAATACACACAAAAGAAAGATCTACAGTAATATTTAGCCAAAATATATCAATACCATTAGAAGTAGGGAGAAGTGGATTATCTAACAAGAGAATAAGGAGAAAAATTAACACAATATGCTAAGAAGTTATAACTCAAATACAGATATTTGCATTCAAACATGTATATATGAATAGTGACCCTAACTACTAATGTACTAGCAATTTCATGACTCTTTTTCCAAAATCTGTGACAGCAAAAGAAAAGACATCAACTATCTTGCAAAGCTTGACAAAAATGTGAGCAGATGATCAGACTGAAGCCTTAGAAATCTCTTCATAGGACATATGACATGAATGACCTATAATAGTTGGAAAACCTAGTAATAATGCCAGATCTTCTTCGAGAGATGATCATGTTCATTCCACTATAGGGGAGTGCACGCCACCATGCACGGTTCCCGGAACTTTTTCCCCCTTTGCAGACCCTGTAAGGCCAGCTCTGGTGCCCCCTGGAGCCCTGCGCTCATGCCGTGGTATATTAGGCACTGTCGGCCCTATGGCCCCTCAGTTCCTTTTTTCCGCCCAATCGTTCAACTTGGTATACGATGAAGCCAAGTGTCTGTCGAAAACAGATGGCACATTTTACATCTTGGGTTGTAGGAGTTTGACCGTGCTACTAATCTAAGAACAGTTAGATTACCCTCTACTCTAAATGTTGTCACCAGAAAACACAATGCTGTTACCAGATCACATATTCCTTGGAAGAATATGGGGATAAGACAGAAAAGAACCTTCTATTGGTAGCACCGACACTGATACAGAAATCTCAGGAACTTTTGGATTTTATGAACTTCTTAATCCCCAATTAGTTCATAAAACAGAGTTCTACTGTGTACCTTCTTTTCAGACCTACTGTTGTCATGAAGTCTCTACTGGAGATCACGGAAAGGATGGAATTAATAAGTTCCAGTTTGTATCTATATTTTTGGTGCATTTATTTTGCAGCTCCAGATCTAATACTGAAATGTAACGAATCAAGAAAAGTAATTGCTATGAAAAAGGTGATTTTTATTTATTTTTAAGATGGGTTTGACATTCTTGTTTTAGATGAGAAATTCTTTTATAGGAATTACTCTTGGGTTGAAGTGGCTTAGGAAAAACATATGGAAAGCACCAAATGCTGTAAAAGACATAGAGAAGGCTTCATAACTGTGTCTCAAAAGAACCTTCCATTCTCTTTCCGTAGATTCATTAAAAAGAAAAGTGCCTTTTAAAGGTATGAATTCAACAGAAGATGAAACGGCTGCAACTACTTTGAAAAGAAAGGCGATGACTGACTTAAGAAACTGTAATTTGATCAGCTCTTTAAGCTATCTGGGTAGGAACTATGTCTTCATTCTCTCTGTAAAATACTGTACACATATGTTGTGCTTATGTACCAATGTTAAACAATAATTATAATATCCCTGTTTAACCTTCTGGACTTGTTAAGGAACTTCCATGTAGTTTTAAGACTTATCAAAAGTTAAATAATTGCTTTGAGGAGGCAGGACATTCTGGAACTTCCTCTACAGAGCACAGAGCTTGCTATTCAGCACATGTGACAGAATTATTCCACTGCACAGAGAAGGAAAAACACATAGCACGATTATCAGACGTGAAAATGTACGATAACAACAGAAACACCTGCAGAGAATAATCTGCAGGGTTATGATTCCAAAAGTCCATATTAGAGTATTTGGACTTTACTGGAAAATATGAGTGGACAGCCCACCCTTAGAGCTTTCTCGTAATCAATCCTTAGAGCCTTCTCGTAATCAGTCTTCCAGAGCAGTGAAACTGGGTTTCCTTTCTCCAAAGAATAAATGGATGAGTCTGGATTAAAAAATCCTCCCAACTTTTCCCCAAATTTTACTTTTGGTAGGTCTGAGAAACCGGAGTAACTGACCTCGTCCCTTTCAGTTTTTGAAGAAACACATCATCAAGCATGGGTCATGATCAACAGATTATAAAAAGACAATTGGGGAAATGAAAATACTTCTGAGTATACATACTCATTTCCTGCTGATTTAAAGTGTAATTATTTAACACCTTAGTTACTCTTCCTTGTTGGGAAAAAACATGAAAAAGATATAGTAAACTTTTTTCCCTAGTACCCAGTCTTTGTGACACATTATGAAATTTTTTTTCCATACCTGCTATTTTTAATTCTTTAAAATCTGCTATACCAGTCCAGATGCTAGTATTTATAGCTCCTCCCAGCCAACCATATGAATGGTTTAGATTACTGAAGACATTTATTTTTCATGTTTTCTTTTGGTTTAGTGAATATCATGGTTTGCATACCAGCATACCCACTTGTCCTCATTTGCTCTTGTTCTTGCAGTTTGAATTTGTATAGGCATTAAGAATAATTAAATAACTTTATAAAAAATGGCCTGAAAGCTTGAAAATTATTTAGACACTTACCAATAAGTATGTGAAATGTGTTTCCCATAAGTGTAGAATTTACCAGAACCCCACCAAGCTTCATACGGTCACTGTAGTAAATATCATTTGGCCACTTCACTCGCAGGTCAATATCCTAAAGAAATAAATGTAAATGTATATAACGATATCTTGCTGTTCCTTTTTAAGACTACAGGAGACATGGCTCTGCCATCACTCAGTGTTCTGCAAATGCCATATTTCTCTGCTACCTTGGAACATGATAATTTCTTTCTTTCTTAATCAAAGTAGATCAAAATGCATTATAGAGCAATGAGTCAGACACAGAACTATTCTTTGAATTTGAGTCTTGCCTAAGCACATATTTGATGTTACTCTGGTAAGTATAACAACTTAAGATGGAAACTCATGACTTCCAAAAATCCAAATACCGAACAGAAAGTTGATGTTCTCACCTTGAAATAATATCTTTCCCATTCTTGAGGCTTATTCCTCAAACCCAAAGAAAGTAAACATCTGTAGGGGAATCTGCATCTTCTGGATGTCTTGACCCAGCCCAAAATTTCATGGTGGTTTATTTTGAAGGTTGGCAGCAATCACAGAGGGCTGAGAGTAGTTATTTCAGTAAAAAGCTATACAGTAGATACTAATGGCTTAAAGGAACTATAAATAACCAAAAATAGGGACTGTAAAGTGACATGGCAGAGATCTTCCCTGAAAATCTCAAAATCGGTCAATAAGTAATTAACCATTGGAACAAAGTTCCAGAGGGGTAGCCATGTTAGTCTGTATTCAGCAAAAACGAGAGGCCTGTAGCACCTTAAAGATTAACAAATTTTCTGCAGGCATAAGCTTTCATGGGCTGCAACCCACGTCATCTGGTGAAGTGGGCTGCAGCCCACAAAAGCTTATGCCCACAGAAATTTGGTAGTCTTTAAGGTGCTTCAGGACTCTCGTTGTTCTAACCATTGGAACAATTTATCAGGAGTTATGGCAATCAATATCAATGGTAATTTTGAAATCAAGATTGGATTTTTAAAGAAAAGATAAGCTATACTTAAAAAGGAATTATTCTGGGGAAATTCTTTGGCTTGTGTTATAAAGGAGGTCAGACTACATGATTATAATGGTCCTTTCTGTTCTTTGAATCTATTAATCTAAGAACAAATTCGTTGAATTTATTTATTTGCCCTGAAAATCTATTTCAGGATAGAAATTATCTATTAAAAAAAACCCATAAATTTTGCTAAACACCTTTAGAACTGCCTACAACGAATAGAACAAATATATCCCAAGGTCCTTGCAGAAGCTAGACAGGGAAGCAATGACATCTTGAAGATCAGAAAAAAATGTTACTAACCTTTCGTAACTGTTTTTCTTTGAGATTTGTTGCTCAAGTCGATTCTGTGTTAGGTACGTACTCGCCCTTGTGCATAGCTGTCAGAGATATTTTGCCTTAGTGGTATTTGTAGGGCTGGCTCTGGTGCCCTCTGAAGCCCCACGCTCATGCCACAGTATATGAGGTGCCGCCAGCCCTGCGCCTCCTCAGTTCCTTCTTCCCATCAATCCGACAGCAGGGACGGAGGTGGGTCATGGAATGGACAGCAGCAACAAATCTTGAAGAACAGCAGTTACAAAAGGTTAGTAACTGCTTTTTCTTCTTTGAGTGCTTGCTCATGTCAATTCCATGTTAGATGACTCAGAAGCAGTATCCCTGCAGGTGGACTCAAGAGTTCATGGCTGTGCCACTTGCAACACTGCTGTACCAAAGCTGGCATCGTCCCAGGCCTGCTGGGTGTTAGCATAATGGGATGTGAAAGTATGAGCTGAAGACAGGTAGCAGTTCGGCAGAGGTCTTGGATCAGCACCTGTGCCAGGAAGGTTGCTGCTGAGGCTTGCACTCTGGTCGAGTGAGCTGTTACAATTGCTGAAGGAGGCACCATTGCTCACTCATAACAGAGCTTGATGCAGGCTGTTATCCATGAGGAGATCCTCTGGGAGGAGACTGAAAGACTTTTCTTCATTTCTGCCACTGTGACGAAGAGCTGTGTCGACCTTTGGAAGGGTTTAGTCCTCTTGATGTAGAAGGCCAAGGCCTGTCTAACATTTAGGGTGTGCAAGCTATGCTCCTCATTGGATCAGTGTGGTTTTGGGAAGAACATAGGCAGGAACATATCCTGGTTATTGCGGAACTGTGACAACACCTTTGGTAAGAGGGCTGGGTGAGGTCACAGCTGGACTCTGTCCATATAAAACATTCTGTAAGGTGGTTCCAAGGTGAGTGCTCTGATCTCGGAAACCCTTCATGCTGAGGTGATCGCTACCAGGAAGGAAACCCTGCAGGAGAAGTGCAGCAGACAAGAGGCTGTTAATGGCTCAAAGGGGGAGCCCATGAACCTTGAAAGGACTAGATTCAGGTTCCAGGGAGGAATCTGATCTCTGACTTGTGGGTAAAGCATCTCCAGACCTTTTAAGAACCTGATCCTCATGTCATGGGAGAAAACTGATCTACCCTCGACTGGAGGATGAAAGGCCAAAATAGCCTGGACTAATAGAAGGCTTTCTGCTGCCCATGAGAACCTCCTGAACTTGTGCTGCGCAAGCCTGCTCCTCTGCATTCAGCCATGCAGCAGCCATGCTGTCAGGTGCAGGGATGCTAGGTCTGGATGCAGCAGATGGCCATGGTCCTGGGACAGAAGGTCTGGCCAAAGTGGCAGTTCCAGCGGGATTGCTGTTGAGAGCTTAAGCAGGGAGTTGAACCAGTTCTGTCACGGCCACACCGGAGTTATCAGTATCTCATCCACCCTGTTCTGCTTGATCTTCAACAGGACCCCATGGAGCAGTGGTATCAGCAGGACGGTGTACAGCAATGCTCCCATGCAGAAGAGCAGGAAAGCATTGGACAGAGAGCCTCTGGCAAGCTTGAGGATAGAGCAGAATTGGTGGCACTTCCTGTTCTGTCTGGATACAAACAGATCCACTTGGGGAGTCCCCCACCTTTGGAAAATCATGCTGAGAACATCTGGGTGGAGTGACCACTCATGACGAGATGAAAAGGACTTGATAAGGAGGTCCGCTAACACATTCCTGGTGCCCGGGAGATGCGATGCTACATGTGAATGGAGTTCTATATGCAGAAGTCCCATAAGTGGATAGCCTCTTGGCACAGGGGCGATGACCGAGCAATGCTTTGCTTGGTGAGGTAAAACATTATGGCAGTATTGTCTGTCAGAATCTGGACTACCTTGCCAGCCAGGTAGGGAAGGAACGCCTAACAAGCCAGGCATACCACCCTGAGCTCCATGACATATGTGAAGGGAGCGATTCTCCTGTGTCCAGAGTCCCTATGTGCTGAAGTATTTGAAGTGGGCTCCCCACCCCAGATCCGAAGCTTCGGAAACCAGCGTCAGTAAGGGGGAAAAACCCTTTGAAGGGCATCCCCTGTAACACTGAGCAAGGGTTCATCCACCAAGTTAGCGATGACCAGATGCGCAATGGAATTGTGACCACAAGGTCCAAATCACGCCTGCTGGGTGTGTACACTGACACTAGCCACAACTATAGGGATTGGAGATGTAGATGTCCAGCTTCTTAGCATCCTTGTTTTTAGGCATCAAACTTGTCTGGCTCTGCCTGCTCCATTTGTTCGTGGCAGTCACCACCAGGGATCTGGTGGATGGGTGGGAGAACAGGTATTCATATCCCTTGGCTGGAACATAATATTTCTTCTTGGCCCTTTGGTATATTGGTGGCAGGGAGGAGGGGGTCTGCCATAGGGCTTTGATCACCTCCAGCACCCCCTTATGCACCAGCAAGGCCAGTTTAGCTGGTGCCACAGCCACCACGATGTCAAAGAGGCTGTCCATAGGCTCTGTGAGCTCCTCAGCCTCCATGCCCAGGTTGGACACCCTGCTTTTAAGAAGTTCTTCGTGGGCTTGAAAATCATCTGGCAGTATTGGGGATGTCGGCCATGCACCCCTGCATCCGGGGATGAGGAGGACGATAGTAACTCTGGGGGATGGAGTGGTGCTGGCTCCTCTTTAAGGGGAGCTGTCTCTACCTCCAGGTCTGCAGTTCAGTGCCGGTATCAGATCTTGAATCTGGGTCCCGTGCTGGACTGGTCAGTGCCGCAGATTGTTTTCTGGACGCTGCTGTGGAAAGACTGGAGCGAGTAAGGACCTGATGCCAATGGGATCCCCTAGGGGTTCCAGTATGGCTACTGGATAAGCCATTGTCCTTGAGGCCAGGCACCTGCTGCTGGACCAGCACCGAATGGTGGTATGCCCCCCGACCTGCATTTCTGAGGCTGGTGACTGAGCCCCCTTTTGACCCTGAGAAGGACACCTCCTCTCTTGGGGACCATTGTGGAGCCGCCAGTGACTCCTCCTGTTGCCTGCAGTGCAGAATCGGGAAGCAGTGCCAGGGAGATGGTGACCAGTGACGGGATTCCCTCGAGTGGTGCCAAGATGGCAGTGTACAATGGGGTGTAGGCTGCGTGGTGCTGGGGATCAGTGCCGGGATTCCGGCGACCATTGCAATGCTACTGTTGACCGGTGCCATAAGGGCGATGACCAATACTGGAGAGACCAAGACCGGTGATATGCAGCTGGTGAGACTCTCCTCTGGGTCAGAGACTGGGAGCACAATGCCAGGGACCGGGATCAAGGTGGAGGAGACTCATTGCGGCGCCGGAGATCTTGGCTGAGGTGTTGTGGACTGATGCTGATATGGGGAAGGGCGCCAGTTGTCTGACCACTGTGGCGGCATCATGGCGGGTTTACCCCTGGAGATGGGTGCCTTTACTGGCTCCAGTGCTGGAGGTAAGGTTAGTGGAGTGGGAGGCACTGAGAAAGCCATCAAGTCCCTGGCTGCCTGAAAGACCTCCGGTGTTGAGGACACTGTTGGGTGGAGGGGTCCCGCTCCACTTCCAGGAGTTGAGGGTGGTTCCCTCAAAGAGCTTGCAGCCCTGGTAGGAGAGTCTGGCTCTAACTGCTCCAGAGCAGATGATTGGCCCGACGTGGGTCCTTTGCCTGACCCCACCTTTTTATCCCTCTCCAGCGCAGGGGAATGGCCTCTATTAGCGTGCTGCTTCTTTTGCCATTTCTTCAGCACCAGCTAAGTCAAATGGCGTTGACAAGGGCTTGGTGCTGGTAGGGTGCTCCACACCGGTGCTGAAGTATTTGGCACCGCATCTGAGCTGGAAGGTTCTGAGGCCAGACTGAGTGGTGCCTCCATTAATAGGGCTTTCAGGCGAATGTCCCTGTCTTTCTTAGTCCGTGGCCTGAAGCCTTTCCAAATCTTACACTTATCCCTCATGTGTGTTTCCCCTAAACACTTTAAATTATTGTGGAGTCATGAAGAGGGAAAGGCTTATAGCAAACACAACACAGTTTGAAGCACAGGGACCGGGGCATGCCTGACAGGATGGACAGATGCATCCATTCAACTAACTAACTATTTACAAGGACTATTAACAAGAATTTATGAAAAAACACCTAGGCACTTGTGAATACAAGAGAGAAAGCTGTTCCAACAACCGTCACAGGCGGAAAGAAGGAATTTAAAGGGTATAGGGCTGGTGGCACCTCATATACTATTGCATGAACCTGGGACTACAGAGGGAACCCTTCAGATACCACTAAAGCAAAAAATCTCCAAAAGTCATGTACCATGGAATTGACATGAGCAAGCACCTGAAGAAGAAAGGAAATTTAGCAGGCAGGAGAAAATTCCAGTTCACAACTATGTAAATTGTCTGAGTAACTATGTAAATAGTCTAAAATATTCACATTTTTTGCAGCTATGTTCCATCTGTACCAGAGGATTGGAAACACAAACTGCAGCATATGACACCAGTCCATTGCAATAGAGAAGTTTTTGTTAAAACCACAGAACTGAATTTAACTTTGCACCAGCTACTTTAATGTAAAAAGAAAGCAAATGTGCTTCCTGGAGCTTGAAAAACTGCATATGACTGGATCCCAAGAGGCAAATTAGGGGAGGTGCTCAATGAGTACAAGAGTCTAGTTACACCCTCCCCTTTTGTAGATTATGAAATCCCTTTACAGGATGTGTGAAACTGCACCTGGGTCTATGTCTACTTTCCTGACAGATTTAAAGGCCAGGGAGGATTTCATTACACAGATGTCTTTGCTTATCTGGACAGGAAATGCTAACTTATTCTGGTATCATAAAAAATCATAAGAGAACATCATTAATTCATATTCATTACCACAAGCACTCAACTATCCTCATTTCAGTGCAGATTTACAGAAGATTCTTGGGACATATAGTTCTTTTCAAAGCATGCCACAGCTAAACCATTCAGCATGTCAGGATTAACAGATCTTCTCAAGGCATCCCATGTAGGTCATTATTCTCTGAGTAAATAAACTGTAACAGACTCAGAAGTTCAAAAAATATACATTGCTAGCTTGTTTACATAAAGTAGTGTGAATTAAGCTAGGGCAGTGGTCCCCAAGCTTTTTTTGTCTGCGCCCTCTCTTACCTGGTCCATGCCCCCCCCCAGGAGCCGGGGACCAAAACTGTGGCCTGGGCCAGGAACACATCCAGGGCGCAGCTGGGAACTGGAGGCAGCGTGGAGCTGGGTGGCGCTCCCTCCCTGCCCTATGTGGGGACTGGCCCAGGCCCTGTCACACCCTCCTAAATGTTTTAAAATGATCCCTAGAGGGGAGCACGCCACAGTTTGAGAACCACCGAGCTAGGGTCAGAATTTGAAGTGCAATAGCTATTTTATACTAATTCTACTTTAAAGTAGATTAGGCTAACCCACTGAAAGGCAGTCTTAGCCCAGAATAAGAGTGTCCATGTGGAGAGCTGGGCAAAAAAGCTATTGTGTTTTATTTCACACCCTAGTTTGTTTTGCACTAACTTCCCATGCAGACAAGCCCTAAAACCACAGACATTTGTACTGCTAAGGGACTGACTGCTGGCTATTAGAACAGCAGATATTTCTTCCATAGTACTAGATTTCAAGATGAACTATAATGGTGACATGAGTTTTTTGTCATAATATAATGAGGCAAGATGAGCTGCTGCATGACTACCATTGTTTCGAAAGGATTTACTGTCAGGTATAACATACAATGTATTATTTTGTACTAATTTAGTTGGTTACATGTAGTGATGATACATGTTGTTATTTTTATTTACAAATTGGGTACTGGCTCCTAAATACTGTTTTGAAACAGAAACAATAGAAATGATAGATATATAAGGTTTGTCTGTTTGTATTCACAGCATTGACATCTGCAAATAAAACTCTGAATTGAAATGTCAGATTTTCCCACTAAGAATCCAGAACTGTGGACAGTAGCTTCAACTGCTGTCTGTTTAGAATTGTGAACACTAAAGACAAACCTCTAAAAATGACTGACCGATAAACTGAGACACATACATTTGATACTTTTGTATTAAAATCCTGGAATGGAGAATGAGCATAATAAACCACATTAAAAGTATGTTAAAGTAATAATAAAGGTCTGATTTATGCAAAAAGATATGGAAACGTAGAACTAAAATTGAAACCTCATCTGTAACTTAGCCAATTGTTCCCAGTCGCTGCAGCTCATATGGCATATATGTTCGTCCGCCATGTGGAGAGCCCTCCATTATCCTAGGTCCAATGAGGCAATGTAAACATAGAGCTTCAGATTTAACTTTGAATTTCCTTGCTTTCATGGATTCAAGTCAGACCCTTAACATCATTTTAATCCATTGTCTGTGTTTAATTTTCTTTCTTTAAAAAAATCTCAAAGGGAGTACAGAAATCCTTTCTTCCACTGAGTTCAGGATGATGACAGTCACAGCATATTAATTTGGTGATCATTGAAATGATGTAATTTAATAACTCCAACTAAGCAGTTAATTCATTCTTAGGAAGTGTGTGTGTTTGTTTCTTACAAGATGAACAACGTCTTTATGGTCAGAACAAGCTATTATAAAAATACAAACGTATACTTGGTAGACTCAACTCTGTGTTTTGACACAATTATTCCTTCTGTACTAATATAATCTATTATGTTAATCAAGTTGCTGTTCTTGCACAGACTAATTTTTTTTTAAAAAAAGAATTCATTGCAAAGTAGCCGCTGTAATATGACACGTTATGGAGGGAGATGCAGAAGCAAAAAAGATTCTTAAACCATTATCACCTTTTCTGCTTTTAGACTCATACTTTAACCAACTAACCCCTCTCCGTCTTTTATTTTCAATAGTTAAAAATACTGACCTCCCCAACCAAATGTTTTTTATTAGGAAAATTTCAGTATGGAGCAATTTTTACAGTCAAGTTATGAAGTGCTGAAGTTAGGAGGTTTTAATAGAAGGGCTGACAGACCTAAAACTATAGCAAAGCTACTGCATGTCACTATAATAAAGTTCATGTGTAAATGTGTATAAGTCACTGATTTTGAGTAATATAGGAAACGTGCTTTAGTTAACTTCTTCTGTAAAATACCAAAGTTTTACAGATAGCAAATATTAGAAAATGGTAACATGAAAAAAGATATATGAGGTGATGAAGAAGATTGTTCTTCATTTGAATACTGATGACAGGACATTTGATTCCCTCCTGAGAGCAACAGTCTTAACTTCCTGCTTTAGAAATCAGTTTTCAACATTCAACAATGGTTGGAAAAAATCCTTTAAAAGGGACCAACGGCCCCTGAAATGCACCAACAAAAAAGCATTTATCAGTTTTATTAATTTTTTTCTTCTCACTTTTCCTCAACACTTTCATAACCAAAACAAATGAATCTAACAGTTAGACAAAGCAAAAGGTAAATTCATCTTCATTGTTGAAGTCCAAGTCTCAAACACTCATTAGATCATACGTGAAATGAGTTTGGTAGTCTCAATCTAGGCAACAGCAGACACTAACTTCACAAGCACCAGATTTATTAAAAATACATACAAATAAATCTGAAGGCTAAGTCCATCTGTTCTTTTAATCACTTAGCAACTATACAGTCTAGTTATGAAGGTCAGGTTAAAGACTGAACTCAATGCAATGTGAAACTGAAAGGAATATTAAAATAAATTACAATTAGGTACCTGATATCCAGGTATTGATCTCACTGATTCCACCACAGCCAGGGACATCAGGTGCTGAATGAAAGGAATTCTCTCTCCAAGCTGGGAACACAAAGGAATGGAAAGATGTAAAGTTGACAGAGCACATCCCACAGGACTGAGCCAGACATTTCCACCACGACCTGAAAAAAATCCACAACACTGAATAAACAAACACATAAGACAGAGGAGCTGTGGGTTTTATTTTTGTTTTTACAAAGCTCATATTAGTTAATGTAGAAAGCATCATCATAAGAATTTGTTTCTGCACAGAGATACCACCTACCTGAACAAATCTAAAAGGAGGGATCTAAAACTGTTTCAGCTTATTTCAAAGAAAAACTATGTTAAATTTCATAGCTATTTTAAAGTATTGGTTTTGTTAATATGCTTTCAGTTAGTCATGTTTATAGAAACTTTATAAAGAAACCAAAAGGGTTGCACATGATATGTTTCCAAAAATTCCTTGCTTTCTTGTAGATCATATGTTTTTATGAACTTCTTATGTTTTTTAAATGAAAAAGTCCTCATGAAAGGTTCCTGGAGATTGAAGCCTTCTATCCATCCACAGAACAGACTCCATGTCAATTCAAAGCCCTGTCCTGCTCCAATGAAGTCAATGAGAATTTTGGTTCTGGCACTGTTCAGTGCCAACTGTGGTGATGGCAGTTTATGTGATGTGGAAGCCTTTTCAGTAGGAATTTATAACAAGGCCACCAATTCATTCTATGTAAGACACCAAACATCCACGAGATAACTACTATTGATCACTTCTAACTTGGGTTGGATTCAAATCAGTAAGAGGGGAAAAGACTGCTATCCAATTAACAATCCAAAGAGCTATCCAAAAATATTAATACTGATTATAATTTATCTGCACAACCAACTACATTACTGAATAAATTCAATAAACTATCTTCTTTCTATTAGTGTTGCAAGGAAACTTACTTACCTTTCCCTTGTGTTTGTCGAACAGCAATTGCTATTAAACCCATTTCCTGAGGCAAATTGAACATCAACCTGCCAATTATGGAAAAAAGATTGTCAGCTAGAACAGTCAGTTGTATTCATTAAAATCTACCATCAATGTTTAAAAAGAGAATAATATTTTACATCAAATTAAGAGCATCATTTTTGGTTATAATTTATTATTACTTCAAAAGGGCAATGGAAAATCCAAAAAGAGAAGCTAACTGAAAAATGATCAAATGAAATAATACTGAATCAGTAATTTTGGGGAAAAAAATGATATAACCATAGTTCATTTAAGATGCTTCTTTAAACACACATGGCTGTGTTTCTTCAGTATTTCTCAGGGAAGTGCTTACTAAATTGTGTCACTATCTTCAATAAGTGACAAGTAATGATTCCAGACATTTGTTTCTACTTAGAGTGAATTTTTGTTCATACTCTAGAATATAACAGCAGCAGTTTCTGATTATTTAGAAAACCAATAAGGTGGCAATAAAGCAGTTTAAAAGATACACTATCCCCTGAGAACTAATTATGATTTAACTACAGTAAATAAATCTACACCTTCTGAGAACTCTAGAGAACACTGGCTTGTTTTAGGCTTGTGTTCTGCTGTTAAAATAGTTTCACTTAAAAGAATACTAACTTTCCTCTGGGAATACGTAGAAAGCGCACTCTTAACGCCACCAACATTAGCTTTAAAAAATCTTACTGTGAGAACTGTTTCAAACATATTTCAACTGTGTTATGATCCTTCTTCATTTCAAGTTTTGGGAAAGAGATTTAACAGGTAGAAAAGATCCACGTGATGTTATCAGTGTTTGGCTAAACAAGATAAATGCAGTAAATAATCTATAGTCTGAAAAATCTGACTTTTAATGCAAATAAGACTAGTTCATTTAAATTAAAAGTTGTTTTGCTTTAGGTAGTATGTGCCGCACAAATCAGAAACGAGTAAGTGGCATTCAAAATTATCTCCTCTGAATTTAGGAAGTAAGATTCAAGGACTTCAAAGTCCTCCTACAACCAAGATAGTGACACTGTATCGAAGGAGCTAGTAAGTACAAGTGCACCCTCTGCTGCTCACAGGGAATGAATGTTATAGTTATGGAAGACAGCTACTAAAAGAACTATTCTTCATTTTTTTTTAAATGTGAAAAGTGGTATTTTATTAATGGCTGTGGCTAGATAAGGGAGAGGAAATAGAAAAAAATACAGAAAAGTAACCACTCCCTGAAGTCTGAGGACATCTCTACATAATGGTTCACATGGCTATCAAAGGAGTAGGTTATTCTACAGACCAAAAAGAGATCTGGGCCATAAAACATTTTTACTAATTACAAATACTTGAACCACAGCTGACAGGAGATTTAACAGATCCAACAGATGTTTTTGCACATTACTGCAGGAATCAATGTGAAACATTTTCAAAGAGCCAGAAGATCTCTTTGCCAGTCCCACTTCCATTTCACATGAAATACAGCTTGAGAACTGTTTCTCTTGGACACTATGAATTGCTTATTCAGACTTTGATTACCTATCTACAGTCAACCTTTAATATTGAAGTACACCTTTTCCTTGTGTTGGGAGCTGGTAGCAAAATCCTAAGAGGTTCTTTGTACTCATCTGGCTTTAATATTGACTTCTAAGAATCCTATTTTAGAGACCCTTAGCATCAGTTCAGCTACAATACTGAATTCATGGCACTCCAACAAGGACATTAATTTAAATTTGGAAATGGGGGTAAGGACCCATTACAAATTTTGCTGAAACAAACTTGTCTGTGACTTCTCTGTTCATATGATCTAGGTTCTTTCAATAATAGGCAAACAATAGGTAGTAGTCATGTTACAGCTATGGGGTAAAAAAATCAGGGACTGAAAAAAGTTAGTTCTGAAACCAAACACAGGCCTCTAAAACAAAGAGATATGATTAAAGGAACATATGCATGGAGCTGTTAGAGGTTTGGCAGCAGTTAACAAGATTGAGTTTGAGAAGAGTGAGATTGTACTGTTTAAGGCCAAGGGGAAATTCTGTAAGGAGGGACACAACATAGGGAAGTTGCTAATACCTAGGCTGAGACAACTGGAGGCAGACAGATTTATTTCTGCTATCTGAGATAGCCCTGGGGGCATTGCCACACAGCTCTAACGCAACAATAAAATGCTTCTGAACTTAATAAATTGTGTTGGAATTTTTTGGGGGCTGGGGAGGGTGGAGGTTTTGTTTCTGGAAAAGTTCTTTGAATTTTCTTTACTAGAAAGAAGCAATTGTAGATGGATTTACATTCTTAGCTATTGATGTTCCCACTGAAGAAATAAATGATTATATTCGTGACTATTTAGACTGAAGGAGGAAAAGAGGTTACTCAATGGTGTAATGTGATGTGATGAAGTTATCTCATACTTTCATATCCTTTTATTTCACTTGCTCTTCATTTTTTCATAAAGTTCTGTAGTTTAGCATCTCGTTGTTGCACAATAAATTAAGACAGAAGACCTCACTGATGAATCCAGAAGATGGAACCATTCAAAATAAATTTACTCAACGGGTTGGATAAAGAAAAACATTTATATATTTATATGGAAAAAAAATGCTTCAATTTAATTTCAAATTTTCTTTAGCACCATGAAATTTTTTGTGGTATTTGATTAACTGTGAACTGGGCATTTCTGGTGTTTAAAGCAGCTGAATTATACGGTAATATGCTAGGACATTAATAATTTTTTTCAAAATAATTTATAGTCTGTGTTGTCAAGAGTAGTAAACAATAATTAAATGGTCCATACAAATAAAAGGGCCAAAAAACCATCAGTCCCCACATCTAGCCAATGCAATGGATTTTCTTTATATAGCAACATAAAATGGGAATTGAAACCACAAAAACGACTTTTGAATAATGTTAACTGCCTGACAACAATAAATTTCATTGATGTTGTGGGTTTAAGGCTGAAACTCTCATTAATGCACCCTGCTGTGATACAGTATTGCAGAAGTATTACAAAAGGCAACATTACAATCCAGATGTTTATATACCTGGGCACAACTGTATAAGTTATATACAGATTTCTACTCTTAACTCTGAATGACTTTGTTCTGGGCTGGAGGAAGGGTGGGGTTTAAAAAAAAAACACCCTTCAAATTGCCTGATTATACTTACCATGATTTCATTTACAGAGAATGCTATAAAATTGGAAACACAGTCTTAGAACAAAGACATAATATTTTTTTAGTCAAATTGAAAAATGACATGCCACTTGATCCAGATCTTCTATGATATTTCAGACAAGGAGGTGACCTGCCAACTCTCTCTTCCATTTTTATTACTTAATAACCCTAGTCACCCAACTCCATTTTAAATTAATAGGAATATAAACTCATTGGACTGAAATGTAAAATGCTAACTGCTTTGTATCAACCCCCGGCCCGCCAGGTATTGTAACAAAATCTCTGTGAAACTTACCAGCGCCGGGAGGAGTCAGCAGGCACTAAGTACTAAAGGCAATGTAATCAGAATGTAGCCTTTGGAAAACCTGTTACTTCAAACCCAGTAAATTTCATCTAAATAGTATCTTTTGAATAGTATCCATTCATGTATCACAGCAAAACCTCCCTGAAACTTACCAGCGCCGGGAAACACCCCAGCAGACATTAAGTGTTAAAGGCAATGCAATCAGAATGTAGCCTGTGGGTTTTGATAAACCTGTTACTTGAAACTCAGTAAATTTCAGTTAAATAGTACCCATTCATGTACTGTAGCAAAATCTCTGTGACTCTGAAACCCAGTAAACTGCATTTGAATAGTGTTTAGACATGTACTGCAATGGGTGGTTCTTTGTCAGCAGCAAACAATAGCTGGACAATTAAGAAGAATAAAATCGGGTTTCACTCTGTCAGTTTCGCTGTTTTGGGGTGCAGTCCCCAATTACCTCATCACTCTTGGAAATTTCTAATTGGCTAAGTGGGCATATTGCTGTGTGGAAGAAAAATATAAAAGGTAGTCACAAACAGGAAGTAAACTGGAGATGTCCTGTACCTTTGGAAGAACAACAGAATAGTTCTACATGTAGGTGTGATCTACCTACTGTCTCTCCCCAGCTTGCCACTCAAACCTAAGTATAGAGTGTGGGGCTGTGTAACCTGAGTGTGATAGTAATTTTCCACTCAGATGTGTAACCTGAGTGTGACTGTATTTTCCACTTAGATGTAAACCCGGGAATTGTACTAGTAGAATTGGAGTGCTGCTTTGCTGCTGACAAATCTCACTGGTGCAGTGTAAGTATAATAGTATAAGTATAACCCTATAGTGTAAGCTAGCTTTGTAAATATAATTGTATAGTTATAATTGTAACTGTGTTTTTAAGTAGTTAAATTGTTGTATTAAATAAGAATCAATGGTGATTTTTAAATTGTAATTGTTAATGTATAGATTGTTGCAAGTAAAACAAAGTTGTATGCAAAACAATCTTTGTCACTCCTTATTTGAGGGATCCATATAAATCGAACCTGACAGCAAGCTGGTTCTTGTTGTCACCTCACATTAGACCCTTTCTGGAAATTGGCAGTGTACATATTGATGTTTTTATATATCCACATATTTAATTATACTGCCTGATACCGTATGTGTAATCCATTTCCTTAATTTAGGTAATGGCAGTTTGAGCAGGATACTTTTCTAAAGAATAAATTGTATTGAAACAAAGCCTTCCTTTTTGATAGAGTTTAAAATATTAACAATAGCTACAAAGGCCTATAGGACCATACTAAAGAGATAAGTCAATCAAGAACCCTAATGCACTGTGACAGAAATGCTCAGATGCTACTGCATAGTACCATTTATGGTTTTATAATTCAGACTTTCCCCAGGACCCCCTGGGAAGACAAGTTATCTGTTCTTAAAATGCATTATTGACAAGACTGTTGCTTCCAAATGATGGCTCTACTGACATTTCATTCTAATTCTTAGTTCTTATAATTATAAAAATCCCCTCCATAGTAGAATTCAGCATATCATTTTGTTGCACGCTAACAGTAAGTTGTATAACACTTTTAAGAAGAGGGATTGTTTTGCCTTTTTCAAACATAAAATAATAGATTATTCATCAAATAAGTAAGTTGGCTGAGCATTCACACAATTCAATTAAGTTAAAAAAAGTCATCTTTCCCCCAAAAAATCCACATTAAAGTTAGGTATGGATCTAGTTTAAATCTCCATAAAAAGCCAGGAAATGCAGACTCAAGGCTAACGTGTGTCAAATCATTAAGTCACTTTGCTACATATCCACTCAGAGTTTTCTCCTGTGTACTGCCTGCCATTCACAACATGCTAAAGAACTCTTTACCTCATTCGCAAGTTGTTAAGGCACTGCAGGTTTTCTATTTGTTTTTCTAACCAACCTTAAAATATACTAATAAAATGATGAGTTTCCCTATGGGAACACAAAAGCATCTTTGTGACAAGAACAGTTTTCAAGTTAACAACTCCTCCCACTGGATGAAAAAGCTCATCTTTAACAACATATTCCACTGGAGTTTCTAAACATACCATTACCCTTTATTTTCACAGCATAATTAGATGGAAAAGGCCTCTAATCCCAGCTACTTTTGGAGAGCCATTTTTTTCTACATGCTGCAGACTGCCTGAAATGGTTGATTCTTTAGTGCAGGCTTGCAACACAATCAGAGCCATTCTACCCTACCAATCATTAATACATGTGTTGGAGCTCATCATGATACAGCACCAGTAAATAGCTCTTTTATTGTAGAAATCCCAGCAGCTTTCACATTATAGTATTTTCCCATGATAGCATTAGTACGCAAAGTGATCATTTAAAGTAATAGTCTCTTTTAACTCTCCAGATATATTAGTGTCCTGCACCTTCTAAAAAAAAGAAAAAGTGATGAAGGTGTTCCAGACTTCTGTAGATTTACCAAAAAAACAAAAAACACCCGGGAATTTTACACTGGTACTTTTTCCTATCTTGCTATAAACAGTTATTGTACAAAGAAGAATCTACCATAATAAGGTAATCATATTTTTCCTGACCTGCGGCTGCTGACACAGAATAAAATTGGGTTAGCAAGATTATTTTATAGCTGTGGTTTTCAACCTTTTTTCATTTGCAAACCCCTAAAAAATTTCCAGTGGAGTTGTGGACCCCTTTGGAAATCTTGGACATAGTCTGCAGACCCCAGTTACACACTCTTTGGCCAGTTGTCAAGGAGAAAAATATTGTGCTAGCAACAAGAGTGTCAACTTTACATCCTAATTCTATAAACCAGTGGTTATCAATCTATTTACCATCATGGACTGCATATGCAGCTCACTGTGGGTGATGCGGGATGCAGCCATGCAATACATAATATACACTACTTATCACTTAACATCACTCTAAGTCACTTAAAAACTAGCCCAAAAGTAGTCCAATATATTGAAATAAAGGGTTTTTTCTGTTAAAGCATTGGTCTATACAGGAGTGGCTGAGTAGGTATGTACATGTATGAGAATGAGCGAGTGTAGGTGAAAGTTGTGTGAAACAGATGGAAAGTTTGTGAGAGTCATGGGAGACAGACAGTGCCAGTGCCCATGATATATATAACTGGGTGGGAAGAGGAAGGGAATCAGCGAGGTGCCGTCCAGGCCAGAAAGAGTCACTGCTGCAGAGGGCATTACAGCTCTCTAGCAGAGATTGCATGGGACGGGGCAGTGGAGAGGGCTCCTCCCCACTCTGCCTGCTGTGGCTGCCCAGTCGCCTGCTCCCAGATAGTCTGGGGTTGGGGTGATCCCACCCACCAAGCCATAGGGAAACCTACCTGGAAAGCAGCCCATGGGACAAATTTCCACCCTCCAACAGCTCTCCTTCCAGAGACAGGACTTACAGGGCAGGCTCCTGTTCTGGCTGTGAGCTCCAGGTTTGGAAATGGCCAGCAAGCAGGTTGGGAAAGAGGGCTTGCTTCAGCCCAAAGCACGCTCCTCCCCTCTTAGAGGTGATAACGTAGCTGTGGCTAGCGAGGGAGGCACATCCCCTTCATTTCTCCAGATTCCTCACTGCTGGGCATCCATGCCAGAGGTAGGAGCACTCCCCTTGGCGGCGGCACTCTCAACCACCTCCTTTTCTTCCCCCTGCCCCATCTTCTTAACCCCTTCCTCTCCACACTGCCCCCTACCCCATACCCCTCCTCCAAATGCCTTCCCCCTGCCCCATTCTCCCATACCTCTTCCTTCCCCCCACACTGCCCCCACAGGCACTCACTGTTGTACAGGAACAGCACCCAGCACACCTAGAAGAGGACAATGATGGGTATCAGGAGCCAAGAGGCAGCATCCCAGAGCTGCCAGCCTCAGCTGGGGAGAGGAGATGAGCAAGTCTCCTTCCTCAGTGCTCACCGCCCCATGCCCTTTTCCACTGGACTCTTGGCAACCCTAAAACACAGTGAGTCCCTGCAGCACAGGGAGGGACAAAGCAGCAGGCTACCAGCTTCCTGCCAACTGAGCTCCTCCTCTGCCACATCGGGCTGCTTTGCCTTCCCTACTGGCACGGAGTGCTTCAGCAGGGCTGCTTGGCACTGTTTCACTCTCAGCTGCCCCAATCCCTGCTGGGACCCAGAAGTGGCAAACTTTGAATGTTTTTTTTAAGCACACAGCTGGGCCACAGCTGTGTGCTAATTGGGCTGCAAGCAACCCACTGGATGAGAACTACTGCTGTAAACATCTATTAATAAACATAATGCTATCATGAGGAGGAAGAAGTCAATGCGGCTAAACACTGTAGTGAACACTTCACTTGAAGTGTTTTGAGGACTGGGCCCACAGACTGGACAGCGGATAAAATTGCTACTCTTGGTACTTCAGCAACAAATATGGCACTTATTTTTTGTGCTCTCTGCATTTTTTGGTAGGTAAGTTTCTTGTGTCTTTATTCTACTTTTATACAAGATATTTTATAATTAATTCTTTGTATGTGTTTATAGACTTTTCTTTTTTTTTAAAAAAAAGAGACAGAATTTAAAAACACAGTACCACACAGCCAAAGGTGTCAGGAAACATACTCAAATAAGAAGGGACTCCAAAAACTGGTTTGCCAACAAAATGCCAGTAAAATTTGAAACCTGGGTTCAGACACACTGGTAATGTTCCAAAACTCAAAACTTAAAGAACTTCTTTATTCAGTAAATCAGCCTTTCTGTGAATATCATCAAGACCACAAAGTTATAGTAAAGAAGGGAGTTTCCAAGGGAGATGTGAGGGGAAGTTAGGATTTAAGTTGTTTAAATTTAATTTAAAAAACCTATTCTGAACCATTTAATTTTTCCTTCAAAAAAGTAATCTTTTAAATTCATGACCTTTCTTTATTTGGAAAAAAAAATACTCAAAGCACTATGAAAAGGTAACCAAAAAAAAAATGGAAATGAAATGGATTTCATTAAAAATGAAGTCCAGTGCCAAGGTTTAACAAACAAAGTAGTTATTAGGATGCAATAAAACAAATTTATCACAACATGTTAAGAGTGGTATCTTCAGACGTGAACCAGGGAGTTATAAACATATTGATCAAGAACAGATTTATCTGCTTTTGCTCAGAGTAAAACATTGCATGGTTGCTGTAAAATAATTAAAATATACACAATGCAATCTGTAGCCACATTGTGTTGACCTACAATTTCATCATGCTTCACACACTAAGCAGAATCAAGCCGTCAATGTCAGGAAGAGAGACACTCAAAGGTAATGTCTCAGATACTAGAGGAGGTAGTATTGGTGATTCAGTAGATGGCATGCTTCCTTCCAGTTTAATATTGAATCCACTAACTTATTCTGATTTTAGGAAACTCAAGCATTCTGATCTCAAAGAACTAACTCTGAGTTAGAATTGAATGCACTGAACTCATACAATATTATCAGCTGTCATACTTCAGATGAGATAATAAGCAGGGCCCTTTTTGCAAGCACAAAGGCTTTAGCCCTAGTGTCCTCACCAAATTGCAATTTGGGTAATTACATTTTGCCTATCAAAATTTCTCTTCAGTCTGTTTCCTGTCCTAAACTGTTGTGTGCAGTTAACTAGTTGCCATGTTCCACAAAGAGGCTGTGTTTCAGCAGTGGGTGAAATAATTCCTGTCAAGTACTTTGGGATAATTGTGAACAAGAGACACTATATAAACAATTTATATTAAAATAAAATATATATAAAAACAAGCTGTCATTCAGGTATAATTCATAAAGTGCAAAAAAGCTGAAAATGGCTGAGAATTTAAAAATTGGAAAGTAACAGACTACAAATCCCAATGATTACTGAACTGATGATATTCTAACAAAAAGAGCTCTCAATCATGCTAGTAGCTGTTTGCTTCAGTTCACAGAGACTCAGACAGGTTTCACAGTGACAATCCTAGAATCTTACAGAGATATGGATGGAATATTTCTTCCTGAACAAAGAGGAAATGTATTATTTATTTTCAAGCACAACATTACCAGATAATCTGGCACAGAGGTTTTTATGACAAACTTGCAAAAGTTAAAGTTCCTTTTAAAGCATTTAATGGAAACCCATTATTTGTTAAGCACCATACCTCTTAAATGTCTCTCAAAATGAGCTACATTACTCATTTTAATCCCTGTTACCTATGTTCCACATAAACTTGGTTTCTCATCACTTTCATTGTTGAACATTATTTATATTCGACAAAGAACAATAACTCAGATTACAGAAAGTAATTTATACTAAAAAAAAGAATCCCACAGCATTTTAACTTTCCTGCATCATTAATTCTGTATCCTTCATTTTGGGTCTTTATGAAACATTGTGTCCCAAATTTGGATGTTGACAAGTTGACAGGTCTGTTAAGTGCTGCTGATATGCTTGGTGCAATACACCTAATAGTGTACTAGGTTTCCATTCTTCTCATTCTCATGTTTTTTAAATAATATTTTCACTGTTTTCTCCCTGACTAAAGACCTACACAACAATTTTCCTGTTATAATTGTAAAAGCAAGAGATAACATGCTATATAACTTGGTATTTATTTTGGTCTTTCCAATGATTTTATATCTGGGTGACTTATCAAGTACTTTTGCATACTCTCTGTAAAAGGGTTGTAACTAAGAAAGCAATCAACTGAGATTTCATCTAATTTCTCAGTTATCTGCTCTCCTGTTGGGCTACAGCACATATATTTAATACTAAAACTTGCATCTGCCTCTCATCTGGTCTCAATACTTTATGCAGTGTTTCTCAGACTACTTTAGCCTATATGTGCATTTCAATTTTTCAGACAGAGATAGGATTCTGAGTTAAATATATGCTCTGATGAAATATAAAAGTGTGGAAAAAAAACATAGCACTTAAAAACACATGAAGGCTTGAATGGTGAAAAGCTTTATTTTTTCCATAGCAACTTATGAATGTAAACTCTGGGAAAAATGGAAGCTTTTAAGCTGTAATACTGGTGAAGACTCAAGCGTATCTCCTGGATGGGAAAAAACAACTAATGCTTATGTCTGAAGTATTATTGAAGAGAAGTGGACCCTGCTGGCGGAAATCAACAGGCACAAATTTATGTACTTTGATTACATCAGGTATGGAGGTGGAAATAACCTTGAGAAAGTTATCATGGAAGGAATGGTGGCAGGTCATTGTAGTAGGGAACAACCAGTGAGCAGATGGATAGATGATGTGTGGCAGATCACTGGGAGGTCAACAGCTGAGTGTGCAAAGTTCGCAAAGGATTGAGAATGCTCCCAAAAATTCTGCTACGATGTTACTCAGTATTCAGAAATGAATAAAAGGACTTTCTATTCATTTATATAGTACCAAAAGTGTGAGTGAGTCTAACATTAAGTTAAAGCTCTTTAAACCCATACAAAGAATTTCTTGTATTCCTGCACGCTTGTTCAAATGTGGTGTACTGGACAATGTATGCTGGCAGATTGGAAATCAGGTTAAAAACCTAACATTATTTGGCAATACACCAATATCAGAAATTTTTGGTCAGGTGCTATAAACGTTATAGAACTAGGAAGGATTCATAAATTACCAGATGAATCAGAACTATAATAGCTACTTTTTTTTTTTTTTGCCAAGAAGTACACTGGATTACAAGCAGTGTTTTATTTTGTTTTTTTAACTGATTGCAATTGTCTTTAGCTGTGTAAAGACACTGATTTTTTTTAAAATAAAAGCTCTTGAGTAAAATCCTGGCTCCGCAGAAGTTGATTGCAAAATTCCCATTGACTTCAGCAAGGCCAGGACTTTACACCTTCACTGTTAAGAGACTTACAAGTGGCATGGTAGAAATTGCTCCCTCTGAGCATTTTATTTATAAAACTAATGCATAGTAGAATAATTTTATGTGATATGGGAATAATTTCTTTCTTATCTAAAGAATAAACAGATTTACAAGTTAGAAATTCACCAGATTGCTATGGAGATACAGTGAGCAGAAGAGAACAAGCAACATAGCTCACAGAATTTTTCCTTTGTTATTATCATCATTTGTAAAGTATTTGTTGTTTGTCCACTGTGGCTATTATTATTCTAAAATGCTAAAGCTGATTGGGAATTTTCCATGGAAATTATTTTTTTCAACAAACAATGCAGTTGGGTTTTGTAGAAAACTTTTGATTTTCTATCAGGAAAATCTAAACTAAGTATTTCATTTTGGGTTAGTTCAATTTGCTCAAAACATTTTGGTTTGTTGAACTGAACCAAAACCTTTTGTTTCAAGTTAGTTCAACATTAAACTGCATTTGTCTATGGTGTTGCAGTGCCTCATGGCAGTTGTAGTTCAGGTCCCCCATGCTTCAATTCTCCCTTATAGGCTGTGCTTCTTCACAACTCTACATCTTCTATGATGCAATGTTGTTTCTTCTTTGACCAAGCCATGTGACACATCATGGGAGTCACATAACTGCAGGTGCAACAGGGGAGTTCTAGTCTTGCCATGAAACCCTGCCCAAGAGAACAGTGGAAACGAAGAACAACTGAATTAAAACTCCTGTAAGACACCATGGTGTCACAGGCACATTCAGTTTTACATTGAGCTGACTTGAAATAAATATTTTGATTTGGTTCAACAAACCAAAATGAACCATTTTAATTCAGGAATATTGAAATGCTATGTTTTGCCATTTCTAAACAGAAAACATTTCAGAATTTTTTTATTCTGCAAAAATTTTGATATTTCAGTTTTCTTCTTGAATTGGGAGAAAAACTAATGTTAAAATGTCAGAATTTCCCATGGGCAGAAATTTCACTTTTCATTCAGCTCCAATAAACACATTTGAATAAGAAAACAAAAAGATACAAATCTAGAAAAAATACCTTAGTTTTGATACGCTGATCTTTTCTTTTTAAATAAAAAAATGAAAACAGCCAAATGCACCCAATTCTATATCCATGTGCCTTCCTCATAACTAGGAAAAAATGTCCTCAGTAAGTATAATAATCTCATGTTAGTTGCTAACCTGTAGTGCCAACAGAAAAACATGATTTCCAGCTTCAGGTTTAAAGCATACAGCACTTCTCTCTTGCAAGAGCCAATGCCCAAACATGTAAAAAATAAAGAAATGTTAATTTATTTTAAAAATGTCTAAAAGATTTTTAACACCCTGATATTAGATTGTGCCAACTTGCAGGCAAACTCCAAGCATTAAACTCATGGTCAATTAAATTGGTGCTTCAAAACAAGGAAGTTACCCTGGAGAGCAGTCCACACCCTTGGATTGTCTTGTTGCAACAGTGAGCCAAGGGAGCAGTAACTGTAAGAGGAGGACTCTTATGGGATAGTCCTGGTACCTGTAATAGGCTCTTGAGTTGGCCGGCTGGGACACAGTGCAGTTGATATTAGCAAGCAAGGGAGAAGATCACCCATTCCTTCTCTGCCTTTCACCACAGTTCCCACTCTCCCCACGCCTCCCACCCCCTTTTGTGGTTACTGGTGGAGGATTTTAATGAATTTATAGTTTGTTTTGATTTGAAGTTTGCATTTTGGATTTCAGCAGGACACTATGGTTCCAGAATACAACTGCTAGACGTCACTTGGCAGCAGAGTATCAGACTCCTGTTTGACAGGGATAAATACTAGTTTGGTGTATGGTTCTCCCCAAACCAAAGAAGCTGGGGGTGATTTTGGAGAAGTCTACTACATCAAACATAAGATGCTTATCTTTCACTTTCAAGCAGGGTGGACTGATTTAAATCAAGGTGATTTAAACACTGATTTAAATCACCATGAGAAAATCACTGATTTAAATCAAGTTTCCCACTGATACTTCTTCACATACTTCTTAAACAATTGTGCAAATCTGATCACTAAAACATGTTAATTTATTACAACTCAATACAGCATTTTACAACATCTAGGAGGGTATACTTTGTGTAATTTTTTAGATAACTTGATTTTTATTAATTTAGGAAATAGTACATAATACTCGTTACCTGCGTCAAGCTGAAGATGCAGCAGCAGTACATTAGGACTGGTAAGAACTAAATCACACGCACAATCACAACAGCACTTAAATATTTATTAAACTAAATCTTAAATTTACATAAATGTTTCACATTTGCAATTGCAGGAGTCTCCTGAGTTACTGGCTGAAGGCTGTCAAACTATTTTTTTTTAAATTTTCAAATTTTATTAACTCTAACAGATGTCATCACAACACTAAACGTACACTGTCCTTAAAACTTCTACAACTAGCTCTCATCTTCCCTACTCCCACTGTAATTTTTATTCATAGACAAACAGAAATACGAGTTTTTCTGCTTTTTCAACTCCCAGACGATTTCTTAGCTTTGAGTGAATAATACCAATTACCAAATGATACAAATATTCTCTCTGTGCCTGCAGAGGAAGCTACTGCTGTGAAAAGTTGGCTTAGCAACTGAAGGAACTCTGTTTCAAGGTGCCTGGCTAATGCTTTCCACCAATTCAGGCGAGTGACTTTGTTCAAAACATCATCAGTAAACATGTACTGTTTAAATGGTTCTGCTCCAGCCCTGAAATTTATTACGACTGGCATAACAGAGGAGTGATTTTGAGATGCCCATGCCATGGCAGCAGCATCTTCTTCAGAAGTTAGACATCTACCTTTATACCAATGTCTGCTTTCCCAGGGGTAGCGTACCCTGGTCGTAAGGACTCAGCTATGTCAATGAAGTGTTTATTGTTAACATTGCTAAAAGGAGTATTTGTGGCATAAATGAACTGAACAATCTTTGCATATATGGTGTCTTGTTGGTTCTTGCTGGTCCTTACTACAAACCCATCCCTGGTGGTAGTTTTAGTGGATGATTGAAATCTTTTGCTTGCTACTGATACTTTGTTATCTGAAATACATTCAGTTGCAGCACTGCTGCCAAAACGACCAATGCATGAATCTGAAATTGTTGCAGACAGATAGTCACAGTCAAAGTCTCTTATGCTTAAATGGGATCCAGAAACAAAATTCAAAAATGATTTTGAATAGTCGTTCTTCTCATTCTATTATTCAGTTAATCATTTACATTTTTTCAGAAAGGATGCAGATCTGATTCCAAATTATAAAAAAAGCTAAGCCTGACTGCACTTAATTTTGGAGTAAGCCCCATAGAACTCAGTGACACTTCTGTTTTTTGAGAAAACAAGTATAGGATGGGGTTCTCTTGGGAAAGCTGAGTTATGCTGAAGTAAAATAGGGAATACACTTATGGCATCACCATTATGGTCTCTGGCCATGATGTTCCAAAATAAGGGGCATGTATTATGTCATATAAAATAAGAAAATGACACCCAGTGGCAACTGGCAACTCTAGATTTATCTTACTGCAGCGTTCTGTACCGTATATTTGGGTGATAGATTCTAAACCTAGTTACCTAATTAAACAAGCCATAAGGATTAGCTAAGCTAAACTTTTTTTTCTAGCAACATCCAACATAGAAAACAGCTTGGGAATTTATTTGTTAAATCACACTTATACTAAAAGGCATAGAGAGAGTCTTGAAGAATGATGCATTGCACAGTGAATTATTTAAGTTACTGACCAGTTGATCCACCTTGTTCTTCAGACATATCCACATCTTCATCCACATCATCTTCTCCCAATAAGCAGTTTTCATTATGATGTTTCATTCAGCTAGGCCCTGCATCTCCTTCTTGCATTGCTTACACTTGACACATTTTCCTTTTTTACCCAGGAAAGGAATTTCTTCAAAATATTCCCAGATAGGGTTTCTCTTATGCCCAGAAGCCATGACAGTTTTTCTGTGGCAAAAGTGTGGGGGAATATAGGAAGCTGTGTGTGTACTGAATAATGTCTTCTCTTTTACTTTCCACTCCACTCCACTGTTCCTTTTTACTCTGCCTCCGTCCTTTGTCTCTCTCTCTTTAAGACAGTGTCTTAACTAACCCCTCTGCCTTGCTTGACCAAGCTCCGAGCTGGCTTCAGAACTGAATGAAGAGTTGAATGCTGATGAATTCCAGACTGATGAGGATGAGCAAGATACAACTGAAAATGATGCAATGATCAAGCCAAAAAAGGCAAAGACTTCCAAGCCATCAAAAACAGAAAAGAGAAAAGAAACAAAAAAAGGAAAAGGGAAAGGAAAGAAATGAGAAGCGAATTGTTCAATACTGATGGACTACACTGGGTAACCACTTTAGCTTTGGACACAGCTTTGCTTGCCCACTGATACCTGCTTTCTGGCGGTAATGTGAAGTAGTGATCCTGCTGCGGTGAGATGTGGAACAGCTGGAGGGGTAGAACCAGTGGGCTGAAAATGCTCCTCTTATAAAGGTGGTGTGACTGCTTTGCATTCTAACTATGCAGTGGTAATGTAAATGTTAACATGCTGCAAAGTTACAAGGTATAAAAAAAGATTGAGCCAGTTCCGCCACCGAGTAAGCACAGAACAACAACAATCCCATCCAGCCTGTCTTTCTTTGCACATGTGACTTTTGTCTGCTGAGAAACAGAAACGGAAAGCCCGGAATTTTCAAGACGCAAGAACTGGTAGTTAGGCTGGACAGACTAGAGCTATTAATTCATTTTTCTGAGACTGTAAGTGCGGGTTTAGCATGTTTGTGATGAGATTTAATTGTAACAGTTATTTTTTAAACAAGAAATGTAGTATTAAAAACATTTAAAAAACCCGATTTAAATTTAAAAAATCCAATTTTTTATTTTTTAAAAGAAAAATCATTGATATTTATTCATCATGCTTTCAAGAGTCTTCTCAGCCTAGCCCCACTCTAGCTATCATTCATTCGCTATCGAGATGTTGACTCCCACCTCCACTCAGCCCATGATGACTGCCTCCATTGCACATTTATTCAATTTTCAAACAAGCAACATAGGACTGGACTAGGTCCTACAATAGGTCATCAAGTCCAGTCCTCTGCATTGAGGAAGGACTAAATATTGTTGAGTCCATCCCTGACAGGTTTTTGTTCACATCCATAAAATGATCTTGTTCGCCTCCTTCAAACTCACTGTTGCTGTGAAAAAGCGTAACAATGGTTAGGTCACTGGTGTGATGAGACCACTGCTCATCACAGTGACTAATATTATCTCATTGTTACCCAGTACTCCCCCATCAATCAGTTTGTCTCCATCTGCTGTCTCTAATTTTATACTCAAATTTAAGATCTTTAGAGCAGGGACCAACTTTTCATTTTGGATTTTACAACACCTAGCACAATGGGGTCCTGGTCTAAGACTAGACTTTCTAAACACTACAGGAATAATAATAATCACATAATGGGATTTGATCCTGCAGCTTTTAGGTCGATTAGGTGAAATGTAGATAAAACAATACAAAGTTCAGACTATAACAGTGGTAGGTCTTTGCAGCCCAGCCATTACAGGGAAATATCACTGACTCATACACACAAAACACATACATTGCAAGTGGGAAAACTACCAATGATGTCAGTGGAGCAGGCCCTAAATGTACAGAAGAACTAAATATATTCCAAGACCAAGGAATGAATCAACTATCATTAAAGCATGAATACACAGGGTTTCTGAAATTCTAATAGTGTTCTCCAGGTACAGAGAGTACACTGCTGTATATATGAAGTTGGATGGAGTTACGTTAATTCTATGGCTGTATAACAGAACATAACCAAAGACTTAATCAGAGTGTCATAACAGGCAAGCTGCATTATACAATTGTATACAGCATGTGACAGAACTGGGACACTCACTCAGAAATCAAATGCAGACATGATCAAACAGACCTTTGTCAACATACACTAACTCTCTAGTGGTCTTTTTGCTCTACTTATATACAAAGACTTGAAAAAACATGGTTACTTACCAGTAACTGTTGTTCTTCGAGATGTGTTGCTCATATGCATTCCACTTAGGTGAGTGCACGCGCCCTCGTGCATGGTTCTCGGACAACTTTTTCCCTTAGCAGCCTCTGTAAGGGCTGGCTCTGGCTCATGCCGCGGTACATAGGACATCGCTGGCTCCTCAGACCCTTCTTTCTGCCGACTCCGACAGCAGGGACGGAGGGTGGGTGTGGAATGGATATAAGCAACGCATCTCGAAGAACAACAGTTACTGGTAAGTAACCATGTTTTCTCCTTTGAGTGATTGCTCATATGCATTCCACTTAGGTGATTAGAAAGCCGTACCTTGGAGGTGGGTAGGAGTCACTGGTGAGCTGCTCTCAGCACGGCTCTGCCAACTCGCTCATCCTCCCTCGACTACTGGACGATGGCGTAGTGCAAGGCAAAGGTGTGCACCGACGACCAGGTGGCAGCTCTGCAGATGTCGTCCAGAGGGATCCTTTCCAGAAAGGCCGATACCGCGGCCTAGGCCCTCGCTGAGTGCGTCATCATGGTCCCAGGAAGCTGGACGCCTGTGCACATGTAGCAGAACTTGATGCAGGCAGTGATCCATCTGGCGATGCACTGCGCGGAGACCGGGGATCCCTTCATCCTGTCTGTCACCACGACGAAGAGCTGTGTGGTCCTCCGGAACGGCCTCGTCCTCTCTATGTAAAAGGAGAGGGCTCTCCTAACATCCAGGGTGTGTAGTCTACTCTCCTCCTCCTCCGACCCATGCGGTTTAAGGAAAAACAAGGGGAGGAAAATATCTTGGTTATAAAGGAATTGGGAGACTACCTTAGGTAGGAAAACTGGATGGGGCCTCAGCTGCACCTTATCCAAGAAGAACATGGTATAGGGGGGCTCCGAGGTCAAAGCTCTTAGCTCAGAGACCCTCCTAGCTGAGGTAATGGCCACAAGGAAGGCCACCTTCCAGGACAGGATTAGTAGGGGGCCTACAGACGACCAGGTTGAGATCCCAAGGAGGCAGCGGGTCACAGACCTGCAGGTAAAGCCTCTCAATCCCCTTGAGGAACCTCACCAACACTGGGTGGGAGAACAGGGACCGCCCCTCCAACGGCTGATGGAAAGCCAAGATGGCCACTAGATGTACCCTAAGGGAGGCTAGAGCTAAGCCCTGGAGCCTAAGCTGTAGTAGGTACTCCAGGATAGCCTGTAAGGGGGACGTACCGGGGGAGATGACCCACGACTCCACCCAACAGGTGAACCTCCTCAACTTAGCCCTGTACGCGATCTGTGTGGAGGGTTTCCTGCTGCCTAGCAGAACGCGCTGGACCTGAGATGAGCAGGCCCTCTCCTCCTCCATCAGCCAGAGAGTTTCCAGGCTGTCAGGTGAAGGGAGTCCAGGCTCGGGTGCAGCAGGCGACTGTGGTCATGGGAGAACAGGTCCGGCCTCCTTGGGAGCTCAATCTGTGTGGCAACAGAGAAGTCCTGCAGCACGCTGAACCAGTGCTGTCTCGGCCATGCTGGGGCGATCAGGATCACGTCCGCTCTGTCCCTCTCGATTTTCAAGAGGACTTTGGGCAAGAGCGGGAAGGGGGGGGAACGCATACAGGAGAGTCCCCGTCCATTTGATGAGGAATGAGTTGGAGATGGAGCCCGGCTCGTGACCCCGGAGTGAGCAGAACCTCGGGCACTTCTTGTTCCAGGACGATGCGAACAGGTCCAGTCAGGGAACACCCCACTTGCGGAAAATTCTGGCCGCTACCTCCGGAGGCAATGACCAGTCGTGTCGGGGTAGAAACGACCTGCTGAGGCGGTCCACCTCGTCGTTCCTGACCCCCGGGATGTGAGAGGTGGTTAAACAAAAATTGTGCCTCACCGCAAAGTCCCAAAGTTGAAGCGCTTCCTGGCAAAGAGCCGAGGAGCGTGGCCCCCCTTGCTTGTTTATATAAAACATTGCTGCAGTATTGTCTGTCAGTGCCTGCACCATTTTGCCCAATAAATACTCGAGGAACACTCTGCATGCCAGTCTGACTGCCCTGAGTTCTTTCACATTGATGTGGAGGGCCCTCTCCTCCTGCGACCAGTGGCCCTGCATGCTCAGGCCACCGCTGATGTGGGCCCCCCACCCCAAGTCCGACACATTGAATATCAGGGTGACCAAGGAGGTCAAGTCCCTGAATGGAACCCCTTTCAACACAGTCCTGGGGTTCCTCCACCACTGTAGTGATACCAGAACCGTGGGGGGAACTGTCACCACTCTGTCCAACCGGTGCCTGCTGGGCACGTACACTGAGGCCAACCAGCCTTAGAGGGACCTGAGCCTGAGGCGGGCCAACCTCACCACATACGTACACGAGGCCATGTGGCCCAACAGCTGAAGGCACTGCCTGGCTGTGGTCGTGGGCCACCTCTGTAATTGTGATATTATCGCTGACATGCCCTCAAACCTCGAGCTTGGGAGGGAGGCTCTGGTTTGCGCCGAGTCTAGGGAGGCCCCTATAAACTCTATATGCTGTACTGGGGATAACGTCCATTTCTGCTCGTTGATGAGCAGCCCCAGACTGTTGCAGGTGGCCCAGACGAGGGAAACCGCCTCATGTACCTGGGACCTGGACTTGCCCCTTATCAGCCAGTTGTCCAGGTAGGGGAAGATCTGGACCCCCCTACGCCTCAGATAGGCCGCCACCACTGCCATACACTTTGTAAACACCCTGGGGGAAGATGGCAGGCCAAAGAGCAGGGCCATAAACTGGTAGTGGCCACCAGCTACCGTAAACCTGAGGAAGCGCTTGTGGCTGGGAAGGATGGAAATATGAAAATATGCATCCTTCAGGTTGAGGGTGGCAAACCAATCCCCTGGATTCACAACTGGGATAATGGCCGCTAGGGACACCATACAAAACTTGAGTTTCTTTATGGACCTGTTTAACCTGCGCAGGTACAGAATAGGCCTGAGACCACCCTTGGCTTTCGGGACGAGGAAGTACCTCGAGTAGAACCCCTTCCCCACCTGAAGCAGCGGAACTGCTTCTATGGCTCCCTTGTACAGGAGGGAGTGTACCTCCTGAAGGAGGAGTTGCTCATGAGATGGATCCCTGAAGAGGGATGGGAAAGGGGGAAAATTGGGGGGGAAAGCCACAAACTGTAGGGCGCAACCCCAGAGCACTGTGTCCAGGACCCAAAGGTCCGTCGTGATGGCCTGCCAGCGCTCGTAGAAAGGCCTTAGTCTGTCCCTGAAGGTCAGCGGTGAATCCAGGGAGGGGATACCGATGCCACCCTCGGGCACACCATCAAAACTGACGCTTCCCTTTGGGACCTTGGGGGGCCCTTTCTGGGAAGCGGACAACGACCCGGGGCGGTTGTGCCGTCCAACCCCTCTGTACCTATCCCTGCCCCTTGCGGGGGGGGAAGATCTAGGCAGTGGCCTAGGCTGCTGCTGCGGGCGCTGCTGCTGCTTCGCCGTCTGAGGGGTGTAGAGGCTCAGGGAGTGCAGCGTAGCCCTCGAGTCTTTCAGGGCGTGCAGCTTCTCATCTGTTTTATCCGAAAACAGACAGGCTCCATCAAAGGGTAAATCTTGGATGGAGTTCTGGACCTCTTGGGACAACCCCGTAGATTGCAGCCATGCCGCGCGCCGCATGGAGATAGCAGAGGCCATGGCCCTGCTGGCCGTGTCCACAGCGTCTGAAGCAGTCTGAAGGGCTGCGCTAGCGATGGTCAGCCCTTCCTCCAGGACTGTGGAGAGTCCTCAACCTGGTCCTGGGGCAGGGACTCTGCGAACCTTCGCAATGAGTCCCATAAATTCAAATTGTACCTCCCCAAGAGGGCCTGGTGGTTCGCCACCCTAAATTGGAGTGCCCCTGTGGAGTAGACCTTTCTTCCAAAGAGGTCTAACTTCCTGCCCTCTTTATTCTTTGGGGTGGAACTCTGGGCCCCCGTCTCTCTTTTTCGTTAGCAGCATTCACCACCAGAGTCCCTGGGGCTGGGTGGGTAAAAAGATACTCGTGCCCCTCGGCTGGCATGTAGTATTTTTTCTCGGCGCTCTTGGAGATTGGGGCAATCGAGGAAGGGGTTGCCAGACTGCCTTGGCCAGGAGCAACATCCTTTCATGAACAGGCAGGGCTACCCTAGATGGGCCTTGAGCCCCCACACAGCCAAAGAGGGGGTCCACCTCCTCTTCAAGCACCTTGACTTCCAGGTCGAGATTGGCAGCTACCCTCTTCAGGAGCTCCTGGTGTGCCCTGAAGTCAATAAGAGGGGCCCCCTGGTCCCTAAAGGCTGTCTCATCCAGCAACAAAGAGGACAGGTGGCGTGGTCCTGTCAAGGGATCCTCGCCAGGATCCGACTCCTCATCCGAGGAACGGTCCCCTTCCTGGACTGGTGGGATTTGAGGGGGAACTTTCTGGGTAACGGAGGCAGGGACCAACATAGTTCCCTGACCCAACTGCGCTCCCCACGGATCCCAATATGGCCACTGCCAAGGGGATTGGGGCCAACCCGGTGCTGACATCGGTGCCGGGGGCCGTATCTCATCCTGGCGCGGGGCCCTTACACTTCCAGGACCTGGAGCCGGGGGAACGGTGCTGGCAGTGCCACCTGGTGGAGCTGCTTCGGGACCCACTGCTGGCTGAACCCAAAGAGCAGCGGTGTCGTCGAGACCGGTGCCGATGCCTGGGCGAAGCCAATGACGACAAAGACAATCGGTGCCGCAGCACCAAGGACTTGTGGCGCCTCTTTTCCAAAGCTGGCGAACAGTGCCGGGAGCGGTGCCTCAATGCTGAACCCGAGTTCGAGTGGCGAGGGTGGCCGGCAGACAAAGACAATCTGGAGCGGTGCTGCCTTGGAGACTGAGACCAGTGCCACGACGAGTCGGATTCCAAGGAGGGAGAGGAACTATCCAGCTCGACTCTCCGGTGTCAGGTGGTGGGTGGCTGTTGCTCCGGTGCCGGGCGTGCCCACCCGTCAGGGACACCCATCGTGGGTTTGCCTCGGGACACAGGCCTGACTCCCTCGGTCGAGGGAGGGCCGGAGGCGTGGGCAAGGCCAACAAGGCTCGAGCTGCCTCTAACGCCTCTGGCATAGAAGGGTCCTGGAGAGGGGCTCCCCCACTCCCAGGAGTCGGGGGAGGTTCCCTCGGTGCTGGTGCTGGAGGCTGTTTCCGCAGTTCCAGCACCTCTGGGCTCGACCCCAGCTGCTCCTGTGGTGTGGGGGAGGGAGAGCACTCCACGCACGGACGGTGCTTTTTCTTCTTCGGCCCCGGCCTCTGGTGCCGGCGGGGTGCTCTGCACCGATGAGACACTTGGTGCTGAGGAGGTCTGGGGTGGCTCGCGCAGACTCCATAAGAATGGCCCTAAGCCGAATATCCCTCTCCTTCTGGGTCCTTGGCTTAAAGGCCTTACATATTCGGCACCAATCCCTCCTATTCTGCTCACCCAGGCACTTGAGGCAGCAATTGTGAGGGTCACTGACTGGAATCTGCAGCCAGTACAGGGTTTAGAGCCCGGCATGGCCGGGTTGCTAGAGCCCTAAGGCTCTCTAACTCTCCTAACTAACTATTCCTAACACAACTGAAATTATCTAAGTTCGGGGAGAACTGCCAACTAACTACAAAAAACAGGGAAAAAAATACTTGCGGGAGCAAGAATTGTTTCAGTCACCGACATGGGCGGAAAGAAGGAACTGAGGGTCTGAGGGGCCGGCGGCGCCCTATGTACCGCAGCATGGGCGTGGCACTCCAGGGGGCGCCGGAGATGGCCCCTACAGAGGCTGCTAAGGGAAAAAGTTGTCCAGGAACCGTGCACGAGGGCGCGCACTCACCTAAGTGGAATGCATATGAGCAATCACTCGAAAGAGAACTGACATGCATAATGACACAAAGCCATGTACAACAATTGGATCTTAATTTGAAACTGAGACAACAATGCGTACTCAAAGTGCAACTACCAGGAAATTTTCTGTTTTATGACAAATAAAAAATGAAAATAGAGATA
Source organism: Mesoclemmys tuberculata (assembly GCA_007922155.1). Lineage (NCBI taxonomy): Eukaryota > Metazoa > Chordata > Testudines > Chelidae > Mesoclemmys > Mesoclemmys tuberculata. Next base: position 33,932,227 of record ML675610.1, read on the forward strand.
TTTAAAGTTTCTTCATAAAATAAAATGTGCCATCTCCACTAAGATAATGGCTACATTTTGTAGAGTGATAGTCATAGTGTGCCCAACTGCAATATTCTTATTTAAACAAAAACAAGGGTATGTCAGTGTGGTTGTATAGCTATATGCACATTCACACTCTTGTACATGCTGGATGTACATAACAGGCAATTATCCATGTCATATAACCATAGCTTATCTACCCTACAACATATATGCATACAAATATCAATGTATGAAAGTAAAAAGATTAAAAATAGATCACAAGAATAATACAACTAAGGCTATTTTCAAAAATTACTTATTTCACATGCTGAAACTTTCATTAAGGTATTCTTAAATTCAGTTAGAGAGGAGTGTGACCCTCACATCCCAATGCAAGACAACAAGAGGGTCATTGGTACCTGGCATTCACCTCATTAATGCCATAACTTGTATCTAGAAGGTGTTGTGTAAGATATCAATAGAAAACTAATAACATATTGATAATTAATATTATTGCATGGTATATGAACAGAGGACAAACTCAAAATTATAGATGCTGGAAATTATGCTATCAAAGTGTGTCTGCCAGGCAGGACTAAAGTTACCTCAACCTAGACAGAAGAATATGGTTCCACCAACTGAAAGGTATTTCCAAGGTTCATTAAAAGACAATGGGAATGCAAATTTGTATAAAAAACAATCAAGACCATGAAGCCAAAAAAGGGAGGAGAAAGCCATTCAGCATTCCAACAGGGGGAGGAGATAGAAAGAAACAGATGCATTTTAGCAAACATCAGCAGGAGAAGAAATCAGCATGGAACATCTTTCCCCATCTGACTCTGTTACTTTCCTCATAGCTTGAATTAACTTTATTTTGGGGAGAAATCTTCCCAAAAAAATCAATTTCAAAGGTTTGCTGAACTATACAAGAAAGGGGCAAAGAACCCCAAGTTACCTTTCACCTTAAACGACAAAGAAGCGAACACTTTGAACTTTGTGGGAGAGGAGTTGGTCAGCCATCTTGCCGGAATGTAGTGTGATGAGAATCTTACCTTGAGCCAAGGCTGTAGTTTTGTTAATTCTCAATCTCTAGATATCATTTTTCACTTTTATTTGTTTGTAAGCATTTCTGACTCTATCCTGTATACTTGAACTCACTTAAAATTATCTCCTTAGATTAATAAACTTGTTTTACTTTTAATCTAAACAATGCAGTGCTGTATTTGATTTAAAGTGAATGTTAGCTCCAGTTAATGTGGCAAGCTGATGGGTATTGCATCTTTAAAGGAACAAATGGACCTTAAAATATCTCTGAATAGTGCAGGAGAGGGCTGGACATTCTAGAACACAGGGCTTTGGGGAAATTCAGGACTTTGGAGTGCTGGGGTCATTTTGCCAGATGTCACCAAGCCTGGTGTAGGCCAGAGTGTGGCAGTGGTGTAACAAGCAGACTGCTGGAATCCTGGAATCAGAATTGCTGAGTCAGAGCTGCTTAACACACAGACATTCAGATCATGCTTGTATGGTAGCTGGAAGCATTCAGACAAGAGGGCTTCAGCAGCAGAACTAAGAATTTAGGAACTAAGAATTACAGGGCAGGCAGAAACACAACCCCACACTGGTCTGGATTGCACCCCAGAATGTGACAAGAGGTTATAAAATCAACAGGCTCCAAAAACTATTAAAAGGACATTGACGTTATATTTCATTTTTATTTTTTGTTGTAATGTTATGAGTTCAGCGCTTAAGAAAATTGCCAGACAGCAATATGGAGACAGATTCCTCTCTCTGTCTCTAGAAAGTTTACTGCATGGGCAGCCACAGCATAAGTCCTCTGACAAAATACTGCTCTCCCAGTGTGCTCAATCTCTGATGAATGGTGAAGGTCACAGAAATAAGGTGGTTCTGTGTGTGTCCTTTCATAATCCTTGAATTCGGAGATTGCCAGTCAATGAGCATAACCGTTGATAGTTTTTGTGATGAGAACATCTGCCTACTAAATCAGATTAACTCTTTTACACATACCAAATAACCTTCAGATGGTAACAGTTTCTTGTCAGTACAAACCTGGGCTATATTCAGACCAATGACCTAGGTCAAAGGCGCCATATCCCATTACCAATGGAACTCATTTTTTTCCAAATCATTTTTGCACCCTACCACAGCAATTCTTTGGAAGATAGAGGCCAAACTATGTTTGTTTACTTACCTTCTCCCTATTACACATTCATGTTGATTTATTATTGTAGAGTTAACTGATTTTTGTTGTGTTCTTGAGATTTTAGGGGTGTATTTTTCCCTTACAGAACAATAATTGAATTTTAAAAGGATTACACAATATGAACTATGAAACAGAGCAGAAAGGGAAAAAATCAGTCACCTTTGGAGGCTATCAATCTTGAAAGTGTCCTAAACACACTCAATCCACAGGCTCATTAAGTAAAGCTCCTTAGTTATAGGATATTTTCCAGGTAGAAAATTAATTTTGAGCTATGCATCTACACACACTAAATATAAAAAAAATCTGCTTTTGCACATGTATACACACCAACAGACATGAACAACATCCTGCTATCCATTCCATGTTACAAACAACTGAACTATGTTGTTTGACAGTCAAAATTAAATTCACACCCATATTTACCTATTAACTTAGTAATCAGAGAAGTCCTCATCAATGTAGTCAATTGTTAAAACAGCTTTTTAGTACTGAATGTCTGATAAGCGGAATAGGCTGCATTAAATGTAAGTTAAGATATTAAAGACATTTTAAAAAGTAATATATAAAGTATACAAAGTGGTCTGCTGTATAATAAGATTATGAAATGGTAAAGAAACAGTAATTTAACCCTGGGTGAAACATTTCCAGACATTACTTGTCATTATTCTTGTGAATGGCTAATTTTTATTTTATTTTTTTGCTCATGCCACTAAAATTAATATTCTGATTATGTTTATATCTTATATTTAATACAGTGAATGTATAGGAAGGTTTGGACTGTCTGAAAAGTAAATGGGATAAACTAGCCAGGCAGGCACGTTTATTGATTAGCTGCTTACCATACCTGGACTACATTTTTTCTTATGCATGCATCTGTCTCTCAAGCCACTGAAAAATCTATCTGTAGGACAGTTTACCATGGGGCCCATGAAGTGCAGCTGTTCACATGGCTGCCTGTTTTCCAGACAAACTGGTATTAAATTTCTATCGCCACAGAAGTCCTGCAGCCCACATAAGTTTTTTTTTTTTTTTACTCCATTGTTTGTGGTGCAGACTCCAGCTACTTTTAAAGAAATATCAGAATGGGCTGGGCATGGCACAATTCAGAATTAATGTAAGTTGCATAGAAAAACAATAAAATCAATAAGTTTCCATATTACAGCAAAAGAAACTGGAAGTTGGATAGGGCAAACAAACCGTTAACGCCATATTTGAGACTGAAGATCCCAAGTTACCTTTTTTAAAGTAAGGGAGGATACTGATGATCTGACTAAAGTTCCCTTGCAATAAAATAATTTTCAACATCCAAGCCTGCATCCAAGTTAATGTTAAATCCCATGTGTTACTCCATTTGTCTGAACAGTTACTACATTTCTAGTATTTCATGATACTTCAAGGGCTTGACATTCTTGAATCATTATATAAAATCAAATTCTATTCTGTTTGGACTTGGCCTACCTATGTATGTAATTTCTTCCATAAATACTGGAATCAACTTGGGCAAAAACCACAGCCTCTTTGACTCCTGTGTTAAAATCCACATATTAATAGTGATCTACAATGTTTCATAGGTCTTGTGAGGCTTAATTTATTAATGTTAGTAAAATTCTTTAAGATCCTCATATGGATAATGCTATAGCAGTGTAACATTTTACTGCTATTTTTGTGGTATAGTAGTTTTTGTGACTTTGGTCTCTACTAATTTTGGCTCTGATCATGCAATTTGTTGTGCATGAGTGGACCCCCTAGACTGTATGGAGACCCAGTCTGGTCAGTGGGCTCTGCGTGTGCCCATGAGTCTACCTACATGGAACAATTTGCAGGACTGAGACCTCAGACTGGATTCGAACCTGTGATTTAGAAATGAACGGGTCTACATCTCATTACTATTCACATGACTCATGCAATCTCTATTTATAGATGTATAAAATTGGATATGTTTGCAGAATAATCTAAAATGGATTACAACACTAGTATTTAAGCAAAAAACACTTATCCTGTTCTGTAAGACAATATATACAAGCAAAACAGAATAGATGTTGTTCAGAATAGAATATGTACAGGTATTGCAAAAAGGGTTCTCAAAATTCTTATCTCTATACACACCTACAGAGAATCCTCAGTCTCAAAGTTTTAATGATCTGTGAATCACTGGTATGATAAAACGTAACTGCTTTTTTAAACCATTGTGTCATGGTTCATCATGTCAAGGTACTCTATTCTTTTCTAAGACATAATTACTGCCTACTGTTACAGAGTAGAACTATCAATCTAAGTATCTTGGCTAAATTCCAACTGTACAATTACTTTCAACCTATCTAAAATTCAGTGTAGTTTCCTTTAGCCAGGGTATTCTAGGCGTTCTGTCCTGAAACAGGTGTGGCTGCATTTTTCGTTAAGGACTGCTGCCCTCCATTTCAGAAGTAGATGAATTTCATTGGTGGGTGAAGTAATCAAGCATCTTGGGATCTCTAAGAAGGCGCTATGTAATTTTTAAAAATATATTTTTCCTTGCCTATATACTTGCAAACACACAAGCACTGTGCTCTTACAATTAAAAGGTAGTTTTTACATTAAAAGATCCAGAAGCAATTTACAAAGCTGAATGGATATACAAAGATTACTTCATTGACCCATTCATTACCTGAGACCACCACTGGGATTAAGCAAAGCAATTGTTTAACAGCACACAGCATCACTACTTAACAGTTTATTGCACAAAATGAGGTAATGATTTATCCAATTTAAAATCATAAAAGCAATTTAGGTGGCCAGCATGTAATTGCCCAAGATGAACAATTAACAGGCTCCTTTCTCTTATCCAGAATACCAAGGGATCTTTTCATTTCATTTGAACATTCAACACTCTCAAACATAAAAAATTCACTCTGAAACCTTTATTCTCTTCTCCAATTCTTTGTTTCCTTAAATTAATCTATACTCACCAAAATTAAGAACACTATTCTTGCTACTGAAGACAACTGTTGTACTGCTGTTCTAATTTTTTTGGTGTGACATTTTCACTGATACCAATTTTAGTTTTTGACTGGCATGTAGGTGGAGAAATTAAGACGTGCAATCCAGTTTTGCTAAAGTATATGTTTACAAAAATTTTTTCTGAGCATCTTTCACACACTGAAGGTATTATGAACAGAGAATAAACACAATTCACATGTTACCTTAAGACTTATGTAGATGTGAACTAGGCAAAGAATAGGATTTAACTAAACAGATTTACACAGGCCTGGGAAACCACCCAATTTGAGCTATTGTTACATCATGAATAATCACCTTGTGCTGCATTCTGACAACAAAACACGTTAATGATAAGTACGTTATCTTTCACCCTTGAACAATAGTCCTAGAAATAGTCAGTATTTCTTTTAATAAACATATTTAGAAACTAATTTAGTAAATGTGAATGCATAATTTGATTCATTTGTTCCATTTCATTTTTTTTAAAAGCTAATTTTTGTTCCCAGATAATTGTAACACATGAAAAAAAATCATTTTAAAGAAGTATAAAATGCTCAACACTAGATCCTTGTGCTTTCCGTATTACAGATATGGTTAGGGTCCTGGTAGATTGCATTAAATTCCTAAATCTAGATTGCATTTAGAATCTCTTTCTGCAACTCTCCTTTTAGTTCTGTTTTAGTAAATAACATACAAATACACACAAGAAATGCTGAACTATCACAAACCCAAAAGAAGTACCATATTTTGGTTCAAGTCTATTATGTATTTACTAATTATAAAAATAATCAGTATAGGAATTCTACAGTCAGTTTGCACCCAAGATGCTATTGTCCTTGTTTTTCACAAACTATTGAATGTATAAAACCGGATTATTATAAAAAAAATAGTGATTGCAAAAAACCACAAAAAACTGAACACAATGAGTGGCACCCTGCAAATATCAGGCTGATTGGCTTAACTCATCTAAGTCCCAGCATTCACATTTCTAAGAAAGATAACAAACATTCTTTTCCAAAATCCCTTTTTAACAGATACATTGAATTCTCTCAGAGCTGTACAAAACCATCAGAACAATGTGGTTGCCATGATAAGCATATATGTACAAAAGGATTAGTGCACCATCTTTCCACTTACACAGTAATTCACAAAGATTTCCAATGTATTTTTACTCTATGAAAAGGGTATGGTCTTTTTTTATAACGCACAGGGGTTGTGTCAACAGAACAGTTTTAATAGCCATCTGTCTTTTACAACCAGGCAGTGGTTCATTAGTTACTGTAGATGCACACAGATTATTTTCCTCTTTTCAAAGTACAAACATCTACAAAACTAGTGGAACTATTAGAAACACAAGTGGTAAGTAATTCTCTTCATTTTTAAAGTTATGCTATTAGAGGGATGCTGTGAAGTCCAAAAGTATAACTGGGTTAAAAAAATAATTAGATATGTTCATGGAAGATAGGTCCATCAATGGCTGTTAACCAAGATGGTCAGGGATGCAACCCCATGCACTGGGTTTCCTTAAACATCTGACTGTTAGAAGTTGACACTGGACAACTGGGGACAGATTATTCAATAACTGTTCTATTCATTCCCTCTGAAGCACCCAGGACTGGCCACTGTCAGAAGACAGGATACTGGGCTAGATGGACCATTGGTCTGACCCAGTATGGCCATTCTTATGTTCTTTAACCCCACAAATAATTATCTATTAAAAATACCCTTACCCTATGCAATACCATGAACACAGATGTAAATAAATGCATAGTTCTCATTTTTAAGTTCCTACGTGCATTTTAAAACTGGTGTCTTTAGACAATATATGTGAGTGCATGCAAATATATGATATTCTTCCCATTGCCTCATCGTAAGAATCATAATAATGAGTCAAAGGCAAGTTAGATCAATATATATCACCGGACTGCTGGAGCAGAGATTTGGAGTATGAGCAGCCTCTCTTGGGCAAAGATTTCAGAAAAAAGTCTTATAGAATTGGTTATTGCTTTTCCTCCCGTTAGAGAGAAGCACTGTCTTTCACACCCTGCCCCCCCACACTGTGGTTAAGCTACATTTTGAATAAAAAACACACTAGCATTCAATACAGTTCATAAGATTTATATTGTTATATTTTCAACATTCCATGTTAGAATAATATTGAAAAGCCCTTTTAACTTAACATTATTTTTAAAGATGGTAGAAGACCATAAGGACAGGTAGCTGTCATAGAACTTCACCATGTACAAAAAGTTCTAAGAGCATAACAGAGTCTCTTCTGTTCCTTTGCATAGATCACCACTGTGTTATCAATACGTGGGACTAATCTCTATGGGTAATCTGGGACAGTAACCCAACATTAAGCACTGAAACTTTATATATGTTTTATGTTTTAATACAGACCTAGCAAAAAAACGTTACTATCTATCCTTATTGTACGAGAGATATTTTACCACAATCTAGAAATTTATTTTTTCTTTTTGTAATCTTCAGACTCGATGTTGATGCAGACATGCAGTAAATTACTGTAAACCTTATTTACCTTGTATTGGGATAGATTCTGCCACCCTTACTCAAATTTAGTATTTTAAACTTTGAAATCAGTAAGACTGCTTTTTGCAAAAGGTACTATTCAGTATGAGTAAGGCTAGTAGAATTGATCCCATTGTGCATAATAGCATGTGACAGCACCACACTGAACTCTAAAACCTTTTTCAATGTGTTTGTTTTTCAGTGGATTTTTACTCCATTCATACAGCAATATAGACTCCCTCTAAATTAAATACCCATGACAGTTAAACCAAAGAATATATAACCTGGCAGATGAAGTTTCTATCTTACTGGATATTTAAATCCTACTGGAGTTAAATTTTCATTAAAATCTGTCATATATACAAGTTCAATAAAAAAACATTTTCCCTGTGTTAAATGGATTTCTTTTTAACAATTATCTCAGGCATCTAAAATAAGTAATTTTATGAAACGCAGAATTTTTTTTAAAAAACACAACAAAACATAATGTACAGTATTAAATCTGGCTTTCATTAAGTAAAGCTTATGGAAAGTTGGTTTCTAGAAGCACAGTGGTTCCCAAACGTTTTCCATATGATTTTATCCTATGTTTTAAACATGAAAAAGTTTTGTGACCCCTCCTATAGTTTCCCAGCCATAAGGAAGGAAAGATAGTTGAGACATCCTGGGACCTGTTCATGACCTCAAGATTAAAAACCCATGTAGAAGCTTACTAGTAAGGTTTCTGCACAACCATGTAACTTACATTAACAATTTGAACTCTTTAGAAGAATATTTTCTTTGTCCTTGTTTATAAAGGGCCAGATTCTGCAACCCTTAGTCAATTTTATTAGTACCTTACTCTAAAAAAGTCCCACTGATTTCAACTCCACTACTTGAAGAGTAAGGAAGGCACTATTTAATGTGAATAAGGGACATTGCAAAATCTGATCCAAAATGTTTCCATTGCATTCAGGAAATTTCTTTGCTTGGTGACTGTTTTTAGTTTTATAACTTCCCACCGTTTTTGGTGGCGGGGTGTTTTCACTAACATTTCACTAACATTTTTCAGTCAATTCAACTATAGATCAACTCTATTTTTTAAAAACTCAAATTAACAAGAAAATATGCCTGATCTGCAATATTTTACATTAATAAAAGAGTTAGCGCCGAAACCCTCCAGCCATATAAAAAGAGACCTCTAAAAAGTTTCCTCAATTGAAGAGGGTCATCTGTTGAAAAGGTCAGATTAAGCACAATAGTTAAGGAGTAACTTGAGCCCCACCTCCTTCTATTCAGAGTGCTTGTGGGTATGTGCCACACAATAACGTTTCAAGAATCCAGAGGATTTTCCTCATCAGACTAATAATTTTGACTAGACCACATTTCAGGCCCAACCTTGTTGACAGTTGTGTTCATTTAACTCTAGCAACATTTTTATTCACTAGCTTGGACACTAAGCATCGTCTAGTTTAACAAACATTCCGAATTAGAGTTAAATTTTTATGTATTAATGTTTATAATTCGAGCAGCTTTGGCTCTGAATTATCTGAAGGATCTGGCTCAGGGTACGTTTCTTCTCGGAGCCTATGTTTTTTATTTATTTAATTTGACTCTAGCCTTGCAAAATATCATTTATTTTTTCATTAATAATCATCATGGTAAAGCGCAAGCAAGTAGATGGTCTCTTTAAGCTGCTAAATTTTCCAGTGAGTTTTGCAGGAAAGCTTTTCTGTGTTTTTTTCCCCCCTTCCCTTTGCTTTTACTAGCTACTGTGATTCTTGTGCACTTAATCTGTTTGAAGGAACTCTTTATTCACGCAGCATATACTATGGGTATGTATAAAAGAAATTTTTTCCTAATACTTATTTCTGATTATTTCTCTTACTTCATGTGCTATTGTTTATACTATGAAGTTCATTTATATATATGTTTGTGAAGTGCCTCTCACACTTTTGTTCCTCTATAGCTAATAAAAGTACTGTATATAAGCTCAGGGCAGGGACCGTCTTTTGCTTTGTTTATATAGCATCTACCACAATGGGGACCTGGTCCAAAACCGGGGCTCCCAGGCACTACAATAATACAAATAAATAAATAATAGGTATTAACAATAAATGTCATAGAAAATTGCTCATTCAAATTCTGTGTGTGTATACAGAATATTTTTAAATGCTGTTGTATATTTTAAAATTACATAGGAGACCCCTCTCCCAATAATCATGGCTCTCACTGAATATTCAGAATGATTCACCATGAGTCCTGTAAACCACTGGTCCTACAAATGTCGTTGATGGATTGAAAAGAAAGCCAGATGGGTCATGGAATTTTTCCTTCTTGTATTTTCCTAATATCATTAAAGAAAGATCACAACTGAGTTATATATTTAATATCAGCTTATAACATCTAATGCATTACAATTATTCAATTTTTTTTGTTGGTTTTATTTTTGCCATTAAATAAATACCTCGTCTAACTGCCACAGCTTAGGACAATCAGAAAAAGTCAGAACTGACCATAAAAAAACCAAACATACATGACTTTTCATATTCAGCAATACTGATATTAAAGATGGATTTTCTCTCAGAAAACATCTGATACATTCCATAAGGAAGGAAGAAAACCCACCTTGTATCCCCACATTGCTCTAAGAAAACCAGACTGTATTAAAACCATGAAGATTTCATTAATAGATCATGCACTGTCTTACTTGTCTTTAGGAACCATGCTCATAGCAAAAAACATTTGGGATCAGTTCTTGGGTGCTTTTTACATTGTCAGCTTAGCAGGAAGGAACATGACCTCCTCAGCTCTGTGGCAGGTTAAGCAGCCTGATTGAACATTGCTGCTAATTAAGAGCTCTTGTTGTTTGGCAGGACCACCAGAGTACCTTCTATACTTGTTCATGACAACAGCACCTCTTTCAGAAATTAACGCTTGATGAGTGCAGACAGGAGGCCCAGCTGGTCCTCCCGAGTTCTCCAACTATATAAATGAAGTGTAATAAGAACACTGGTGACTACCAAGGGAAGAAAGGCTATTCGTGACCTCTTTTTAAAAAACAGAGTATACTTTTACATTGACTTAATTTTCTACACTGGGAGTACATAATTCACTGGGAGCTGTGTGAAGAGAACTAAAATAATAGGAGATAGTGAGTAATTCTCTACCAAATATTTGCTTTTATTAGGGAAGCTAAAATATTTAATTTATGGAGTCCTTAATACCAACAATTAATTTTCAATAATCAAATTATAAATATAAAAAGAGTTTTACAGCAGGTCTATGAAAAGGAAAATGTTTTATGAAAGAGGTAACCAAGCATTTAATCAAACCTGATATTCTACCTAATATCTAAATGTGTTCATCAAATCAAAATGAGCTCTCCTAAATTTGTGAGGCCTCATTTTGAAAGGATTGCTTCATACTGAGAACAGTTTACATTAAAAAAATTGCATGTTAAGCACCAAATCAACTAACTACCTCGCATTTTGGGAATCTAAGCAAACAGGCCAAAGATTAGGATGACTTTGCCCTCTCTAGAGGTGGTTCCCCTACCTCATGCCTGAAACATACTAGAAGAGCAACAAGGGGAAGCTTACACTCTCATCTGTGTTGTACCTGTTTTGTATAGGATTTCAGACTTCTAGACAGCCTGTGTAAAATCATTCACAAAAATCAAATTAGCTTTTTTAAAAGCACGGATTAATTTTCAAAGAAAATAAGAATGGCAGGTTGATGGTCCCAAGTAAGGAGATGACTGCAATACAGTTTAATAATGCATTTTATTTTTCTACTTAAATTAAATAGTGATTTTTTCTCCCATCTCATTTTGATACTTTGCCTTTACTTGTTTAAGACAAGATTGCCTAAATATACTAGAGTGGATTTGTACTACAGTTCATAATCCTTCATTTTAGTTATTAACAACAAACATTTTGGGAAGTTATTACTTCTTAATTTACGAGTCATATCCACATATCAATACAGCCAATTTTAGCACCATGCTGTCAAAAATAATTTTATTTTCTAATAATTCTAACTGCTTCCATATATTCAACCATTTCCTAATACAAGGTACTATAATTCAAATCTGGCACAAAGATACTTAAGGGTCTGATTTATTTAGAAGTTGTGCACCATTGAACTGTGAGAAAGAGTATGGAATGACTGTTTTCCCTTCAGTTTTATAGGACATATAAATCCCCTCTTTCCTTTGAAAAAAGTTTCTCCTTTCCTGCTTAGTTGCATACCATATAAAGTGCTCACTTTGAGAAAGCTGAAAATCAGAGAAACTGGGAAGACAATACAAATGTACTCATATTTTAACAAATTACAAAGAAAGGGTTTGCTAAAAGAATTTCTACTGAGAACAGCAAGTGATTATCTTCACAACCCCTGTACATAAGGCAAACATGCTTTATTATTCCTGTTTTAGTGATATGACAGATACAAACACAAACATCAAAACAAAATCTTTGGGGATACAGAAGAATTAAACTGCATATCCTTTTAGTCAGTGTGACAAAAAACTGTCACAATATTTCCTCATTTAGCTGCTTCACAAGAATCATTTGCTCCACAGAATCATTTGTTGTAGGGACTATTTCTGGAGAAAGACTGCTCAAACACTTGCTTAATTTGCAGGCACAGAAGGATGGTCCAGTGTTCAGGGCACTAGTCTGGGCCTTGGGATACCCAAACTCAATTCCCTGCTCCACCACAGACTACGTGTGTGTCCTTTGGCAAGCCACTTAAAGTATAAAATCACAGAAACAATAGAGCTGGAAGCAACCTCGAGAAGCCGTTCAATCCAGCCCATTGTGCTGAGGCAGAATCAAGAACACCTACATCATTGCTCACAGATGTTTGTCTAACCTATTTTTAACAATCTCTAGTAATGGGGATTCCACAAAACTTCCCATGGAAGCCTATTCCAGAGCTACCCTTATAGTTAGAATTTGTTTCTACTATTTAACCTAAAGTTTTCTTGGGCAGATTAAGCCACTTATCTCTTTGTCCTTTGGTGAACATGGAGAACTATTGACCACATTTTTCTTTATTACGGCCCTTAACATGTTTGAAGACTTATCAGCTGTCTTCTTCTCCCCCTCCCCCCCGCCCCAAAACACACACACACACACACACACACACACACACACACACACACACACACACACAC
>ML675610.1:33945216-34030020 GCA_007922155.1 Mesoclemmys tuberculata
CACACACACACACACACACACACACACACACACACACACACGTGTGTCTTTTCTCAAGACTACTAATACACGGGTTTTTTTTTAAGCCTTTCCTCATAGGGAAGGTCAGGGGTAGTCAATTATTTTTTGACAAAGTTCAAATTTCTTGGTCAATTCTTGGTCCAGTTTCTCTGGACTCCAGAGAAAATAATAAAAAATAACAATGATAAGTCAATAAAAAATATTTAGGGGTCCACTGAAAAGCATCTGGCAGTGCAGATTTGGCCCACAGTCCACCTACTGACTATCCCTGGGGTAGGTTTTCTAAACCTTTTATTATGTTTGTTGCTCTCCTCTGGAGTCTCTCCAATTTATTCACATCTTTCCTGAAATGTGGCACACAGAATTGGACAACATATTCCACCTGAGGTCTCATTAGTGCCAAGTATAGCAGGACAATAATTTCCTGCATCTTACATACAACGCTCCTGTTAATACACCCCAGAATGATATTAGCCTTTTGTGCAACTTCATCATATTCAATTCATGATTCAATATAACCCCCTGATCTCAGCAGTACTATCACCTAGCTAGTTATTCTCTCTTTTGTGGGAATGTGCATTTGATTTTTCCTTCCTAACTGAAGTATTTTGTAGTTATCTTTACTAAATTTCACCTTATTGATTTTAAATTAATTCTTCAATTTATCAGGGTCCTTCTCAATTCTAAGTCGTCCTCCAAAGTGCTTGCAATCCTTCCAAGTTTGGAGTCACCTATACATTTTATGTCATTAATGAAAATGTTGAATAGTACCGGACCCAGAACAAACCCCTGTGGAATCCTACATGATACTTCCTCCCAGTTTGACAGAGAACCATTGATAACTACTCTTTGCATACAATCTTTCAACCAGCTGTGCACTGATCCCATAATAATTACATCTAGACCATGGTTTCTTAACCTGTGGTACATGTACCCCTGGGGGTATGTGAGACACAGGCAGGGGGTACCTGGGGGAAAAAAAAGAGAAGGGGAGGCGGGCAGCAGCTGCTGACTGTTGGGGAAGCCAGGAGGCAGCAGCCTGCTTCCCACCCAGTCCCAGCTGCTAGATGGGAGGTGTGTGGTAGCCACCAGCTTCTGGGGAAGGCAGGCGGCAGCCTCCCACTTCCCACCTAGTCACAACTCCCAGCTGGGAGGTGGGCTGCAGCCGTTGGCTTTTGGGGAAGGCGTGCAGTAGCCCCACTTCCTGCCTGGTCACAGCTCCCAGCTAGGAGGCAAGCAGCAGCCCCACGCTTCCTGCTGCCAGGTGAAACACTGATCTAGACCACAGTTCCCTAGTTTGCTTAAGAGATTGTCATGGGGACTGTGCCAAAAGTCTTATTAAAATCAAGATATATCACTCCTACAGCTACCCCACCCGCTCATCCATTAAACCATTAACCCTACGCTGAGGGTGTGATTCCCAGCTTGAGGAGACATACTTGCACAAGCTCACAGTGAGCCAGCATGACAACAGAGTGTAGTTATGGAAGGATGAGTGGCCATGCTAATTATCACTATTTTATGGAAGCCTAGCAATATTTGGTATTTTTCTTAAAGCCCCAGCTCCAGGAATTTTGCAATTATGTGAGAATCTCAGCTTTCATTAAAAACATAATTTTTTAGCTCTGATTATGGGGGAGGAAAGCTTGAAAATGTGATCTCAGTGCATACTAAAGGCTCAGAAACCAGATGGCAAATAAGAACCCCAAAATTAGTTTTTTTTAAGTCTCATGAGTTTTTGGGGCCCAGTTCATGAGTTATTCAACTCCAGTGTCTGAAGCTGACACTAATGAATTTGTTTTTCTTCCTTGCTGTATGAAGGAGGCTTGTTTTATTATTTGTTGGGTTTGGTTTGTTGTTTTTTTAACTTTTTAGCTTCAATATTCTTGTTCCAGTCTCTGTGAAAGTTTGAAAGTTGGTTAACAGATTTGCTGTTCCAACAGGATGCAGCTGTTGTAGGGAAAAATGGTTTCTCTTGTAGCTACAACCAATTCCATACAGGGAATTGGACTGCAGGACAGTTTAATAGGGAGCCATGGAGAAAAGGGGTGATGTGATCCTGATGATCTGAGCTACCGAGCAGCCAGGCTGATGCACACTGAACCAACCAGTGCTTTCTCAGGATGAGGCTTGTCATTCCTAAAATTTAGATGTTATGGAAACACAGATCACTGTAACTAAATCAAAGTCTTATAAGTCCAGGTGCAATCTTCTGGCCAGACACAAACAGGAGTGGGTATTTTTTTGTCACCATGGTCATTTGGGTATCCAAATGCAGAGGACCTCTAGTCTACAGACAAACTGAAATATCTGGACCAAACACATTGTTTGAGAGTTGTTATAGAGATGGGGAGGTCTACAAAGTGGTTTCCTCTTAACAGCACCATTTCAATTATAGTTGGGTTCAGGTTAAGCCAACTGTTCTTCAACCAGCTGTTGATCTCTACTAAGCAATAAGAATGCTTTAAAATGGTGCAGTTCACATTTATCAAGGAGTTACAAGTGCATATCATCTCTACACTGCTGGCACATAAGCATGCTTCTAACTAATTATCTCAATGGATATATAGGTGTGTGTGTTTTATAGGAAAGAGTTGAGCTGTCCTTGTGGTGCTCCACATGAAGGGCTGGAGATAGAACAAGTGCCCATGATGAACCTTTGGAAATACATCAGCCATTTCTGAACAGCTTCTTACAGGAAGAATAAGTGAGAGTGGTGGTTGACAGCACCAGCTGCTACAAGACAAGAACGGAAGGGCTCCCCCACTTACGTAGAGGAGGAGGTAATCCAGCAGAGCAGCAAGTGCTGCTCTCTGCATTTCAGAGCCTGGTCTAAATCCCAACTGGGAAGGGTCCAAAATGTTAGCATCAGAAGATGGCACTGAAGACTTTTACATTAATTTCTCAATAAGCTTGCTTAGATTGGAAACTGGAGAGTTAATTGTGAGGTAAATCTTCCTTCTATCATAGCCCTGACTGAGCTGCATTGCAGGATTGTACATACTGCCCCCTTTTAACAGGAAAATTCCATCCACTAACTCCCTTCACTCAAACCAGATAGAGACAAAATCCCCATTATCACCTCCACTCCCATGGGACAAATTCTCCAGCTTCACACTTGACATGATACAACAGTTTGGTGGCGAGGAGCAGAAATCCAGACCTTGAATCTTGGACCTTTTCTCATCAAGTGTCATTGTAGGCCTCAGATTTGCTTGAAGCAGCCCTATTTCTAAAAACACTTAACAGCTAAATACTCTAGGAAGAGGCAAACTCAAGTTTCTGCATAGCCACCAATTCTTTTGCAGTGGAAAACAGCTGCATTTGAGCTAAAAGATGGTATGTTCCACAAGTTAGATCTATTACATGAAAAAGTACACTTAAAACTGAGTTCTTTATTAAGTCAATATAAGAAGCTTGGAATTGTACCGGGGAAACTTCAGAAACTTGTTAGAGTGTCAAATGTTGAAAATACTGCGCCAGGACTAGAGGAGGGGATTCTAAAATGCCTCTTATTTTATAAAGCATTCCAGACATAATGACTATACTGTATATCATTCCATATGTTAGTATCATACTGTATTGTACTTGGCACAGTTCAGTTGCCATGCATTACTTTATATAGTTAAATTGCTATACAAATAATAATTACAACTTTAATAAGTAATAATAAATTTATTCTTACCAAGATGGACAGCCTGGGAAACAAAGCTTGTATGTGAAACCTGTGGCTCCTAATAGTAACGGGAAAAGTTTAATTTGGGTCACTGCATATGTATTTATTGAATTAGCTCTCTAAACTTCTATGGAGAGACTTTTTTCCTGAGGAAACTCTTAGATTTAGAAAGGCTAAAGAATTCCTGAAGTATTAATTTTCACACTGAACTTTTTTGCACAGTAGTTACATTGTAGACGGGGAACTAGGTCCTGAATGGGCTAAGATATTAGAGAATCATCTGTTTTGGAGATGGAAATTTAGATTCCTCTGTAAAATCCTTAGAACAGATTTAAACATCTGCAAAAACCAGACCAAAGCTATACCTAGTAAAGTTTTTTTCCCCTCCACCACGCTATACAGTACACTGGCAAATTATGTATTTTGTACGGTAAGCCAAGTCCTTTTATATTATGTTGTATTCTTAGACATTGTCATCAGAAAATGTGTACTTTACACATATGTATCTCACTGTTTGTCTTACATTTGTTATTTGTGACTGAACTAATGGTTTACAGTTCTTGAACCTTGCCTGTTAATGGACTGTTTCTTCTGTCATGGGCCAACGTTCTAAATTTTCTCAACAGTGTTAGGCTGGGGAAGGAAGTACACAATTGCTAAAAGCTGTTTTGAGTCTAAGGAAATTCTGGAGGCAGTCTCTCCTTTTCAAAGCTCAACATTTATGTGAGATATGGTATAAAAACTATATTTGCAAGTAACAGATGGCTCATGGAACAGGTAATTAGGTATTGGTAGCCTTTTATCTCTAGATTACCAGTTCAAATCAGGCAAAATTGGTAGCTAACAGAGACATGTTTGGTGGGCTAGATAAAGTGAGTTGGTAGTCTCAGTCTAGTTTACAAGGAAAGAAGCCCAACACACCCCACAATTAGCATGGTTCCTGGCAGTCTCAATGGAGGCCAACCACAGAAAATAGAGATGAGAGGAAATCTCAGATTTAGAGTGAAAGGTCCTATTGTGTTTTTCTCAATGTCACCAATTGGTGACGTACGGAGGTTTGCAGAAAACATAACTTTTGTGATAATTTATGGTTATTATATGCAGTTTAACACTTTTCTTCAGTTATATTTACTAAAGGGGCTTGGGGCTTAGTTCTTAAACTTAGGTGTAAAGGAACAAGTGAGCATTTTTGTACAATTTGAGGGTTAATGGAACAGCATGAATTAAGAGGATTTAGAAGAAAAATGTTTAATGGCCAATTAGAAACACCAACTGAAATTTTCTTTAGTTGAATACTGAGGGTAAAAATCATGCAGGTTTGAGGACTGAGGAGAACAGCAAGATTCAGTAACTAGAGGGACTCTTCACTGTAAAATTGAGGACCTTGACAAACTGCAGAACCAGAAGATTCAAAACAGACAAACTGTAAAGTGAGCTGAGAAAACTCTTAAAAAGCTAAGAATTGGAAAAACATAGGTTGTTATGACTTGAATCAGCTTTAAGGAATTGAGCATTGACCCTTTCCTGAGATTCACACTGGAATTGTTGAAATTGAGTTTGCATCAACCAGGGGAGGTTATGATATCTGCAAATGAACTGATGTATTGAAAAGTAAAATATCTTGATCTAGAATGATACCTTTAACTAGTTATTTTACTTTCACCTTTCTCCCATTTATTAAGGTTCAAGATTAAAGTGCAGTAATCCTTGTCAATATCTCTTTACAATGGATATATGTATTACCAGAAAATTATAATCCTATGAGAACTAGGTAATAAATGTGTATGAATGAGCTCATCCTTCTGCTAATGCATATCTGTCCCTACAATATATTATTTCTAGTGCTTGTCCAGTCTAGTTTTGACAGGAAAATCATTTTTGAAGAGCTGAATTCCCCATGGTGCTAAACTCCCAGAGACATAGGACATTTTTTTCTCTCAGAAATCTGAAGACATACTGGAGATATTTAAAATAAATTTTACTAATTACCCTGAAATGCTAACCTCCTTACTCCAAATTATCTTCTTATACTGCCTTACACTGTATTTAGTAACTAAGAGACAACTCTGATCATGTATGTTGTCAGTTAACATCCTATCACAAAATAACGTAACAGATGTTGACCAAGACCCCAGAATGCATGCCTTTACAGGTTCCAGTCAAATGGAATAATTTCTAATTGAAATCTGCGTCCAAAACATACACAATCTGCCATTATTTATATGATATAAGGTGTTATACAAAACTACTTTTATTACACCAACAAAAAAAATATCAAGAAGTGAAGGCCAAGACTACCCAAAATATGATCTACCAATATCCTCACTGATTATCATCTCACATCTTCCCACTACAAGTGACATTCCAGACTGAAAGTCAGTTCAAAAAGAAAAAAACCTCACCTATGTTACTGATAACATCTTGAATTCCCAAACTAAAGTTAAGGATCAAAATTTACTTTTTACCATTATATGGCTTATTTACTTTCTGGTTTACACTAAGGTTGGATGAGGACACTAGACTGGTCAATTTCACAGTCTAGCTCCACATAGTAGCAATACTGAAAGGGATTAGTAGTAGTTTTTTAAAATCTTTCTTTCTCTCTCTGTCTCACACACACACCCACCCACCCTTCCTCCATGAAGATTTCTATGCAAACTAAGTTTTGTAACACACTCACTTTGTAAAAAAAGGAACACTAAGCATAAATTAAGTTGACCATTTCCCTTTATCTATCTATCTATATATACACACACACACCCCTAGAACCAGTTTAGATATAAATATTAATCAAATGTAAGTGAAAGAAAAAAGGGAACATTCAGTTCTTGCTTTCCCCTGCATCTCTCTTCACAGATTCTCAACTCAGAGATTTGTAAGACTAAGTTCTATGCTATTATATCCTAATGTATAGGAAGCCATGGACTCCCGTATGTCTACTGCTAGAGGCGTCAATGTTAAATACACACGTATTTCTAATGTAGACTACACGCACTACTGAGCAACGCAAAAGGTATAGCCAAACAGCAAGTGATTCAGTTCTGTAACTTCCATTTGTTCTGCCACACAGTTTCCTGTCCAGGTCTAGAATCTCAATCTTCTTCCTCCCCCCGCCGCCAGCCCCCCTAATTTTGATGCTAATGTGCCAATCTCAATAAAATGCACCCTGGAAAAGGCTAATAATTAACTCCAGTTTTAAGAGATTATTTGTTATGAAAATAAGTTTAGAAAACTAATTTTCCAGAAAGTTAGTGTCAAAACAAAACGATTCTAGTATTTATATGTATAAGCAACAAGGGACACATCAGGAGATCTGAATTTTAGTCCCCAGTGTGCCCCTGACTAGATATGTGACTATGGTCTAGGGCCTTATGCTGAGAGTCCAGGGGGAACTGAGGGAACTCAATTGCGGTGCTCACCTTCTCTGAACATCAGTTTTCTCAACTTTAAAATCAAATAATAAAGTGTTTTGAGATTTCTGAACATAAAGGTGCTATACAAATATAATATAGTTACTAAAATGAATACCAACTTTCTGGAATATTGTTCTGTTCTAACAAATAGGTATAAGATGTAATCAATAAGAGTAGTTTACAGTTTTCTCTAGAAACTAGGTGTAAAAATTATTGGTCTGGTTTTACCCCAGGGGCAGAGCAGGGCAGGCGTTCCCTTTTAGCCAGGGTGGCCTCATGGTCCCCGGAAGAACAGTGGTGGGAAAAAAAACATTAGTAACCTTCTGTAACTATTGTTCTTCAAGATGTGTTGCTCATGTCAATTCCATGCCAGTGGTATCCATAGGGCCAGCTTTAGCACCCTTTGCAGTGGCGTATGTGTGTGCCAGTATAAGGGTGCTGCCGCTCCCCATCCCTGTTCTTTTTTGCTGGAATTCTGACAAAACGGAAGGAAGGTGGATCGTGGAATGGATATGAACAACACATCTCGAAGAACAGTTACAGAAGGTTAGTGACCATTTTTTCTTCTTCAAGTGCTTGCTCATGTCCATTCCATGTCAGGTGACTCACAAAAAGTACCTCTGGAGGTGGGCCAGGAGTTCACAGACATGGCGATTAAAATACCACTCTACCAAAACTTGCGTCGTCCCAGGCCTCTTGCGTGATGGCAGAGTGGGACGTAAAGGTGTGAAGAGAAGACCAAGTCGAGGCCCAGCAAATGTCCTGTACTGGAAACTGAGCAAAGAAAGCTGCTGATGAAGCCTGTGCTCTTATTGAAGGGACTGTCAGAACGACAGGAAGTGTGATTTTTACCTGCTCATAATGAATTTGGATGCAGGCAGCGATTCAGGAGGAAATTGTCTGTGATGAGATTGGTAGACCCTTCATTTGCTCGGCAACTGCGATGAATAGCTGCATGGATTTTCAGAATGGCTTAGTTCTTTCGATGTAGAAAATCAGTGCTCGCCTGATGTCCAAAGTGCAATCGTCTCTCTTTGCTAGAGCTAAGAAGCTTGGAAAAAAGACTGGCAGGAAGATGTCCTGGTTGACATGAAACCACAAAACCACCTTTGGCTGAAATGCGGGGTAAGGATGCAGCTGAACTTTATCCCAGTATAGGGAGGTTCCGATGTTAGAGCCTTGATTTCGGAGACTCACCTCACTTTCCATGACAAGTGAAGAAGTGAACAGGAAGCCATGGGCTCAAAGGGAGGCCCTTCAGGAGTCTGGCCATCATCTCATGGGAGAAGACTGATCCGGATATACAGGTGAAAAGCCAAGATGGCCACCAGGTGTACTCTGATTGACGGTAACACCAGGCCTTGTTGTTTCAAGTGGAGTAAATATTCCAGAATAGAGTGTAATGGTACCTGGATTGGGAAGAGGTTTCATTCCACCATTCAGCAGGAGAAGCTGCTTTGTCAGGTAAGACAAACTAGTAGAGAATTTTCTACTTTCCAGCAGGACTTTCTGAACCTGAATAGAGCAAGCCTTCTCCTCAGGGCTTAACCACGCAACAGTCACACTGTCAGATGTAAGAAGGTGAGGTCCAGATGTAACAGCTGACCATGATCCTGTGAAATCAAGTCCAGACAGTCTGGGAGTGTCCAAGTGGCTGCCACCGCCATGTCCAGTAATATCCAGAACCAATGCTCAGAGGGCCATGCCAGTGCGATCTTTATAACCCACACTTTGTACCTGTTGATCTTGATGAGGACTTTGTGGATGAGATGGATCAGTGGAAAGGCATACATCAGGCCTCCTGACCACTGCAGGAGGAAAGCATCGGGAAGTGAGCTGCTGTAGGGTTCTTGCAGGGAACAGAAACAGTGACATTTCCTGTTCTGTTTGGTTGTGAACAGGTCCACCTGGGGAGTTCCCCACCTCTGAAAGTGGTGGCTTCGAGGTGGCTTCGAGGTGGATCACATGTTCCACACAGAAGTCCCACAGATTAAGTGCCTCTTAGCTGAGGGCTGAGGATCTCACTCCTCCTTGCTTGTTGACATAATACATTAATCGGTATTGCCTGTCAACACTTGTACTACCTTTCCCGACATCTAGGGGGGGGAACGCTTCACAGTCTAGATAGATTGCCCTGAGCTCTCTGACATTTATGTGTAATGTCAGCTCCTCTCTGGACCAGAGGCCTTGGATACTGAGGGAACCAAATTGGGCTCCCCACTCTAGGTCCAAGTCATCTGATACCAAGGAGAGCATCGGGCATGAGGACGCAAAAGGAACCCCTCTTGCTATGTGGGTAGGCTTTGTCCATCGTGCCAATGAAGCAAGTACTCAAGACGGGATCAAAAGATTTATGTCCAGGCTGTCTTGTTGAGGAGTAAACCGACACTAGCCACATTTGCAGGGTCTGAGGCCAGTCTTGCATATTGCACCATGGAGGTACATGCTGCCATGTGACCCCACAGTCTGAGGCAAACTTTCGCTCTGGTGAGTAGTGACCTATGACCTGGGTGATCAGGTTTGATATGGTTTGAAGTCTGGCTTGAGGTAGAAATGCTCTGGCCTGGGTAGAGTCGAGGACAGCCCCGATGAACTCTATCCTTTGTAGATTTCTGTTAGTTTATCAACAGGCCCCGTTCTTGATAGGCAGCCAGTAGTACTGTGATACTGTGCTGGACCTGAGCTTTCGAGTGACCCTTGATGAACCAGTCAGACAAATAAGGGTAAATTTGTATTCCCTGACGTCTGAGGCAGGCCGAGACTACCGCCATGCATTTTGTGAACATCCTTGGTGCTGTTAATAGACCAAATGGGAGAGCTGTGAATTGGTAGTTGTCGTCTTCCACCACAAACCTTAAGAACCATCCATGGAAAATGGAAGTATGCGTTCTTCGGGTCAAGGGAATCATACCATTCTCCTGGATCCAGAAAGGGGATAATGGAGACCAGGGAGACCATATGGAAACTCAGTTTCTTGAGATATTTGTTGAGGCAACGTAGGGCCAATATGGGCCATGGGCCTCCTTTGGCCTTTGGGATTAGAAAGTAATGGGAGTAGAACTCTTTCCCTCTCAGATGTTGGGAAACTTCCGCTATGGCCCCTGCTTGTAGGAGAGCTTGTTCCTCCTGGACAAGTAAGTGCTTGTGAGAAGGGTCCCTGAAGAAGGATAGGGATGGGGGTAGGGGTAGGAAGAAGGGATCAAAATAAACTGAAGGGTAAACCGCACTGCAGTGATGCTTAGCAGCCATTTGTCTGATGTTATAACTGCCCACACAGGGGGAAGGCAGTTTGAAAAGAGTGGGAGGGTTGGATCCTGTGCTAAGTCTACTAGGCCACCACCGGGCAAATCCTCAAATGGCCTACCTGCACCTGCTAGGTAGTGGCTTGAGCCCGACTAGGCAGCACCAGCAGGGATTGACCTTGACGACACTTATAGCTCTTGCTCTTCTTCCTGTAGTGCTTGCTCCTGGCCTGGCACATGAACCACTGCAGTTGCTGGGGCCTGAAATGCTTCCTGGAAGCAGACAGAGTGTACAGGCCTAAGGGGTGGAGTGTGGCCCTGGAATCCTCCAGACTGTGTAGCCTGGTGTCTGTTTAGTCAGAGAACAGTGCCACACCATCAAAGGGGAGGTCCTGGGTGGCCTGTTGGACCTTTGCAGATAGGCTAGATTGGTGTGGCACACGTGCTGTGATGATTTTGAGTGGCACTCACAGCTCCCCCCTTTTGGCCAGGCCCTTCTCCCATGTGGGTCCAGAGGCACGCTGGCTGGAGCCGCGCTGCTCCCAGCCCAAACCAACACTGCGGCTGCTCTCCCTTTCTGGCCCCACCCCTCTCCCACATGGGCGCAGCAACGACCTGGTTAGTCTGCACCACTCTCAGCCCCAACAGTGCTGCACAGTGGCTTCTCCCCTCTCCTGGCCCCACCCCTTTCCCACGTGACATCACATGGGCCCAGCACTGGGAGAAGGGATGGGGCCAGGAGTGGGAGTGGCCACCACGCAATGCTGCTTGGGTCCAGGAGCAGCTCCTGGGCAAGGCACTGGGCCCACAGCACATGGGAGAGAGGCAGGGGAGATGGGGGAAGGTACGGCACGCCACGTCTAAAAAGTTGCCGATCCCTGGGCTAGATGACTATAGCCATGAGGCTCACCGCATAGAGACCACTGACTCCATTGTTCTGGCTGCTGAGTCGGCCACATCAGAGGCTGCCTGGAGGAAAGCTCAAGCTACTGACTCGCCCTCCTCCAAAATGGTCACAAACTCCTGCCTAGACTCCTGAGGCAAGTAGTCAGTGAATTTGGCCATAAATGCCATATATTTTCTCAGCCCTTTTAGGTGTAGGGGGAAGGGAGGAGGGGTTTGCCATAAAACCTTGACAACTCCCTCATGGACAGGAAGGGCCACTCTAGAAGGGGCTGCTGCTGCCAAAATGTCAAAAAGCACATCAGCAGGCTTCTTCAGCCCTTCCACCTTCAAGTCCAGATTTGTGGCTACCCTCTTGAGTAGTTCCTGGTGTGCTCTGAAGTCGTCTTGTAGGACTGTGGCAGAAGGACACACTACCGCCTCATCAGGCGATGATGATGAGGAGGCAGGTAAGGGTGGAGTGGGCAAATGTTCTTTTGCAGCTGGCGTAGCCTTTTCCAGAGGTACCACTGAAGCCCCTGCAGCTTGATCTCGTTCTTCATCCAAGTCCAGGAGCAGGAACGACATTGTCACTGACCATCTCTCAGATGTTCCAGATATCAATAGTTGCAACCCTGGGACAGGAGGGAATCCCCACAGCTTCCAGAACTGCCATGGTCTAAGCTGTTGTGTTGGTGGCCACAAGCCCTGTGGTAGGCTAAGGGGAAAAAACCTGCAGCCATGACTTGGATCACTCGACCCTGGGCAAGATGATCTCCCCTCCCTCTGAATCCAAGGGGTACTCTTCTGGGAACCATGGTGGTGCTGACCTCATCTCCAACTCTTTAGTGCACTGGTAGGTGTGGTGTTCTGATACTGGGGAGTGATGCCAAGACTCTTGTCCATTGGTCCCAAGCATCTAGGGGGCACCGATGGTACTCCAGTGACTGGTAGTGGAGCTCCAGATGCTGACATGGTGGCTCCTGGGATCGGTGCCGGGACCCTAGTGACCTATGTCAAGGGTCCGGAGATCAGTACCGAGGGTCCGAAGAGTGGTACCAAGAAACCGACTGTCGGCAGCAGTGTTCTGGGGACTGGTGATGGAGTCCTGGTGACCACTGTTAGGGTTTCAGTGACGAATGAGGGATCGGAGAGTGGTGTCGAGGCACTGGGGATCTGTGGGCTTGCCCCTGGAACTACTCTCGGCCAGCTGCCCCAGCACGAGGTCTTGGTGCAGAGATCTATCCTTCTGAGGAGTGGGCGGCACCAGGAGCAAGAGCAAATCCTTCGCTGCTTCTAAGCCCTCAAGTGTAAAGGGAACCACAAGGTGGCGGGTAGCCCTACCACTGCCAAGAGTCAGAGGCAGGTCTCAGGGAGGACTGGGAGAGCTAATGGGTGAGATGTAACTGACCTGAGTTCCGGGGAAGACGAGAGGCCCAGCGTGGGTCTCGGTTCATCCCCTGCTCCTTGCTTGTCCTTCTTAGGGGCCAGTGAGCGCTCTCTTCAAGCATGCAGCTTCTTGTGCCTCTTCTTTGGCACTAGGGATGGTGACTGGTGCTGGTGGGGTGCTTCAAGTAGATGCCAATGTACTAGGCATGGAATCTGAGAGGCCAGGCTCAGAGTCTGGTCTGAGAGCAGACGCCATCATGAGTGCTCTTAATCTGATGTCCCAATCATTTTTAGTGCAGCATCTGAAGTTTCTGCAGATCCTGCATTTGTCTCGAACATGACTCTCACCCAGATGCTTTAAGCAGCTCTGGTGAGAATTGTTCATGGGCATGGGCTTCTTACATGAAGCACATAGTTTGAAGCTCAGGGGCAGGGGCATGGCCCGCCCCTGGTGCTATGTCCCCAAGGGACTAACTAACCTCTAACTCTAAATGTATCTAACAAACTACGTACACTAAATTTACTGATGAGACCACTGGTAGAAGGCTTGCTGTGGAAAGGACATTCCAGCACCGACAATGGCAATAAGAAGGAACTGGGGGAGGGATGAGCAGCCGGCGTCGCCCTTATACCAGTGCACATGCACATCACTGCGGAGGTGCTGAAGTTGTCCCTACGGATACCACTATGTGAAAAATCTCTGGCACAGGCGCATGTAGCATGCACACACACCTGACATGGAATGAGAATGAGCAAGCACTCAAAGAAGAACAGCTTGTACCCTAGAACCCCCCACTCCCAAGGGCTTTCTATTCCTAGGGATCTAAAATGAATTAGGCAGATCTGACTGATTAAATCACTAGACAGGTAATGGCATGTGAATCTTAAATCTGAATTTAATTTTTCCCCCTTAAGTCATTTTCCACTGTTAAACTCACCCTTTACAGTCAAATTCTATCATTCAGATACATAGTTACTCCTCCCATTTCAAAATGTTGGCTTTTCAGATCCACAGTTTAACCAATCACCACCAATAACTGAAAATTAAAAGACTATTTTGAAAAGCATGAGTTTTGTGAAAGGAAACAAGCAAGCACTGGGCCCTCCTCAAATTAAAAGAGCAGTCAGTATAAATGATCTATATATATAATGTAGAGCCCATAAACCAATTCACTATGAACATAAGCAGATGCTACTCCACTAATATCAACGAAGTGGCATCCACTTATACCAGTGAGGAATTTGACATACATACTGTTGTACAATAGGTCTGTTGGATTTAATTTCTCCTGATTTTTTGCACATAACTGGATATCTGATTTGAAAAGGCAATAGGAATGGATGAACACCAATCCTCTCTCCTACAAGAAAACTGAGAGAAAATAGAACAAATAGTAGCATTTCTGAACTTCACACAAGACTCTTCATATATCAGTTTTGAGAGTCTGACACTCAGTTCAGATGTTCATGGGCTGCCAGCAGAGGAATTTAAGTCAGTCTTAACTTTCAGAACATAGACATGGATCCCAACCAATGGGTATTTTTTAAAATTACCTGCATATGATTTGCTCCAGTAAAAGCTAAAGGAGCAGAAGTTAAAGTAAAAATGGAAAGCCCTAGAGCATTTGAAAGATACACAGTAAATGAAAAGCACTTTTATTCTTAGAATTACAAGAATGGGTTAAGTATTATAAGCATTGATAATATATTTCTGCAATGAGTATTTTTTTAAAAGGGGAAAGTAAAATATATTTTCTTTTTTCATTACCGTTAGTGAGCATGTGAAAAGAGACAGTGATTAGATTTTGTTCCTGGGTTGGTAAAATGTTTATATTCTGCAAA
This sequence comes from Mesoclemmys tuberculata, assembly GCA_007922155.1. NCBI lineage: Eukaryota > Metazoa > Chordata > Testudines > Chelidae > Mesoclemmys > Mesoclemmys tuberculata. The sequence continues at coordinate 33,959,682 of ML675610.1, forward strand.
AGTATGTATGCATATTTTTAGCAAATTAGTTACAACTGAATTTGATTTTCTCTATATTTATATTGCTTTCATTTATTAGAAGTTACTAGCTCCCTTTTGCCACAATGCTATAACATTCAAATTTTCTGATCTTCATGTTGTTCTAGGTGAAGAAAGAATAAACTTTATCCTTAATGATCCAACATCAACATGATCCATAATCAGTCTTTTTTCTGTGCATATCTATTTTTATTTTTTATAACTATGCTACTCCCTGTATACTGGAGAGGAAAGTCAAGATAGAGGAAAAGTAAACAGGAAACACCAAATAGTGCTATTTTTAAAAACTATGTTGCTTTTAAAGTACTACTCAATCATCAATTATGTTTATGGCCAAAAGAAGACTGCACATTCTGTTATACTACAGACTTTCAAAGAGCAGTTGTGCAACTTGCAAACTGCAATTGGTTAATGAAGCTAAACTTAATTAGTTCAACTTTCTTGCAGAACACATCAAACAACACTATTTGATGTATTCTGTAGATGACCAAGTCTCCTACAGCTGGCTAAGTGTCACAATGAAAAGGCATCTATACTTACTTCTGGGAACTAAAATGAGCTGTTCTAAGTGGAGCTTTTCTTCCATTTTCTGAGGCTGCACTGCTCTGACCTTCCCAAAATCAATCCTTTGCGGATTAACATGTAAAGCAGTGTCGAATTAATTTCAGAAAGCGAATATGAGATCAGCCCAGGATCATACAAAACTTCTAACTCCTAAATACACTAATGCTTCTAGCCGCTCAATGAGAAGTTGTCAATAAAAAAAGGGTGGGGGCAGTTAGAGGGATTTGAAGCGTGGAGCAATCTATCAGGCTAGTTAAAGCTTTGCCTACTTCTGTGGCATGGCTAATGCATTCCTCTAGAAGTTAATCCTATTTCTAAAGACCCTCCCGTGAGGAGCACATAGGCCGTGCCGAATGAGAACTAAAATGCATTAAAATTCTCAACAACGTCACCAAAAGGCACACTATTAGATTGTGAGTGTCGACAATAAGATGGTTCATTAAAAGTGCAAGGTCTTAAAGAATCAACTTTTGTTACAATATAGTTGATAGAAAATATCCAAAACATTTGAGACACAGCTGCAACCAACATCTTTTTATATTAGACACTTAAGAATTCAGATTAATCATTGCCATAAAAAGCAAGCTTACATGATATGACAATAACATTAATATTTTCATGGAGAACACAGTTTCTATAACATTGCATATCTATTACACAATAGCATAACCTAACCAGTTTTAAATAATATTTGAAGTGTAGAATTTATTCAGTTTTTCATACAGCTACTCTACACATCTGAACACATTTTCAGTGTTTTGTTCCTTGTGATTCAAGAGATAAAAAAGGTAAGTAATCAAAGTACTATTGGAGAACTTCACATTTTAAGTGTAATGCAATTGTTAATAGTGTTATCAGCTCTGTTCAGGCTGAACAGGACAATATATACAGATTATTAATACCACTGCCCAATATTGATTTGAAATTAAATCTTGACCAGGGAGTTTGAGCCTCAATAGGTTACACATTGAGGAAATGTTAGAATGCTCTAAAGTATCACTGGGACAAGTTTTGCTGTAACGTCAATAGCATTAGCAGTGCTACAAATAATCAGTGACATGAATCCTCATCATATAGTAGTAAAAAGAGGGTGAAGTGGAAGATGTTGAAACACAAGAAGCAATATACATAAAAAAGATCTATTATGCATGAGAAAATGTGGACTGGTGACTATAGCAAAAGGATGGGAATCAGGAGCGTCTAAATATAGGCCTAAGTATTTCTGAAGAGACAATCCTGTCCTCTATTCATGTGTATTTAGGCTACCAAAAGCAACAGAACTTGTGTAATACTGCTGCCTTAAGATGGGAGGGGGAAGAATTGGGAGAGCCCACACAGCAAATGAACATACCCTTTTGGTGCTGCAAAGCCACACTCCATTTAGGTTCTCTGTGCATTGCTCCATAGTCCATCCTGGGAGTGGCCCATTACCCTCTGCAGAATTGAGGCAGTAGGACCACTGAACCTAATCAAGCCCCATGCTTGGAGTGATGGTTGTTAAGTGACTGCAATGGTATCATGAAAGGTTCCCATTCCTTCCCACTTCACTTCCAGGGAAGTAACTATTATCCAGGACAGTTACTTAGTCTGTGAAATGAGAACAGGATTTTTGGCAAGATGCATAAACACATGAAAGTCGTTTCACTATTTTAGTCAACAACATAAAACTGGGTAAAATATAGGAATGTAGGCATGAAAGGGAACTTCCTGGGCCATCAAGTCCAAGTCCTTTATTAAAGGACACATTGTCAGATAATCCCAGCCACGAGTTCATCAAGCTCCATTTTAAAACTAGTTAGGTTGTTTGCCCCCTACTACTCCTATTGGGAGGCTGCTCCAGAACCTCGCCCCCTCTGATGGTTAAAAACCACCTTCTAATTTCCAGCCTGAATTTATTCAGGGCTAGCTTATACTAATTTATTCTTGTGCCAACGTTGGTCATCTTAATGAGCTCTTCTCCTTCTCTGGTGTTTACTCCCCAATGTATTTACAAAGAGCAATCAGAGCCCCTCAGCCTTCATTTTGCTAGCTCTTTTACTCTCCTCTTGTATAACAAGCTTTTCATTCCCTGATCATCCTAGTAGCCCTTATCTGCACCTGTTCCAGTTTAAACCACCTTTTCTTGAACACGGGTGACCAGAATCGTACACACTATTTTCAGATGAGGTCTTACAATGCCTTGTACAATATCATTAATATTTCCATGTCTCTACTGGGAATACCTCAATGAAAAGCATATGATACATATGGAATGAGAAATTCTAGGTGATGGTATTCACTGATAAGGTAGAGTGAACTGGGTATTTCCTGGCTCACACATCAAGCAGAATCTTTATTACCGGTAGTGATATGTGTGTCAGAAACAATGCAGCTTGATTTTCAGATCCCAAAATAGTTTAGGGGCTGGCAGTTAGAAAAGTTTTTATTTTACCTGTAATCTGAGCAAGTTTGATATGGAGTCACTGAGAACAATAAACATGGAAACTTTGAAAGATGAAATGCCATCTTTCATATTCTAACCACATTTTATTCTTAGTACAGAGTTGCACAATAATTTACTTCAGTATGTTAGCTCAATAGATCAAGAATTATGGTTTGACTATCTACTTGATGCCTCCAATTCAGAAGAGGAATAAAATCCAGTTTTCTAGGCTAATGTATTATGGCAGAAATCATACATGATTTAACTATTTATACTCAATGCTTTTTTTTTCTTTTTTAATATAATGGTTTGCCAGCATCCAACTGTAAATGAAACCAAAGACAGATAACATTGGACAGTGTTAATCCCTCACTAGTATAACATGAGTTAAATGGTTGGTGGTTCCAGCAACCCATTATTTCTCTACATTATTAACTTTCATTTACATCTGCTTTACTGTAATACAATGTGACACACACATCCTATTGTGGAGACACTTTAGTGTAAGAGAGAAAATTTTAACTGATATTTTCCATTATTTCTGAATATTGCAAACTGATCAGATTCAGGATGGAAATACAAGTTCAAACTTTTTTTCTTTAATGAAAGTTATTTAAATTCATTTGGCTTTTCTTTCAATAAGGGAATTGGAGAGGCTAGTGAAATACTGGCAATACATTTTCACACACTAGAAACACAGGAGATGATGCAAAAGCATAATTTCCACAACATTATGGACAGGTATAAATTTACCTGCTCTCATTGGTGTAGAGGGGAAAGCTTCTGTTTTAGCTCATTCTTGAATCCATCACCAAAAGCACCCAATGTCTCACGTCATATGACATGGCTATTTAACAGAGAAACTTAGTAGCTGATTTTTCAGCTGGAACACCATAGGTGCACTGCTATCGGTGTGCCCAATCTTTCAAGGCACAATTCTAACAACTTCCTGATAGTAAAGCAATAGAACACAGCTTTAGAAAATTCTTATTATGGGTGATACCATAATGTTAGTTGATTTATAAAGCATTTTTTACCACATCTGTAAGCAGTATGGTAACGGCTAGCTAAACATTAGCCAAGTGGATAAAGATGCATTGCCATAATTCATTCTTCAATTCTCATCGGAACTGCACAATAAATACTCATTCTACATTCCATTATTAATGTGGGTTTATAAGCACTTAACTGAGAATCTAGTACATGCCATCCTTACAGAAGTTGCAAATCCTGACCTATATTTGTGTTTAGAAGAGATCTGAAAGTATGATTTCACCCAGTGGGTTGAAACAGAATAACTAATGCTAATTTGTAGACTATCATATGAAATAAATTAATCTGGAGGAAAATGTTTGATCCCAAATTAATGCCAACTTTACATGAAATAACTTGTATTCCTGAAGCCTCTTTAGATGTATGGTCAATACAGAGCTGGCTACAACATATTTTCATATGATTCTACAGTACTTTTAACTTTCTCTTGCATTCCCTAGAGTATTTCAGACCCAGGAGATATCATCTGTGAGAGAATCTTGAGCCAATACTATCCATGTAATTTAAAGAGTATACTCATTTTCCTCAGATCAGCACTCAAATTTCATAACGTAAGACCCATCTCACAGCACAAGTGAAGTGAGAAAATAATACCTGAACTTTAGCCATGTTTTGAAACCTCACACTTCTAGGATGAGGAAAACGGGTACAATTTTCTTGTGATTGTTTTACACCACCAGGCAACAGAGGTACAATCAACAATAATTGCTTACTCAAAATGTGATTTTGAGGGTGTTTCCAAAGATGGCAGCTGACAGCATTTTGTTTCATGCCTGTTAATAAAATGAGAGGTGTATCTCACACTTGCTTTGTGACTGGTTTGACACCATAGCTGTGCTATGCCACAAGCAAGCAGCCTCTTGGGGAGCGCTTTGGTTACTCACAACCTAAAAGATATGCATAATGTGTGTCAAAAGGCTGCAGCCCCTACAGAATAATGCTGTACTACAGAAAGGTCAGTTACTTTATGCAGTTGAACTATATGTAATTTAAACATTAAAAACACACTGATCACTTAAAGTTGGGAAGACAGCAACAGTTCTGGCTGCTATCTAGACAATGATTTTGTATGGCCTAACCACTAAATAATAAACTGTTAATATTATCCTGACATCGGTAGGTAAGCCAGTGGGCCTGCCAGCTATATAATGTTGCCCCCACACTACATGACGCATCTGGAAAATACTGCTCAGAATAATCCATCATGGAAAAATATTTTTGATTATCCACTAGGTCTCTGGTCTTTTAGCAAATATGTTTCAGATCATGCTATTCTCAGACAAACATATATACCTAATTAAGGAAATCCAATACAGTTTGGACTGACACTTTTTTCCTTCCAAAAGGATTTCATCATGCCCTAAAGCTGAAATAAAAATAGCTTTTTCTTTATCTTTTTAAAATTTTAATTGGAACCTTAATTCAGTACTAAAAATTATGTGCAGGCAATGCTCATTTCAAAATTTTTAAGCCTCAGTTTTCTGAAGGTAGCAAAATTTGTACTTAATTTTCCATATCAGAATATCAATTATTATCAAGTTACCAAGATAAGCCACTTAAGGGGAATAAATGCTTTACTATGACAGTAAAGGAGAGGGTCATCATAACCTAGAAAGGGTAAGAATTATTGAACTGCATTTGGTATAGAGATGCTCATAAATACTTCAGGGGATATCAGAATAGTTCAGATGTTGCCACTGTTTATTGTTTATGCAATGCCTGGCAAAAATTCTGATAGTCTTGCATACAGATATATTGCAGATGCAATTCCTTTTAATATGTCTCTATATCTATCTATCGATAGATGAGGTACATTTATGAAGTAAATATTTTTCAATAGTGCAGATTTCCTAGTATAATGCCACTGTGCACTGAAAGAAACTATTACATAATGCACATCTGCTCAGTGTTCTGGGAGGAGAACCCAGCTCTTGTTGTCCTGATGCGGGTAACTGGACCAGCAAGGGTCCGTACCCAATCCCACTTTCTTAGCCTTCTTAGTTGCAAAGGATCAGCTTCTGTCTGCACGTTGTGTCTTCTGCAGAGATGGGAAAGAGGAGTAGCACCAAGAAAAACCCAGTGCCAGTGGTGCGCTCTGCACTGAAGTTGATGTGCTCAGCACTGAACTGGCACAGGAGGGCTCTGAGGTTGGTCTCAGTGCCGCCTCTATGAGCAGGGCTTTCATCTGGATTTCTCTGTCATTTTTGGTTCTTGGCCTGAAGCCCAGGCAAATGTTGCACTTGTCCTTCCTATGATTTTCCCCCAGACATTTTAAACAGCCGCCGTGGGGGGGGGGGTCATTAAGCAGAAAGGGCTTGTTGCAGGTAGCACAAGGTTTAAAACGCAGGGAACAGGGCATGCCCCACTCCACAGAGAATGTTCCTAACAGGACTACTCAAACTAAACTAAAAACTATATACAAATAACTTGGGAAACTAAACTATAAAAACTAAAACAGTACTGAGCACTGGCAACAGCAAGATAGAGAAGGGTTCCAGTAACCATCGTGGACTGAAAGAAGGAATGAAGGGGTGCAGGGCCGGTGCATGAGTTTGGGGCTCCAGAGGGCATCAGAGCCAGCCCAACGGATACTGCTAAGGGAAAAAAATTCTGGGAGCCATGCACGTGCACACACCTAGAATGGAATAGACATGAGCATGCACTTGAAGAACTAGTAGACCCAATGCTACTGAGTTCTCTAAAAAGGGGTGGTCAGCTGAAATCTCCCTCTCCATGAGCTCTCTGATATCAGGCCTAGGCAACTCACCACATATATCATTCACCACTCCAAGCAGAGAAGAGAGTGTCTGTCTCATACTTACCCCATGATTGAGGGAAAGTTGTTTAGAGAATAGTCAGGCTGCTACCTGCCATTATTTACCATAAGAAATGTTTGGTGCCTGGCCAGGACCCAAATTTGAATTGCTTTGATACCATAAGCATCAAGAAGGTGATTTACAGTTCCTGGTCTCCAGGAAAGCTATCAGTAGTGGAAGACATTGCCCCAAAGCTGACAGAGTCAGATCAGGTCTCACAAAAATATCAGTTAAAATTAACAGAGTTTGAGGCCCCTTCAAACTTGCTAGACTGGATGGAAATCGAGAAAAAAGAAGAAAGAAGAAAACTCTCATGGTTCCATCTATTTAAGAAGTTATGCCTCATACATCACCATAATAGCCAAACACCTCATTAAAAAAATCACTACTCCCTTTTGCTAAGTGTCCTAATGTGTTCATTTTGGTGGCAAGATAAACTCAGCACTAGGTGACCAGACTGAGAAAAGACCATGATGATTCTCTCAAAACTGCTTTAATTGCTTACTCTCTTCAACTCTGACTTGTAGGGACTGATCTGTATGAAGAACAACATTTCCAAATCCATGGCCTGGATTGTCACCCGTCCTCAACACAACACAAATAAAGATTTCTAAAATACCTCAGACCCTAACTAGCAAGAGGTCCTGACCTTCAACTTTGCTAGCTCAACCCAACCATGCTAGCAGAGATAAGTAATCAGACCCTTATTTTCAAGCTAAAAGAAACTTTTCCAGCCAGTAGGGCAAGTTTGCTGCAGTCCCTATCAGAGGTATTGACTTTGGGAGGACGCAAAGTGTTGAATGAGAGCAGACTGAATGCAAAACATAAGTTTGACATACAGAACTTTTTCCAGACTGGTCTTCATTAAGACCGATGGGGCTAAAGGAAATTTCATGGCATTCAAATGCAAAATTTCCTTTTCGCTATTCCATAAAAACAAGGAAACTTCCTTAGTATTAGAGGAAATACGCAAGAACGCCTGGAGTCTGAAACCATAGAGATAATTCATATGAGAGATTTGTCAGTTTGACAAGTTCCACCATTTCAGTTGCCAAAGTTTCAGGAGGCTATTGACCTATGCTATATCTTAGCTACACTAAACCCTTTAAGGAAACTTCAACCTACATTTATGGACAGTTTGAGATTTTAAGGGCTTCAGAGAAACTGTCAACATAGGATAACAAAGATTAATTTAAAATAAAGGTTTCCTCAGGATTTCCGAGCATCCCAATATCAAAAAATATCTACGATGGTATTGGAAAGAAACATTATCTAATTCTTTAAGGGTAGGTGACTATGGTAATGAGACCAAAAATTCAAAAACCTGCACTGTAGTTTTTAAAATGTACACATATTTAGATTATATTTTTAATTGCATCAGAAAAAGAAATAAAGCAGCACTTAAAGAAGTCAAAATTTATCAGTCTAAAGAAGGCTCTTTGTTTTTGGTATTGACTGATTTTTGGTATTTACCAAAAAATTCCCAGGTTTTAAAAAGTTGGTATTTGGGTTTACTGATTTTCACCTCGATTTTGGCTTTTTCAGGACCCAGGAATTTTTCATAGGGGAAGCAGATGATGAGGCTGTATTGACGGCCAGCAGGTCTGTTGGACCTAGCCTCAATAAAAAACATTCTGTTCCCCTCTTGATCTTGGCCTTTCAGCATGGCCACACAGGGGAAATGGACAGGGCTGTGAAGGGCCAGAGTCCAGAAAGAGTTCTGCCCAGCAGAGAGGCCAGTACTTACAGTGTGCAGACTTCTATTCCCCTCCAAACCCAACCCTTCAACATGGCCCTGTCTGCTTTCTCTTTGTAATGGGGAGCAAGATGGTCAGGGAGCCAGGTAGTGGCAGCTGAGACTGCCCAGCTACTGCAGGGACAGGACCACAAGCAACAGAAGTCTTCAACTGCTATATTGTAAATCCCACTTTCCTTCCATCCTCTGTGAGTATCAAGAACTCCCTGCTCACCCACCGCCCTTCATTCAGTTTTTACCCATTTTCACCTGCATTTCAAAATTTGGGAATATACAATTATAAATTCCCAGGAAACTCTTAAAAAAATAAAAACTGAAAATGAAGGACCTTAGGATTCTAGTGAAAAATAAAATTATAAAGGTTGTGCTAGATCAGAAAATTGGATAACTGCTAAACATGTTCTGTGAACAAAACATGTGGGTACAGATTGCCTCTTCACTAAGCCTGCAAATATTCTTAAAGTGTGTCACCTATGATCACCTCTGGAGATGGGTTTGTTTGCCAGCCTGAAATGGCAAAAAACTAAGGATACCATTTTTAAAAGCCTGCTGATTCCACTGAAGTCGGTGGTAAAACTCCCTTTGATTTCAATGGAGCAGAGCTAAGCAAAAACTGAGCATACTTTTGAAAAATGTCACCCTAAAACACTTCATCAGGCTCCTGCTAATGGGTAAGTAGATAAGGACCATACTCTTCACAACTGTCTCCAATTCCTTTAGTTCTTTACTTTATCTTGAACCTAGGTTGTTGTACCCTCCTTCCAAGTTTTCTAGAAGGCTTTCTACATTGAATGACAGGAGGGTGACCAGATAGCAAGTGTGAAAAATTGGGACAGAGGATGGGGAGTAATAGATGCCTATTGAGAAAATAGCCCCAAATATATCTACAGATACCTATATAAGAAAAAGCCCCTATAAAATTGGGATATCTGTCACTGTAAATGAGAGTCTATGACAGTTTCCTCTAATTGTATTCACCAGCCATCTACAGTATGTAATCTTTCAGTTTCTTATATTCTTCCCAGTAGTTCTATGGAAGTTGGGCCTGGTGCTAGAGATGAGAAAGGATATAGAGGGACACATTTGTGGTGAAAGACTACCTAGAGACAGAATGTTTGTTTATTCATTACTTCAAATTTTTTAATGCTACTATAGGTGCCCCTTCCACAAATTAAAAACCACATCTGATGTGAGAATCATTGCACAATGCAGGATTTCAGACAGGTTTTCAAACTCCTTATCCAAGATAAATTTAAATATCTAAGTGATAACCTACACAAATCTTTAAAAGTTCCATTAATCTCCTTTAGTTAGAATTATTTGTTGGTAAAATCAGAATTATTATTATTTGTATTGAGGTAGTGTTTAGGGGCCTCTGTGTTCCCAACGTGCTCATATTTATAACAGAAAGATGATCCTTGCCCCAAAGAACTTGCAATCTAAGTAAATGGTAAGTAACTAGCGAATAAGACGTAGACTAGTTGTGTGTGTTCACTTAAAATGGGGGTGATTACATCACACTCTCTTCCATGAACATTTCATTCACTGAAATTTCATTCATCGTATGGGTCACTGATTTCGTATTGGTACTTGATGCATATGCACTATTCAAATGCTTAAAGTTAGTTACACATGTGCTTAAGCACTTTACTCTATTGGAGCCAGACTGCATTTTAAATGAAAGAACATTTGATTAAAGAACATTGAAATGTGACTTTTCAGTATCCATATTTTCAAGAGTCCTCCAATTCATTAATTCAAATCTAATATTAAAACACTAACACTGTTTAAATGCTGCTTAAAGGTCTACGAATGTCTTTTGACTGAATGACTTACGTTTTCCTGGTAACTACTAGTATGGCAGTTGAGGACCTGCTGTAACTTTTTTCTCTTCATTCCAAGTTGTTCTGAGGCTGAGAAAGATGTTCAACAAGATCCAGAAAATGCTTTCTGATGGACTGAAAAGCATTTCTCTAAGTAGATTAAAAGACTACAAGAGTCAAGATGTTCCTATTTGTGCTCCACACAATGATACTTTTAAAGAGACTGTGTTAAAACTGTTGCTATGGTGTCCCTATTCTAAGGCTACATGTTGACAAGTATGCCACTTAAAAAAAAATAAAACACTTGAGCAGAAGTCTGCTGTTTATCACTAGAAATAAGTGGTTTTATGTAGGTGCTTCAGCACATTCAAAGTTCTCATCTACCTCAAACAATACCTAAATCTACAATATTTGGTATATAGAAAATTAAATATCATAAGGCTGTTTTTCTTCTCCATGTCATAACTTAAACCATAAAATGAAAGTCTGTCCTGGGGGACAACTGCTTTTGAATAGTTAGTTGAGAAAAGTAATCCAGTGTCTACACTCACACTGCATCAATCTAAGTACATTGACCATGGCTCTATGATGCTCAGGGAAGTGGTGTTACTTGTTGACCTAACTGGGTGCTTACGTTGTTGAGAGACAAATTTAAGTGTAGACACATGCATAACTAGATAGATGTAAGCAGACCTACACCAATCTAATTTTTTAGTGTAGACTAGATCTGAGTATCAACAGTTACTCAAGTCTCTTTCCCAGGTGCTAAGCATGCTGCTTCTGCAGCATTTTGAGAACTGGCTGGCCTGTGACATACTTGGATGGGCAATCAATTGGGTTTCCTATACTGTAGTGCCAATTTCCACCAATAGCCAATACTACATAGCCAGAGGCCTAATTTTTAAATAGGGACTTTTATGACTCTTATACACTCTTTTAAAGGCACGCTGAATTGAGTTGAATGTGTATGAACAAATAACTACATGCAGTGTTGCTGTAGCCGTATTGGTTTCAAGACATTAGACATACAAGATGGTGAGGTAGTATCTTTTATTAGACCAACAGCCTGAATTTTGAATTTATTCCCTTTTGTCAGTTTATACTAGAATCTTGATGCTGTAGTTTCCCTCTTTTCCCCAAATGAAAGACCTGGGGCCTTTTTCCACACTTCAAATATTTTTCCCTGTGTATAGGAACCTTGAATGTCATGAGACAGGAACAGAGGATAAACAGTACATCTGGAACAAATGAAGAATTGGAAGGAACTCAACATTTCTGTAATTTTCCTCAATTAATGTTTACTTAATTAAACTTATCTAGATACTAATTTATCTTCATAAAGGTTTTTCTTTTGAGTGATTTTTCAGATAGAAGTATTTTTTCCCACCCATATAGACCTGTCGTCCATACACAAAACTAAAACTAAGGATGTGGATGCCTGTTAACCTTTACATCACTCATAGCAGTGTTACCTAAAATTAAAAAATTTGTAATTACTACCAATTAAATCTCATTACTTTTTTTTTTAATTTAAGTATCCTACCACACCATCATTTTTATGCTTCAAAATTACTACAAATTATCCATAACACTTAACTTCTGTGAGTTTGGAGGCTCACAACTTACTACTACTAAGGCCTGGTCTAAACACAGTTTTGAATCAGTTATGGGGATATATATTTATTTTATTTTTTTTACTTATAGTTATATTGGCACAGCCTCTGTTGTGGACACACTAATACTGGTATAAAGCTGCATCATATCAGTATAGCTTATTCCCCTTCCCATATAGGAATAAGCTGTAGTGATAAAAGCACATTTATGCTGATATAACTGCACCCACATTAGGAAGGCTATACTATTTGAACTATACTAGTACGATTAAAGCAGAACAATTTTTTTTATTTAGACAAGCCCTTAGATAAAAAGAGAAGCTTACTGTGCATCACATGTGCTGCTTACTTCATTGGTCAGTGAAACAAGCTCACTATTTGGGAACCCTCCTGGTGACTTGTGGAGGAAATTTCTTGTTTTAGTGAATTTACAGCAGTTGTTGGGTTTCTGAGTAAGAGTACGTTATTGAAGTTCAAAGAAAAGTAGTGCTTTTGGTACACTTATCTAAATGTTGATCTTACGTTTTAAAATATTTTCTTGGATATAAGCTAGAATAGGTTTTTAATCTTTTACTTCTCATATTAGTAAATTATGCTTATGCTGTACTTTGGTAAACAGGATTTACTCAATGAATCAAATTTACAGATTAGTTTCTTTATTGATCACAACTGTTTCATGCAGAAGATCAATGCTAATGTACTTTAAATCTTTAATTGCTAATCCTTTTTTAAAAATTAACATTGATGTTGGTTGGCATAATCCCTACTAATATAGAATTTAATTTGTTTGGTGCAGTGCAGTACTTTCTGATATCACTTAATGCAATCATAGAAATAAAGGACCACTAAGTAAGCAATTAATTATTTTTCTGTTTAAAAAAGTGAAAATGGTGCACCTTAGCAAAAGAATTCATGATGAGTTCAAGATAATAGATGTTCAAACAATCATATTTTTGTGTGATATTTATATATAATTAATATAAAGTGTATGGCAATAAAATCATCGTATGAAATGGGTGGACAGCAATACTGCTTTAACTGAAAAGTTTAATGCCACCTTAATTATGGAATTGCAGCAAACACCTCTAATAATGTTTCATTTGTCATGTAAACCCTAGGAGTTGTCAGCAAATACACATAAGAAAATAGTGAGTAAGGTATTTTTTTTTTGTTTACACACTTTTACCTTACCTTGTTCTCTTTAATGAATGTGAAAACTGTGCTATTTTTACACTTTGTAACATATACAAGAAAACATACCACATTTCCATTCTTTTAAGTGTATTATAGGTGCACCGGTGAGCCCTGTATATGATTGCCTAACATTTTCTATTATAAAAAATTCTTGCAATTTTGGAGTGGGGAAGGCAATGGGTTGTTTTATTTTTGTTTTTGAGAAGCTCCAACACTTCGAAGTTTTGTAGCAGACCATTAAAATTTGGCAGGAATAAAGCCCTTGACCTAGACAAGTGCCTTTTCTTTGTTTCAGGAAATTCCAGTTGGGCTTAGCTGGGTTGTAAAGGTGTTAAAAACAATCATTTTTTCCCTCTCTCGCTTCAGTTATTTTGGCATCCTTCCAAATTCTTTTTAAGGAACTGAACATGGACTTCCGAAAATGTCAGACCGAGGTTGCCACCAAAGCTATAGCAGCAATGTACTGGGAATGCTTGGGATTTGTTTTTACCTCTATTTTTTTAATGAAGTTTTTGTGTACATAATTATGTTAAAAGAAAATTAAATTATTTAAGGTTGCAGAGTCGAACACTTGAAACCTTATAAAATGCCAGGTTTACAGTTGCCCATCATTACCCTGGTTTATTGCACCCCTCCACAAGCTGCCTGGGCCTGCTAATGGTATTAAATACAGTTTAGTATGTAACAGAAACTTCATCTTTAGTCTTCCTGTAAATTTTTTACTAGATAAAATAGAACATCTCTAACTGATTTTATTTTTAATTTTGTTTTGCTAAGAGCATTCCTACTTATTAATTGTGTAAGTATGTTTGAAGTCTATTATCACAATTATCCAGACCAGTAGAAAAATGTTTCATATCTCTGGTAACATTGGAAAGTTTTGTCCCAGGATCCCTGTCAGACTGAAGACACAGTATTAATTTGTGGTTCAAAGGTCACTCACTGATAACTTCTACCTTGCCTTTATTATGAAAAATGCATTCATAACCTGAGTTAGCTAACCTGAGATCAAATCCTAGTAATCTGTAGTTCGTAGTTTTTCACATGAATTATCAGTGAATAATTATTACAATATAATGAATTATGAATAATTATATTAATGTGAAAACTACAGATGCCTTGTCCACTAGTATTTTGTCTTCAGTTGTGAACACATTTTTCATAGTAGACATAAAGCCTTTGATAAGTCCCATTCTGGTTATAAGCTTTGTGTCAGCAGCACTTCTTTTTCACCCCAAACCTGCATTACAGTGAGATGCCACCAGTTTCTCAGGTCCAGAAGCAGTGTTCCATTATCTGCAGCTGCTCTTTGAATGCCACCACCAAAACTGGTTCTATGGCCCACAGCAATCTGTCCCCCAAGAAATCATGTTTCCCACTCCTTTGGTTATTTTTGCATCTCCAGGATCGTCCATCCTGTGCCTGCAATGCTCATGACAATAGCGCAGAGCTCATGCTTCTGTCAGAGACCGTGGACAGAGAAGAGGGCCATATAGGTTCGTGGGATTTTGAAAAAAGGTCATGAAAATTATGGGATACAGATAACAAAGGGATGGAGACATTTGCAAACTGAGAAGTTGACCCCATCCTCCAATCACTCCTGAGTGACTTGTTTTGACTTCATCATGCATTGCCAAAACTTCCCAGAAGAAGTGCACTGGGTGGTGATGAGTGTTCAGTGGGATACCTACTCATGGTGCAACACACTCTGCATTGACAAGTACTCCTGATGAGTACATGCACCGTCAACCCAAGGATCCAAGTATGCATGCACACCATTGATGTACTAACTGCGGCGGCTGTTTGCCCATGTCATTTGAGTCGACATATGTTTGTAATGTAGATATGGCCTCAACAACATCCTGTCTGTTGACAGAGAAATATTAAGAAGCTCAGAAGGGATTTCCTTTTAGCCCTCTTTTGGAAAGAAAGAATGGTAGCTCCAATGAGCAGTCACAAGCATAAAGAGAAGGGAGGAGGAATGGCAGGTCCTTAAAGCACTGTAATGGACAGAAAAGTCCTCGAGGAAGACAGCAGTAAAATAAAGAGACAGATAAAAGGAATGCATTTCTTAAACAAAGATGATTTGTTTCCATAAGATGACAAAAGTGCAACAAAATTAGAGGTTCACTGTTCAGATAATGTTTACTTGAAATTCACAATTATAGAACTAATTTTCAGAGATAGGAGCAAAATATGCACCCCAAGTTGTCCCTTACTGTATGCAAAACTGTCTCTCAAAGGGAAAGCTCAGTTTCAAGAATAAGACTTAACAGCAAATAATGAACTTCACTAGGTGACTCAAACAAAACAATTATAGAAATCTTCTGACCAGATTTATAGTAATCTAGTTGCATGTGCTATTGTGGTAATTCAAAATATGTCCCCCAACCGAACTATGAACATCAGAAGGCCAAACGTACAAAGTAAGGGATTGTTTTTATTTATTTATTAATTAAAGATGAGGATCTTATTTTAATCACTTTGAAACTATTGTTTGCCAGTTATAAATTAAAAACTGGAATGTTTTTAAGAAGAGCAACTAAATAGAAAGCAATGTTTACTGAACATTATTGTATTAAATATTGTTTAAAAATGCTTAACCAAATTTTGGCCATTTTAAACATGAATGCGCACACACAAAAGCATCTGGGCTAGCAACTTCCATGCCAAGTTTCATTCCAAAGAGAATTCAAATGGCTGAGTAATAAATCCTTGAAAACGTTTTATAATAGAAGAGGGAATTGATCCTTAACTTAGCTAATGGGCGCTGTTATAATAACTCTTAAAAACAATCTCCCCAAATCTCTGGCAGGAATGTAATAAAAAATTTTAAAAGTCCCTTTTTTCCTCCCAGCAAGGCTAGAACATATGAGAATAACTTAAGTATTAGTAAGATCAACAGAGGTCAAAACCAAAGAAATGAATGGTAATTTTTACATATTGAAAGAGTTGTTTTCTCACAGAAGTGTAATTTTCGAGAAATTTGCAAGTCAAGTGCAATCATGAACATTTTGTCAAGCTATATAATGAATGCTACTGTTTTCCATACAGCCCAGTGTGAAACCATGAAATTCTATACATTCAGTCAGGCTTTTACTCAGCACACTCAAGATTCCTGGTTATTCCCTCTACAGCAATTTTTTTTTTTTTTTTAAGAGCAACAACATATAAATTGGAAACAAAATGTTAGCATGTTTCCTGAAATAGAGAAAAGCAAGCTTTAACAATACCTATACAATGCTTATTTATGCACTCTATTGCTTCCTGACTTTAAGAACAATAGTGATATTTAATCCTAAATGTTACATTGGAGTCAAAGAATAGTCAGCTTATTATTTAATACCACCTGATTCAGTTTCTTCAGAAGTCTCTGAAACAAAGTTGATCCCAATGTGTATTGTACTGCTGCAAAGGAGACCTTGGCTCATGATTATTTTGAAGAGCATCACATGCAAAATAATTATAAAGTGTAAATATAAGTTTCCTCCTACCCCCATCACTCATATGCCTAGTCTACACCAGGTTTTTTAAGCCACTGGTGCACCAATGTAACTACACTGGTCCAAAACCCTAATGCAAATATGCTGTGCCAATTGAAAAAATACACTATTGCCAACTCCTGAGATTTTTATCAGCAGTCGAGCAATATTTGATGTTTTTCTTAAAGCCACAGTACATGGGTATGTTTTTTACATAAGAAAATTAACTTTCATTTTAAAAAACACAGAAAGTTTCCAACCCTCATAATTGCAGAAAAAAGCTTGAAAACATGAGACCTAAAAGCTCAGAGACCAAAAGGCAAATAAAAAGAATCCAACATGTATTTCTAAACACCTCATAATTTTTAAGCTACTCGTGACTTTTTGCACCCAGATCAGGATTTTTGCACACTGAAAAGATTGGCAATACTAAAGTAGTGCCTTATACTGATGCTGTTTATGTTCTGGTAAGTTTTTAGGTTTATATATTATTGCTCTAAAAAATTGCTGTAGAGAGAATAACCAGTGTAGACAGAGAGAGAGAAGCCCCCTCCCGTGGCTTTATTATGACTCCCTAGGAATTCACAGCAACAATAGAGTATTCACTATACTGGGCAAGTGCTGAAGTGGCAAAGAAGAAAGGGGAAATAAATACAATAGCAAAAAAAACCTGGTACCCCCCTAAATAAAGAGGTCTGACTATACGTACACATCTAATGCAGCTTATGCCAGTAACAGTCAGATACAGCTATCACTATACAATAAGTAGTTACAAAATGAAAAGTTAGAGTGGGTCTGGCACTTGTTAGTTTATACTGCACCTTTCAATCACTCTCAGAAAGGTAGCTTGGCATCACTGTTTCAATATTTAAAATAAAGCAGCAGAATGCTGGCTGCACAGAGCTTGTATTTAAGTGGGTGTCTAACACTCAGTCAAAATTGGATAGAGAAAGGGAGGAGAGAAATGTTTGCATTGAGGTAACTGGTATTCTTGGCTGTCTCCCCCAACTTTCTCGCCTGCACCTTTTCAATATCAGCAGTGAATTATCAAGAAACGATAATGGATGTTTACATCAGCAGTAACATTTATATAGAGGGGAAACGGTTCAGAATAGTTTTATCCTGAAAATACTAAACAACAAATTAAAAGATAGCAGCCAAATAAGTACTATTTTCTAGCTAAAATTCTATTTTTAAAACATTAGAGATTTTACTTTATACACTTCCTTTTTCTACATAATTCAAAACTTTCAGATTTCATATCAATAATCTTCAGCAGTTTTTTATACAAATTTAAAATGACAGAACACATACAAACTTCAATAATGACAAATTAATTGACGTGTAGACAGTGAAAATGACAGGGACACTGGAATATTTGGAGGCCATCCTAGCTTTTACATTATGATTGATATTATGAGTAAATTTTCATTGTCCCTTCAGATTTATGAAACTACATTTGCATATTAAGTGTTGCCCCAGACCTGAAGAGCTCTTGTATAGCTCAAAAGTTTCTGCCTCGCACCAACAGATGTTGGGGCTCAATAAAATATTACCTCACCTACCTTGTCTCTAATCAGACCTGAAGGCATTCTCAGCTCAGGAATTTTGTAAACAAAGTTGTTTCAGCTATCTGCACACACAAAAAGCGAAACATGCAGTGATTTTGTATACAAACCCATTCTCAATTTTAAAACTAGATTGCTGGTGTACATATATATTATCTACCAATTTTAAGACAACCTTTAAAATCAGAATTCCAGAATATTAATTATATTGATATGCATGACATTTACATAAATCTTGTCTATGGATATAACAAAATATTTAAAGATAATTTTATTGACATGCTATGAAATATTTGCATATGAAATATTTGCATTTATGAAGACAAACCCCCACCCCACTCCGCTGCCAGAGATTTAGTATAGTTTGCAGAGCAATTCCAATCTGAAAAGTCACAAAATCCAGATACTTTTTAAAGTAATGGATACCAAATAATAATAACTCTATAGTAGTAATAATAACTCTTACCAAATAAGAATAACTCTAGAGTAGATTTTCAAAAATGCCTATGGCTATGTCTACACTGCATCTGAGGGTGAGCCTCTCAGCCTGGGTCCACAGATTCATGCTAGCATTCTAACTATAGCTGGGTGGATGTTGCGGCTCGGTTTCTGAGGCCTTAAGGCTTCAAGGATTGGGCTTCAGAGCCTGAGCTCCAACCTGAGCCTCAACCTAAAGCAACATCTACATACCCTCTGAAATTACAAAAACAAGTCCCACTTACTGTGCTCCTATACCACTTAGGCACTTTTGAAACACTCTCTCTCTCTAGGCAACAGGTAAAGAATAAGAAGGGTTTCCTAAACAAGACTCCTGATTCAACATTGCCAAAAGTTTCTTTGGTTTTCATGATGAAACTTCCCATGCTCGTTCTAAGTCTGGGAATTTTTATTATTTGCCAAATTTGATTAAATTTAGTTTGCCCTATTTTGAGTAAGAGACCTGCCAAACCTGAACAAGTTGAGCTTGTCACTTTCTTTAAGTTCAACCAACTCAAAAATGGCTTTGTTTTAAAATCCAAACTGAGCATGCGGTCAGTCCTCTGAGAACAAGTTAATTTATTTTTAAAAGGTATTTTAATTTGACAAGAAATAGTCATCACAAGTGACATACTGTAGTCAACATATGCAGTGCATTGGTTTCATAATACCCAAAACATCAATAAAAATGTCATCATAATACTGAAAAAAAGATTCTCAAAACTGCCACCAAATATTAGCTGTTTTTCATATTAATGTTTTAAAATGTTCGTATTAGTCAACCGAAGTGGTGGACAAATGTCTCTCTTTTCAGAATTCAAATGAAGTGTTTTTGGCATCTTTGGAGGGAAGCTTGATTTCATTGCTATTCACATAAAAATTAGAAAATAGATTAATTTCTAGTTTTACATTTGGGAGTGAAAGGGAAGAAAGGAGATACACCGAGGTATTTTTTAAGTGTGATACAGAACAGCTTTCACAGAACCTGGAAATTGAACTTATGGTGGACAATGACCTACACCTGTTTCCAGCCCTGTTTCCTCTGTTCTGTCATTTGTAAAAATAATAGCACAAGAAAGAAGTAAAAAGAGAAAGTACTCCTGTATACTGGTCTTAATATACTGGCAGTTTAGGATTGAAGGAGGATGTAAAATTCTCTCCTTTATAACATCAGAAAGCTTCATAGGGGAGTGTTACTACTGTTATCTTAAGATTCTCAGTTAAAATATAAAATGGAATGGATAACTGGCTGTTAGACACTATATATATATAAACTGAAAATGTAATTCTGACTCACACCATGCTGTATATCAGCTAATTGGTCTGTACATAATATGCCAGTTAACGTTATGACATATGCTTTTTGCTCCTCCACCCAGAGACAAAGATTCCTCTATTAGCACACACCAACAAATAAACCACAGGCCCCACACTACAACCCTAACTCTGTCCTGTAGGATGTCAGATTTCCAGCATCACTTTGCCCAAATTTCCTTCTCTCCCAAGAGGGCAGAGTGAAAGTTGGGATGTATGGTTTGTGGTTGTGCTATTAGTGAAGTCAGTGTCAGTCGGGGGAGAAACAGAGGTTATGTACTGTTATGTTAGTTTAACTAACTAATATGTTATGTGTAGACCAGGTGTTCTCAAACTGGGGGTCAAGACCCCTCAGGGGGTCATGAGTTTATTATGTGGGTCGCGAGCCGCCCAGCTCTGAAGGCAGCACCACTGCCAGCAGCAGCGCAGAAGTAAGGGTGGCAATGGGGTGCTAAGTCTGCTGTGAAGTGACATTGACAAAGTTTCTTTGCACCCCTCAGCATTAAACAGTAACTATTTAAAAAAGAAACTTTTCTGCTTATAACAATAATTCGACAAAATGTGTTTTAGTCTTAATTTAAAAGCAGTGAGAAAAGGAAAATTCATTTTAAACAAGAGTTATAAATTTACCATTTAAAATAATATTAAATATAAATAACGTATTTTTAATTTACAAGGGAAGGGGCTCACTTAAAGACTTCCTATGTGAAAGTGGTCGCCAATAGAAAAAGTTTGAGAACCACTGGTGTAGACCAACCATAACCGATATCCAATATAATGTTTGTGTATGAATTTCCCAGGTGTGGGTTTGGTTTGTTTTTTAAAGAAAGATCCTGTACTTGGTGAAAGTGAGCAGCTGCCTCAAGAACCAGCTGAGCACTTCCATAAAGATCCTGTTCCACTTGAAAGGGGCCACTGCTCTCTGAGACCCTCATCTCCAATTAAATCCAAATGGAAATAACTGGAGAGCAAGTTGCTATAGGCAGCTTTGTAGCTCTCCTCCAATTTGTGCATTTCATAATATATTTTATAAAATAGGAGTTAAATAACTTTCAACTTGCAGTTTATTTTAAAAAGGTAGCTGTGATGGCTCTAATGCCTGGCAAACAATACAAAGTTGAACTTTTATTCTCACAGATTTTCATAATAATTTCTTTGAAAAGACTGCTTCATAAACTGAACAAGCAAACAGGTTTGTGTCTCTCTCATAGAAATGGAAGCTAAATTGAAGCTGAGTTTAAGGTTTTTTTCCTCTCATTTTGCCTGTTTAATTTGAAACACACATTCTAACATATAAAAGCAGCAGCAATGGACAAACACTATCAAATGTTTCAAACGGCACATAGTGCATTTTTCACTATCCAGAATTATGTCTAGTGTTAGTGGATATATTGATACAATACTGCACATTTTTTATACTTCTTCACAGAGAAAAGCTATTATACTATTCCACAATTTGGCTGACACACTCTTGCTCTATATGAAAGAAATGATGCAGAATTTATTAAACTAAAACTGCCAACAAGATTTTGCTTTAGTATCTAGGGAAGAAATATGATCATTCAGGCCAGTAAGAAAAAGAAGTGTGCATTGGGTGCTCTACTAATTACAACTGCTTTGGTGGGCAATATCACTGGTGAAACAGATGTTAGGGACCTATTAATGAAAGTTTCTCAAACATCTGCTTACAATTTTAAGGCAATTGTAAATACAGCACAGAAGGTCAATTGAGCCAATTAAGGTCTATGTGCAAATCTACCCCTGCAGGTTTCTCTTTAGCTTATATAGACTTTTTTTAACACAGGAAATAGAGTTTAATAGCAACTTGTGTCAATTTTGATTGTGATTTCATACAACAACAAACATAGATAGGACTCCCTGTGCTTCACCATTTTCCTTCCTCCTCTTCATCTGTACCTACAGCACACTGCTGAGGTTCTATAAGATGAAACACAAGGTGGGGGAAGGGACTATAAATAGGGTAGTTATACAAATAAGTGCTTGATTGTGTTTTTAAAATCAAAACACATATCCTATTAAAGAATCTGCACTCACTGTGGAGCAACAGTGAAGATGACATTTTTTATAAAATCTAACACTGCGGTATGCAGACTGTTCCTAACAACTGGTTTTAATAACCTTTTAAATGAAAATTGATGGCTAGTCAGGAAGAAAAAAGCTAAATATGCTAATTTTCTATAGACCTAGAAACAGATTCTGATGATTGGCAATATCCTTAGTTTGAGACTCATCCTGCTTTCTTCAAACTGGCAGCATCCACGAATTTAGCAGCATTTCTACTCAGCCACTGGTAAGAGTGTACAGAAAGAAAAAGTGAACATCCTTTGAGTCATTCAGGGAGTTATCTGTCTGGAAAGGTAGAGGTTGCAAGCTGGAGAAGCTGGGTGTAAAGCATGAATTCTAAAGGTTTTAGCACAGATATGACACTTGCTCAAAAAGGATGGAGGGAAACATTGTTACGTACAGCAAATAAAACAATGAAGTTGGCATGTACAATTTAATGGTGAAAATCCCTGGCAAGACTATGATTTGATAAGTGCAGTAAATTCAACAGATAGAGCTAGAGAGACAAGATAAGTGAGATAATATCTTTTATCGGAACAACTTCTGATAGTGAGAGAATCTTTTGAGCCAAACAGATCACTTCTTCAGGTCTGGGAAGCATCACAACAAATGTGTGGTGGAATAGATTGTTTGGCATAAGTAGTTGGTACTTATTGTCAGGCAGCATTCAAAGTACAGTGGCCTGTTAACACCTTTGCAGTTGTAGGGCAAAAAGAGTGGGTTAGTAAATTACAGATTGTAGTAATCTGTAGTAATAACAGAGACACTGGATTTATGGCTTAAATGCATTATTTTTAGCGGCTGGCAGAGTAAAAATCATGGACTGAACAGACATACTGGATTTATGTCTTATTACAACAATCTCTGACACTAACCACCCCTTTTTGTCCTATGACTACAGAGGTGTTAATGGGCCACCCTACCTTGAATTGTCCCTTAGAATATGTGCTAACTACTTATGATAAAAACAATCAATTCCACCTTGTATTTAGCTGTGATGCTCAGAGTACCTCTCCCAGACCTGAAGAAGCTTGTTTCTCTCACTTGCAGAATGTGGTCCAATAAAAGATATTACCTCACTCACTTCATCTCTCTAATACCCTGGGACCAACACAGCTACAACTACACGGCATATAATAGTAAAAATTGACGTATTTAAATCAATTAAGTGTTATTTATCTAGAAAAAGAAAAAGCAACATTTTACGGAGGGTTGGAAGATATATTCTATTCCTGACTATTATAGTTCACTACATGAAACTATTCTCAATGTAATATTGCACATGAAGAAAGTTTTTGAATGTTGTGACTTTCACAACTTTTGTTTGAGATCCAGTTAGGAGGCTCAACTTATTCCTTTGCTTCTTGAGCTGGTTGTGCTACAAAGGTGGCAACATCAACCCCTAGGTCAGGGTAGTCAGTAGGCATTGGGGGGGCGGGAAGAACGGCAATTCCAGAACACCAGATGCTTTTGAACAGACCATGAAATCTTTTTACTTACTTACTTATTTGTATTGAAATGTGAAAATACATCTCTGGAGTCTAGACCTTGACTATATCTTGACCAAGAAATTTAGACCTTAACAAAAAAAAAAATTAACTACTCCTCCCTAGGTGATGCATTTTGCTACTCAGCTTGCGTACTGACAGAGTTCAAAATTATTGATAGAAATATATTAAATACATTGTAGAGGAAACAGTGCAAGATTTATTATAGGTTTTTATATTTGCAATATTGACACTGTGCTCTCACAAATCTGGGCAAGTAACATGAGTCTGACTTGTCCAAACAACAGCTAAATCTGAAAGCAAACAACAGAGTTTCCAGAAAACATTCATCAACAAAGACTTGTCTTTACTCAGCTAGGTCCAATATCACTTGCTTTAAAAACTTATCACCCCATCCGTCTTGGCTGTGACTTACTAGCAAGGATATATTCAATGTTTTGATTTTTTCCCCCCAAATCATTTTACCTCCATATAGCATTTATAAGACTAACTAAACTGGATTTCTCTATTTCTTGTAAGGGAAGTGGGTGCTTAATACTACTACTACTACTACTACTACAGTTAAGGAGCCGTGGCATTATCATTCATGGTCTGTAAAACAACTTTGTTTTGAACAGAAATGCCAAATGAAATTTAGCTAAATATAATAGGATTACCCTAAACTGGAGTTTGGCTAGGGCAGTTGGACTAACACTGCTACTTTTACAAAAGATGCTTATCCAAAAGAGGGCAGGCTCCACTTGCACAGACTGTCCTATCGACACTCTGGCAGCCTGTCTATACAGAAGACATTTTCCCAAAAATTCTAAGTTTTTAAAACCATTTGGATCCATGACATAGAACAGGTTTAGGCAGCCTGAACTGTTTTTATCGAACTGGTTGGGAAATTTTTTTTGTGGAGTTGGAGGATTACCTGAGACCATAAGGCACCAGTTCAGTACAAGCTCAGAAGTGTACAGCCTACTCAATCAACAATGCCACTTCAACAGCATCAAAGTATTTCTTGTAGGTCTCCCCAATCCAGTAATGATCCCACTCAACCCCATGCAGTTCAGGAGACTTGAATGGATTACAGCTGTGGGTTTTCCACTTGTGGTATGTGGACCCATGGGGCTTTGCAGACTAGGTATAAGATTTCCAAAGGGGTCCTCACCTCCATTTGAAAACTTTTAGGGGTCTGCAAATGAAAAGAAGGTTGAAAACCACTGGATTAGAGCAAAGTGTGGGGAAACTGTAAATATCCTGTGTGAGTTACAATAAGTAGAAAGTAAAATCTCTTCCCCCATTCTATCAGATGTTTATCTGACATTGTTCATAAGCATTCAATATAAAAAAATCCTATGTCCAAAAACAAACTGCAGAAATCCTAAAACAAAAAAACCAAGAGAAGCTGGTAACACCGCTGATGAAAGTATTTGTTCTAGAAAGCGATGGGAGAGGAGAGAAAAGATGAAGTTCTACAGAGACCATCAATTACTTACCTGCTCATTGCACATTACACTAAATACTCCAATAAAGAAACATTTGGCAGATGTCAGCAACAAGCCAAATATGTTTCTCACTCTGAAGGATAATATAGCTAGAGAGGGTTTGTTTTGGAACAATTTCTATTGCCCCCCTCAAAAAAACAAAAACAAAAACAAAAAAACCCCCCACGGGGCTAGCCTCCTGGCAGGGCTGGATTTACCATGGAGGAAACGAGACAGCTGTGACTACTTACGTGACAAATCCACATTTATAGGGTTTTGATACCTATTATCACCCCTGCAATAGAACTTATTAAATACAAATTTGGATATTAACACGTCTTTTTGAAAAAAATACAATAGGTCTTTAGAAGCAAAAATAAAGAAAACTACACTAATATTTCACCAGGTTGAGCCCACAATTTATAGAATATACAAACTACATTCTCTCTAACATTAGAATCCAAAGTATGAAATATTTTACTAGTGTATTCATAGCAGTATTATTTTATGCATATTTTCAAATACATTTGTAGAAGGCAATTTACAGAATTAAATGTCACAATCTGGCCCCACTGAATTAGTGGGATTTTTTTCCTGCATCTCCAAATAGGATTCAGATTCATCCCCAGGAACGCTGGATTTCCTCTACACACCTATAACTCAAAAAGGGCTAGAAGGTTGAATCTGAAATACTGTCAAGTTCCAGTTTAGGAACACTAGCTTTTCTGAATTATCTGGGAATAATATGCAGAATATATCTTTGATATTAATGAGCAACGTGTCAGGAAGTACCACTGCCAGACACAGCTTCCAAAAAAGACAATAGAATGTGAGAAAACTGTAAGTCTGACAGTTTGGTTTCTAAAAGCCTAAGGAGTTGACTCTCTGTGGCGGAGCAGGCAGCCTTACTCAGATAACAAAAGCATTCCCTGGCCACTGTTTCTTTTTTTAACAACTGAAAACTGAATCAGTCTCTCTTCCCAGCAGCACCACACACTTATATCCATTCTGGTCTATCTATATATTTTGTTGCCTGCTTGTTTCAGCATCTCCAGTCCTGGCTTCCCTGTCTTATTCCCCCATTAGTGTATGGAAGGTATGATTTCAACAGCAGCACAGGTTTTACCTGGCAAAATAGATTTTTAAACCATGGTCTAGCACAGAAGAGCTGTATATACTTGCTCTGTGCATGACTCTGATATCATCACCTACATTGCTACAAGTTTTGTCCCATTCCATAAATGACACTTCATGAAAATTCTAAGCTAGTTTGCACTTTCGCTTAATACCAACTTCATTTTAAAATGTTGTGTGGCCTTAGTGCTACTGAAAGGCATCAGCTTGAGTACCGTGGTAAATGAAGATCTCTGTTTAGTTAGAGGGTAGCAGCAGGACAATTTTCTGGCACATTCTGCCATGCCAGTATGTCTCAAACCTGATCTGGGGGCAACAGGGATAGTTGTTTCTTCATGGCCCAGGCAATCCTTTGCCTGTCTGCTGTGTTTGGTGTGGGAACTGCAACTGAGACCAATCAAACTCATCTGAGAGTGGGACAACCAAACATTCATTGGATGAGAACTTTCAATACATAATGAACTGAGCTGGACTCAAAGTGAGGATCTACACAGATGAAAGACACTGTAGCTTATTAGCTAGGCTCTCAGTTATTGGCATGGAAATGCAGGCTCTCAGAACTGTCCTCCAAGGTCAGCTGCTCAGACTGTTCCACGGTTACAACATCAGTCTCTCTGCGTCTTCGTTGGGATTAAGCCAGCAGGTTGACACTAAGATCTTCCAAACAATGTAAGTTATTCCCCAACAGGAATCGAGCTTGCTGGAAGTAATGTTCTCCGTCTGGTCACATCATTATGAACCAGCTATAGAAATGTTTACCAGGCAGCTTGTTATGGCAGCTCCACAATTAGCTCAACACAACAGAATTCCCCATGAAGTGGTTCTAATAATCCATCTTGTATGCAGAATTACTGTGTGCATAACAAGAACATCAAGCTGTATGCATTAGACATTAAAAGCTTTTAGCTCGTTCCATTGCAAAGAAATTGTTCATATGGTTCTCTGGAGCAATGTGCCATTTTTCATTCAGAAATGCCTTATGCTTATGTGGTGTTTATCCCAGAAAAGAACTGCATGGGTTTGATCTGTGTCCACACTAAAACAGCAGCCATTATCACATACTCTAAACTTTATCCTCTATACTAGGCATAACACTGGGGACATAAAACTTGCACCAATAGTTTAAATTATCCATCCAGTTGAGTTAGCACATATCTTAACATGATGCAAATGGACTAGTAATCTTCAGCTATCAGTTCATCTAACACGGTAGGGAAGTACTTTTTCCTCTGAGGAATTCTTCTCGAAAGGCTTCTTCCATAATTCTGTCAGAAATGCTTGGCAGAGGTTCTGTGGCTGTTTTAAAGAGAGAATGGTAACCCCCACCAGACCATTAGCTATACTCATTGGACCACCATGCAAATCTATTTTATACAAGTCTCCTGTGTAGAGATGGCTCCAAGTGGGGGTGTGGCGAGACTTGACAGGGACAAAGTATTTTAGTTCTTCCTAATTATGGCAGTCATCACTATCTGGGGACATGGAAAGAGGAAATTGTGACAAGGAAAACACATTTTCTGGCAACTTTTGGTACCCTCTCGAGAGGACTCTGAAGCCCTGTTGCCCTTTGTTCCAGTGGTGTCCCTAGTATGAGGCTCTGCCAAGACAGACACCTAGGGTATTTGGGGGGTTAATTTCCAGCCAGTGAGGCCCCCAGGTGGGAATTAAACTAGGTAAAGCTGTGCCTATGCAAGGTCATCACTTTAAAAAGAAGCTCTCAGAATAGCAGAAGACCAGAAAACCATGCTGACTAAAAATCAAAGAAAAGAACTCTGGGAAAAACCATAGGAGCTGAATTTACTGCTTGTAAAACTGCACAGAAGGAATGCAAAGAGACATTTTTGCCAAGTTTGTATTATCTGAGCTAAACTAGAACCTATATGGTAAAACCCTACCCCAGGATGAAGGGTGGGGTGATTTGTATTTACACCTGAGCCACTAGTGAATTTTTCCTTCTATCTTGTGTGATAAGGGTATTTAAAGAACACAACAGTTTATTTTTTGGTTTAGCAGCTAGACAGTTATCCAAATTACGAACAACCAGGAATCAACTTCCTACTCCCTGGACCACCAATGGATTATGAACTGAATTTAGAGTCCATAGTGTTTCAGTCTAGATAAGAGATAACAGCACATTACTTTGGCTATTACAGAATAAAAACTCACTCAATACTAATTCTTCACCATTCTCTGGAGAACTTTGCCCTTCATGGATCTCCCCTCAAGCTGGTACAGTTTTAGGTGCATTAGGAAGCTCTCTCACAAAGAGATAGTATTTTTTTTCCTTTGGCATTAAAATACCATGGGCGATGGGTGCAGTACAACAACCTGAACATAACTATATCGTATGGTCACATCTTGTGTATTCTGTTCAAGTGTGCCAGAACATCAACTCTGGTTCCCTTATTAACAGTATGGGGGAAAAGTGGTAAATTCATTCCCTACCCTGCAAGAACTGCCTTCTCACAATCATTAGCATTTTATGTTGATTAAGGATGTGCTAATTTTACCACTTTTATTCAAGTGGTGCACCTTATAGCTGAAACAAGAAAATCTCCTACAAAGAAAAACGACAGATATGCCAAGAAGTCTATGCTGAAATAATTTAGAAATTAAAAAATATTCCACAGAATTCTTCTTTTCCAGTTCACTGTTAAAATGCTGAATCAAAATGGTTCATAACCTACAAAGTGTCAAAACACTTTAGTTCAGCACTTTCTCAGTGATGTGCTGCTAGTATTTTAAGAAAGCACTCCCAAAAAATGGTCCTTCTTTAGCCTGCAACAAACCTTGTGAACCACAGCAACATGGGATTGCAGACACACAGGGTGAAGGGGCAAAAAACCAGAATAACTTATTTCCCTTTTTAAACAAATACTCTTACAATCAAAAAATGGGGCACTTTGTCTGAATTCTTTATAATTTGTTCCTGTAAAACACAGCATATCAATAATATATCATATAATATAATATATATTATACTATAATATATCATAGTGTTAAGGTTCTCCTGTTTTTTTTTTTTTTAGTACTTTTAATTTGGTGCAATTTCATCCATACTGAAGACAAATGACAGATATCTTTTATCTTTTATATCTTTTATCAACCCATTGCTAGAAGGAAGTTGAATTCCATCAGATGCAAGAAGTCACCCTAGCCATCTTGTCAATTTAATGGTAGAATTTTATCAAAGGGATATTGAGGCATCCTTTACAGCACAACATTACTGCCTACATCATGAATCTGCTACATATGATTAAAACTTACAAAACATAGGGCTATAGTCAAAAAATTGCTTTTCCTCAGAATTATGAACAAATATAGTCCATCAATAAAAAGTAATAATCATATACGTTCATTATACTCACTCACCCCTTTTGTACAAATACTGACCTGTATTTCTAGAAGGTATTCTGTTCAAACCCTATATGTATGTAATAAAACAGTAAAGCCACATAAAGATGCAATGCCTATTAAATTGGCCATGTGAGAAAAGGGGCAGCTGTTTTAATGGTTACATTTAATAGGACAATAAATTTATGCAGCAGAATTTGGAACTAGGAAGAGGTGACCAAATTTACCAAGGTTACCTTGTTTAACTTGGCCACATAGATAGCCAATCCTTTTCAAATGTAAATTTTATGTACATGCAGACAAAAATGTTTCAGACATAAAAAGATGTACTCTACTGATCATATAAATGACTTTATTTTTAAAAGTGTGTATGCAAGTGTCTATACAAAATGTGCATGTACAACTGTGCACCTGATTTGCATTGGAATTACCAGAATTTTAGATGCAATTTGAACTAATAACTGGTCACCCAATTCCTGGACTTATGCAATAAGTCTTTCCACTTTTATCATACATATCTACCAACTTGAGTTCTTTATAAACATTAAGGAACTAAGCATCACAATAATCCTGTATTGTAAGTATTATCCCCAATTTATAGGTAAGAAAAAGAAATGTAAATGACTTGCCCCATGTCATATAGGAACTCTGTGGCTCAGTGTGGAACAGAGCAAAGCTATTCAGTTCTTCAGTCTCTAACTTTAGCTATTCCTCCCCTCTCCCTAATCTTGGAAACAGCATACTCTAATTAAGACAACTGCAAATGTAATTTGAATGCTCAGATGTATATATGCACATTTTAAAATCAGGCCTCAAATATTTTCAGTCAGATTTATTTATTCCATTAAGCTTTCTCTGTAGCAAGAATGTTATTTTATTCAGAAACAAAATTCCGAAACTGATGGTGAAAAAAGGCATTCAACAGAGACCAAACTGAACTGTCAAATTCCCATAGTGAAGAAATTCAAATTACATTTTCACTTATGGTCCGTGATCTGGATCTATAAAGTTTGGGCCATATACTCCCCTCAATTCACAGCAGATCTCCCACTGGTAACAGTGAGAGATTTATAAAAAGAATGAGGGTAGTGTAAAGCACAAAGGAGTCTTTCTTCAAGAATCAGGCAGCACAGACAATACTGAAGATCCATGATACCGGGAAGTCTGATAAATCAGCTTCAGCTTCTTGGTGTTACAGTGGTCAATTATAAATGTTTTCTTATTGATTACATAGTACATTTTAAATTTTTTATCTAGTCACTTACAAATACAGACATTGTTCCATCTGGAGAGAACAACAGTGATAATGGTCATAACATACATGCAGAGACACTTTTACCATTCTACTTACATCAATGATCCTAGGGCTACACTCAGGGTGGGGGTAGGATGGAGGAAGAATGGAGAGTGGCGTCCTTACGGATAGGTGGCAGGTGAGACAGAAATTCTAAAAGCAAATGTGCTGTTCTCATTGGAATTAGAATCACTAAGAGGACATCTGGCTTCCTGAGTCATCAGATGCTTACACTAGCCATTGTCCTTGAGGCTCAAGTATGCTTGTTGGCCGTTTAAATGAGTTTCGACCTAGAACTTGTTAACTGAAAACAACCTCAAGCCTTACAGTAGAATATAGTCTTTATGCAGTAGTTAAATTTAGGCCCTAATCCTCCATCCAGATCCACTTATGAAGACCCTTAATATTACACACAGTTCCAATGGAGCCAATGTGACTCCATATGGGAGTTAAGATTAGAATCCCAAAGCTGCACTGGGGCCTCCTCCAAGGTTACTGGTCAAATTCAGCCGAACTCAGAGGGAAAAAGTTATGCCAACCAGTTTTATGACCATTGCTATTTCCACCCATTATTTATTGGTCCAGTTTCACATGCAATTACTGAATTTAAACATATATTTATGTTACCTGAACAAATCAGGGCCTCCTGTGGATTATGCTATTTAAGAAGATAGAGAAGTAGACAGAGGTTTAAGTTAAAGTACAGGATACAACAAGTGGGAAATTTTTATGCAAGTCAACTAGATTCACAATATAAGAAATGGGTCTTTAAAAAAAAACAGTGCAAGTTAATTAAAGATTCAAAGATTCAAATGAGTAGCGAGTAAGAATACTGGAAACAGTATGGTTACATGTATAACACAAGTATAGCACATTTATAAGAGTCTAACCATAACTTTAATAGGTTAAAATGCTTGCCTAAAATAAATTCTCACCTAAAGCAATCTTTCCCAGTATCACCAGCCCACATGGCTGGGATCCACTGTTCATGGCTGCATAAGTGTTGTTCCTTTTGCGCCCCCATTAATGTGTCTTTTTGCCTTCCTCTTATAGTTCCCTAAAGTCACTGTTTTTGTCCACAATGTTTATTCTCTGATACGTGTTGACTTTATATATCTGTTCTTTAGTAGCATTTAGTTCAAACCGGTAATGTGAGGCCTATTGTGAAACAAAATACAATGATTAATTTACATGTCAATTAGCTAGATGGACAAACATTCCTGATCCGAGAAAATCAGTTTCAGCCAGTGATGCCTGGATTCAGACTCTCAGGATATATCTTTAGTATATACACACCTTTTTTAATTTCATCAGTGCATGCATTTCACAACAATATTAATGACCAACATGACACCAGCATTCATTTGACACCTTACAAGCCCCTATCTGTGGATAAATACTATGATAGCAATGTACTGGGTGTAGTGAGTTTGTCAGGCCTGTTAGGAGTTGCAGACAGAGAAATGAATCCTTTGCCAGCTGGCACCAATAGGCCTCTGTATTACAAGAATGAAGGAGGATAAATAGGGAGATGTACAGAGCTTTGAAAGTGGTGACAAGTCTTAAATTTGACATGATAGGGATGAGTAGCCAATAAAGATATTTCTCATCTACTGTTGATCAAATTCTCTAATTATGGCCCACCAGGAGAGAAAGTGTCACCCAGAAGATAGGGAGGTGGAAAGATAGCTGGTTTACAGTCATGATTTCAACAGGAGATTAAAGTTATTAGATTATCTGGATCTTTAAGTAGCAAAAGAATATAGCAAAAATGGTGACAAACAAGAGCTTCTTGATGCTGCTTGCAGCATCAAACCTTATAATGAGTTCCTGCAACATAGCTGTTTTTTTTTAATTAGGGATGTAACCTGCTAAATGTTTAAACAGTAAGCAGCAGTCTTACTGTTTACTAATTATTTTAAACCTTGCCCTCAGTGGAGAGGGGGGTACGAACAGAGCCCAGTGCAGCTCCCCCACCTGCACATTTAACCATTTAAACATTCTATCTTTAGAAGTTTAAACGGATTGCTAATAAAACGAATTTTTACATCCCTATTTTGAATTCACGTGGGCAGAATTATAACGGACATACAACCAGTTCTACAATTCTGACAGATTTTCTGAAACAATAATCCAATTCAAATTACTGGCAAATAATGCAAACAAACACCTAGAAAGACCAATTATCAGTGTTTCAAAATGCTCCAGACTGAATTAACACTCTCAAAAAGCACATGACAATGAAACCAACTACAGGAAAACCAAATATACTATGTAATACAGTCCACTGCAGAAATCTGTGCACATTACTGCATCACACCAACAGCCTAGTTAGGAAAGCCACATTGAGGGATCATATTCCTAACCTTTTTGTAATGAGGTCGGTATGGGCCAGTGCATGAGATGGATACATAGTTAATGTATTTTGAAACCTGAAATCCAGCACGAAGCACCTCAGATTTACTAGAACACATAAAACTGAAAATACACACTAGGCAAATACTTCTACCTAACAGTTCATTCCCTGAATGACTAATATCACACTATGAAAAGAGGCCTTTACAAATATTGAAATATATGACAGACAAAGAAAACAATTGACGTTTCTGGATTTTTTAAATGAAAGTGCAGTGCTCAGTCTGTCACTGGGAGCTAACATGATCACTCCAATTTTACTTTTTAAATAGTTAAGTGCCTGTCACCTCTACAGATGTTCACAAAATGATCTGTAAATTCAGGGTTCAATTTACTTTATCAAGTACAGTACAATCCCAGTTTACTGAACTCCAGTTAACCACAGTTAATTTATGTCACCAGGTACCATACAAGTTGAGACTGCCAGCTGGCTTCACAACCTGGCCAAAATTAAAGAATATATTCAGTAAAGCCAGTTTGCAAAACTGGCTGGCCTCTCTTCACTAAACTCCAGGGTTGGTGCCTGAAGCACATCTGATCAAAAGCCTTCTCTCCTTTCTCCAAATTAGTATATACCATGAGGTTTTAGGTGTCAGGGACCTTCAGATACACAAGGTTGTACCATACTTCCTATAATAGTCTCATCATTTTAATACTTTTACATAAACCCTGGAAAATAAACTCCAAACAGATTTAGTCTTCTCATATGTCAACATTTATCCATTTTCCACTTACACTTCAGCAGCCTGATATTAGCACAAGTTTGTTCATGTGTTTACTAGACGCATAAATGTTATCTTCACATTTCTGGTAATAGCATTTTCTATGTAACAGTTACAGCTGCTCACTTACCAGAGAGTGCAAAAGTGCACGTTTCTAGATGATTTAGATCCTACATTCATAATTCAATGTTATTTATTTCTGTGGTGCTCATCGCCATTTAAGGGCTTAATGTCTTAAGTGATGAACTGAATAAGGTATGCATTAATAAAATGGAAAAGTTTTGCATAAGATCATAACATTAAGGAATATAAAATGACAGGCTTCAACCATTAGCCAGTCCCTTAACTTGGGCATATGGAACTGTTAAATAAAAAGGAAAAATGTCTTCTGAAAAAACTTTACAGAAACCTGCAATTGCCACATTTTATGAGCCGTGTCTAATTTGTAGGTAGCACATGAAGTATAATAGATACCATATACAAGCAGGGGAATATATGGAATAATAAGTGTTTTCCAGTGTTAAAATAAACACTTCAATATTTCAGATTTTGGCTTGGCTATTTCCTCTAAGGGGGAGATGCAATTATCTACTTTTACATTTTGCCACTTACAAATTATCCATTGTTCACAAAAGACTTTAAGAAATAAAAAAAAATCCTCTGTTTGAAAG
Organism: Mesoclemmys tuberculata; assembly: GCA_007922155.1. Lineage (NCBI taxonomy): Eukaryota > Metazoa > Chordata > Testudines > Chelidae > Mesoclemmys > Mesoclemmys tuberculata. Next base: position 33,994,455 of record ML675610.1, read on the forward strand.
TTGATTATATCTTGTTCATGTTTCCAGTATTTCATGATCTTAAACAGCAGAACAACAAAACTGGTAAAAAAAAACCAGTTTTCACTTTAACTTTGCATAGTCACATACCATAGTTTATTAAAACTAGAGCCATATAAATCCACTTAAATTGATTTTTAAAAGATGATTTTACTGCAGTGAACATTCTGAGCATAACGACTTCAACTGGTTACACAACATACATCTCTTCACTAACATGGGAGGTACTGGAGGGGAGGGGTCTGCCCGGGGATCAACCAGACATTACATGCTAGCTCCACAGCTCAACATCAAATGCTGGAACCTGCATATTATGTGAGATGGGCAGCAGGATGTTGAATGGACTCCTCTCATCCCAAATACTTCACATTCACTGTTGCCCCACACCTTTTATATTCCACTAGTGAGAGAGAAATGGGGACAGTGTGAAATTTCAACAGTCTTTCCTCACCAATGTAGCAAAGACTGATAGACCCTTACATAAACTGAAGGCTGCTCTAGTCAGTTTATATATATATATATATATATAAACAAACAAGAGTCTTGTCTCGGGAGGGCGGGGGGAGGGCGGGCGCGTGTGCGTGCATGCATGCACGGACAAGACTCTTGTTTCAATGACCAATACTGACTTCACAAAAATATTTTATACTGCAGAAGTTTACTTTTTCCTCTAATTTTTCTCAAAACCTTACATGACTGCACACAATCACCAAAATTAAGACTTCCTTGCTCCCTGTACCAACTGGTTTCCACGGAAGTATTCTGAAGCCTTTTCTCACCACAAGACAGTCCTATCAGCATTCAATAGTTTATGTCAATTACCATTAACAAATGTAACAAGATCAGTTCCCTCCAATCTAGCAGATATACCAAACACATTTATATGATTACTACCCATTTCCAGTGTTTGTGCCACTTACATGCGCGGTAAAGTTTTTGTGACTACAGCGTTTCCTCTGGTCTCACCACCTTTGGCTTTTGATTACAACAGAGTTTTAAAAGTCCATTCTTTCATTCATTCCTCACAGTTCTGCTGATCTCTCTTCTGGTGAGAAGCTTGTGGAACCGTGTCAATTTTCATGTGCAATATTACTACTATTTACTGGTATTACAATGGCATCCACTAGCTTGAATAAAGAGAACGACTCCATTGTGAAAGGTGCTTTACAAATAGCATAAAAGACAGCCCTACCTCAAAGAGTTTGGGCACACAGGTTGATATAAAACAACAGAGAATTGAATGTGAACACATGGTGACAGACAAGCCATGTGCATAATTTTCAGGTTTCAAGTCAGATGTGACTTTTACAGAAAACAAATGGGAGCTTAATTACTTCTCTACATCAGAGGTTTTTGTAAATGATTTACCTATTAGGAATTAATACTAATTCCAAGAGATAGTTGGAACTACCATGATAATATGAGTATACCAATATAAAAGAAGTTACCAGACAGCCTTGAGAAAAAAGCACCAAATTTAATGAAGCTGATAAAGAAGATTTCATTGCTCTTTGTCAAGTGGAGATCTATTGGATAGCTGGAAAGACATTCTCTTTTCCTATTTTTACTCTCTTCAGCATTTTCAGTTATATTTTAAACATCCGCTAACACTGGTCACAATATTTTCTACCTCAAAGTCAAGAGTCCTGCAGTTTCTGCCAATAAACGTATTCTCTGTCAATCACATTAGTTTGTGGCTTATCCACCCTAAACATCAAGTTTAGCTATACACTTGCAACAAAATACCTATAATTACTATTAATAGGTAAGTGAACATACCTACATGTAAAAAGTACTGGGAATTAAACATTTTACAAGCATATCACCAGGCAGAAATGCATTTCCGCAAAATGTGTATTTGTTATTAATTTTCAGTCTTTGTCAATGGATTCACAGCGATTAAGGAATGACATCAGTTTTCACAGGAGACTTTCCTACATTCCATATATTTAATCTTATACCTATAGTACAAAGCAAATTGCTTACTACCACAAACAACATTTTATACAGCACTAAACTTTTGCTCCTTTGGCTGTTAAGCAACTGATTATTTCATTTCCTATTCATCAGTAGGGAAAAGAAGTTTTATAGAATGCAGTAGAGTATCTGTGAAAAAGCATTCCATAATCCGTTTCCAGTGGCAGGGCTACAGCACATGCTTTTGTGGGAAAATGAGTCAATAGAAAAAAATGTGACTGACCTTTCGGAACTGTTGTTTTCAAGATGTGTTGCTCATGTCCATTCCATGTTAGGTGTGTGCATGCCATGTGCACAGTTGCTGGAGATTTTTCCCCAGTGGTATCCAAAGGGCTAGCTCTAGCACCTTCTGGGCTCACGTGCATATGTGCCAGTATAAGATGTACTGCTGGCCACATGCCCTTTCAGTTCCTTCTTGCAGGTAACTCTGACAGAGGGGTAGGAGGGTGGGTCATGCAATGGACATGAGCAATACATCTTGAACTAGTACAAAAGGTTAGGAGCTGTTTTTCTTCTTGGAATGCTTGCTCATGTCCATTCCCTGTTAGGTGACTCATAAGTAGTACCCCTATAGGTGGGCTCAGAATTAATGGACGTGCTGATTACAACAGTTCTCCCAAAACTGGCATTGTCATGAGCCTGTTGGGTGATGGCATAGAGGGATGTGAAGGTATGAACTGATGACCACAGTGTGGCTCTACAGATGTCTTGGATTGATATCTGCGAAGAACACTGCTGACGAAGCCTGGGCTTTTGTGGAATGAGCAGTCACAATGGTCAGAAGTGGCACCTTCACTTGCTTGTAGTGTGCTTCACACAGAAATCCCACAGTCAGAGGGCCTCCTGATACAGGTTCAAGGACTCAGCTCCCCCTAGCTTGTTGATGTAAAACATCGAGGCCATGTTGTCCATCAAGAATTGCATTACCTTGCCTGAGAGCTGTGGAAGAAACACTTCACAGGCCAAGCATATTGCTTTGACCTTCCTGACATTTATATGGGTCTTGCTGGGACGAGAGCCCCCTGGGTCCTGAGGCTACCTAGGTTGGCTCCCCACCCCAGATCTGACGTGCCTGACACCAAGGTCTCTGTAGGATATGGGGCAGCAAAAGGTATGCCCTTCATTATGGAATGACATATGAGAGAAGTTAAGACCGACAATGGAAACATGAAAAACAAGTCCAGCTGGTGCCTGCCTGGGAAGTAGACTGACGCTAGCCACATCTGTAGGGACCTACGGCCATGCATACTGCACGATATATGCACATTTTGCCATGTGCACCAGTAGTTTGAGGCACACCCAGGCAGTCATGAGAAGGGTAGCTGTGACTGGCTGATTAGATCTGACATAGTTCAAAACCTGGCCTCCAGTAGGTAGGTCTTGGCCTGAGAGGAGTCGAGCACTGCCCTGATAAATTCTACTCTATTTAACAGGATCAATGCTGATTTCTGTTAAATTAACTGTTGTTTTTCAAAATGTGTTGCTCATGCCCATTCAAGTGCTCCATGTGTTACCCATGTCCATAAGAGCCCGAAAGGTGGCTCATACTATGCCAATGTTGTGCTGGACCTGAGTCCATGAGCAGCCATTGATCAGCCAAATGTTGAGAATGGCTAGACTTGTTTGCCTTGATGTCTGAGCTAAACTGCAACCACTGCCATTCACTACGCGAAAACCCACGGGACTACTGAAAGACCAAACGGAAGTGCAGTTAATTGATAGCGGCATTGGCCCACGACAAACCTTAGGAAACTCGTGTATCCATGGAAGTTGAAGATGTGGAAATAGGTGTTCTTTATATTGAGGGTGGATATAGGGAGGCCAGAAAGACAAGGCAGAACCTCAATTTACTGAGATATTTGTTGAGGTGAAGCAGATATAGGATAGACAGTAGGCCCCCTTTGGTCTTTGGGATTAGTAAGTATCGGGAGAAGAACCCCTTCCTTCTCAAGTGTCGAGGAACTTCCTCTTTGCTTATGAGAAGGATCCCTGAAGAGAGACAGGGTTGGGGTGGAAGGGAGGAATGGATGGATGTAAACTGGAGGGTGTACCCATCTGTTACAGTAGTGAGTACCCAATGGTCCAATGTCATACAGTACCACACAGGAAGGAAGGATGATAGGGTGTCCAAAAACAAAAGGGAGGGATGCATCCTGAGTTGAGTTTCGTAAGTCATCCTCAGGCATACCTTCAAAAGGCCTGCCTGGTCCTCCCAGGGTACCAGCTTGAGGCCGACTGGGAAGCTGAGGTAGACGATAAGGGCTAACAGTGTTTATGGCCCTTCCCTTTTCTCTTATAGGGTTCCTGCCTGGGTGGCTCCAAAAAAACTGGGAGGCTGCTGGGGCCTGAAATGCTTTCTGGAGGCCTGGGGAGTGTAGGTGGCCCTAAAGTCTTTGAGGCCATGCAGCTTGGTGTCTGTTCAGAGAAAAGGAAGGCCAACTCGAAGGGGAGGTCCTGGACCAACTGTTGCACCTCATACAAGAGGCCCGATGACCAAAGCAATGAACAGTGCTTCATGATGACTGCAGATGCCATCGGTTTGGACACTGAGTTGGTCACATCCAGAGCTGTCTCAAGGTAGGCCCTGGCCACAAACTTTCCTTCCTCCAGGATGGCTAAGAACTCTTGCCTCAATTCCTGCAGCAGGGAGTCCTTAAACTTGACCATTGAGTCCCAGAGGTTAAAATCATATCTCCCTGGCAACGCCTCCTAGTTGGAGATATGGAGCTGTAGGCTGTCCATGGAATAAATCTTGCACTCAAACTAATCTAGTCTCTGGGCCTCTTCATTCTTTGGGGTGGCACTCAACTGCCCATCTGTCCCACTTGTTTGCAACTGACACCACTAGGAACCCCAGGGGAGGGTGAGAGTACAGGTATTCGAACCCAATGGCCGGTATATCATATTTCTTCTCTGCCCTTTTTGAGGTTGGGGGCAGAGAAGAAGGGGTCTGCCACAGCGCCCTGACTAGTCCCAACACCACTTCATGGGCTGGTAGGGCCCCTCTGGAGGGGACTGCTGAGGCCAAGATATTAATTGAAACTCCTTTAATTCCTCAGATACCAGCCCCAAGTTCGTAGCAACCTGTTTCAGGAGCTCTTGAGAGGCCCTGAAATTATCTGGAAGTGGGTTAGCAGGACCAGCAACCGCCTCATCCGTGGATGAAGAGGACTGTGACAGGGGCTGTTCCTTCCTCCTCTACCTGTATCATCTCCATTGGAGCCACTTCTGGGACCTTGGTACTGGGGTCAGAGCTGGATTTGGAGTCTGGTGGCAGTCGGGACAACACAGTGTATCATCTCTCGGGCACAACCAAGTATTACCACTGGGAGGGTGGTCCCAGAAATGGGGGAAACTCCCACGGATTCTAATATTGCCACTGCATTGGCCCAGAGGCCAAGCGCCAGTTGCAGGGATGGCACCAAAGTCCAGTGTGCAAGCCGGATACCAGTGCCTTTTTGGTGGGGTTATGGATTCCCCTGTGGATTCATCTCTCAGAGATGATGGCAGAGCTGTTCCCGCTTCCGCCTGCATGCGGTGCTGGAGAACAGGAGTCCGGAGCCAGGCCAGGGATTGCTGTGGCAGGCCACGGAGGGCTTTCCTTTAGAAGGTGCCATGGCAGACAATACTGTGGTCAAGGCCACTGGGTCCTTGAACCCTTCTATCCCCAGTAGCCCTGGTTGGCAAGGGGTCTTCGGGTGTGGGCAGTATTGAGAGAGACATCAAGTCCTTTGCAGCCTGGAAAGCATCTGGCATCAAGAGGCCCCATAGCTGCAGAGTGACACAACTACTCCCACCAGTCGGAGGTAGGTCCTCGACTAGGCTCAGTGCCCTAGGTGGAGTCGCCAGAGCCGACTGTGGCTCTGGGGAGGATGAGTGGCCTGGTACAGGTCTCACCACATTGGCAGCTCCCCCCTTGTCTTTCTAGCACCGGAGAGGCACTCTTTCAACATGCCGTTTCTTGTGCTTCTTCCTTGGCACCAGGGATGGAGAACCAGGAAAAGCATAGTGCTGGTGGAGCACTTCACACAGAGGCTGAAGTGCTCGGTGCCAATTCAGAGCAGAATGGCTCTGAGGATGGTCTGAGTGCTACCTCCATGAGCAGAGCCTTCAGATGAATGTCCCTGTCTTTTTGGGTGTGCAGTCTGAAGCCCTTGCAGATCCTGTACTGCTCCTTAATGTGAGCTTCCATGGGTACTTTAAGTACCTTGAAGGCAGGTTGCTCAATGGCACGGGCTTGCCACAGGAAGCACACATCCGTGGGATGACATCCCTTGATGGGAACGCTATTTATACTGTCTACGCTAATGCTAACTAAAAACTAAAGCTTATTACAAAAACTGTATACAAAATAAAGTCCAAACCACTGGGAAAGCCTTGTGAGAGCAAGAAGGTCATTCCAAGCAAATTACGCGGTTCATGAGCAGTAAGAAGGAATTGTGAGGACAGGGGATAGTGGCTCCCCTTATACTAGAGCATATGCACTAGACCCCAGATAGCACAGACAGCCCTATGGATACCACTAAGGGAAAAATCTCTGGCAGCTGTGCACGTAGCACACACACACCTAACTTCAAATGGACATGAGCTAGCCCTTAAAAAAAACAAACAAACAAATTTGAATCCCTAGACCCAGGGTCAATGTTAGCCAATTGGACATACTGCAAAGATGACATAGTTCCTTTGAGATACTTGTTTCTTCATACAAACAGCCCTGGAAATTGAAACTGGTTGCTAAAGCATTTTTAGTTTGTGCAACTCCTTTTTAAATGGTAAGCTCCTTGGAGAAGGTGCTTCTATTATATACAGGTACTTATACCACACTCACACCATACTATTTGATGGTCCCGCCTTATATTTTGTTCAGTGACAAGTTCACTGAAGTTCACAAGTGCTCAAATAAAAAAAAGAAACATGCTTCCCAAGTAATCACTACTCAGAGCTACAGAGTAACACACATGAAAACAACAGATGAGTAATCAAAGAAAGGTCAAAATGAAAATAAAAAGAAAGGTGAAACGAGCTAATTCATGTTTTTACTGATTTCCCAAGACCTTTATCTTTGGAGTCAGTACTATAATCAACTGAAAATTCTGAGAGTTTTCGCTACTACCACAGGAAAAATCCCACTCATTCAACTGCTTTTTCAAATCCCTTGGCTAAAGGTGATTATTTCATCCTTCATTTTCCAAAACAGATGGATAAATTCCTCTAGCATTGATCCTTACTAACCTGATACGGTCTACTAAAAATTATTCCCTATCACGTGCATTCTGTCTGACATCAGCTACCACACACAATTTTAATACCCCAGCAATTCCTTTTTTATCTCACATCTGGTATGGTATTCCATATAAGGTCTGAGGGTTTTGGTTTTTTTAATATATTATAAAGGAAGAACTGCTTGTAAGTTTTCACATTAAAAATATTTTTAGAACTGCTGTATCTAATTTTGTCATGAAATACTCAAGTTATTGTAAAATGCTATTCTTTCCTTTTCACATACTCATTCAATATGTTAGACTTTATTTTTCTATTACCAAAGAAGCCTAAGAGATGGTTTATTGAGATCACACAAGCCTTTTCTGCAAAGCTTTACATTTCACAGCTTTAGTATTTTGACAAAATTATTTGGAGATCAATGGGACAAACTTAATACATTGAAAGGAAAGAAAATTAAGGAAATAGATTCAAGGCAACATAATTATCTCTTCACCCTTAGGTCCAGGATGAGGATCCATATTTAACCACTGAACTTGTGTCTAGACAGCAACTAGACACCCATGGATGGCCCATGCTAATTGAATCGGACTCAAGGGGCTTGGGCTGCGGGACTGTTTCACTGCTGTGTAGACTTTGGGTTTGGGCTGGAGCCTGAGATCTAAGACCCTGCGGTTCTAAATAATAGATTCTTATCTGAAAGTTATGAGGTTCTGTTTTGTTTTTTAAATAGTGGGTTAATTAAAGCCTATTTTGTGAACCGCATCTCCTATTTTAGTTTTTGTTTGTAATCATTTAACAGGTTGGAAAGTGTGTGAGCCTGGTGGGATCAACCCTACACATAAATCCATTCTAGTCTACACCATTCTTTCATGCTCTGTATGTTATGTTCTAAAACAGCAATAAAATGTGTTACTAAGTAGTTTTTCATACACAGTATCTCTGTACAGATTTAAGTGTAAAATTTAAGATGTGTAAGTAGCTCTATCTAGCTATTTCTATAGCAATTTTTCTGATGAATGGAGAGAATTCAAAATATACAGAGCTGAACAAAGAGGAGAAGGGAAAAACAAACAGTCAGAGCAGACAGAAGTACACATGTGATCTCTAGAATCAGCTTTAAGACTTGGTAGGATCAGTAAGAGTATTCTTTAGCCTGCACAAAAGAAAGTTAAGCCATCATCTTCCTACACCACCCCATTTAAAAACAAAAAAAACAAAACCTCCCCCCACCTCATCTGAGCTGTTGTCAACAGACCTTTTTGACTGAGGGAGAAGTGGAACCATGATACTGCACACAGGTGTCCATTGAAGAAAACTTCAAGCATTGGTAATTACCAGATAAAAAAGGGGCCTATAGGCCTCCAGCCAGCAGTGGTTTATGTAGGCATTCATGTGAGCTGTGCTTTATTTTATTTGATTCATACTGCTGTCTGCTCTGGATGTATAGTTAAATTTAATACTAGTACTCAAGAGAGCTGTTCCATTTCTTTCATTCAAATACTGCACATTTGTCCAGGACGTATAAAAAGCATAAATAAGATTGATATCCCCCTACTTCCATATCTTTATCCCCTTTATCTTCTTTTTTCCCTGGCACATGCTGTCAATCGCTGTACATTTCCTTCTTTTTGGTTTTGTTTATTTTTTTCCTTTCAATCTCATCTCCTTTCTTTAAAAGCAGCATCTCCTCTTTCCTTCCTCCTGGCTTTCACATTCAACGCGTTGACACATTATAAGACAACTAAAATGTCTTATTGTTACTTTACCGTGTAAGCAAACTATGTGGTTGACAAAGATATTTTGCAGTTGTGAATGGGAGAGGAGATGCCCCATGTAATCACAAACAGGAGTGGAGGTAGCTGAGACAATCAGTCTCTTGAATTGTGATAATTGTTTTAATGAGTATTTATAGGGTTGGGGCTTAATGTGTTTTTAAATGGTCCCTTAAAATATTTGCCATATATATTGTAAAATAATACAATCAATAAAAAAATCAGCTTAAGTTTACAAAGAGAACATCTGGAGGATCATCCATTTCCAACAGTTATAAGCAACAAGAACAATGCTAGTAAATTCTTTTGAAAGAAACAGGAGGTGGAGCATTTTACAGCAATCCTGGGGATCACAAAACTGCAGTAGGGGAACCTCATTTTCTACACACTGTTCTACAGTTCATGGCTTTTTAAGCTAAATGGTATGAAGTGTGATAAATGCAAACCTTCCTGTGAATACAAACAGATTTTTAAAATATAATAAGTATGGGTATACGTGAAAATAAACTTGGCCATTGGGATTTAGGTAAAAAACAATTCCGATTCTGTCTTTTTTAAATTTGTATTGCTTAAAGCAAGTGTCACACAATCTTTGAAAGGCTTAAGATTTAAAAACAGTCATTGAATTACCTTGAAGCAATATTAATCTTTATATTTTTACTCTTGGCAGAAGAACAGACAAAAATCAATATATTTAGTTAAATACGGTGCTGGAGCAAGTGCTGTACAAGCTTCCCCACATAATCCTGCCAACAAACTTCATTCCTGATCTGCAATTATTCATGATATTGTAATTCTGAGTCTCTCTGTAAGGGAGTGTGTAAAGCACACAACATTGTGACAATCTGAGGCAGTTTTGACATATGCAAAATACTACTTCATATCATTTAGCCTAAAATGAAGCTACAACTGCATTTCCTCTCAGTCCAAAGCAAAGATTTTAATTCCAGTTTCAAACAACAAATATAACCCAAAATCCCAGACCCCGCATACAGGAAGACCTCCTCCAGGTCTGGGAGAAAGATTCCTCCCACCAAACTCCATGTCACAGAACATTAAGCATAACCAGGCTGCAGATCCTATTTTACTCCAACAGCTGAAGTAGTCTCTGTGTGCATCCCCTGATGCAATATTAATGGCTGATGGAGCTTCCAAAACAAAATACATTGTTTCCACTGTCCTACAGTCAGTCCCAACTTCCCAAATTGTGCCTGGAGCAAGCAGGCAGCTCCCTTGGAATCAGGATCTACTGCATATGGAGAGTACACATTCTCTGTTTCAATTGAGGATTTCAATAACTCAGTCATGGGTTCGGGGTTGTTATAAATGTGTATGGGTAGGGTTTTGTGGCCTGCCTTGTGCAGGAGGTCAGACTAGATGATCATATTGGTCCCTTCTGACCTATGAGTCTATGAGTTTCAGAGGTAGGGCAAGATTTCGGAAACCTGCACAACCTCCAGTCTGCAGTGAAACTTCACCAGTTCCACTCCAAGTGGGACTTCTTCAGCTATGAAAAATGTGGGCAGAATTCAGCAATTAATGCAATCTATCATCTGCCACTTATGAGGCAAGCTACCCAATTTGGGTACACAGACTTGCGCTTGAGCTCTAAAAGTATCTATGTTGACTTTGGTTTGATGTTGAGGCTCGGGCTGGAGTGTGGGCTCTCAACTGTCTCCTCAGCACCAGGCTTCAGAGCCTGAGCACCGGCCCTCGGTGCAACATCTACACAGCCATTTTTAGAGCACCAGCATTAGCCCTGCTAGCATAAGTCTGTGGACCTAGGCTGGGAGGCTTGCTCCTAGATGCCATGTAGACATGTCCCTGGGTACCCTCTTTACATGTAATATTTGAATACTTTGCAGCTATATTTTCTTATTCTTATTTAAATCAAGCAGCCTGACTTCCCTCTTCCTTACAGGTTTCTCCTTACAATGCAACCATTATAAAACAGAGGGAAGATTACATAAAAAATAAAACACAGGAGAGAAACACAATTGTGTGATCTCTCCAAGATATATGGAAAGATTAAATTTACAAGTTGCAGTCTGGCTATTTTCTCAGTACATTTTGTTTTCAAAAGTTTGGGAAGCTTAAGGAGAGGGAAGTTTTGGTTTAACTTGAAAGCCAAATGCTACTGAGTACAAAAGAATTTTTGAAAAGATTAATAAACACAAAGATACACTGGATGAAGATGAAAGACATTTTCTGGAAGTTTTTAGACACTTCTTAGAATAGCCTAAATTTTCATGGAAACCATCAGTAAAGTGGGATCGCACTGTTCAAATAACTGCTGTCCAGAGCAGTGCCTTTAAAAAAAAAATCTCTGGATTAATTTCTACAATGACTTTCATCCTCTGCAATTTCACTATATATAATGGAATATGAAACTGCATGAGAAGCTATAGCATACATTGGAAACATCTGGTCAGTTAAACCGTTGCACCTCCGCTGAAGTTACAAGCAATGGTGATACACAGTGCCAATTATGATAGCCTGTTATGTGGACACCACTCCACTGAGAATTAGACTTAGATGATCAAGTCATTTCAGAGCAAGTTGAATACCGTATAGATTGTAATGACTTTTGATTATCATCAACCTGGACTTGTGGTGTAAACGTGTATCCCTTACTAATCTCATGAGTTGGTGATCTCACTCAAATTCATGACGGACAGGTGTCCACACGAGAAAACACGGCAACTTTGGAATGGGACCCTCTTCTTTGCCATTCCCATAATCTTTCTGTCCTCCACATCTACCATATTCATCCCAGTGAGGTGTAAACTTAATATTATGTAAATAGTCCCAATTAGGTTAACAAAGACAACTTCTCTTTTCTTCTCATTTTGTAAAAGAAAAATTAACTCCAGAAAATGTTTATGCACAGAGCTGCATAGATAAATCACAAAAAGACAGCAAGCGCAACCAAGTTGTGGTTCCAAAGTTAACCCATTTATTTTGCAAGGTTGCTCTAGCTAGCTACAAAGCTTAATATACACAGTTTGTGTTGTATGATGTATGGAATAAAACCAGGGCTTTCAATTAATCACAGTTAATGCATGTGATTAATGCAAAACAAATTAGCTAGATTAAAAAAATAGTTGTGATTAACTGCAGTTTTATTCATACTGTTAAATAACAACAGAATACCAATTTAAATTTATGCTAAATATTACTGGATATTATATATATATTACTTTTTATTACAAATATTTGCATACAAATACACTCAGCTCTACTTCTTGTTCAGCCAATCGTTAAGACAATCAAGTTTGTTTACATTTACAGGAGATAATGCTGCTGCTTCTTATTTAAAAGATCACCTGAAAGTGAGAACAGGCATTCACATGGCACTGTTGCAGCCAGCTTCTCAAGGTATTTAGGTGCCAGATATGTTAAATGTTCGTATGTTTCCTTATGCTCATAGGCAGTAAAGTTTTATATTGTTTCGTTTTTGAGTGCAATTATGTTTAAAAAAAAATCTACTTTTGTAAATTGCACTTTCATGCTAACGAGATTGCACTACAATACTTGTATGAGGTCAATTGAAAAATACTATTTATTTGATCTTTTTTACAGTGCAAATATTTGTAATAAAAATAATAAAGTGAGCATTGTATACTTTGTATTCTGTATTGTAATTGAAATCAATATATTTGAAAATATAGAAAAACATCCAAAAATATTTATAATAAACCTAAAAATAGGTATTCTATTATTGTTTAACAACATGACTAAAACTGCAATTAATCACGACTTTTTAATTTCACGATTAACTGCAATTATTTTTTTAATCGCTTAACAGCCATAAATAAAACAAACATAATATGTGCAATTCTGCCAAGCTAGTTTGCTGTTGGAACCATGGTTTTTGCATTCTTTCACTTTAACTGTGCAGCTTTAACTGCACAGTAGTTGCATTTAATGAATGAGGAGTTCTCAAAACACCCCTACTTATTTATACTAAAACAAGAAATTGTGCAAGAACTTCTAGTAGCAGGGTAATGTAATATAGGGAAGGAGTACAATGTAGGTTAATTGTTCTGTGCAATAAAATAGATAACCTATTTTTCATGACTCAGTCCCCTTTGGGAACTTCAAACCACACCCCAAATAGTCAGCAATCCATAAAAATGGGGGTCCCTTTTATTAGCAGGAAGAAAACCTACAAACTTCACATAATATAAAAAGGAAGGAGCACATATTTTGATTCTAATTCCATGAAAAATCAGACACACAAGGTACGTGACAGCAAAAAAAAGGGACTTAATTGTTTAAAACACTCAGGGTCTGTTCCTAACAAGTGGAAAGAGAAGCAGGGATAATTAACCCAAGGCTAAATGATTGTGGAGATAACAAATCCAAATCCAAAATCTTTCAACAAGCATGTAATGAAAAACATTGGTGTCATGGAAAGAAAACTGGGAATGGCACAGAACCAAATCAGAGCGAAGAACCTCTGAATTCTTGGCTTTCCCACTGGCATGGAAAGAACTAACTCTTGGCTCTGTTACAAACACTTCTGCACAATTATTAATTACCAATATCAAAGAAAGCTCTTTCTAATATCAAATGATGCAATAGAGTACCAATGAGGAAAGAAATTAGGAAGTACTGTTTCTTTAGAACTGTCTTAAACAAACAAGCTACTGCTGAGGCTTGTCTGATAACAGCAGGCAGTCCTGTCAAAGGAAAACAGACTTCTTGTGTTTGCTGATCTAATCCATATCACCCAAAGTGGGCACAAAGAATTTACTTAAATTAGAAAATCCTTCAGGCGCGAGAACATGTATGCAGCTGTCCTGAATCCAGGAATGGGAAGTATTTGACAGGAGAAAGCATACATTTTTCTGAGAGAAAAGATCTGTCAATAATAAAAATACAAACCTTGTACGTACAATTTTAAAACTGAAGTAAATGAAAATGACCTAAACAATGAAGAAAATGGCTGAATGTGACCTGGTAGTTTAAAAATCTTCAAAAGGTGCTTCCCACCTCCTCCAATAAATATATAATTCTAAATATATAATTTACAACAATCAGGTTATCTGCAATGTAGCTGTAGCACTGTGGGTCGTAGGATACTAGGAGACACAAAGTGAGTGAGGTGGTGTCTTATTGGACCAACTTCTTTTGGATTCTTGTTTCAATAATTAAGTTATACATTATACCTTACATGCAAGTTAAATTATTTGTAGAGTATATTCAAGAAGGTTAAAACTTTGCTAGGGTGTTTTAAAATGTTATATACTGTTATATACACTTGAAGTAGTAATCAGTATTTTTTACAACTATGTACATCTAAGAAATGGTTTCTGTTTGTGCATTTGGTATTTCAACTGCAATGTCCACTCTGTTTACTCACATTTCTTTCTTCCATGGTGACCTTGTCCTGTAATTCTAAAATATAACCTTGGGCCAGCAATCACCCAGGAACTTTTTGCCTTTTTCCATTATTTTGCATATATCAAATAGAGATATTATTGTCCTCTAGTTGCACTTCACTGAGCATTTTATTAAGAACTCTCAAGAGAATACAAAGAATGAGTTGGAGGGTTATGGAGCAATATCCAGTAACAATGCACATTTTCTGGATGGAGAAAGTAAAAGCCATGACATTTTCCTGCTCAGTAACTTGAACATTAATGGAGGGTTGGGGCAGAAGCAATACTGCATGAAAATGATGAATAACTCTGTCCAATGCATACAAATATGCAGGGCTTGGAACTGTAAAGTGACTGAATCCTTTATCAGGCAGACGTATGTAACTGTGGAACAACAACAGTTACAAGCAGGAATAAAACAGATAGTTTAAGGATATTTTAGAACTAACTAGAATTCTAGAACAGGTGCTGTAGATTCAGTTCAATGTATGTACTGGTAATCCAAGTGATTTCAATTTGACTAAAGGAATCTGTCCCATGTAACTTAAAAACAGTCAGAGTTATCCAGCCTTGTTTGTCTGTTAAACAAGAACCCTACACTTTAACTGTTACCTTCATGACAAGAAATTTATTTATCATGCACTATCAAGGAACTAGGCATTTTACAGACAGGGTAGAAGACAAAGTTGCATTTGTGGAGTTTACAGTGTAAGGGGCTAGGTCCTGCGAGGTGCCTATTGGAGAAAAGGGAGGGGAAGGTAAGAGATCAGTGGAACCATTTATGGTATACCCTGGCGATAGACACAAGTGCTTTTTTCTCCCAGCTGAGTTTAGGCAACAACAGGACCAGCTCTAGAGATGTTAAAAGTGGTAAACTATGTCTACATGAGAGTAAAGGAGGTTTTCAATCAAGAGAAGATGACTAGCGTAAGAGACACTTTTCTGCCTACGTAGACAGAACCATAGTGAGAGCTACAGCAAGTGTCTGCAATACAGTGACTTAAACAGGTAAGAACGAGGGACAGGATGTGACAAAACAGTGTGACTGTATGGCATAGTCTTGCATATGTCGTCTTAGTTCTAGAATTTATTACACCTTCTTTTCAAGTTTTCAGTTATCTATGTGGGGAAGGTTATAGTTACAGGCTTTTTGGAATAGGTAAGGACTTAAAGGAGGTGAGGTTTAATGCATGATAAAAGAGGACAGGAAGGGGGCTTTATGTATTTGTAGATTACTATTTCTCTCCCAACCTAAAAGTTCTGTTCTTGTGAACTGTTGTTTCAGTTTCACTTCATTATCAGTTTCCCAGAAGTGTCAGCAACACATAGTTGTATACTCCTTTTGTGGTTGTTTCTCTTTGAATAAAATAATTGCAACAGAGTTTTAAAATTAATTTCAAGTCCTAATCATCACCTTTCCAAATTAGAAGCACAAGCGAAGTTACAATTTGGTGAACTTAATGCTATGTGAACCTAAAAAGGCATTAAAGAAAAACTAAAATGAGATGCCAGCAATATGGAGGATTTCACCCCCTCCTCCCGAGGCTTTTAAACCATTCGACATTGTTTATTTTGACTTGTCATTTTATTTAAATATCCTTATTTCTCAGGTATGAGAGAACAATTTAGTCATCCTCCCCTCTCACACTAAAATTAACTGTCCTGCTATGTGAATAAACTCACGTGCCGTCTATACCTACTGCATCATATCAAGTGTTTTTAAGCTCACTCTTCCCATGATATGAGAGTATAATATTTGCTACAATAGCATTTTTATATACGATACACAGCTATATACACATAGATCTTTAGGCATTTAATATAGATCATATGCTGGACCTATACACATAAAAACCAACCCTTCTGCAACATTACTGATATCAATTATAACATTTTAAAGAATAAAATTAAAAGTTCACCATGTATACCTAATTAATACTCTAACATAGTTTTTAAACTACTCCAGTCAATAAAAGTAAATTAGAAATATTTCTGTAAACTCCTGAGTGCTCCTGGGCTTAACAAATATGTCCCTATGGTGCATTGCTTGTATCACTACTCCAGCTGCATCTTTAAAAATAATAAGCCTATGTTGTATTATAAGAGGCATGTTGGGGGGGAGGGGCTGGTATTGGAAAGGTTAACCTGTTCAGGTGACTTGATGATAGGTCTATTTGACTGACAGACAAAAACTCTGGAATGGGACTTAAACTGCAGTAATGATGTTTATAAATTTTAATGTAATAAATAATGAAAAACTTCGGAAGAAATTTTTTTAAATTATGTTCTCAAAGGATTTAGTAACATAATATCTAATGTAAAAAACAAAAGCATTACTGATCAGTCCATATATCTAAACAAATCTTTATTTTACAATTAGTCTAATACCCTTCAATTTAAGGTACTTAAAAGGTGTATTCACACTTTGTGTCACCTTAGTACACTTACATGTATGCCAATGATAATACAGTGTGTATATTAATATATGTAAAAGATTAATACAAGCCATCTGGAGAGCTAATGAATAATCAAGGGATTTCAAATTAAACTACAAAATTTTCCCTTAGAATCTTTAGGACAACACTGTCAAGTTCAATCTATTCACTTAGATTCCAGAATCAATTTTTCAAACTTTATGACAGGTCTAATAGTTTCCACCTGTTTCTTTTGCTTGACTTTTGACTGGCACGTTACCAGCCAGGGTGGAAATGTAGACAAAGACCCCTATTAGGCTCCGGCTGTTTCTCTACTGTGAGGTCACTCAGCCATTAAATTAGTTCCAGCCTACTTTCTCCTTCTATGTCTTCATTTTTGGTGGATATGTAGGTTTGGGGGAGTGAGGGAGAAGAAAGACAAAGGTTCAGCATTCAGCTTGTGAAAAGGTAAAGAAAAACCTCAAATCATCTTACATTCTGAAACTTAAATGGCAAACTTATGATCTACATAATAATTAAATATAGTGAATTATTAATATAAATTCACCACAAGTTAATGCCTAGTAAGTGACTTCTATATTACCTTTTCAATTGATTTAAAATTTGGTAAACCTAAGAGCTATCATTTCTAGAGTTTGAAACACTTATTCTAGGGTTAGACACTTTTCTGCATTTGTTGCACAGCTAAAGAACTCAGGCCCCACCTAGTATTACGTAGAAGTATAATTATTGAAATAAAGGAAAGCTGCAATACTTGTGCAAAGCATCCATAAGGTAATGGCAAAAAGAATCAAGCGCTTTCAACAAATAAAGTTTCTTTAAAGAGCCAAAAGTCAATATCTGCAGTTATAAAATCAGTCTGTTTATGCAAGCCTGAACTGAAACATACGCTATTTTTTAATGGACAATTTAACATCATCAAGGTCTTCAGTAGCTACTTTTTTTTTAGTGCAAGCAAGGAGATCTTTTTTTCTGAGACTTTCCTTTGGCCTGGATCTCCAATAAAACCTGCTTCTAAGAACTGTGTTTTACTTCAGAATGAGTGCTAAAAGAAAGTAATACACTACATGTTCTATTGACTTCATAACAACTCACTGGGAACCAGTGCTAAGTTAATAAAAGTACATTATACATTTGATTTATTTAGATTATGTTTTCAATTAAAGACCAGAATAGATCTTGAATTGACATTTCATTTCAAAGTTTTAAAGCACTTTGCTGAATTGCAAGCTGCATGTGTATAAGGAATACATCACCCACCACAACAATGCAGCCACAACACCACCAGCCACACTCGTCAAGACTTTTACCATAGCTAATTAAAAAGGAGGCTTCAGGTGGACAGAATTTAATTGTCCACACCAGAATTGGCCAGAACACCCATCTCTAGCAAAAGGCTATTTAATAATGAAGACTTCTGTTTTACATTTTATCTGAAAGCCAACAGTTCAAACAGCATCATTGCTAGGAAAAGTCTTAAAGACCAAGTCCTGTAAATACTTAAACATACCAGTGGTTGATTAAACTGGGGCTACTCACGTGGGGCAAATTTTCTGCTTTCCCAATATCCCTTGTCAGTTATTCTCTATAAAACATCCTTGGTCAATGCTATGAGTTGACGATCATCTGCAAATCTAAGGTTATTCACTGTCCTCACAAATAACAAGACTCCTTCTGTTTCACTTCTCAATGCTGCAGCCATTATTACTTCCAGCACCAACTCAAAGGTCTGCTTGTATTCAGGAAAGGAATTCTACTCTTTTGGTCCAGGGTGACACACCCCAACTGATGTCTCAAGATCCATTTGTTAAGGCAGCTCACTCACTCTTAGATAAGAAAGCTATTGGCCTATTTCCATGCACAAATGATCAGCACTGCTAAGGAACTGAAAGTTATATCCTTACACAGTGGAAGCATCAGTGGGAAAAAGTCTAACCCACTAAGTAAAGTGAGGAGTCCATTGTTACACCTGCCACCTTGTCCACAGGCTCAAGGCTATTCTCTGGCTCGAGTCCCAGAGTTGCCACAACCAGAGAATCATAGAATATTAGAGTTGGAAGGGACCTCAGGAGGTCATCTAGTCCAACCCCCTGCTCAAAGCAGGACTATCCTCAACTAAATCATTCCAGCCAGGGCTTTGTCAAGACGCAGCTTAAAAACCTCTAAAGATGGAGATGCCACCACCTCCCTAGGTAACCCATTCCAGTGCCTCACCACCCTCCTAGTGAAAAACTTTTTCTTAACATCTAACCTAGACCTCCCCCACTGCAACTTGAGACAGTTGCTCCTTGTTCTGTCATCTACTACCATTGAGAGCAGCCTAGTTCCATCCTCCCTGGAACCTCCTTTCAGGTAGTTAAAGGCTGCTATCAAATCCCCCCTCATTCTTCTCTTTTGCAGACTAAACAGGCCTAGTTCCCTCAGCCTCTCCTCAAAAGTCTTGTGCTCCAGCCCCCTAATAATTTTTGCTGTCCTCCGCTGGACTCTCTCCAACTTGACCACATCTTTTTGTAATGGGGGCCCAAAACTGGGCACAATACTCCAAATGCAGTCTCACCAATGCCAAATACAAGGGAATAATAACTTCCCTCAATCTGCTGGCAATGCTCCTATGCCCAATATGCACACTGCTGACTCATATCCAGCTTCTTATCCACTGTAACCCCCCAGGTCCCTTTTTGCAGAACTGCTGCCTACTTCGTCGGTCCCCAGTC
Organism: Mesoclemmys tuberculata; assembly: GCA_007922155.1. NCBI lineage: Eukaryota > Metazoa > Chordata > Testudines > Chelidae > Mesoclemmys > Mesoclemmys tuberculata. The sequence continues at coordinate 34,013,981 of ML675610.1, forward strand.
TGTAGCTGTGCATGGGATTCTTCTGTCCTAAGTGCAGGACTCCGCACTTGTCTTTGCTGAACCTCATCAGATTTCTTTTGGCCCAATCCTCCAATTTGTTTAGGTCCTTCTGTATCCTATCCCTACATTCCAGGGTGTCTACCGCTCCCCCAAGCTTAGTGTCATCTGCAAATTTGCTGAGGGTGCAATCTATCCCATCCTCCAGATCATTGATTAAGATGTTGAACAAAACTGGCTCCAGGACTGACCCCTGAGGCACTCTGCTTGTGACCGGCTGCCAGCTAGACATAGAGCCACTGATCACTACCCATTGCGCCCGATGATCTAGCTAGTTCTCTATCCATTTTATAGTCCATTCATCCATTTCTTTAACTTGCTGATAAGAATACTGTGGGAGACCATATCAAAAGCTTTGCTAAAGTCAAGGTATATCACGTCCACCGCTTTCCACTCATCCACAGACCCAGTCACCTCTTCATAGCAGGCAACCAGGTTGGTCAGGCATGACTTGCCGTTGGTGAATCCATGTTGACTGTTCCTGATCACCTTCCTCACTTCCAAGTGCCTTAAAATGGATTCCTTGAGGACCTGCTCCATGATTTTTCCAGGGATTAAGGTGAGGCTGTTTGGTCTGTAGTTCCCTGGATCCTCTTTCTTCCCTTTCTTGAAGATGGGCACTATATTTGCCTTTTTCCAGTCATCAGGGACTTCCCCCTGTTGCCACAAGCTTTCAGAGATAATAGCCAATGGCTCTGAAATCACATCAGCTAACTCCTTCAGTACCCTAGGATTCACTGCATCTGGCCCAATGCACAATCTGTCCTGATTTCCTCCCAGCACTGCAGACAGCAACTCATATAGTGGAAGACTGTTCCCAACCTGACATCTGGAGGTAGGTCTACAACACCTAGCCTTCACTGATATAAAGACCTTCCTCTGATGACAGAATCTGGACATCAAGTACTGATGTTTGCATATGAGAACAAGAGAGAGTGAGACATACCATGTTGAACACATGTGGCAATAGTGTTAGATTCTATGGTTATCCTGAACTATTCCATCAGCTTCTTATCTACTCTCACTGTTGATGTTTACTATTAGCTTGATCAATTTCTCAGGGATGCCATACATTCGCTGAATCAACTCACCATCAGCAACAAGAGACAAAAATATGGCCACTGGAAAACAAGAGGAAGAAGTAAAGTTCAAACTCAGAGATAAAGAACTAGAACAGATGGAAAAAATGGAGGACTAGTATAGAAGAATGGAAATTGTGAAAATGACAAAAAGAAAAGAAAACTTGGACTAGCCATTGCTGCATTCAGAAAACTGTAAAATATAGAAGGCTAAAGATATTTCAACAAAAACAAAAACCAGTGTATGAGAGAGAGATGTCAAGCCAATACTGCTGTATGAGCCAGAATGTTGGGAATATGAGTAAAGTCGACAAACGTAAGATACTGACTGCAGAAATGAACTGATGAGGGGAATTCTGCAAGTTTCAAGACCACAGAAAATAAAAAATGAATTAATATGAATGACTAGGGTAAGAAATAATATTGTTACAGAAGAGTCACAAAAGACAACTGCAATGGTGTGGACATGTCACGAATGGATATGGGAATGATACTATACATGGCGATACAGACCAGAATGCAAGAAACTAGGAACAGTGGAAGACAGGATAGACAAGGTGGCACAAAATAAAAAGGGTTAAAAATGAACAAATTCAGGAAGCTGGTTGTAATGCTGGTAAATCAAGTACCAGCTCTGGCCGGGGCTGTTAATACACCCCCAGAACGATATTAGCCTCTTTCTACCACTGTATCACATTGTTCACTCACATTCAATTTGTGATCCATGATAAGCCCTTAGATCCTTTTCAACAGCAGTACTACCACTTAGCCGTTTATTATCTATTTTGTAGTTGTGCATTTAATTATTCTTCCTAGGTAAGATACTTTGCACTTATCTTTATTTAATTTTATCTTGCTGAATTCAGACTAATTCTCCAATTTGTCATGGTCATTTTGAATTCTAATCCTGTCCTCCAAAGTACTTGCAACCCCTCCCAGCTTGGTGTCATCTGCAAATTTTATAAGCATACTCTCCACTTCATTATCCAAGTTATTAATGTAAATACTGAAAAATGCTAGACCCAGGACTGACGAGGTGGAACCCCACTAGACATGCCCTCCCAGTTTGAAATTAAAGTATGGTCTTTCAACTAGTTGTGCACCCAAATTACAATCATTTAATTTAAACTGCACTTCCCTAGTTTGCTTATGAGAATGTCATGTGTCAAAAGCCTTACTAATATCAAGACATATCAGGTCTACTACTTCCCCGCATCAAGTAGGCCAGTAACCTTGTCAAAGAAAGAAATTACTTTAGTTTGGCAAGATATGTTCTTGACAAGTTCGTCTTGGCTATTCCTTATAACCTTAATATCCCTTAGGTGCTTACACGGTGATTGCTTAATAATTTGTTCTAATATCTTTCTATGTATCAAAGTTAGGCTGACTGGTCTATAATATCCTGGTCCTCTTTTTTCAACTTTTTAAAGACAGGTACTATGTTTGTCCTTCTCTATGAGAAGGACCTCATGTGTCCTCCATAAAGTCTCAAAAATAATTGCTAACAGTTCAAAAATTGCTTCAGCTAGTTCCTTCAGCATCTTAGGATGAATTTCATCAGGCCCTGCCAACTTGAACACATCTGAATTATTTAAATATTTTTAATCTGTTCTTTCTGTATTTTGGCTTGAATTCCCTCCCCCATGCTGATAATATTAATGGTGTTAAGTATCTGGTCACCATTAACCTTTTTAATGATGACTGAAGCAAAATAGGCATTAATCATCTTAGCCTTCTTGAGATCATCAGTTATTAGCTCTCCGTCCCTGTTAAACAGAGGATCTACACTTTCCTTTGTCTTTCTCTTGCTCCTAATGTATTTAAAGCACCTTTTTCTTATTGCCTTTTATGCATCTTGCTAGGTGTAACTCATTTTGTACCTTAGGCAATGTCTACACTGATGGTAGCAAATTTGTCAATTTATCCAGATAGATTGAGTGAAAGCTGAGACTCACTCAGTTGACCCAGAAATCGACGCTACTCATCCACCTCCACCCGATGGAGTAACTCTGTGTTGATGGGAGGACATTTCGCGTCAGTGCAGAGAACTGAAGACACTGTGGTAAATATAAGTAAGGAAGTTGACGGGAGAGATGCAAGCTACTTTATATAGCTTGCATATCTTCTGTTGACTGCCGCTGAATTTTGTGGCAAGTGTAGACATAGTCTGAGTCTTATCTCTACAGGCTTGTACTATTCTTTTGTACTTCTCAGCAATTCTTCCATGTTTTCACTTTTTGTAGCATTCCTTTTTCATTTTCAAGTCATTAAAGAGCTCCTATTCAAGATACATGGAGATATTCTTCCTATATTTCCTTCACATCAGGATAGACTCATCGAGTCACAGACTAAGGTTAGAAGGGACCAATATGATCATCTAATTCTAGTCTGACCTCTTGCACAAGCAGGCCACGGAACCTCACCCACCCAGTCCTGTAATAGACTCTTAACCTATGACTGAGTTATTGAAGTCCTCAAATGATGGTTTAAAGACTTCAAGGTACAGAGAATCCACCAGTAAGTGAGCCGTACCTCATGTTACAGAGGAAGGGGACGAATCCCCAGGGCCTCTGACAATCTGCCCTAGAGGAAAATTTCTTCCTGACCTCAAATATGGCAGTTAAACCCTGAACACATGGGCAAGACTCACCAGCCAGACACCCAAGAAAGAATTATCTCTAATAACTCAGAACCCACCAAATGTCTCATCACAGGCCACTAGGCATATTTACCACTAGTAATGAAAGATCAGTTAATTGCCAAATTAGGCTGTCCCATCATACCATCCCCTCCATACATTTATGAAGACCAGTTTTGAAGCCAATTAGGTTATTTGCCCCCACTGCTTCCCTTGGAAGGCTATTGCAGAACTTCACTCCCCTGATGGTTAGAAAACTGCATCTAATTTCAAGCCCAAACTTCCTGATGGCCAGTTTATATCCATTTGTTCCTGTGTCCACACTAGCGCTGAACTTAAGTAATTCCTCTCCCTCCCTGGTATTTATCCCTCTGTGTCGCGGATAACTTTCTGGTGCAAGTGCTGGAGCAAGCAACTAGGGGCTGTGCTGCTCTTGACCTGCTGCTGCTCACAAACAGGGAAGATTTGGTATGGGGAAGTAGAAGTGAGTGACTACCTAGGCAGCAGTGACCATGAGATGGTTGAGTTCAGGATCCTGACAAAAGAAAGAAAGGAGAACAGCAGGATACGGACGATGGACTTCAGAAAAGCAGACTTTGACTTCCTCAGGGAGCTGATAGGCAGGATCCCCTGGGGAAAGGAATCCAAGAGGGCTGGCTGTATTTTAAAGACACCTTATTGAGGGCACAGGAACCAACCATCCCGATGTGCAGAAAGAATAGCAAGTGTGGTAGGCGACCAGCTTGGCTTAACAAAGAAGTCACTGGTGAGCTTAAACACAAAAAGGAAGCTTACAAGAAGTGGAAGCTTGGTCAGATGACTAGGGAGGATTATAAAAACACTGCTCAAACATACAGGAATGAAATCAGGAAGGCCAAAGCGCAACTGGAATTGCAGCTAGCAAGGGATGTGAAGGGGAACAAGAAGAGTTTCTACAGGTATGTTAGCAACAAGAGGAAGATTAAGGAAAGTGTGAGCCCCTTACAAAATGGGGAAGGCAACCAAGTGACAGAGGATGTGGAGAAAGCTGAGGTACTCAATGCCTTTTTTGCCTCTGTCTTCACAGACAAGGTCAGCTCCCAGACTACTGCACTGGGCAGCACAGAATGGGGAGGAGGTGAACATCATGCAGTGCTGAAGGAACAATTCCAGGACTATTTAGAAAGATTGGACATACACAAGTCCATGGGGCCAGATGCAATGCACCCGAGGGTGCTGAAAGAGTTAGCTGATGTGATTTCAGAGCCATTGGCTATTATCTTTGAAAGCTCGTGGCAACAGGGGGAGGTCCCTGATGACTGGAAAAAGGCAAATATAGTGCCCATCTTCAACAAAGGGAAGAAAGAGGATCCAGGGAACTATAGGCCAGTCAGCCTCACCTCAATCCCTGGAAAAATCATGGAGCAGGTCCTCAAGGAATCCATTTTAAGGCACTTGGAAGAGAGGAAGGTGATCAGGAGCAGTCAACATGGATTCACCAAAGGCAAGTCATTCCTGATCAACCTGATTGCTTTCTATGAAGAGGTGACTGGCTCTGTGGATGAGTGGAAAGTGGTGGACGTTATATACCTTGACTTTAGCAAAGCTTTTGATACGGTCTCCCACAGTATTCTTATCAGCAAGTTAAAAAATTATGGGTTGGATGAATGGACTATAAAATGGATAAGGAACTGGCTAGAGCAAAGGGCTCAACGAGTAGTGATCAGTGGCTCTATGCCTAGCTTGCAGCCAGTCACAAGCGGAGTGCCTCAGGGGTCGGTCTTGTTCAACATCTTCATTAATGATCTGGAAGAGGGGATAGATTGCACCCTCAGAAAGTTTGCATATGACACTAAGCTAGGGGGAGTGGTAGATACCCTGGAAGGGAGGGATAAGATACAGAAGGACCTACACAAATTGGAGGATTGGGCCAAAAGAAATCTGATGAGATTCAACAAGGACAAGTGCAGAGTCCTGCACTTAGGATGGAAGAATCCCATGCACAGCTACAGACTGGGGACCAACGAGGTAGGCAGCAGTTCTGCAGAAAAGGATCTGGGCGTTACAGTGGATAAGAAGCTGGATATGAGTCAGCAGTGTGCCCTGGTTGCCAAGAAGGCTAATGGCATATTGGGCTGCATTAGTAAGAGCATTTCCAGCAGAACGCGGGAAGTGATTATTCCCCTCTATTCAGCATTGGTGAGACCGCATTTGGAGTATTGTGCCCAGTTTTGGGCCCCCCACTACAAAAAGGATGTGGACAAGTTGCAGACAGTCCAGCGGAGGACAGCAAAAATTATTAGGGGGCTGGAGCACAAGACTTATGAGGAGAGGCTGAAAGAACTAGGCCTGTTTAGTCTGCAGAAGAGAAGAATGAAGGGAGATTTGATAGCAGCCTTTAACTACCTGAAAGGGGGTTCAAGGGAGGATGGAGCTAGGCTGTTTTCAGTGGTGGCAGATGACAGAACAAGGAGCAACTGTCTCAAGTTGCAGTGGGGGAGGTCTAGGTTGGACATTAGGACAAAGTTTTTCATTAGGAGAGTGGTGAAGCATTGGAATGGGTTACCTAGGGAGGTGGTGGTATCTCCATCTTTAGAGGTTTTTAAGCTGAGTCTTGACAAAGCCCTCGCTGGTATGATTTAGCTGAAGATAGTCCTGCTTTGAGCAGGGGGTTGGACTAGATGACCTCCTGAGGTCCCTTCCGACTCTAATATTCTGTGATTCTATGTATTTAGAGAGAGCTATCATATCTCCCCTCAATCTTCTTTTGGTTAGGCTCAACAAGCCAAGCTCTTTGAGTCTCCTCTCATAAGGCAGGCTTTCCATTCCACAGATCATTCTAGACGACCTTCTGTGCACTTGTTCCAGTTTCAATTAATCTTTCTTAAACATGGGGGGAACAGAACTGCACACAATATTCCAAATGAGGTCTCACCAGGACCTCTGCTACTTTAACATATTTTTTAAACTCCAATGAATGTTTAGAAACAAAATAAGAAATGTGGTAATTAAATATTCAAATCACCTAAAAGGATATTAAGCAGAATGTAAACAATTGTATACTATTATAAAGAAATCAGTGGCTTTTTAAATAACACTCTGTTCTTTTATTGACTGGGTTTGGAAAAATCTTGAGAGTCTTCTATATATCTGCTTATCTAATGTCTTTACAAAATGTTGCAAATATTAACATTTTGCAACAGCAGAAACAATAGTTAAGTCCTTTTATCAAGAAAATAACCGGCACACTAAGTTTTCCTTCTCACTGACATCTAAATACTTACAAGGCCTCCATTACCATAGAATTAAGCATTTCCTAAATATTAAGAAATAAAATATCTCTTTCCTTCTTACTCCCCAGTCAGTAGGAGAAATAGCTTGTGTCTAAAAAAAGCTAAGCTGAAGAGAAAAATGTTCAACTTGATTCTGAACATTAAAAAGGTCAGTGTATTTCATTATATGTAAAACATACTTCAAAATGCTTATCTGAGATAATCTATGCCAGCATCTTACCCATCAAGAAGATTCATTGTTGTTGATGTCACTTCTGAAAACAGAACAATCTTCCCAAGCTTCTTTGTTTGCAGATTGTGTTGATATGTCTGCAGACTGAAGTGTTCAGATGAGAAGCCTCTCACCTCAGTGATGACTGGTATGAGAGATGGCATTATCTCCATTTCTGGCTTGTAAGATGAGACAAATTTAAGGGATATCTTGCTGGATTTTATTAATTCTTCAACATCTATATTTTTTCCAAGCCACTTTAGAAAAGCAACATGCATTTCCTGTGGGGAGGAAAATGAGAGAAATATGCACAACTGCACATTAATGCATACAAACTTTCTTTTGAGACATCTATATTAAAAGGGTCATTTCTACACTAGTATGGAAAAACTAGCCTACATTTTCTAGGCTACCCCTCCTAGGATCCGATTTCCAATGCCTAATCTGCCCTGGCCTAGCTGCTTGCTTGTCACTTCCTTGACCTGCAACCCAACCCTCTTTTCAACTTTCTGGCCTCTGAGGCCAACACCTTTCCTACAACAAGGCTGTTGGTGATTCTGCCCACACATTCTTTGCCTTACCCACTCAGTTGTGGAACCAATCTAAAGCACACTGATGGTCCCACACTGAGTGGGCAACTTTTGGGATGCTATCCACTTATGCGACTATGCTACAGATCCTACGACCCAGAGTTATGACAGACTTTACTGCAAATGTTGCAACAACTAAGTAAAAACCATTTTCAAAAAGGCAAACACTGATTCCCCAGTAGAATGCTGGCAGAAGAGGTGTGACTACTGATAAGTATGTACTTCAATACTATTAAATCAAGTCTGGGTAAGGACTTATTTGAACTAGTCAGTGTAACTAAGGAACCAGCTAAAACAGATTAATGAAAAAGCCAGTGAAGCCCTCATAAAAATATTTGCATAATTAAGATAATTCTATTCTCAATGTACAAAAGGTGTTGACCATTGTCACAGCTAATGATGCTATTTGTATAGATTTGTGAATTAAAATTGTTCAAACAGGATAGAAGAAGCATAAAGTACAAGCACACACTCATCCCAGAGGCTCCTAGATGCTTAACTTTCTTCCATTTGTTACAGAGCCTTAGATAATTTATACAGAAGACAAAGTTAAGAGGATAGGTGACTGGGACTACACAGGTCCAGTGAGATTTCCTGAAATAGCATCTCCACATTAGTAAAACTTTTTGGATTTATCTAATGCTATTTTAAGGGGGCGTTATTTGAAATGTTTTACCATCTCTTTAGAACACTTGCTATTCTAAACTGCCAAAGAAAAGGAGATGCTGGGACTTCTCCAAATCTAAGACAAGTACAAGAAGCAACAAGTCAGTCACCTAGAAAAAAACCCTGTCTTTCCAGTGTATTTTTCTCCACTGATTTTTTGAAATATAATGGACTAGATAGCTGATAATCAGCTAGGAAAAGAAGATAAAATTGAAGTAGCTATATCACAGGTAAACCAGTAGGCAACAAAATGAAGTTCAGGCAGGAAAGGAAATTAAAGCTATTGATTGACTGATTAAAGAAAATGGTAACTTGTATGCTATTTTCCAAATTTATAAATCCAATATACATTACACATTTTTGGTGCACCAGGGAAAGGAGGAGCTAAGGATCTGAAACTTGTGGATAAATGGCTCCACAAGAGATTAAGTAATGAGCGTAATAGCCCAATTTATGCCAAATAGGCAGATTCTAAATTCAGTTTACTTACTTGTTCAGTCCCAGCATATTCTCCTGTCATGGCATCCATCCAGAGACAAAAGCATTAACACCAAGAAAAATCACACACTATTTACTAATAAAAATACTTAAGTATTTCTTTCTCTGATCTTTTCTAATGGAAAGCACTTGACTCAAACCCAAAGTTGGCAAAGTTTAAAAGACATAGATCTGTGTAAATAGGTATGTATAGAGGTGATAGATAAATCAATCTCTAGATACATATGCAGCCCCCATTACTGCAGTATTTCAGTGTCTCAAACATTTATGAAGTTATCCTCTCAGCCCCTTACCAAGCAAAATTCTCGAGTCCCTGTCCAATGTCTTTACTGCAGAACAGTTAATGCACTTCTAGGAAGCACTTACTTCCCACTAATTATTCTCCCAAGGAATTAATCTAACATTCAAAACACTTGTCTAATTTTTTTTTAAACAGAGAAGAGTGGACCTGTTTTCACCCTCCAGCTAAGGAATTTCCTCCCCAAAATTTGTATCTGCTCAAATCTTAGGATGCAAATCTTTCTTGAGCAAGCTACTGCTTTTTTAATACATTAAAGTAATGATTTTGAAGTCTGTTATCTTGAAACCATCAGTGCTAGAAAAATTTGAGTTTATTCTATGCAGTAAAGAAAACTCGTTTTCCCAATGGGACCTAGAATTAATTTCTAGCCATAAGAGAGCCTGAGATGACAATCTTTAAATAGTGACATTTTTAGCTTAAAAGAGACTACTTTGTCTTTTTTAGATTTTTTTTTTTAGCTCCTCTCAACTCTGCCCACTGAGCTTCAAAACAATTAAAGCACCTGACTTTAAATACAAAAACATTTCCAATAATTTTTTTCAAACTCTCTCAAACACTGCTTGACTTTTGCATATAACACAATGAATGATGACATAGCATAAAAGTTTTTAGCAGTGCTTCTTCGGACTGATCTTTGACTTCTCTTAAAGTAATGTGTAGTACTCCCAAACTGCTGCTAATAAAGTCTTTATATGCCATTATCATGTGTTATACACAATAACCTATTACCTGTTGTTAATATTTAGCTTTAATTTCTTACAAACAGGTGTAATTTTACATTGCATTCTAGACATCCCCAAGGAAAACATTCACCTTAATATAAGTATCCAAATCTCAACTGAGAAAAAAATAGTCCCAACTCACACTGAACAAGGGCATATAGGTTCAGGCCTTAATTTCTTAATACACATACAGTATGTTTACATTTCTATCCAGATACTCAAAGTGACAGATACTAGTTGCCATAAGTCCCTGCTCACTTTTCATGGCATTTCAATCTTTTCAGAAAAGTATGCCTTGTAGTTTACATAGCTGCAACAGTGTGTTACTTCAGATACTCCAAAGAAGATGTATGTGACCCAAGAACATCTTAATGCCAAGACAAGGAGGTACATAGGGATTCCAGGAATCTTGAGTCTGATATTTACATCCAAGCTCATCGAAAAGTGTCATGTGAAGTCATTAATAAAAGCCTGTGTCTCTCTTGTCATTAATATCATTGTGAAACATATGTGCAGATACTATGTAAGGAGTTATGTATATATGATGAAAATATGTTCTTAAAGTCTGTGTCAGGGACTGGGTCACCAGCAAAGATGAAAAATAGGTTCTGTCAGACAAGAAATGTTTATCTATCTGGCTGTTTAAATGTAAATTAAGTATTATATATTTCACAATGAGTCGCCACTCACCAGTATAAACCAAATACACATGTAATATTCTGAGTATGTGAAAGAAAGAAACTAACAGGAAGAAAAAACAGTGTGGGTGTGGGAGGAGCCCTATCTTGAGGTGCACTTCAAAGGTTTGCTCTATTATATTTGGGAGACAAAGACGACATCCTATCACCTTTCACTGAAGAAGTAAACAAACATGAAGTTTACTGCATGAGAATGGGGTTCCAAGCAGGCTTTGCTGAAAACACTAGAGGGGACTTTGGTTGAGATAAGTCTTTTTGGACAGAAAGTTAATCCGTTAAGTTTAGTCTCTTGAAACCATATTATGATTTTGTTTATATGTAAAGAACTGTCAATTCGTAACTGCTGTTCTTCAAGATGTCCGTTCCCAATTAGGTGTGTGCATCACGTGCACTGGTGCTGGAAATCTTTCCCCTAATGATACCCGTAGGGCTGGCTCTAGTGCCTTCTGCAGCCATGCACGAATGTGCCTATATAGAGAGCGCCACTGGCCCCTTCCCTCTCAGTTCCTTCTTGCTGGAATTTCAACTGATGGGAAAGTGGGTGGGTTATGGAATGGGCATGAGCAACATCTCGAATTACAGTTATGAGGTAAGTAACCGTTCTTTCTTCTTCGAGTGCTTGTTCATATCCCTTCCCAGTTAGGTGACTTACCAGCTATATCCCCAGAGGTGACTAGGAGTTTACAGCTAAGTCCTCTACAACACCACCCTGCCAAAACTGTCATTGTCCTGGTCTTGCTGAGTGATGCCATAAGGGAACATAAAGGTATGCACTCAGGACCAAGTAGCAGCTCTACAAATATCCTGTATGGGGACATGCGCCAGGAAGGCCACCGAAGACGCCTGGATCCTTGTGGAGTGGACATCATAGATGTTGGGAGTGCAACTCCCACCTGCTCATAGCAAGTTCTAATACACACTGTAATCCAATTTGAGATCCATTGTGATGACATCAGCTGCCCCTTCATTCAGTCAGCAATCGCAATGAAGAGTTGTGTGGAGTGACAGAATGGCTTAGTTCTCTCTATGTAGAAAGCCAGAGGTCTCCTAACATCAAGAGTTGGAAACATCTCTCCTCATTAGGAAATGCAAGGTTTTGGAAAGAAGATCAGTAGGAAAATATCCTGGTTGATGTGGAAGTTGGAAATCACTTTTGGCAGGCAAGCTGGGTGCAGTGGCAACTGGACCTTGTCCTTATAGATGATTTTATAAGGGGGCTCAGAGGTCAAGGATTTAATCTTTGAGACACATCTTGCTGACATGATTGCCACCAGGAACATGATCTTCCAGGACAGGTGCATCAGGGAACATGAAGCCAAGCGCTCAAAGGGTGACCCAGTTAGCTTGGAGAAAACAAGGTTTAGATCCCAATGAAGAACTGGGTCCCATAGGGGTGGAAAGAGCTTTTCCAGGCCTCTGAAGAATACATCCAATATTTCATGCCAGAAGACCGTTTCCCCTTGTACAAGGGGGTGAAGAGCTGCAATGGCTGTCAGGTGCACCTTGACTGACAAGATGACCAAGCTTCCTTGTTTCAGGTGAAGCAGATAATCCAAGATTACTTGGATGGGTGATTTTGTTGGAGAAATACCGCACTGGGCTGTCACACAGGTGAAACATTGCCATATGGCCAGGTTAGAAGCTCCAGTGGAGGGCTTTCTGCATTCCAACAGAACCTGCTGGACCTGACCTGAGCAGGATTGTTCTTCCAGACTCAGCCATGGAGCAACCAAGCTGTGCGGTGCAGAGAGGCCAAATCCAGAGAGAGCAGACGAGCATGGTCCTGCAAGAAGTGGTCTGACTGAGACAGTAATGTCCAAGGGCAGGCTATGGACACATCAAGCAACATCCCAAACCAACACTGACGCTGCCATGCCGGGACTACCAAGATGATCCAAGCACTGTCTCTCTTGACTTTTATGAGGACCTTGTGAGACTGCTGTCCAGGACAGGAGAAAGATGTCGGTCAGACAGTCTGTGTCAAGTCTTGGTAGGGAACAGAAATGGTTGCACTTCCTGTTCTACCTGGTGGCAAAAAGGTCCATTTGGGAAGTGTCCCACCACTGGAAGATGCTCCTGGACACCTCTGGCTATAGGCACCACTCCTAGTGAGAGCAAAAGGATCTGCTGAGGCGGTCTGCTAATGTATTCCTGATCCGTGGGAGGTGCAATGCTTCCAGGTGAATGACATGGTTCACACAGAAGTTCTCCCAAGTACTAGGGGGATTGGGGGATCAGGCCTCCCCTGCCTGTTAATATAGTACATTGAAACTGTGTTGTCCGAGATTACCTGAACAACTTCGTTGGAGAGCTGAGGTAGGAACACCTCGCAGGCCAGTTGAATGGCCCTGTTTCCTCGTACTGATATGTCAGGATAGTTCATCTATGGTCCAGAGGCCTTGAGTCCTGAAGGAAGCAAGGTGAGCTCCCCATCCCAGCTCTGCGGCATCTGAAACCTGGAATAATATTGGTTGAGGGGCAGTGAAAGGGACTCCTGCTAGTGTGTGAAGTGGATTCAGCCACCATTTGAAAGAGGTAAGTATACGAGATGGGTCCGTGAGGATCGTATCAAGATGGTGCCTGGACGAGGAGTTACCAGCCACATTTGGAGAGGTCGGAGATGCATTCTGACATACTGAACTATATAAGTGCAGACTGCCATGTGATCTAGTAGGCTGAGGCATATCCTTGTTGTCATGAAAGGGGAGGCTGATATCTGAGTTACCAGCTCCAATACAGACTTGATATAGACTTGGTTTCTGGTAAGAGTGCTCTGGCTCGTGTGGAATCTAGGACTGCTCCGATAAATTCTATCTTCTGGACTGGAATAGGTGTTGACTTTTGCTTGTTTATTAATAAACCAAGTGCTTGACAGGTGGTCCTGACCAACTCGATGCTGGCATGGACTTGCATTCTCGGTCAGCCCCTGATGAGCCAATCTTCCAGGTAAGGGAAGACATGTATGCCCTATCGCCTGAAATGGGCCCCCTTCCACCACCATTCACATGGTAAACATGCATGATGTAGTTGAGAGGCCAAAGAGGCATGGTAGTGAACCGGTAGTGAAACCTTCTGTGATCTGGGAAAATGGAGACATGGAAATAGACATCCTTTAGGTCGAGGGCAGCATACCAGTCATCTGGATCCAGAGAAGGGATGATGGCGGTTGAAGAGACCATACAGAACTTCAACTTCTTTAAGTATCTGTTGAGGTCTTGCATGTCCAGAATAGGTCTAAAGCCTCCTTTTGCTTTTGGAATCAGGAAGTAGTGGGACTAGAAGCCTCTCCCCCTCAGTTTTCACTGCACCCACTTGCAAGGGAGCCTGCATCTCATGAGAAGTTGCTCATGAGAGGGACAAGGAAGGAGGATGGAGAGGTAGGAGTGAGGTAAATTGGAGGGTGTAGCTGATGGCTACGGTATTCAAGACCCAGCAGTCCGATGCTATGGTAAGTCCATGCTGGGAGGAAGGGGGTAAGGTGGGATGAAAACAGTAGGGAGTCTGGCTCCCAGACAGTGGCTGATAGGCAGCCCTCGGACGCACCTTCAAAAGTTCTGTTTGTCTCCTTGGTGGTGGTAGTTCGAGCCTGATCGAGGGGCAGTAGCTGACGATTGGCCTCAGCACCGCTTGTAACTCCTATTCTTTCTTTTATAGATCTCTCCACTAGGTGGTCCCACAAACCTTTGTGGCTGTTGGGGCCTTAAGTGCTTCCTGGCAGATGATGGTGTGTAGAGGCCCAGGAACTACAACGTAGCCCTTGAGTCTTTCAATCAGTGTAGTCTGGCCTCAGTCTGATCAGAAAACAGAGCTGTGCCATCAGAGGGGAGGTCCTGTATGGACTGCTGGACCTCTGTTGAAAAGTCAGATGACTGAAGCCAAGATGTCCTTCTTATTGAAACCACGGATGCCATATTCCTGGCTGCGGAATCAGCTGCATCTGAGGCTGCTTGAAGGGAAGCACTAACAACCATCCTTCCTTTCTCCAGGATGGACTTGAACTCTTGCCTGGGGGTTTGTGACAGGCATTCAGAGAATTTACTCAAACACTGCCAGATGTTGAAATGGTATCTTCCCAACAGTGCCTGCTGGTTGGATACACGTAATGTAGAATAAATCTTGCATCCAAACAGATCAAGTTTTTTGGCCTCATTTTTCATCTGGACCTATGTGGCCCCTTCGTTGGCAGCTGCTACTACCAACAATCCCAATGAGGGATGAGTGTACAAATATGCAAATCCCTTATCAGGCACATATTTCTTTTCAACCCACTTGGATGTAGGGAGCAACGAAGCTGGGATCTGTCACAGTGCCTTTGCCATTTTCACTACTCCATGCCCTGGCAGAGAGAACAAGGTCCTCTTCCCTGGCCGGGTGTTCCCTCCAGGCTCTAAATGGTTGCCACTTCCTGGTCAAACTCCACATCCAGGACCAGTGCCATGTCTTAGGCCACAGAAGACCGTGGCACCAAGGCTCCTGCAAATGAGTGCACTTGTGGGGCTGTGGTTTGGGGGAACCCGCATGGGTTCCAGAACTGCCACAGTCCCAGCCATTGCCCTTGGGGCCATGCCACCATTGGTGGCATCATGGGGAAACAGGCCTTTGGGTTTGAGCACTGTCCTCTTGGTATGGTCACCTCACCTTCATTTGAGTCCGAGGAGTTGCTGGGTGGATCATGGGGACACCAACACCAATTGCCCCTCTGCACCGTGCCACATGTACGGTTGTTCTAATACCAGGGAGCGGTGCTGGGAGCCAGGTGTCTGAGATCTGCTTTTGTCCTTTGGCTTCCTATAAGTGACTCAGTGAGAAGGCCTGGGCTCCTGGAGATCTGTGACAGGAGTTTGCGGATCAGTGCCAAGGCTCTAGGGATCAGTGCTGTCACTCTGGAGATCAGCACCAAGTGTCTGGAGATCAAAGGGAGGATTCCAGCCTCTCACTGTGTGTTTCCAGGGGCTGGGGCTGTAGATCCTATGACCACTGACACAGTGGAGTGCAGCACCTTGGGGATGGGAAATCACTGTGGCTTTCCTCTCAAAGAGGTTGCCGAGGGCATGGGTGCCAGTTCCCCGTACAGAAGCCTCCCTTCCCTGGGTGTTGGCAGCAAGGGAATCACCAGAAGATCTTTTATTGCCTAGAAAACATCAAGAGTAGTGGGCACCATCAGGCACCAATGGCTTTTGCCACTCCCCAGAGTCAGCAGCAGGCCTGGGACCGGGTTTGAGATCCAGACTGATGTCAACCCCCTCAGGGCCTGCAGGGACGAGTAGACTCATAGACTCATAGGTCAGAAGGGACCAATATGATCATC